>JARQOC010000003.1:617964639-618564639 GCA_033576535.1 Allobates femoralis
TTGGGGGACACAGCACCCACCCTATGGCTCTTATGGGCCTTTTCTTCAGTTCTCACATTTCATGGTTAACACGTTTACCGTGTTTGCCTATTATCACTCTGTTAGTTGTTGGCTGTTTAAACTTGTGCCTGTTTAGCTCAGGCCTTGTAGTACTATGAGCCTGTTTAATTTCAGGTCTTGTTATACGATCATATGCTTCGTTAACTCTTCACTATTTTCCACATGCGCCTGCTTAGCTACAGGCCCTGTGGTACTAATATACTCTGCTAATTATTCACTGTTTACACACGTGCCTGTTCGGTTTCAAGCAGTGTTCCACTATTATTACCTTGTTAACTATATTGTTTACACGGGTTGACTGTGTGTACTTCCTGTGTCACTGTTATTTGTTGACTCTCCTACTGCTTTAGCACAAAACTGGAGAATCACTTCCTGCTCCAGGGTGTATATGCTACAGAGGAGGAGTTTCTGAACTCTTTTGCAGATTTGCCTAGTGTCGCCTCCTAGTGGACAGCAGCATAACACCCACGGTCTGTGTCCCCCAATTAGAGGCTAAGAGAAAAGGATTTTACGGTGAGTACACAAAAATCTCCTTTTTTTATTTTAGATAGTTGTGTATAGATATACAGAAGTTTTTATTTGACAAACATATTGGTTATCTTTCCATATAGTGTACAATAGATATATTTGTGGTGTATAAATACGTACAATGAATCCACCAAAATATATCCATTATACATTATATGGGAAGATGTCCAATACTTTTATTAAACTTTTCTGTACATGTACTATATTTCTCTATACACAACTCTTAAAATAATCAAAATTCTTTTGTAGAATAACTTTTTTCAATTTGTTGAAGTATCCGGGATGATTTCTTTATATATATATTTATAGAAATTAAAGCTTGTTTTTTTTTTTTCTTTCTACAGCTCCACACGACCAGATTTTGTTTGACTTCAGACACTAGAGGGAGTTTGCATGTACTGCAAACGTTTATTTTTGAGGTGAGCTTTCCCTAGTGAGGTTTGTATAGCTGTAAAGGAGACCACAGACAAACCTTTGGCCCAATTCCTCATTGCATTTCTGCCAGTTTTTGGCATGAATAGAATACTTCTCAATTAGGGATGAGCGAGTAGCGAAATATTCGTAATCGCTGTACTCCTAACGAGTAACATTCGTATATTCGTCCAAATAGCAAGTACAATGGTAGTTAATTAGTGATAGGCTCCTCCCACACATCGGGCATTAAACAAGCATTTCTGGAACAGGGCGGCAGGGCAGGTTATTTTGCATTTTCACTGCATAAAACACCTTGCTGAGCCCCCCAGTGGGAGCCTTCCATTCAAGCTGCTATCACTGAGTGGTGATATATTAAAGTAAAAGATCCAGAAAGAGATCGTGCTTCAGTGATCCACTTTGCCGCCCACAAAAAAAGCCAAGGAAGCGAAGAACTTGTGCGCTCCTCCTTTATTCCATTAGTATTTCCAACGTGTTTCGGTACAGACCTTGAACCTTCCTCAGGATAGCCAGAATCCTACTCCACACTGATGAGGGGCAACACTCAGAAACAGCTGTCTGTGGATGGATACCTGTCCTTGGTATTCCCTTGTCATATATTTAAGCTCGTCAAGAGCTGGATATTGACTAATGTCCCTGAGGAAGGTAAAAGGTCTGTACCAAAACGTGTCGGCAATACTAACGGAATAAAGGAGCAGCGCAAAAGTTCTTCGCTTGCTTGGCTTTTTTTGTGGGCGGCAGCGCGGATCACTGAAGCACGATCTCTTTCTGGATCTTTTACATATATATATATATATATATATATATATATATATATATATTATACAACCATTGTTACGTGGGACTGCGGATCTAGCAGCAGCTGTCTGAGCAAATTAACCAGTTGTGGGGGAACACAACTGGACTAGGGGAGCACATACACCTAAGACGGTACCACCTTATCATTAAAACGATAAGACCCATTTGCGCCTCTTTGTCTCCCCTTTTCTTTATATACGAGGGGCGATCCAAAAGTAATGATAATCGTTTATTTCTATTGCACACAGAAATTTAAAGAAAAAGTTTTCTTCTCAATCACTTAAATAGGCCACGATTCCCAGGAGCTACATTCATTTGAATATGAACTGCCGAGGAGTGAACATCAAAAAGGAAAAAACAAGCTCAGAGCTGTCATCAAATACCTCTGCTTGACAAAAATGACTACCAAAGACATACACAGCGACTTGGTGGAAACATTGGGGGTCTCGTCTCCTCCATATTCCACAGTTGCACGCTGGGCCAAGGAATTTAAGCTGGGAAGAACATCGACGGAAGATGAACATCGTGAAGGACGCCCATCCACGTCCCTCAATGAAGAAACGTTGAAAAAAGTTGAAGTTGTATTGGCAGATCGAAGAGTGACTATCAGGCATGTAGCTGAGGTCACAGGCATCTCATATGGCAGTATTCAAAGAATCCTTGCAAAAGAATTGCATATGAAAAAGGTCTCCGCGCGTTGGGTGCCAAAAATGTTAACCGACGAGCAAAAGAAGAAACGAGTTGACATTTCAATAGCAAATCTCGAAAAGTTCCAAGCAGAGGAAAAATTGTTGTCACGTTTTTTGACCATGGACGAGACCTGGATCCACCACTTTGATCCCGAAACTAAACAACAATCGATGACATGGAAACGAGCCGACGCCGAAGAAATTCAAAGTCTCAAACTCAGTAGGGAAGGTTATGGCGTCCGTTTTTTGGGACACTGAAGGAATTATTATGGTGGACTATTTGGAGAAGGGAGCCACTATTACGGGCTCCTACTACGCAGAGCAAATAAGAAGATTACGGGAGGCTATCAAGGATAAAAGGCGCAGCAAACTGCGGGCTGGAGTGCTGTTTCACCAAGATAATGCGCCGGCTCACAAAGCTGCAGTTGCCATGGCTACCATTCAAGAAGCGGGCTTTGAACTGGTGGAACCCCCCCCCCCCATTCGCCAGAGGGTCAAGATCAAGAATTTTTTTCGAAGGGAATTCAAAGTTTAGAAAAGAGATGGACAAAATGTATAGACTTGTTAGGAGACTATGTAGAAAAAAAAATAAAAAATTTGACTATATTCATTGTGTTTAGTATTGATTATCATTACTTTTGGATCACCCCTCGTATATCACTGAGTTTCCAACATCCTTTGTGAACTGAAAAGAGCTGGCAATTTTTGTCAGATCGATAAAGATCGACGAGCACCAGCGATACTCGCCGAGTAACAAGTAATGTGAATACTGTACTATTCATGCGAATAGTAATGATTACACTCGCTTATTGCTACTGTCAATGAGTGATTTTTTTTATTTG
The DNA here is from genome assembly GCA_033576535.1 of Allobates femoralis. Taxonomy (NCBI): domain Eukaryota; kingdom Metazoa; phylum Chordata; class Amphibia; order Anura; family Aromobatidae; genus Allobates; species Allobates femoralis. Next base: position 617,967,989 of record JARQOC010000003.1, read on the forward strand.
TGACAAACTCATGAACCGATTTATACTTTTTTGAACCATTTGGGGATGGATCCAATTTCGACCTTATTAACTAAATCTCATTAGTTTAAATCTGACCTGTCACTTTGTGGTAATATGAGGGTTGAATGAAAACTAATGTCTCCACCTTCGTAACTTGGGTTTTGAGGGGAATATTTTACTGCAGAAATAATCCTTAGAAAGTGTTCTTTAATTACCGATCTTCACTTTTCCACATAATCTCCAGAAAATTGGATACACTTCTGCCGACCATAAACAAGTTTTTTGAAGCCATCTCAGAAGAAGTCAAACTGTTTCTGCAACCAGCCTCTCACAGTTCTGTCAACATCTTCATCAGATACATAGTGATGTCCTTGCAAATCATCTTTCATTATCAGGAACAGATGGAAGTAAGATGACACCAAATCTGTACTGTATTGAGGATGCCATACAATGGGGAGCTTCAGTTTCTGAAGTTTTGTTGTGGTGGCATGTGAAGTGCGTGATCTGGCATTGTCATGTTGCAGGAATACCTTTCCCTTTCGGACTATTGTTAGTCGTTTCAAAATCTGCAGCATTGTGATATAAAGCTCTGAATTCATTGTTGTCCTATGTGCATTGATTGACCGTCTGCGCGGTATTCCATTCTTTTTAACTAACCTTTATTGAAGAAAATCAAACACATTTACAGCTTTATCAGTTACAATCATTTGACATTTTCCAATTGTACAATCATAGCATTAAAATCTCATTGCGGTAAAATATCGTCTCATCGTTTTGTATTTTTATTGGCTCAATAATTTTCCAATTCAATCTTTTGAGCAACCAGCTCGTGTTAACAACAAACATTTTAACAGTTTCCATGACTCGCCTCTTAATTTGCCTAGAGTCCCTCCCAAGGCTTCTCATTATACCATTTTGTATAATTGAAGTTTTTCATCATTTGAGAGATGTCTGTGTGTAATTTTCTTCAATAAATGTTCTCCATTTAAAAAAAAAAAAAAAAAAAAAGCCTGCTGTTCCTCCTTTTTGTTTTTCTTTGTCTAATTTGTCATGTGTCATCAGTGTTTTAGTGTAGTTATGTCTGCAATGTCTCAAGAATTTTAGGTTCTAGCCAGTGTCGAAGTATGCAGTTTTTGGTTATCGGGATTATTATATGAATGATTTTGGGAACCTAAAGGCCAGGTTACACGTTGCAATGTCCTAGCAATCCGACTAACGATCGGGATCGCTGGGACATCGCTATATGATTGCTGGAGAGCTGTCACACAGGCAGACTCACCAGCGACAAGCGAGAACACTGGTAACCAGAGTATACATCGAGTAACTAAGCATAGCCCTGCGCTTAGTTACCCGATGTTTACCCTGGTTACCATGTCCCAGCATGTACTGTGAGGCGCTGGACATTGGCCGGATGGTCGTTGATCATTGGTATCCCGCAGTCACACATGCCGATGCTGGCCACCCTGCGGGAGACAAACGTCAGAAAAATGGTCCTGGCCATTTACCACGATCAGCGAGCTGATCGCTGATCGTTGGTACATGTCACATGCAGCAGCATTGCTACAAGGTCGTTGCAACGTCACAAAACCGGTGATGTTGCAACGATATCGTTAGTGATATTGTGCGTGTACCTCCCTTGACATTTTTATTCAGACATGTATCCTGGAACAGACAGGACAACACATCTTTAGTGACTGTTATTGTCTACACTAGAAATAGGCCCGATGCAATATTGCATCGGTAGTGTGGTGAAATGAACATCTGTGTATAGGCCACTTCACACACACAGATATCTGAGTCCAATATCTGAACAGATCTCTGGTTGCAGTGAAATCATGGATACATTGCTCCATGTTGTACGCAGCCACAAAATGGAACAATGTTTCCATGATTTCACTGCAACCAGATATCTGTTCAGATATTGGACTCAGATATCTGTGTGTGGAAGTGGCCTTATGGTTGGTGGTGCTGACTGGAGCAGTGGACAAGAATCACACCGTTTGCGCTTTCCAACATATCAGTTCTATATCATTCCTCTGTATTTGTGTATTATGTGTGGCACCCCAGAGTCTGGTTGCCATGATGGCATCGGTTCCCCGGGGGACCAGGCCGTGCCTGAAAGCAAGGGAAGGGTTTCCACACCAGGTAAGCCCACCACACACAACACCTTCCCAACTTCAGGTCAGAAGGGGGAGTTCTGAAACCTGAGTCCAAGAGGAGGTCCCCTGCTATAAATTCTGATCTGGGGGCGGGGTTTAGGCAGTTCAGTTTCTAGGAGGACTGAAGAGGTCCCAAGGAATTCAGCAGCGTAAGGCTCGTACTGAGACGGAGACTAGCCAGGGTGAGGGACCCATAGGAGTGGGTCTGTGGAAGTGGAGAAATAGGCCTGGGGAGTGGAGCAAGTAGCCCAGCTCACCCACGTGCAGAGCACCAGGAGCAGACACCAGAGTCTGAGGCTGTGAAGGACTCTAGGCCCAGCAACGAACACCGGAGGGCAGGAGATTCCAAGTCTCTCATCCACCACAAAGCCTAGGTGGCACAGCAGCATTAGAGAGCTCAGAGAGAGCGGCCAGAGAAGTGCAACCCAGAGAGGGCACGAGCTGCCTGCCATACGGGCATGAGACTGAATGCAGGAAGAGAGTGTTTCACAGCTTAGCTACAGGCAGCCAGGACCTACCAAGAGTAGCGCAACAGGCCTCGGAACTCACTGGGTGAGGAGAACCCCAATCTTGCTGCCAGGTGCCTGGACTCCCCACATCTCTTGTGGACGGTACCCTGGACAAATCTGAATGGCATAAAAATAAACTAAAAAAAAAATCCTGAATTGCTTTCTTCTTGATTCTGCCTCACAACAAGCAGAATAGAAAGCAATAAATATTATCTGGCCCAAAATACAGTGTTGGCCAAAAGTATTGACACCCTTGCAATTCTGTCAGATAATACTCAGTTTCTTCCTGAAAATGATTGCAATCACAAATTCTTTGGTGTTATTATCTTCATTTAATTTGTCTTCAATGAAAAAACACAAAAGAGAATGAAGCAAAAAGCAAAACATTGATCATTTCACACAAAACTCCAAAAATGGGCCGGACAAAAGTATTGGAACCCTCAGCCTAATACTTGGTTGCACAACCTTTAGCCAAAATAACTGCGTTCAACCGCTTCCGGTAACCATCAATGAGTTTCTTACAATGCTCTGCTGGAATTTTAGACCATTCTTCCTTGGCAAACTGCTCCAGGTCCCTGATATTTGAAGGGTGCCTTCTCCAAACTGCCATTTTTAGATCTCTCCACAGGTGTTCTATGGGATTCAGGTCTGGACTCATTGCTGGCCACCTTAGAACTCGCCAGTGCTTTCTTTCAAACCATTTTCTAGTGCTTTTTGAAGTGTGTTTTGGGTCATTGTCCTGCTGGAAGACCCATGACCTCTGAGGGAGACCCAGCTTTCTCACACTGGGCCCTACATTATGCTGCAAAATTTGTTGGTAGTCTTCAGAGTTCATAATGCTCTCTGCTTAGATACTGTGCTTATAATGTGTGTTAGGTACGCTCTGTGAACTTCCACCCATCTATCCAGCTTTGCAAATCTCTCTGCTTAGATACTGTGCTTATAATGTGTGTTAGGTACGCTCTGTGAACTTCCACCCATCTATCCAGCTTTGCAAATCTCTCTGCTTAGATACTGTGCTTATAATGTGTGTTAGGTACGCTCTGTGAACTTCCACCCATCTATCCAGCTTTGCAAATCTCTCTGCTTAGATACTGTGCTTATAATGTGTGTTAGGTACGCTCTGTGAACTTCCACCCATCTATCCAGCTTTGCAAATCTCTCTGCTTAGATACTGTGCTTATAATGTGTGTTAGGTACGCTCTGTGAACTTCCACCCATCTATCCAGCTTTGCAAATCTCTCTGCTTAGATACTGTGCTTATAATGTGTGTTAGGTACGCTCTGTGAACTTCCACCCATCTATCCAGCTTTGCAAATCTCTCTGCTTAGATACTGTGCTTATAATATCTATATATGTTGATACTTTCTTACCTTTCATGTGTCTGCTTTTCACCATTCCTCATGATCAGTGTAGCATGACCTAGAGATAGTTCTCCAGCCCCTTCCCATGTTTTATTACCTCTGTGTAACCCCCATCATCCAGTCACTCCATCCACACCCAGGCAGCAATCAACACCTGAATCCTATTCAGCTACAGATATATGATGATGCATAAGTCTGATCCAGACTTAGTCTGATCTATGCATCTTCCAAACTACATCTTTCAAAGTACATTTTCTAAGTACAATACTTAGAAATAGACTAGAAATGGACTGGAAAAGACTGGCAGGTAAAGAAATATAAATCCCCCACAATGTTTCCCTTCTAATCTCTACCACCCTTACTACTTCACTTCATATTAACTCCTGCAATCCCTTCCACAAGTAAGGAACTAGTCATCAGTCCACCCTCCCTCCCCAGCCATCTGACCTCCTCTTGACTACTATTTCTCCCCATACTGGCTGCACCACCTTGTCCTCGGCTCCACCATCCTGTCCAGGACTGCTAGATCTCATCCCCATCCACATCTCCCCTGGACTATAGCTCATACCTTGGTGGCATCCCACCCCGGACTGACCCCTGCTGCCACACTCACTCCCTGTTCTCCGTATGCAATGTTCCCGCTACTCCTCACTCTCACTCCCATCCTTCTCCACTTCCTACTACCCCCACTTATCCCCCCTCCCAGCAACAAAATACTGCTCTCACCCTCCATCCTGCCGAACCACCTCACCCACTTTACCGACCTTTTCATTCACTTTCAATCCTCAATCACCAAACAAGCACGCCCGCCTCGCAAGCTCTCATGCTCCCACCTGCTAACCCTCGGCCTACTCCTCCTCCTTGCCGGTGACATCTCCCCCAATCCTGGCCCCCCCCCGCAACATCCCCACAACAACCTTCATCCCGCGACCCACCACCAACCCTCGCAACCTCATGACCACTAGCTCTCGCAACCCCACCAACATCAGACCCATTCCCCCAACCCAGGCCCCACCTACCGCTCTACCCGGCGCACTCTGGAATGCCCGCTCAGTGTGCAACAAACTCCCCGACATCCATGATCTCTTTATCTCCAGGAAACTGTCATTCCTTGGCCTCACCGAGACCTGGCTCACCCCCTCCGACACGGCCTCCCCTGCCGCACTATCCTACGGCGGCCTCAGCCTGTCCCACACCCCCCGTCCCTCTGGCAAGCACGGCGGTGGAGTCGGCATACTGCTGTCCAACTCCTGCACCTTCAGCCCCATCCCCCAGCCCCCATCCGTCACTGTCCCCTCCTTCGAAGCCCACTCAGTCCGAATCTTCTCCCCCTGCAACCTCCAAATAGCCATCATCTACCGCCCCCCCGGACCCACCGCCTCCTTCCTTGACCACTTCACCACCTGGCTACTTCACTTCCTCTCCACTGACATCCCCTCCATCATCATGGGCGACTTCAATATCCCCATTGACACTCCCCGCCCAGCCGCCTCCAACCTTCTTTCCTTGACCACTTCCCTAGGGCTCTCCCAATGGTCCTCCTCTCCCACCCACGAACAAGGCCACACGCTTGACCTCATCTTTACCCGCCTTTGCTCCCTCTCTAACCTCACAACCTCAGTACTCACACTGTCCGACCACCATCTCTTGACCTTCTCCGCCCTCTCCTCCCCTGCCACACTACCCCCTCTCCGCAAACTTGATCACCCTCGCCGAAACCTAAAAGATCTTGATCTTCCTTTATTCTCTGAATCACTCCTCCCTCTCACCGACCTACTCTGCGCTGACGACATTGACATTGCCACCACCCTATACAACACCACCATAATGAACGCTCTCGACCTAGCCGCCCCCCTCACTCTCCATGCTCCACGCATTAACAGGCAACCCTGGCACACCACCCTCACTAAAAACCTGAGACGGGCGTCCAGAGTCGCCGAGAGGAGATGGAAAAAGTCTCACACCCCCCGAGCACTTTGCTCTGTTCAAGCAATCCATCACTGACTTCAAGACGGCACTCGCTACAGCCAAGCAAGTGTTCTTCTCATCCCTTATAACCTCTCTGTCCCGCAACCCCAAACAGCTCTTCAAAACTTTCAACTCCTTACTTCGCCCACCTGCTCCTCCCCCTTCTCCCCTCATCTCTGCTGAAGACTTTGCGACCTTCTTCAAGGAGAAGATCGACAAGATCAGAAGCAGCTTCGGTCCACTATCCCCACACCTCCCCTTCCCACCTACACTGCCCTCCTCCTCCATCAGCCACTTCCCCCCCATAACTGAAGACCAACTTTCCTCCCTCCTGTCAAAATCACACCTCACCACCAGCGCCCACGACCCACTCCCATCCCACCTCATTCCCAACCACACCTCCATTTTCATCCCAGCCCTCACCCACCTCTTTAACCTTTCACTTCGCACTGGTACCTTCCCCTCGGCCTTCAAACACGCCCTAATCACGCCCATCCTAAAAAAACCCTCACTTGACCCTACCTCTGTCTCTAACTATCGCCCCATATCTCTTCTCCCATTCGCCTCTAAGCTACTTGAACAACACGTCCACTCCGAACTGTCCTCTCACCTCTCCTCGTGCTCCCACTTCGACCGCCTACAGTCCGGCTTTCGACCCCTCCATTCCACCGAAACAGCCCTGACCAAAGTCACCAACGACCTACTGACCGCCAAGAACAAACACCACTACTCCATCCTGCTACTCCTTGACCTGTCTGCCGCCTTCGACACGGTTGACCACTCCCTTCTTCTCCGGATCCTGGAATCCCTTGGCATCACCCACCTTGCCCTCTCCTGGATCTCCTCATACCTAGCAGATCGGACCTTCAGCGTCTCCCACTCCCACACCTCCTCCTCACCCTACCCCCTTTCTGTCGGAGTCCCCCAAGGTTCCGTCCTGGGACCCCTACTTTTCTCCATTTACACTCTCGGCCTAGGGCAACTCATCGAGTCCCATGGCCTCCAGTACCACCTCTACGCCGATGACACCCAAATCTACCTGTCCGGCCCTGACATCACCTCCCTACTCTCGAAAATCCCTCAATGCCTTTCCGCCATCTCATCCTTCTTCTCTGCTCGCTTCCTTAAACTCAACATGGGCAAAACTGAATTCATAGTCTTCCCCCCAAGAAATTCCACCCCACCTCCCAACCTATCCATCTGCATCAACGACTGCGCCCTCTCCCCAGTCCCCCAAGCCAAGTGCCTCGGGGTAATCCTTGACTCCTCCCTATCCTTCAAACCCCACATCGAGGCCCTCACCACATCCCTCCGGCTCCAGCTCAAGAACATCTCACGGATCCGCTCCTTCCTCACCCACGACACCGCTAAAACACTCATCCATGCTCTTATCATCTCCCGCCTTGACTACTGCAACCTCCTTCTCAATGGCCTCCCGGCTAACTCCCTCACACCTCTCCAGTCTATCCTCAACTCCGCTGCCCGACTCATCTATATGTCCTCCCGCTACTCCCCTGTCTCCCCCCTCTGCCAAGCCCTTCACTGGCTCCCCGTCTCCAAGAGATCCCAATTCAAAACACTAACCATGACCTACAAAGCCATACACAACCTGGCCCCACCATACATCTCCGACCTGGTCTCCCGATACCTACCCTCACGCAACCTCCGCTCCTCCCAAGAACTCCTCCTCTGCTCCCCCCTCATCACCTCTTCACACAACCGAGTCCAGGACTTCTCCCGGGCATCTGCCTTACTCTGGAACTCCCTACCCGAACACGTCAGACACTCTCCTACCCTGAGTAACTTCAAGTGTCACCTGAAGACTCACCTGTTCCGTCAAGCCTACAACCTGCCATGAGACCCAGGCGAACGCCCCATACATGACATTCCCCCATCCTACTGTATCCTTACCCACCCCTCATAGACTGTGAGCCCTCGTGGACAGGGTCCCTGCCCCTCCTGTACCTGTACGTCCTGATCGCCTAGATTTAGTGTACTTGTTCTTGTCTCCCTCATCCTCATGTAAAGCGCCATGGAACCCAATGGCGCTATATAAATAAATAATAATAATAATAATAATAAATAATAATGCCATGCACATGGTCAAGCAGTCCAGTGCCAGAGGCAGCAAAGCAACCCCAAAACATCAGGGAACCTCCGCCATGTTTGACTGTAGGGACCGTGTTCTTTTCTTTGAATGCCTCTTTTCTTTTTCTCCTGTAAACTCTATGTTGATCTCTTTGCCCAAAAAGAGAGAACATTCTTACAAAATGTTTTAGGCTTTCTCAGGTAACTTTTGCCAAACTCCAGCCTGGCTTTTTTATGCCTCTGGGTAAGAAGTGGGGTCTTCCTGGGTATCCTACCATACAGTCCCTTTTCATTCAGACGCCGATAGTACGGGTTGACACTGTTGTACCCTCTGACTGCAGGGCAGCTTGAACTTGTTTGGATGTTAGTCGAGGTTCTTTATCCAGCATCCGCACAATCGTTGAAATCTCTCGTCAATTTTTCTTTTCCGTCCACATCTAGGGAAGTTAGCCACAGTGCCATGGGCTTTAAACTTCTTGATGACACTGCGCACGGTAGACACAGGAACATTCAGGTCTTTGGAGATGGACTTGTAGCCTTGAGATTGCTCATGCTTCCTCACAATTTGGTTTCTCAAGTCCTCAGACAGTTCTTTGGTCTTCTTTCTTTTCTCCATGCTCAATGTGGTACACACAAGGACACAGGACAGAGGTTGAGTCAACTTTAATCCTTGTCAACTGGCTGCAAGTGTGATTTAGTTATTGCCAACACCTGTTAGGTGCCACAGGTAAGTTACAGATGCTGTTAATTACACAAATTAGAGAAGCTTCACATGATTTTTCTAAGGGTGCCAATACTTTTGTCCACCCCCTTTTTTATGTTTGGTGTGGAATTATATCCAATTTGGCTTTAGGACAAATCTTTTTGTGTTTTTTTTCCATTGAAGACAAATTAAATGAAGATAATAATACCAAACATACAAAAAAATCAAAATAGATGGTTGCGCCACACTGCAAATTTAGGGGTATAAATTCCCGTTACACTGTATGTTTCACTCACCTAAGTTGGTTGTGCCCTCTGCACAACTAGATTAGCCGCAAGTAGGTGAGATTTTTTATGCAGGATCCCTGTCTTCATCTATTGCCTGTCTCCCCTTTGCACCCAGGTCTGTGCTCCGTCTCTCACACGTGCACCGTCCCGTGCACGTGCAGGGGCCAGGTTTCTGTTTTCTTCAGCAAGGTCCTCTCCCAGAGCTGCTCGCACCACTCTCCCCAAAGGGAGAAAGGAACGTAATGCAATAATAAATGTGGTATATAGAAATGAGCGCTAGGGATAACTGAACAAGCCGAACGCTTTTGTAGACATTACCTATAAGTTTATTACGATAAACACAGTACAGGTCCTCCTCCCACAACGCGTTTCGACGCTACATGCGTCTTTCTCAAGTGGACCACTTGAGAAAGACGCATGTAGCGTCGAAACGCGTTGTGGGAGAAGGACCTGTACTGTGTTTATCGTAATAAACTTATAGGTAATGTCTACAAAAGCGTTCGGCTTGTTCCGTTATCCCTAGCGCTCATTTCTATATACCACATTTATTATTGCATTACGATAATAATACCAAAGAATTTGTGATTGCAATCATTTTCAGGAACAAACTGAGTATTATCTGACAGAATTGCAGGGGTGTCAATACTTTTGGACAACCATCCGAATAGGAACATTTTTAAGACAAAAAAACTCACCGAAGTTTTGACACTTTTTTCTACCCCTTGCATCTAGCAGTTGCAGTTGAGGTTGTTTTCCTCTAGGGGGCATCTGTCACAGTGATGCAAATTCTCAGTGCTGAGCAGCCCGCCCAGTCTAAAAGGAGGCGTCACCAATAGGCTGCTCAGACACTATGTATCACCTGGATGTGAGTGGCAGAGGCCTAATAGTGTCCATGTGTCTGTATTCACCACCAGCCCCTCCTTGCTGGACGCATGTGTTACCTCCTGGTGGAATCTGCAGCCACCTGCTAGATGCAAGGGGTAGAAAAAAGTGTCAAAACTTCGGTGAGTTTTTTGTCTTAAAAATGTTCCTGTTCGGATTATACTGTTCAAATATTATATGAGTTATCATATAGCTAGGGACTCGTGAGTGTAAGGGCCCTTGACAGTGGGTCACGACTTTACGATATTCTGGCGCCAAAATACCTGACACCTTACATCATTATTTATAGTGTTAACTTGCATCTTTTTATCCATTGCAGTTGAGGTTATTTTCCTCTAGGGGGCGTCTGTCACAGTGATGCATATTCTCAGTGCTGAGCAGCCCGCCCGGTCTAAAAGGAGTCACCAATAGGCTGCTCAGACACTATGTATCGCCTGGATGTGAGTGGCAGAGGCCTAATAGTGTCCATGTGTCTGTATTCACCACCAGCCCCTCCTTGCTAACATGGCTGGTCGCCTGGTTGCCACAAACCGCCCCCATGTTCTAGGTTGCAGGGGACTGTGCACCGGTGTCTGGACGCATGTGTTACCTCCTGGTGGAATCTGCAGCCACCTGCTAGATGCAAGGGGTAGAAAAAAGTGTCAAAAGTTCGGTGAGTTTTTTGTCTTAAAAATGTTCCTGTTCGGATTATACTGTTCAAATATTATATGAGTTATCATATAGCTAGGGACTCGTGAGTGTAAGGGCCCTTGACAGTGGGTCACGAGCTTACAATATTCTGGCGCCAAAATACCTGACACCTTACATCATTATTTATAGTGTTAACTTGCATCTTTTTATCCATTGCAGTTGAGGTTGTTTTCCTCTAGGGGTTGTCTGTCACAGTGATGCATATTCTCAGTGCTGAGCAGCCCGGTCTAAAAGGAGGCGTCACCAATAGGTTGCTCAGACACTATGTATCACCTGGATGTGAGTGGCAGAGGCCTAATGGTGTCCATGTGTCTGTATTCACCACCAGCCCCTCCTTGCTAGCATGGCTGGTCGCATGGTTGCCACAAACTGCCCCATGTTATAGGTTGCAGGGGACTGTGCACCGGTGTCTGGACGCATGTGTTACCTCCTGGGGGAATCTGCAGCCACCTGCTAGATGCAAGGGGTAGAAAAAAAAAAGTCTCCAGTTGAGTCATTACTTACATTCCTTACCGCCCAAACAGTGCTATAACCGCCCAAAAACACAGTTTGAGACTTTATGTATTGAATACGGAGTAGCTAGACACACTCTATCCAGAATATACTCGATGCTGCTGTCCCCGCCAAACCAACCCCATCCAGCATTTATTGCCAAATGGGAAACGGATCACAAAATCCAATTCTCAGAGGATGAGATTGCTCACATCTATCAGCTTACTCATAGTGCTTCCATCTGTTCTAAATACCAGGAAGTGGGATATAAAATCCTTTCTAGATGGTACAGGGTTCCTGCAAAATTACATACCATATTCCCTAATGTCCGCGCCGATTATTGCAGATGTGGGAAAGAGACAGGCACATTACTTCATCTGTTTTGGGAGTGTGATGAGGTTAGGCCGTTCTGGTGTGCTGTTGAAAATATAGTGAGACGGCTTGCTGGACTCATGTTTCCGCTGACGCCAGCCCTGGTTCTTCAATTAGGCGTAAATGACCAGCACTCAGACTGTTTGAGTTTTTATGGTGCTATCAGGAAAGGATCGAGTGATCCGCAGTAGCTAATAAGCAAGAATCCCAGCACTCATGTAGTTTTTCTTTTGCTCAAGGTGAATTTATTTAGTTTATGCAGATGTTTCAGGTGACATGCAAGACAAAAGACGTTTCGGCCACCACTCTGGCCTTATTCACAGAGTCACTAGGATTTAAGGAAATATACAAAAAAATGAATACAGTGCAGGTGAAATACAATATATACAATATTTACATAGACATTCAGTCCATAGATGTATTGATGGTATTCAAGAATATGAATCTTTTGGCTCTTTTGTAAAAGGGTAGTTTTAGGGGCTGGATAGTAGACAACAAGAGGGTACTAGCTAAAGGCATATTGAATCAGGGGATTTTTTTATGAGAAAAAGAATGCTACACCATTTACCTGCTGGTGTTTCTAATAGGATTGCCACCACGAGGGGGAGGAATTTCTCTTGTGAGGTATACCATATATTTGCCTTAAGACTGGAGAAGGTAATCTAAAACATAATATGTGTAGTTATATATATTTCATAATGAAATGAGCAAACTTCATGATAGGCTTGCCCGTTTTTTAAAAATTTGACCAAAAATGGCATTCAAGACAAAACTGGAAAGGATGAATTGGATCCATCTTTACTTCCATCATCAATAATCACATACTTTGAGGACATGCACATGCTCATTATTTAAAGCAGAAAGAAAATCTGCAAATTCTAGATTGTTGGTGGGAGAGTACAATATACGTGTTTTTGATGTTTTTTAATACCCTTTTCCTCATTTATTTTGAATGGATGAAAAATGATGAAAAAAAATTACATGCAGCAGGCTTGAAACTGCTTTGAATCTCCAAGGAAAATCTCATTCACTTTGCCAGTACAGTAAAATGCTGCACATTTTTAGTGCCAAAAATGCAAAGTGTGGATATACCATTAAAGGGAACCCATCATGTCCTTTTATGTTAGTAAACCACCCCCAATGTTATTTAGATCATGTTCTGTTTATTAACCTTATATTTTAAATCCTATTTATCCCAAAAAGCATTTTAGATACTTAAATTGTTTCATTAGCTAGCAGTTCAAACAGTCAACAGTCATTTGGCTGGTTAATGGTTTACAGATATGTCACTGACCTTGTAGCAATGCTGACTGCTCTATATAAAGGACCTGTGTGATGTCACGACCATGTGACTGGAGTGATTGGAGCTAAGTGAGCTAAATTGTTAAGTTCTATATACTTAGCTCTACTTATTATAGTCACATGGTCATGACATCACACAGGTCCTTTCAGCATTTTCTGAATTTTGGCATTGCTACAAGTTCAGTTAACTGAGCTGTTAAGTATTAAACAGCCGTAAAATGTAAGTATCTAAATGCTCTTTTGGGATAAATACAATTTAAAAACAAAAAAAGAACAAAAAAAAAAAACATATGACAGGTTCCCTTTAAGCTCATGAAAGTTCTTGAAAGAATGCTCTGCTACAGTTTGCATTAAAAAAATTAATATTTATTTTAAATACATAATTAAATGTATAAGACTTAAATGACACGCTTGATCAAAAAGAAATTAAAACAAAGTATTATCAAAATTCTAATACTGCATGTAGTTAGTAAAGATTTAGTCCAATGTCCTACAGAAATGTAACAAAGTCGGTCAACCAATCAAGTAAGTGTCGGGACTGCAACAGATACCATTGTATCTCTCATTAGGAGATCATTTCATCCCAAACCTCATGGCTGTACACCTAAACTATCACTGTATTTATGGTCACAGCTGAGCATTTCTTTAAGGACAGTTATGAAAGGAACAATAAAATAATTATTAGAAAAAAATCATTAGAAGCAGCATACAGAAGAGAATCAGAAATCTCTTGTTCCATCCTGGTTCCCGAGCCTGATCATCGAGGGCAGCTGTTAATCCTCCTTCCCTTTTTAGTTTATATTTCTGTTACCGTCTTCGTATAGGTTTATACACACAGACAGCCAGGAGGATCATAGCAATAAACAGGACACTTAAGATACTTCCAAGGAGCACTGGAAGAAAAGATATAATCTAATTAAATTTGTTTTAGGTAACATAGAAAAAACATCTCCTGCCGTTAAAAAACAGAGCAACACAGTTTTGTGTGGTGTTGTCCCATTTACGTCTGCAGAGATGAGTTGCAACACAAATGCATCCCATGGAAAGGTATGGTTTTTGCTTTGGAAAAAGCAGCTATGTCATATAACATTGTGAGCTTTAGATCCACCAGAATGTGCCCTCTTGCAGGGCTTACAATGATTTTATATGTATGTACACAGTTGTGGCCAAAAGTATTGACATCCCTGCAATTCTGTCGGAAAATACTGAGTTTCTTCCTGAAAATGATTGCAATCACAAATTCTTTGGTATTATTATCTTCATTTAATTTGTCTTCAATGAAAAAACACAAAAAGAATTGTCCTAAAGCCAAATTGGATATAATTCCACACCAAACATAAAAAAGGGGCTGGACAAAAGTATTGGCGCTGTTAGAAAAATCATGTGATGCTTCTCTAATTTGTGTAATTAACAGCACCTGTAACTTACTGTGGCACCCAACAGGTGTTGGCAATAACTAAATCACACTTGCAGCCAGTTGACATGGATTAAAGTTGACTCAATCTCTGTCCTGTGTCCTTGAGTGTACCACATTGAGCATGGAGAAAAGAAGAAGACCAAAGAACTGTCTGAGGACTTGAGAAACCAAATTGTTAGGAAGCATGAGCAATCTCAAGGCTACAAGTCCATCTCCAAAGGCCTGAATGTTATTGTGTCTACCGTGCGCAGTGTCACAAGAAGTTTAAAGCCCATGGCACTGTGGCTAACCTCCCTAGATGTGGACGGAAAAGAAAAATTGACGAGAGATTTCAACGCAAGATTGTGCGGATGGTGGATAAAGAACCTCGACTAACATCCAAACAAGTTCAAGCTTCCCTGCAGTCCGAGGGTACAACAGTGTCAACCCGTACTATCCGTCGGCGTCTGAATGAAAAGGGACTGTATGGTAGGATACCCAGGAAGACCCCACTTACCCCGAGACATAAAAAAGCCAGGCTGGAGTTTGCCAAAACTTACCTGATAAAGCCTACAATGTTTTGGAAGAATGTTCTCTCTTTTTGGGCAAAGGCATCAACATAGAGTTTACAGGAGAAAGAAAGAGGCATTCAAAGAAAAGAACACGGTCACTACAGTCAAACATGGCGGAGGTTCCCTGATGTTTTGGGGTTGCTTTGCTGCCTCTGGCACTGGACTGCTTGACCGTGTGCATGGCATTATGAAGTCTGAAGACTACCAACAAATTTTGCAGCATAATGTAGGGCCCAGTGTGAGAAAGCTGGGTCTCCCTCAGAGGTCATGGGTCTTCCAGCAGGACAATGATCCAAAACACACTTCAAAAAGCACTAGAAAATGGTTTGAGAGAAAGCACTGGAGACTTCTAAGGTGGCCAGCAATGAGTCCAGACCTGAATCCCATAGAACACCTGTGGAGAGATCTAAAAATGGCAGTTTGGAGAAGGCACCCTTCAAATATCAGGGACCTGGAGCAGTTTGCCAAAAAAGAATGGTCTAAAATTCCAGCAGAGCATTGTAAGAAACTCATTGATGGTTACCGGAATCGGTTGATCGCAGTTATTTTGGCTAAAGGTTGTGCAACCAAGTATTAGGCCGAGGGTGACAATACTTTTGTCTGGCCCATTTTTGGAGTTTTGTGTGAAATGATCAATGTTTTGTTTTTTGCTTCATTCTCTTTTGTGTTTTTTCATTGAAGACAAATTAAATGAAGATAATAATACCAAAGAATTTGTGATTGCAGTCATTTTCAGGAAGAAACGGAGTATTATCTGACAGAATTGCAGGGGTGTCAATACTTTTGGCCACAACTGTATATAGATATTTATCGCATCGGGAGGGCAGTGATGTTATGATTAGGGTTGGCTCTGTGGTGCTGAAAGAAGTGGCTTTCTCTCTCCCCGTCTGCTCTCCCTTCCCTGTGCGCTCTCCACCTGTGTGTTGTTTTCTCCCCTCTTGTACTCTCTCCTTTGTGCTATCTCCCCGTGGGCTCTCTCTCCCCGTGTGTTCTCTTCGCCTCTCTTGTGCACTCTCTCTGCCCTCCATGCCCTCTCTTTCCCTGTGTGCTCTCTGCCCCGTGCTCTTTCTGCCCCACTGTGCACTCTGCTGCACCTCTTTCTGTCCCACTCTGCACTCTGCCCCTTGTGCCCTCACCTTCTCTGTGCTCTCTCTCTCCTATCTTGCGCATTCTCTGCCCCACTGTGTGCTCTCTGCCCTGTGCTCTTTCTGTCCATATGCTCACTTTCTGCCCCCCCCCATGCTCTCTCCCTCATGCTCTCTCTGACTTTTTGTGCTCTTTTTCTGCCCCCCCATGCTCCCTGCCCCGTGTTCTATTTCAGCTTCCCGTGCTCCTTCAGCTTCCTGTGCTTTTACTGCCCCCGTGCTCTCTGCCCCCTTGCTGACTTTCTGCCCCTGTGCTCTCTGTCCCCTGTGCTATTTCTGCCCCTTCGTGCTCTCCGCCCCTGTGCTGTTTTTCTGCCCCTCCATGCCCTCTGCCCCCACGTGCTCTCTGGCCCCCATACTCTATTTCTGCTTTCTGTACTCTCTTTCTGCTTCCCCGTGCTCTCTGTCCCCTGTGCTTTTTGCTTCCTGTGCTCTCTGCACCCTGTGCTCTTTTTCTGCCCGCCATGCTCTCTGCCCCTATGTTCTCTTTCAGCCTCCCGTGTTCTCTGTCAGCTTCCTGTGCTACAGGCTGCTGCCCATCCTTCCTCTCCATTCCCTGCTCCACTGTCCTGGGTCTACAGACTGCTGCCCATCCCTCCTCTCCATCCCCTGCTCCACTGTCCTGGGTCTACAGGCTGCTGTCCATCCCTCGTCTCCATCCCCTATTCCACTGTCCTGGGTCTACAGGCTGCTGTCCATCCCTCCTCTCCATCCCCTGCTCCACTGTCCTGGGTCCACAGCTGCTGCCCATCCCTCCTCTCCATCCCCTGCTCCACTGTCCTGGGTCTACAGGCTGCTGCCCATCCCTCCTCTCCATCCCCTGCTCCACTGTCCTGGGTCTACAGACTACTGCCCATCCCTCCTCTCCATCCCCTGCTCCAGTGTCCTGGGTCTACAGACTACTGCCCATCCCTCCTCTCCATCCCCTGCTCCAGTGTCCTGGGTCCACAGGCTGCTGCCCATCCTCCTCTCCATCCCTGCTCCACTGTCCTGGGTCTACAGGCTGCTGTCCATCCCTCCTCTCCATCCCCTGCTCCACTGTCCTGGGTCCACAGGCTGCTGCCCATCCCTCCTCTCCATCCCCTGCTCCACTGTCCTGGGTCCACAGGCTGCTGCCCATCCCTCCTCTCCATCCCCTGCTCCACTGTCCTGGGTCTACAGGCTGCTGCCCATCCCTCCTCTCCATCCCCTCCTCCACTGTCCTGGGTCTACAGACTACTGCCCATCCCTCCTCTCCATCCCCTGCTCCAGTGTCCTGGGTCTACAGGCTGCTGCCCATCCCTCCTCTCCATCCCCTGCTCCACTGTCCTGGGTCTACGGGCTGCTGTCCATCCCTCCTCTCCATCCCCTGCTCCACTGTCCTGGGTCCACAGGCTGCTGCCCATCCCTCCTCTCCATCCCCTGCTCCACTGTCCTGGGTCTACAGGCTGCTGCCCATCCCTCCTCTCCATCCCCTCCTCCACTGTCCTGGGTCTACAGACTACTGCCCATCCCTCCTCTCCATCCCTGCTCCAGTGTCCTGGGTCCACAGGCTGCTGCCCATCCCTCCTCTCCATCCCCTGCTCCACTGTCCTGGGTCTACAGGCTGCTGCCCATCCCTCCTCTCCATCCCCTGCTCCACTGTCCTGGGTCTACAGACTGCTGTCCATCCCTCCTCTCCATCCCCTGCTCCACTGTCCTGGGTCTACAGGCTGCTGCCCATCCCTCCTCTCCATCCCCTGCTCCACTGTCCTGGGTCTATAGGCTGCTGCCCATCCCTCCTCTCCATCCCCTGCTCCACTGTCCTGGGTCTATAGGCTGCTGCCCATCCCTCCTCTCCCGTACAATCAGTCCTCGGAAAGCCCGCATATGCGGTGGGTGCACACGGCTCTGCCCTCCATGGACTCACCCAGGTTCTGTTTGAGCAGCACATGATACGGACGGTTATGCTCCGGCGTGCTGTCAGTCTGGGCATGGCCGCTGTATGTGTACAATGACAGGTGCAGGAGGAGCAGTAGCGGCATCAGCCTGCGGACCATCTCCATCCTCCTCAGCACCCGGCCAAGCTCCATCTCTATCATCCCCTGCAGGAGGGCGGGGCCTATATCCCGGAGGCGGAGCTCTGCTGACCTGACTGGGAGGAGCTGAGGGATGACTGGACCGAGCGCTCAGCAGCCATTACCGGGGGCGCCTGTATAGTAGTAAGGGCGCGGAGGGGAGGTGAGAGCCCCGTGTTATTACAGCCTGTGCGGGCTGTCAGCAATAACCTCACTACCTAGGGTACATTCTTCTATAGCGGCCCTTACAGTCTGCACTGCGCATGCGCATACAGCTGCATTGGTCCAGTCCTCATCCACTTATTGTCTGTGTATGACGTGCTAGGGGCCCCTGACCTCCACTGTGGCCCCACAGATGGGCACCTGCAATGGCAGTGAATAGGGGATCTCTGTTACCTTTTCCCACAAGCTTTCTTTATACAGCCCCAGCCTCATAAAGTCAGACATTAGAGTGACAGCTCCTGAGATGAGAGTCCTGATCACAAGAGCTTACATCAATCAGGAGATAGGGAAAAGTGAGAGGACGTGACTGGATCCACTGAAGATCTGTGGGCCCAATGAAATAATAATCATGGATGATGTGATCTCAGGACTGTGCGGCTCCTCTGTGATTCCTCCTGGGCACTCCTCAATCCGTCACATCTGGGTGTTACTGAGGCTCCTTATGTCATAAAGTCCCAGCCCATGGAGGAATGGCGGAAAGTGAGAGGACGTGACTAGATCCAATAGATCCATAATGATGTGGAGCCAATGGTTCTGCTGGATCCACTGAAGATCTGTGGGCTCAATGAAATAATAATCATGGATGATGTGATCTCAGGACTGTGCGGCTCCTCTGTGATTCCTCCTGGGCACTCCTCAATCCGTCACATCTGGGTGTTAGGCCGGGTTCACATTTGCGTTCGGAACGCAGCGCAACAGAATGCAGCCAAACGCATGCGCACTTCGTTCCTATGTTTAACATGGGAACGCATAGTAGCTGCGTTTGGCTGCATTTGGTTGCGTTCAGATGCGCATAATTTGTGTGGTCTCCAAACGCACCAAGTTGCATTTTTTGTGCGTTCACGGGCGCTTGTTTTATCAGCAAGCGCCCGCAAGCGCACAAACAATGCTTGGATCTCAATGGATCCACAGAATCCTCCGCATGACAGCGCAGGAGAACGCTGCGGATCACGTTGAAATCTCTCCCGCTGTCCAATCAGTGATCTCGGCGGCGGCCGGGAGGAGGAGATCTCTGCCGCTGATCTCCTTCTCCTGGCCGCCGCCGAGATCACTGATTGGCTGGCCAGGAACCATACTGATGTGAACACATTTGGAGAATATCTGCTACGTTCACATCAGTATGGCAGCGTTTGCCCTGCGTCTGCATGCCCTGGAGTGCTCTGGAGTGACTTTGCTGCACTGAATGTAAAGGGGCTGAATAATATTGCACGCTCCACTTTTCAGTTTTTTATTTGTTAAAAATGTTTAAAAAATCCAATAAATTTTGTTCCACTTCACGATTGTGTCCCACTTGTTGTTGATTCTTCACAAAAAAATTTGAATTTATATCTTTATGTTTGAAGCCTGAAATGTGGCAAAAGGTTGAAAAGTTCAAGGGGGCCAAATACTTTCACAAGGCACTGTGTATATATACATTACAGCCTCTTATGTAAACACTGCAGTATATATTTAAATATAGTATAGAAAATATGGTGGCGCACAGCTTAGATAAACGGAGTGCAAAATACCGCATGACAGTTATCATTACATTGAAAAAGCTCATACGGAATCAATTATGCACATCCCGATGTTAGAAAAAATATATATAAACTTAATTGTATCAAAAAAAGGCAAAAACAAACCACACAGCTAAAAACATCTAAAACCAGGTAGGTCCCATACCCCAGGTTGTGCATATCAAACAATACAAGCATGTTCCAGTAACATACTGGGATCAAGGTATAGTGGAGAAACAGGCAAAGTACATCGCAGAACTCCATAACATAATATCATATCAGTATGATCTCAAATTGTTATACATGACTTGCAAACATCATATCCAATGTTCCTGCATTAGAACCTGCTCCTCATCTAACCAAGCCCATAGTCAAACCATGATATTAACCATAACATATGGCTGCAACCTGCTGGTCTGGGGGCCCCACACGTTCCGCTGCACTTGGCAGCTTCCTCAGGGGAATCTGAATGAGGCTATGGATGTTTAAGCTGTGATCAGGTGAGAGTAGGTGTACTCACCAGATATGGAAGCCTCAAGGCCGCATCATCAATGAGCCAATGTGAGCGCTCTGCTCAGGCGGCGATGAGTCCCTGAAGACAGGGGGCGGCAGAGCGGTCAGATTACATGCTGCCGTGCTCCTGTCAGTGCCTGTGTGGAGCAGCTGCGGTCGGGACTGGGGAGGGAGGAGGCTCCTGGCTGCTTTTACTTTCAGTACAGCAGCAATTGGCTCTGCCTCCTCAGCGTCCGCCCCCTCCAGCCAGGGAGTGTAATGATTGGTCAATCCAGCAGTCATTCTACCTCTGCATCAAGTGACCCTGTGTTCATCGGGACTCCAGGTGCCTTATATGGGGGGCTCTGCTGTATGTGCTGTATATGGGACTGGGGTACTGTATATGGGGGGGTCTGCTGTACATGGAGCTGCAGTGCTGTATATGGTGCTCTGCTGTATATGGGGTGCTCTGCTGTATCTGGCAGGGGTCTGCTGTATGTGGGGGTGCTGAATATTGGGCTGGGGTGCTGTATATCGGGTGCTCTGCTGTATGTGGGGCTGCTGTACATGGGGCTGGGGTGCTGTATATGGGGGTGCTGAGCCGTATATGGGGGTGCTGTGCCATATATGGTGGTGCTGTATATGGGGGTACTATAATGTTTATGGGAGTGCTGTACTGTATATTGGGCTTCTGTGCTGTATATGGGAGTACTGTGCAGTTTATGGGGGTGCTGTTCTGTTTATGGGGCAGCTGTGCTGTATATTGGGGTGCTGTATATGGGGCTCCTGTGCTGTATATGGGCGGTGCTATATATGGGGTGCTATATTGTACATGCGGTGCTGTATGGTATATGAAGGGCTATGGGGTGCATTATACTATATGGAGGACTATGGGGATGCATTATAGTATTTGGAGGACTATGCATGGTGCATTATACTATATGGAGGGCTATGGCGGAGCTTTATAATATTTGTAGGTTTATGGGGTGCATTGTAATATATGGAGGACTATGGGGGTGCATTGTCTACAGAGGTGCATTTTATTATATGGAGGACTATGGGGGTGTATTATAATATATGGAGCCAATTATACTATATGGAAGTCATTACAATATTTGGAGGGCTCTGTGGGGGCAGGATAATACTTGCAGGGCTATGATGGAGCCTTTATACTTTATGGGGGGCTATTTGAGGTCTGTGTTAGGGTCTATTATACAGTGTGAAGAGGTTTAGGGACCATTATACTATATGGAGGGCTGTGAGTTGGGTCACAGGGGGTCACAATTGATCATACTGTGCCAGAGTAGTTGGGGGGTACCGTATGGTACGTGTGGAGGGTCCTGTGAAGGAATTCACTGTGGGGGGATTATAGTGTTTGGGGGACCCTTTTGGTGGCAACATACTTTATGGGGGCAATGAAAGATCAATTCTCCCGCCGGTTGGTCGGCACTTGTCCTCCTTCCTGCTCCCACATTGGGGGATGATGGGTGCTGCAGATGGATAATGGGGATATTGGGAGATGTTGGGCGCTGTGGAAGGATAATGGGGGCTGCAGGGGATACTGGTGGGATGATGGGGGCTGCAGAAGGATGATGGACACTGCAGGGGGACATTGGGGATGATGGGGGCTGCAGATGGATGATAAATGACACAGTTTGGTTACGCTGGGCTGTGATGACAATTACTGTACAGTATGCAATAAATGTTCATTTTTTCTTGCTCAATAAATGTGAATTCTTCATGGAAATAAGACGTCCCCTGAAAATAAGACAAAAATTAATACAAGACGGTGTCTTATTTTCAGGGAAACTTGGTATTAGCTCCGGACAGCC
The DNA here is from genome assembly GCA_033576535.1 of Allobates femoralis. Lineage (NCBI taxonomy): Eukaryota > Metazoa > Chordata > Amphibia > Anura > Aromobatidae > Allobates > Allobates femoralis. The sequence goes on from JARQOC010000003.1 coordinate 617,989,996, forward strand.
CCGTGTGCGGCGCTTATGATTGGCTATGTGTTTCGGGAGGAGGCGAGGTCTGTTGGGGAAGAAGCAGCATTTTAGCAGCTTAGTGCAGTAGCGGCTTGTTGATGCTCAGACTGCAGGTCGTTGTATGTGTGGACGGTGCCACATGATGACATGTCTGACTAGTCAGTGCCAGGCAGTGATCACATTGAAGCTACCTAGAGTTTTGTAGGTGTGTGCCAGAGATAATAGGTGGCAATCAGTGCTGCCTCCTGTGCTATAAGGCTGCAGCCACTATTGTGTGACTGTAGCTTGTGCCAAGCTGCCACTGCCATTAATGATCCTTATTCTGGATTTTTCTATGTGATTCTTGCATGTTTGTGTGATGATGCTAACGCCCTTGTGTTTGGGGGGGGCACCATTTTAAAGTTCGTCTCAGGCAGCAGAGAGGCTAGGTTCACCCCGGGAAGCCTGTACACCGGTTTGCTATGAGAAACGCCAAGCGTGGACGTGATCATATAGGTCATCAAAAGTCGGCGGGTGCCATGGTAACACGTTATACAAGTCAGGACGCACATCGGAAATGACAATAGCCGCGACCGTGATCCCGCACGTCATTGGAGGGCGGCCGGTATCTTAGTAACCGGCTGTATACATCCGTCCACGCGCCGGAAATTGCACTATGAGACAGGCTCCGACAACACCGCCATTATCAGGGAAACCATGGGCGGCAAAAGTTCAGCCCCCTAAATTAGAAATAGCTTGGCGAGGCCGTAATATGACCATATTAGGCCAGGAACAGACAGAAGTGGTAGTGAACTCATGAACACAAAACCAATATGAAGTGATTAAGCTCTAAAATAACACTAATCTGCAAATAGATATCCAATACAAGACATCCGCGACATGTCTGTATGAATAAACCACATTTATAATAACATATGCCCCTGTTGTTAGATGGGAGAAAAAACAAAAAGGGAGGAATGAAAGGACAAGAGAAGGCCATGCACACCATAAAGAAGATTAATTATGAAACCAGAATAAAAATAATAATAAATGTTCATTATATCCAGTTATTGTACCAAGAGTCCCCTAGACAAAATTAGGAAAAAATTCCATGGTTAATAATCATAAATGGAACTCCAGGTCTGGATATAGGACCTAAATCATAAAAATATATATACATGTATGATATTAGGGAATTAGTCAACCTGTGGAAAAAAACTATAAAGGAAAAATAGTAAGTTAACCAAACAAACAAAATGTACTATCATGGATGTTAACACCATAGGCGGCATATATCCATATAATTGGACATTCGTTGAAAGCCTAGTGGATCCCATCATGTTGGTAAGGTCCCTACTAAAGTGAAGGGGTGCAATCAAGATTAGTGTCGAATAAGGTCCCACTCACCCAATGGGGCCAAGGGTACTGTCCCTTAAAGTAGAGTTGAAGGACCCCGTCAGTCTGTCTGACAGTCATACTCGGGTGAGAAGGACCCACTGCTTCAATATGCAAGTGGCTGCATCTCATCGATATTAGTACCCAAACCTGAAATGTGCATATGGCAAAATCCCCTATAATATGTCTGTTGGCTTGGCAGGTATTATATGAAAAACACCATTCAATTACCTCAATATGGAACATCTGGGAAGTCAAATAAATTAGACATGTATAAAGTTGTCATCTACAAACATGATTTTATTAGTCATATGATGACATCATTCATCTAAACAAATGAATGGGATGTGCATATACATTTTGTTCCAGTTTGAAGTGCCCAAATAGTACCCCCTAGCCTTTATATTCTCAAAAGAAAGGGAAAGATGACCAGATAAACAAATTCCAAAATATCAATTAGGACCCCAGGTTGCAGCCAAGAAAGCCAATAAACAAACGGGGGTCTAGTACAGACTCCCCAAGAAGAATTAATGAATTAAGCCTAAGCGTATCGCAACAGAAAACCCATAAACCGCAGGGACCCCCAGGTTGCAGAGGGTATGGACCAGCATAAATTTATTATCACAAGTCACAGATCCTATATGGCACATACATTTATCGTAGTGATCACCCAGATCTAGATGTTAGAACCACAGACCTAACCATATATCTATCCAAAGAAGGTCAAAACGTCGACTTTAAATAGAGAGCGGGAGGCCATGTATAGAATCAAAGACCTCTCTGTTCAAGTACCCTTAACCGAGGATGTTGAACAACATTTTTATTCAAAGGTATAAAGTCCAAAAGAGCCAAAGTTCACTACCACTTCTGTCTGTTCCTGGCCTAATATGGCCATATTATGGCCTCGCCGAGCTATTTCTAATTTAGGGGGCGGAATTTTCGCCACCCATGGTTTCCCTGACAACGGCGGTGTTGTCGTAGCCTATCTCATAGTGTTATTTCCGGCGTGCGGACGGGTGTATACAGCCGGTTACTAAGATACTGGCCGCACTTCAATGACATGCGGGATGACGTGCGAGGCTATTGTCATTTCCGGTGCACGGCCTGACTTTTATAACGTGTTACCATGGCACCCGCCGACTTTTGATGACCTATATGATAACGTGCGCGCTCGGCGTTTATCATAGCAAACCCAGGTACAGGCTTCCATATCTGGTAAGTACACCTACTCTCACCTGATCACATTTTATATTAATTATTAAGATATATAAGGCTTAAACATCCATAGCCTCATTCAAATTCCCCTGAGGAAGCTGCCAAGTGCAGCGGAACGTGTGGGGCCACCAGACCCCCAAGTTGCAGCTATATGTTATGGCTAATATCATGGTTTGACTATGGGCTTGGTTAGATGAGGAGCAGGTTCTAATGCAGGAACATTGGATATGATGTTTGCAAGTCATGTATAACAATTTGAGATCATACTGATATGATATTATGTTATGGAGTTCTGCTATGTACTTTGACTGTTTCTCCACTATACCTTGATCCCAGTATATTACTGGAACATGCTTGTATTGTTTGATATGCGCAACCTGCTGGGGTATGGGACCTACCTGGTTTTACATGTTTTTAACTGTGTGGTTTGTTTTTGCCTTTTTTGATACAATAAAGTTTACAGGGTGGATAAAAATCAATGTTTTTTTAAAAAAAAAAATCAAAGAAATCAGATTTTTTTTATTTAAATCGGATTTTTTTTTATTTAAATCGGATTTTTTGTTTTAAATCAAATTTTTTTTCAATAAACTGCTATTTGAGGAAAATATTTTACCATCCAAAGGTTCTTCCATCATGAGATAAAGCTGAGTTGTTTAACTCAGTAGAATAAAGGCTGTATATGTGTAACATTCACAATGCCATGCTCTTCCAGAGGTTTCTGTAGGATTAGTGGGCAGTTTCTCTCCTATATTATCACAGACGCTCGCTTTACTTACGCAGTTCTCAAAACTGAATTTGACTCCGCAGAGGTCCCAGCCTCTTCTTCACGGCAAAAATGTTACAACATGAACAGAGTTGAGAAAAAGACCATAATCCTATTGTTCTACAAACCTATGAATACAGAATCAACCCCATTCAGTGCCAAGTCCAAGAAGTTAGATAATATGTTTCTGATTGTTTGGAGTGGAATAGATCTGCACAACACAAGAAGAATGTGAATCTAAGTGTGAGGAGGAGGAAGGGCAAGCAGACAAGAAAATGAAAGTGAAACTTTGAGCACAATACTGCAGCATAGCCACAGACAGACAAGTCTGGATCTGTTTGTGTGTACGATCTAAAGTTTATTACATTCTTTCCTTATAATGGCAGCAGGCCGTAAAAGAGACCCAGTTTGGGAATATTTTAATGAAGCTCCTTCGCCTATCGGTAAGGCAGGCATGCGTGCAAAATGCAAACGATGCAACAAAGAGATGCAAGGCCTGGTGGCGCGAATGAGGCAACATCATGAGAAGTGCGGTGATGAAGATGACCAAAGAAACACTTCTGAACAGGCAGGATCTTCAGGTTGGTAAACATTTTTATTGAATCCTATTTCTAAAGACTGAACTGTCATGTGTGAGAAAAATTATATTTCTTATTATTACTGCATGTTACTGTCATTTGGTACAGTTATGAAGAAAAACAAATATTCCTTTTGGGGCAGGGGCAGTGATGTGTTGTGTACAATAAGCAGAAATTGTATAATAAACAATAAAATAACAGCATTGACTTTTTTTGTTTAGGGGAATTCATGGATTCTGGAAACTATCCACCTCCAAGATCACCATCATCCTTTCTACAGTTTCAGAGTTATCCATCCAGGATAGTGCTTCATTAGCAGCAGCATCATCATCAGACACCCACAGCCACATATCACCATCACCCAAAAGGAAGAGAAAACCTTTACCTCCTGGAACCACCATAGATAGGTTTGTGATAAGAACTAGCAGATTAGAAAAAGAGTTGATTGATGAAAAAATTGCCCAGTTTATTTATGCAACGAACTCTTCTTTCCGTCTGACTGAGAACCCACATTTCATTAATATGGTTCAGTCACTGAGACCAGGATACAGTCCACCCAGCAGAGCTGATGTTGCAGGGAAACTGCTGGATCAAGTGTATGACAGAGAAATGGAGCAATGTGCAACAGCTCTGGAGGGTAAAATTGTTAACCTAAGTATTGATGGGTGGAGTAATGTCCACAATGATCCTATTGTATGTGCTTGTATAACAACAGAAGAAGGTAAAGTCTTCCTTGCACAAACAACTGATACGTCAGGAAATGCACACACAGCAGAATACTTACAAGAAGTGGCAGTAAAAGCTATAACGACATGTGAATACAAATTCAAATGTCTAGTACGCAGTTTGGTCACTGACAATGCTGCAAACATATCCAAGATGAGAAGAGATTTAGAAGAGCAGGGAGGGAATACAAAGCTGCTAATAACATATGGTTGCAGTGCTCATTTGCTGCACCTCTTAGCCAAAGACTTAAGTGTTCCAGAAATAAAAGCTAATGTTGTTGAAATTGCTAAATACGTCCGTAATAATTATTTTGCTGCAGCAGCTCTGAAAAGGATGGGTGGAACCAAGCTAACGCTCCCACAAAATGTTAGATGGAACTCTGTAGTGGACTGTTTTGAGCAGCATATCAAAAACTGGCCTATTCTGATGACACTTTGTGAAGAAAATCGAGATAAAATAGATGGCACTGTCACGGCCAAAATCCTCAACATTGGGCTTAAGAGAAATGTTGAACATATGCTGAGCTTCCTGAAACCCATCTCTCAAGCTTTAAACAAAATACAGAAAAATAGCTGTTTTATTGCGGATGCTGTTGAAATTTGGAAGGAACTGAGTGAACACTTAAAAACAGAACTACACATGGACAGAATTAAATTACAAGCAGTAAACAAACGAATGGGACAAGCACTGACTCCAGCTCATTTTTTGGCAAATATTGTCAATATCCAATATCAGGGTCAAAACCTAAGTGCTGAGGAAGAGGAGTTAGCTACGACATGGGTATCCAGCAATCATCCATCTTTAATGCCAACTATAATAAACTTCAGAGCTAAGGGGGAACCATTCAAGAAATATATGTTTGCTGAAGATATTTTAAGGAAGGTCACACCAGTAAACTGGTGGAAGTCACTTAAGCGCTTGGATTTAGAGACTGTTCAAGTAATGATTTCACTTTTAGCAGCAGTAGCTTCTTCTGCAGGCGTTGAAAGAATATTCTCTTCCTTTGGACTCATTCATTCTAAATTGAGAAATCGGTTGGGACCCAATAAAGCAGGAAAGCTTGTTTTTCTTTTCCAGATTATGAATAGGAACAAAGAAGAAGATGATGATGAAGATGACGACAAGTGAGCTACAGAGGACAGCAGGGACAGTAGTATTTAAGTTTTTCATGTGTCGGCTGGGCTGACAGTCTAAGTTTCTTAAAATATATATATATTTTGTTTAGCCAAATTAGTTAACAAACATGGATGTTTGTTTAAGCAAATAACTTATGCTGTAATGTTGTTATTGTTTCAGTTGAATAAATCTATTTAAATTGTTATTAAGGTCAGGATTATTTTTCTCCTTCCTAAGTACAACAGAACAGTGGTGTCCAAATATGAATGATTAACCCATTAAACTGGGGAGAAAAAAGTAATATAAAAAGTCATTCTAAAAATCTTCATCTACTTGCATGTTAAAGTAGCAATAACTAGTTTAGGTAGAAACTTTGATTTAAATCACTGATTTAAATCAAGCCTTACTGACTAGTGATTTAAATCGTGATTTAAATCAGTTAGATTTAAATCAAATCCACCCTGAAAGTTTATTTATATTTTTTCTAATATTGGGATGTGCATAATTGATTCTGCATGAGCTTTTTCAATGTGAGTATATTTAAATATACACACATGCACACTGCAGTGTTTACATAGGAGATGGCTGCAGTTTAAGAAGGGATACATAAACTGAGAGCAAAAATAACCACAAGAATCACTCAAAAAGCACTCTGTTGTAATATAATTTCTAGTCTGCAGCAAATGCTGTCAAAAAAGTGTCAAAAACAGGGCTTTTAGTTTGTACATTTTTTGCAAAAAATATACGTAAGCTGCTTCACCTCGCCACGGTCGCCCTTACAGAAGCAGTCCTAACTAGTATATGCATTTAAAACCTGCTTATGTGTAAGAATACCTCTATACAGGAGTCTGTCAGGACCAGGACTTCATATAATATGGGTTGCTTTTGAAGCTAGCTCATTGTGTGAACAACTCACTGGGAGGGGTGGAGAACCTCCCCCTCTGCAGGAGCAGGAAAAATACATTGAGCAGACAATAATTAGCTGTGCACACGATGAACGCGTCTGCGTAACTGCGTCCATTCCCACCAACTGAACTACGTAGACTGAGTGCAAAAAATCAGCACAAGAATCACTCAAAAAGCACTCTGTTGTAATATAAATTCTAGTCTGCAGCAAGTGCTGTCAAAAAAAGTGTCAAAAACAGGGCTTTTAGTTTGTACGTTTTTTTGCAAAAAATATATGTAAGCTGCTTCACCTCGCCACGGTCGCCCTTACAGAAGCAGTCCTAACTAATATATGCATTTAAAACCTGCTTATGTGTAAAAATACCTCTATACAGGAGTCTGTCAGGACCAGGACTTCATATAATATGGGTTGCTTTTGAAGCTAGCTTATTGTGTGAACAACTCACTGGGAGGGGTGGAGAACCTCCCCCTCCTGCAGGAGCAGGAAAAATACATTGAGCAGACAATAATGAGCTATGCACACGATGAACGCGTCTGCGTAACCGCGTCCATTCCCACCAACTGAACTACATAGACTGAGTGCAAAAAATCAGCACAAGAATCACTCAAAAAGCACTCTGTTGTAATGTAAATTCTAGTCTGCAGCAAGTGCTGTCAAAAAAAGTGTAAAAAACAGGGCTTTTAGTCTGTACGTTTTTTGCAAAAAATATACGTAAGCTGCTTCACCTCGCCACGGTCGCCCTTACAGAAGTAGTCCTAACTTTTCCTGCTCCTGCAGGCAGGGCCGGTTTTAGACCAAGTGGGGCCCTAGGCGAGATTGAGAGTGGGGCCCCAACTATGAAATATAAATAGTACCCATACAGTTGTGTTAAATAAACCCAATTAAAATATTCTTGTACATAGGAGCAGTATTATAGTAGTTATATTCTTGTACATAGTGGCAGTATTATAGTAGTTATATTCTTGTACATAGGAGCAGTATTATAGTAGTTATATTCTTGTATACAGGAGTCCTATATACAAGAATATAACTACTATACTAAAACACAAAGAGAAGGGGCGCAATTGGGGGGTAAGTATTGGGCCAAATGGCCACTCACCTATTGGGGTTGTCACTGTGCACCTCTGCACAACCCCAGTGTATGGCAAGAAGCAGGACTCAAGGAGGACCCGGGGCACGAGCAATTTTCGCCGACAGAGGTGTCTTCCCTTCCGTCTTCCACCCGGGTAGCGGTCACGTGTTGCGATCGTGACTCGGGATCTCCTTAAAGGAAAAAGACAAAGAAAGCGTGTATATATGGACTGGGATCATACCACATTTCAGATTAAATATCAAATTTTATCAGTGCAATACTATGTACAGTGCCCTATAATATAGAATATAGTACCCCCATATACAATACACAGCTCTCCCATATGCTATATATAGCACCCACATACTATATACAGCACCCACACATACTATACACAGCAACCCCATATACTATATACAGCAACCCCATATACCATACAGCACCCCCTTTATACATGACAGCATCCCCCATATACTATATACAACCCCCATACATGACAGCACCCCCTATTAACTATATACAGCACACCATACACCATATACAGCACCCCCATGTACATGACAGCACCCCCATATACTATATACAGCACCCCCACCATACTTGACAGCACACCCATATAATATATACAGCCTGAGCCCCCATATACATGACAGCACCTGGCCCATATACAACATACAGCAGCATCCCCCATATACATGACAGCTGAGCACCCATGTACAACATACAGCACCCCATAAACAATATACAGAACTAATATAGCCCCCCATATACTATTTACAGCACGTCAGCACCCTCACTATACTATAGGCCAGCAGCATGCCCCACATACATGACACACAGAGCATCCCCATATGATATGACATACATGACACACACACACACACACAAAACACACATACATACACACACACAGCATCCTATACAGGCAGAATTTATCTACATGATGGTCAGGACTCAGCAGCACCCTCAATATACTATAGGCCAGCAGCACGCCCCACATACATGACACACACATACACACACCACACACGCACAGCATCCTATAATATACAGGCAGCCCCAGTGGTGGTATACTGGCAGCCCCAGTGGTGGTGTATACAGGCAGCCCCAGTGGTGGTGTATACAGGCAGCCCCAGTGGTGCTGTATACAGGCAGCCCCAGTCAGTGGTGGTGTATACAGGGCCCCAGTGGTGCTGTATACAGGGCCCCAGTCAGTGGTGGTGTATACAGGGTCCCAGGGCCCACTGGTGGTGTATACAGGGCCCCAGGGCCCACTGGTGGTGTATACAGGGCCCCAGGGCCCACTGGTGGTGTATACAGGGCCCCAGCCCCCACTGGTGGTGTATACAGGGCCCCAGGGCCCACTGGTGGTGTATACAGGGCCCCAGGGCCCACTGGTGGTGTATATAGGGCCCCAGGGCCCATTGGTGGTGTATACAGGGCCCCAGGGCCCACTGGTGGTGTATACAGGGCCCCAGGGCCCATTGGTGTATACAGGGCCCCAGGGCCCACTGGTGGTGTATACAGGGCCCCAGGGCCCACTGGTGGTGTATACAGGGCCCCAGGGCCCACTGGTGGTGTATACAGGGCCCCAGGGCCCACTGGTGGTGTATACAGGGCCCCAGGGCCCACTAGTGGTGTATACAGGGCCCCAGGGCCCACTGGTGGTGTATACAGGGCCCCCTCCCCTCCCTGTAAAAGAATACAGATCATGATACTTACTCCCTGACGCTGCCGCTGTTCGCCACTCTGCACCGCGCTCCGACTTCTTCCTGGCTGCTTCCTGTGACGATACTGCCTGCGGCTGCGCCCGGCGCCGGTCACCAGGAAGAAGCCGGATGAAGCCGGAGCGCAGTGCAGAGCACTGCAAGCGGCCGCGGCGCTGCCGCACCGGCTATAATCCGGCCGGGCCAGGGGGCCCTCTGAAACTTGGGGGCCCTAGGCAAATGCCTAGGCTGCCCCCCCCTAACGCCAGCCCTGCCTGCAGGAGGGGGAGGTTCTCCACCCCTCTCAGTGAGTTGTTCACACAATAAGCTAGCTTCAATAGCAACCCATATTATATGAAGTCCTGGTCCTGACAGACTCCTGCTTAGAGGTATTTTTACACATAAGCAGGTTTTAAATGCATATATTAGTTAGGACTACTTCTGTAAGGGCAACTGTGGCGAGGTGAAGCAGCTTACGTATATTTTTTGCAAAAAACGTACAAACTAAAAGCCATGTTTATGACACTTTTTTTGACAGCACTTGCTGCAGACTAGAATTTATATTACAACAGAGTGCTTTTTGAGTGATTCTTGTGCTGATTTTTTGCACTCAGTCTATGTAGTTCAGTTGGTGGGAATGGACGCGGTTACGCAGACGCGTTCCTCGTTTGCACAGCTCATTATTGTCTGCTCAAAGTTTAAGAAGGGAGACTGAGACTGCACCATACATCTATCTAGGCCAGGACTCACCCAGATTCTGGAGATGGAGAGAGATGAGGGGTGTTGGGTGGCGGGCGGTGGCAGAAGACCCAGTTCTTGGTGAAGGAGACGATTGCCATGGAGACGCCGAGGACGCCAGCCAGAGAAGAGCACAAACTCTGCCTGCCCACAGGGAAACGTAGTGACGCTCGCACAGGACCCAACCTCACTTGGTATTGGTAAGAGGCCTCTTGGGCGAGCAGTGCTGGGAGAGCATGTGCCGCCTCCACATTATTTAAAGGGCCGGTGACCAAAGCTGACAAGCGGGGATGCCAGATCCCCAGTGCGGTCCTGCCGCGGCCCGCAGCTGTCGAAGAAGAGAGGGGGGCCCATAGAAAATGTGAGGGGGCAGGGCCTAGAAAAGATTGTAGCCGTCCACTTCACCTCTCGTCCAGCCCCTCTCCTGTCCATCACAGCTATCATAGTAGGCAGGCCCTGGCGGAAGCCCTGCTGTTAGCTCAGGAGAGTACAGCAATACATACAGCAGAAATATAGAGTGGGGACTGGCATACAGTGAGAGCACATAGTGAGAACACCACCTGTTCATTTCCCTAGCAAGAAGTATGAGGGGACTTGAATGTAGGATGATCATTGAGCTACTGGTGGACAAGCCCCAACCCCCCCCCCCTGCTTTTTGCAGCAGCATGAGGCTGAGGGGTGAGGACTGAGGAGCAGGTATGACTTTATTGATTTATAAGCAGTCTAAACATCCTAGAACTGTAGTGGACAGCTCAGCTTCATCATGTAGGAGGGCAGGGACAGTATAAAAAAATATTATCTCCCTGGAGTTCCCCTTCAAGGCTTAAATGGATATACCTGTTTCCAAGATCCTATCCCAATATGTAGTGGGTGTAATAATAATCGGAAATACTTAGTAGAGAAAGAACGGCACTCACCCGTAGCAGACTGGCTCTTTAAACTTTGATTCCAAATAAACAAGTACATTCGTGCAAAGAATGGTGCAGAGAGGTGGGTGAAGGGAGAACAATGGTCCACCATTTCATACCGGGCTGGTACTTCTGCGGGTCCAACCCGGTACAAAACGGTGGATGGTTGTCCTCTCTCAACCCCCATCCCTGCACCATTCTTTGCATGAATGTACGTATTTATTTGGAATTAAAGTTTAAAGAGCCAGTCTGCTACGGGTGAGTGCCGTTCTTTCTCTACTAAGTATTTCTGATGTTTATTGCTTTGCTGAACAGTACAACACCCTATACTGGTATCTGCTCCCAGTCCACTGCCACCAGCATAATAGCCTGGGACCGACCTCCTTTGCGTGAATCTGCAGTGCCCAGCTTCCTTCACTTGGACTGTAATAATAACATTAGCAATCCTCTCCAAATAGAAATGTAGTATAGTTCTCCTGATTAGCCATGCCACTTACCCTATGTGCAGGGCATTGTAGAATCTTGGGTATCTATGGTTATGTCCACTAGCAACTAACTGTCAATATGATACCTAAGCTGAATACCCTGCACTTGCAGTAAGCAACATAGCTAATCAGGAGAACTATGCTACATTTCTAATTTAAGATATTTGCTATTATTATTATTACACCCACTACATATTGGGATAGGATCTTAGACATGGGAATACCACTTTAAGTCCTCCATACACTATGAATATCAGCTGGTCAGCAGCTATTTGCCCCCGCCCTGTCCCAAATGCTGCTGTGTTCTGTAGTAGAGAGTTGCTGCCAGACATTTCTGGTGGTAGCTTATCTCTTAGGGGCCTGTTACACGGTGACACCTCGCCGGCGAGTCGCCCAGTGTAACAGGGTGATTCAATGGCGAAACATTGCCTCAGAATGATCGCCAGGTTTCACAGCAGTGTTGTGAAACCTGGCGATCTGAACAGGCCTGATCGTCCTGTGTAATGCGGTGACCCGCAATGTTTAACATTGCGGGTTACCGGTCGCTTGGTTGCTTGGCAACCCAGCAAGCGGTCGCCGCCGCAACTGGCCAGCGAGTTCGCCGGCGAGTCGCTACATGTGACAGCTCACCGGCGAAGACGGCGGGGATGCGCGCTCTCGTGATTCATCGCCGGCAATGTGGCACCGTGTAACGGTACCCTTACAGAACCAAAAGATCAACGGTACAAAATCAGACATGTCGGATCCCTCTGTCCCTTGACGACATCTATTGGGACAGCGGGAAGGCCAACATCTACAGACTGTTGGCACAAAATGGTCTATATCAACAGGCTCGGCCCATATTAATTTAATGTTCATATTAGTCAATTGTACATTGACTCTTAAGGTACCGTCACACGCAGCGATATGGATTCCATATCGCCGGCGATCTGACGTTTGCGTGCACGTTCCGGGAACTTTTTTCATATCGCTTCGGAGAATGTGACACATAGGATCTTGCCGGCGATCTTCGGCAATCCTGCGTTCCAAAAATCGCCTGCAGAAGACCACACATCGCCACGTCACACGCCACCATTGTAGCAGCGATGTGGGCATACTGTTTCGATAGGGGCATGCTAGAGTGTGTTTCACCACGCCCCTATCACTGCGATTGGTGGACGGAACCGCGTTCCCATTGGCCAGCCATGCGTGAAGGCACCGGTCATCCAATAAGGTGTCTCGGACACGGCCAGCCAATTGGAATTCGGTATCACCCACCAATCGCCGTAGATGCAACGCAAAAAAAACATATCTAAGCACGCCTACGGGATTTATTTCCGGATCGCTGTGTACTCGCTATCGCCTGATTTCATTGCAGTGCAGGGCATTCAGGCGATGCTCCACCAGCGATTTCTCGCCGTAAAATTGCTCTGTCTCACCACTGCGCACTGGCAATGTGGCTTCCACATGGCCGAAAACGCAAATTCACGGCAATATCGCCACGTGTAACGGTACTTTTAGTGTGTATATATAATTATGTGACCCGAGGAGCAGCACTTATTACAGTAGGCATATCAGAACACTTTAAATCTATTTCTGGCATGACTAGGATAGATTTTTATCCACAGGAAGTCAGTAAGTAGAGATTCTGAGAACTACGATACAGAAAATTGCAAAACATTTTACCTTCATTTTAGAAAGTATAACCATTATTTTCTAAATGTGGTCTATGCCTTTAATTATATAGGACAAGACCTCATTGTTACTTTATAACAGATAAATTGATCATTTAAGGTTGATTGTTCAAATGATGACATCTGCTTCTAACCGCAGCGCTGGAGATTGCTCCAATCACTTCTCTTTAAAGGGGTTGTCCGTGCGTTTCCTAAAATCTCTGTGTGAATCTAGGCTGCGAAATGCTAACAGTTTGTAATTTACACCTGGTTAGCACTTTACATATTTACCCAGATATCACGATTCAGTGTGTGGAGTAGCAGCTCACTCCACCTTCCCCCTTCCGCCTCGGTCTAGAGGCATGTTTGTTTTGAAGCCTAGCTGTAACATCACAACTGGTCGTTTACACTCAGACTCCAACAGGCCCGCCCCAGTCCCCAGCAGGCCCTCTCCAGTTTTCAACAAGCCCTCCCCAGTCCCCAGCAGGCCCACTCCAATCTCCAGTAGGATCACCCCTATTCACTTATGCAGACGCTGATTGTGATTGAACCGCATTGGTCATCTCCTTCTCTCTGCAACACTATGCCGAAGCCTCCCCTCTGTAAAGGAGATGACCACTTTGTGCAGTGCTGTGGTGTGTGCGCCTTTTATTCTTCTTCCTCGTGCCCATGCTGTCACTGAAGCCATCCTCCTCTCTGCATCACTGCCACAGCTGCCACCTCTGTGAAGAAGACCGCACACACACCGCAACACTGGCTTATCTTCTTCACAAAAGGGGCGGCTGTGCAATATACAGAGAGGAAAATCGCTTCAGTGACAGTGCGGACACGGGGAAGAAAATTGAAAGGTGCACCACTGCAGCATTGCACAAATCTGTCATCTCCTTTGCAGAGGGGCAGCTTTGGAATAATGTTGCAGAGAGAAGGAGATGACCACTCAGTGCAATGTGGTTCAATCACAATCAGCATTTATATAGGTGAATGGGGTGATCCTATTGGAGAAGGGGGTGGGCCTGCTGGGAACTGGGGCAGGCCTGTTAGAGTTTGGGTGCAAATGACCAGTTGCGATATTACAGCCAGACTCCAAAACAAACATGCCTCTAGACAGGGCTGGGCTGCTCCTCCACACATTGATATCTAGGTAACCATGCAAATGCTAACAGGGTGTAAATTACAAACTGTTAGCACTTTGCAGCCTAGATACATACACAGATTTTAGGAAAAGCCCAAACAACATTAAAATTCTGCATAAATATCTGACAGTGATATTGAAGTGACCTGCTTAGTGGTGAACCCTTGTACCCAGCTCCCATGCGGCCCAACCCAATCACAGGGAATCAATCAACAAGTCAGCCGGGGCCTAGTGAAGGCCCCCATAGCTGTCATCGTATTGTTCCTGTGAAGTGCAGCTTCGTACTGGGCACCATAGAAGAAAGTTATTTCTACTACATACTGCAATACAGAGGTATGATAGTATATGGTATGAATGATCAAATGACTGTGGGTTCAAGGGGACTAAATAAAAAATAGTTAAATCACTACCCCCTTTCTACTTGAATAAATGAAAAACTAGAAACAAAACACATTTAGTGTTAGTGTCTGTGGCACCCTGTTCCAGGAAACCACAGGCTTCTCTTGGACACTGAAGGATTTCCCACAGCGAGTAACCACTTACACCCAACACCTTCCACCCCAGGCCTGTAGGGGGGGCCCAACTGGTTGCCTTAAGCCAGTTCCCCCTATAAATACAGGTCTTGAGGGTGGAGTCAGGCACAGTGTGCAGACGCTAGAAGAGCTGCGGGAGCTCAGAGACTAGTGAGCTGAACTGGTACCGGAGCCGTGCTAGGCCCAAACCAGTACACACCAGAGTCAGTGGAGGACCCGCAGAGTAGGGATCGAAGGCAGAGGAGAGAAACACGTTACCGGGGAGCAGAGGAGCCATACCGGCTCACCCCACCAGAGTACTGGTCACTGGAGCCTGAGTCTGCAGGGACAGAGGAGATAGACCCAGCAGAGAAACCAGCATCCCGAGGAGGATTAGCTTCCCAGACACCCGCAGCACCAACAGTTGAGAGTAACCAGTCATCAGTAAAGGTACCCAAAGACTTTTATGTGTGTGTGTCCCTCCTTCCACTCATCCCGCACCACACCGACTGCGCTCCCCTACTCCAACCCTGTACAGAAATGACTGTGCTGCCCTATTCCACCACCACAAACCTTAGCCCCGGGGACCCTGCTCCTCCTGTAGGGATCTACTCCATCTTGCTGCCGCCCATCACCCCGGAGGCCCTAGCAGCGCTAGTGCCATCACCGGAATCTACAGGTGGCGTCACAAATAGACATTTTTATTATTTTCTTTTTCCACATTTTTCATTAACCACCAGGGCCAGAGCCTCAGGCACCACTACCCGTGACTCCCAAACCGCGCTTGAGATTTGAGTCCCCTGGGCCTGGGTGGGTCATCATGTCCATGAACGTTCAATCATATTGTTAAATTTAAACCGTACTGTAAGCACAGAAAAGAGTAAAAAACATAACTGCCTGATGTGCTATGACCAAGTAGTCATATGACTATGTTCATGGGAAAAATTGAAAAAAAAGTTTTGACACAGTAGGAGGGAAAAAAAGATACAAAATCTAAAAACATGCCAGGTCCTTTGAGAACGTGTCCCCATGAGAATGCAGTCCAATCTGCAGGCACCATGTTATAGAGCTGGGGGGAGGGGGTGGCGCTAAATATATATACAGTTTTGTGAGATAAGTTTATTTACAACCCATATTAATGATTTAAATTGATTACCCAAGTTTTTCACAAAAGTCTATAATCACTTTTCCACTGCAGACTTGTGAATCCTCATGGTGAGTGCTGTGATGATACTCCGATACTGGCGACAAGACCAAGTGGTCATGGGACTCCAAGTAGGCAAGAGTGTGTATTGAGAGTGTAGTTCCCAGTAAAGACAGACATCTCGGCGTGACTACTGGGAGGTTATGTATATGACTATATTTATATGCTAAGTGTCTCAATATTTAGATATATATTTCCTTAGCTTTAATGCTACTTCATTTTCCTGTATATTCATTATTGCATAGCTTAGTATTCAGAGTGCAGCTGTCTTTTTTTGTTATAATGTGTCATGTTCGGCTTTGCACTTGTACACATCACATGCTAGGGAGTGCCGCAGTTTTTCTCTTGCTCCAAGTATGCAGTATGCTTCTAACCTCACTCAATACAAGTGTGTAGAATCCTCACAGTATGCGTTGTGAGCATTCACAAGTCTGCAGACCTATGAAGTGACTTTTAGGGTAAGTGCACATCAGTCATTTTGTGGGCTGCTTTTGGACGTTTTCCGTCGGCGTTTTCCGCTCAGTTTTATGTTAATTTATGTTAATCCTATCCTCCGGTTGGATTAACATGCTAGTCAATGGATTTTAGAAAACTCTGTCTTCACTAGAACGTTTTTCTTCTGGTCGTTTTCAGTCAAAACTGAGTTTTCTCAGTCAAAACTGAGTTTTATCACCGTTTTCCAAAAATAGAGCAAGTGACTTCTTTCCTCCGTTTTTCCACCGGTTTCAGCTGAACAAGTGCACTAAAAACTCAGTTTTCAAAAACGCCGAGAAAAACGCCGAGAAAAACGCTGGAAAACCCGGCGGAAAACGAGCAAAAAACGAGGGACACTGCTGAGCACAGAAAACTCAGTTTCTGCTAAAAAAACCCAGGTTTTTGGACGTTCTGCAGAGATGCACAAACGTCAGATGTGCACATAGCCTTAGACGTTTGTGAAAAGTCTGAACAACCCCTTCATTCCAATACTCTCTTTGGGATTTTCAGTCCAGTGGGCGATGTTATCAGTGACTGACAGCTTTCTATGTATAAATGTGCGTACAGGCATAACTGTCAGGCACTACTCGGACCGCCCAGTGGACCAGAAAGAGCAGAGGATTTTTAGAATTAATCACTGGTTATATTGAAATTTCTCTCAAGCTATATATCCATCTACTCTGCTCCCTAAGCTCTATAAAATGGTCACTGCAGATTGGACTGTATTTGCATGATGACAGGCTTCTTTTTAACAGGGCTTTTCACACTCATTATAGCCATTTTATCTGTCTATATACATCATGTTCCAAATTATTATGCAAATGTTCTTTTTCTCTGATTTTCCTAAATGGTCGGTGCAAATGACAGTCGGTGTAATAAAAGTCATCACCCATGGGGAGTATAATCGAATTTTATTGAAGAAACCTCCCAATGATAACAGTAAATCTTCAAAATTAAAAACTCTAAATGCACTGTTTCACATTATTAGGCACAGTAGAGTTTCTAAACATTTGATATGTTCTGAAAATGCTCATTTGTTGAATTTGCAGCATTAGGAGGTCACATTCACTGAAATAAAAAGCTATTTAACTCCAAAACATCCTAACAGGCCAAGTTACATGTTAACATAGGAACCCTTCTTTGATATCACCTTCACATTTCTTGCATCCTATGAACTTGTGAGTTTCTGGAGAGTTTCTGCTTGTATATCTTTGCATGATGTCAGAATAGCCTCCCAGAGCTGCTGTTTTGATGTGAACTGCCTCCCACCCTCATAAATCTTTTGCTTGATTATACCCAAAGGTTCTCTATAGGGTTGAGGTCAGGGGAAGATGGTGGCCACACCATGAGTTTATCTCCTTATTATGCCCATATCAGCCAATGACACAGAGGTATTCTTTGCAGCATGAGATGGTGCATTGTCATTCATGAAGATGATTTTGCTCCTGAAGGCATGTTTTTGCTTTTTGTACCATGGAAGAAAGTTCTCAGTCAGAAACTCTGTATACTTTGCAGAGGTCATTTTCACACCTTCAGGAACCTTAAAGGGGCCTAACAGCTGTTTCCCAATGATTCCGGCCCAAAACATGACTCCTCAACCTCCTTGCTGATGTTGCAGCCTTGTTGGGACATGGTGGCCATCCACCAAACATCCACTACTCCATCCATCTGGACCATCCACAGTTGCTCGGCACTCATCAGTAAACAAGGCTGTTTGAAAATTAGTCTTCATGTATGTCTGGGCCCACTGCAACCGTTTCTGCTTGTGAGCACTGTTTAGGGGTAGCCAAATAGTAGGTTTATGCACCACCGCAAGCATTTAAAGGATCCTACATCTTGAGGTTCGAGGGTCTCCAGAGGCACCAGCAACTTCAAATACCTGTTTGCTGTTTGTAAGGCCTTTTTAGCAGCTGCTCTCTTAAGGTTGGGTTACACATACTGATGTGCCAGCGATCCGATCAATGATCAGACCGGACCGAGATCACTGGAATATCGGTATGTGATCACTGGTGAGATGCGATCAAAAAATGGTCCTGGCCATTCTGCAGTGACCAGCGATCTCATCGCTGGTCGTTGCGAAATGTCACACGCAGCAGCATTGCTAGTGAGGTTGCTGCAACGTCACAAACCCTGTAGCAGCGAACTTAATACGCTATGTAACCCGGCCTTTAATCCAATAAACTTGGCTGACAGAAGCCTTCCTCATTCTACCTTTATCTGCACTAACACATCTGTGCTCAGATCACGCTTAATTTTTTGTGCAATATCTAATTTTTCATCCCTTGTCCAAGGCATTGCACTATTTGTTGCTCTTCGGCAGCAGAGAGATCCTTTTGCTTTCCCATGATACTTGAAAACTGTGGCCTGCGTAATATTGTGGAACACCCAGTTTTCCTTTTATTGTTCTACCCTGCCAAACTAATTATCACAGGTATCTGAGATTGATTTCAGTGATCCAAAGAACCCTGAGACACAATACCATCAATGGGTTTCATTGAAAAAAATACCCTATCACACTTAAAACCAATTTGCATAATAATTTGGAACATTGTTTAATAGGAATGTTCATAACTTGAATCCAAAAAACATCTAGAGGGCAAAGTAAGCTTCATGCCTTTTGATGTAATGTGTTGTTTGTACATGTTAATAGAGGTCAGAGGTTAAAATAAAATTTTCACCCCGACAAATGCAAAGTATGCTGCAAGACATTGGCTCAAATATTGCAACACCACTATTCATACAGTGTTGGCCAAAAGTATTGACACCCCTGCAATTCTGGCAGATAATACTCAGTTTCTTCCTGAAAATGATTGCAATCACAAATTCATTTGGTATTATTATCTTCATTTAATTTGTCTTCAATGAAAAAACACAAAAGAGAATGAAGCAAAAAGCAAAACATTGATCATTTCACACAAAACTCCAAAAATGGGCCGGACAAAAGTATTGGCACCCTCAACCTAATACTTGGTTGCACAACCTTTAGCCAAAATAACTGCGATCAACCGCTTATGGTAACCATCAATGAGTTTCTTACAATGCTCTGCTGGAATTTTAGACCATTCTTCTTTGGCAAACTGCTCCAGGTCCCTGATATTTGAAGGGTGCCTTCTCCAAACTGCCATTTTTAGATCTCTCCACAGGTGTTCTATGGGATTCAGGTCTGGACTCATTGCTGGTCACCTTAGAAGTCTCCGTGCTTTCTCTCAAACCATTTTCTAGTGCTTTTTGAAGTGTATTTTGGGTCATTGTCCTGCTGGAAGACCCATGACCTCTGAGGGAGACCCAGCTTTCTCACACTGGGCCCTACATTATGCTGCAAAATTTGTTGGTAGTCTTCAGACTTCATAATGCCATGCACACGGTCAAGCAGTCCAGTGCCAGAGGCAGCAAAGCAACCCCAAAACATCAGGGAACCTCCGTCATGTTTGACTGTAGGGACCGTGTTCTTTTCTTTGAATGCCTCTTTTTTCTCTTGTAAACTCTATGTTGATGCCTTTGCCCAAAAAGAGAGAACATTCTTACAAAATGTTTTAGGCTTTCTCAGGTAAGGTTTGGCAAACTCCAGCCTGGCTTTTTTATGTCTCAGGGTAAGAAGTGGGTTCTTCCTGGGTCTCCTACCATACAGTCCCTTTTCATTCAGACACCGACGGATAGTACGGGTTGACACTGTTGTACCCTCGGACTGCAGGGCAGCTTGAACTTGTTTGGATGTTAGTCGAGGTTCTTTATCCACCATCCGCACAATCTTGCGTTGAAATCTCTCGTCAATTTTTCTTTTCTGTCCACATCTAGGGAGGTTAGCCACAGTGCCATGGGCTTTAAACTTCTTGATGACACTGCTCACGGTAGACACAGGAACATTTAGGTCTTTGGAGATGGACTTGTAGCCTTGAGATTGCTCATGCTTTCTCACAATTTGTTTTTTCAAGTCCTCAGACAGTTCTTTGGTCTTCTTTCTTTTCTTCCATGCTCAATGTGGTACACACAAGGACACAGGACAGAGGTTGAGTCAACTTTAATCCATGTCAACTGGCTGCAAGTGTCATTTAGTTATTGCCAACACCTGTTAGATGCCACAGGTAAGTTACAGGTGCTGTAATTACACAAATTAGAGAAGCATCACATGATTTTTCTAAGGGTGCCAATACTTTTGTCCACCCCCATTTTTATGTTTGGTGTGGAATTATATCCAATTTGGCTTTAGGACAATTCTTTTTGTGTTTTTTTCATTGAAGACAAATTAAATGAAGGTAATAATGTAATGAAGTGGGTAGCCCTGACTGTGTTGTTATTCAAATGGACACTGCAGTGAACATTACACAGTCTGATCCCCTCCCCCAACAGCCTTGTGCTGAGGAAGAAAAAGGGCGGGAGATGATGATTAGAGATCCAGAGCTCTGTCAGGACAGACTGTGTGGTGTCTCCCGACATAGGGCTCTTTTGCAGCCGGATTCTTGGGAAGAAATACCCCGTGAGGATCGCTGTTGCAACCCCCGGTCTGCAGGACCTTGTCTTACCGAGGGTCCCACTCAAATTCAGGACATTGCCTCCGGAATTCAGGACATTGCCACTGGATTACATGTGCAGGGGCTGTGACTGACATAAGGGAGCCATCTGTGCTACTGTGATCTCCCTTCTGCTCATCGGTTTGCCCCGAGACTGAGAGAGACTTCTGTGCTGCTGTGGGCTCCCTTCTGCTCCTCTGTGTGCCCTGAGACTGGGAGAGACTAACAAAGAAAGATTCTGTTACCTGCGGACGGAGACCACAGAAGAAGACTGAGGAGTTTCCACCTTCAGCGCTGCATCGGGACCCGTCATCGTGAGACCCCAGGCCTGCTACGTGGGAGCGACATCTTCTTCTGTGATAGACTGGTACGTGATTTTAGGGAAAGTTAGGGAAAGATATCTCCATTGTTGTGTTTTTTTCTTTGCTTGCTGCGTACCCGGAAGAAGTGAAGATCCAGAGACTCTAATATATACATGTGTGCAGCTAGATCAGTTGACTGTGTTAGGCTGCCTTCACATTAGCGTTTGTGTCTGCATGCTGATGGCATGCAGACACAAACGCTGTCAGAAGCAGGGACACTTTGATGTGTCCGCAGCGGATAATGTCCGCCTGCGGACACATCACTATGGAGCCCGGCAGCCAATCGGCGCTGTCCGGGGGCGGGCCGGAGGCGGAGATCAGCGCCGGAGATCCCGCCCCCCGGCCGCCGGTAAGCTCCGGGACTGTTGGCGGGGAGAACAGCTGATCTGAGAGCTGTTTGAATCTTCCCGCGCCGACACTGTGAGGAGATGTCGGCGCGGGAAGATTCAAACAGCTTTCAGATCAGCTGTTCTCCCGCCGACATCGCTACAGGCGGCGGGGAGAAGGAGGACAGCAGAGGGTCAGCTGATCTCCCGGTGGCCGTCGGTGAGCTCCTGTGACATCACCGGCGGCCACCGGGAGATTTTTCAATGGGTCCGCAGCGTTCTCCTGCTGTGTCATGCAGAGGACACTGCGGACCCATTGAAGACAATGCTTTTTTTGTACGCTTGGGGACGCTTGCTGATTGTCCAAGCTCCCCAAACGCACAAAAAAACCCAACATGCTGCGTCCCGGGTGCGGATGCTGGACACCGGAAGCAGCAGATATCGTCCGCATCCGCACCCGAACGCAGCAAACGCAGGCACCATGCGTTCCTATGTTAAACATAGGAACGCAGTGCGCATGCGTTTAACTGCGTATGGGAACGCAGCAAAACGCTGCCTTCCCATACGCAAATGTGAAGCCAGCCTAATAGACATGTTTTACAGTAAAGAAATGTTACTACCGGTTAAATCTGAGTATGGGGATTCTGTTGAGAAAGATCATACACACACACCCGCGGCCTTACCACGGGTCGCTACAATAATACCAAAGAATTTGTGATTGCAATCATTTTCAGGAAGAAACTGAGTATTATCTGACAGAATTGCAGGGGTGTCAATACTTTTGGCCATGACTGTAGACTGTGAGCCCTCGTGGACAGGGTCCCTGCCCCTCCTGTACCTGTACGTCCTGATCGCCTAGAATTAGTGTACTTGTTCTTGTCTCCTTATCCTCATGTAAAGCGCCATGGAACCTAATGGCGCTATATAAATAATAATAATAATAATAATCCTCGGCCAGAGAAAGCCATAAAAGTAAATCTGTCATTCACAAACATGTTAGAAGCTGAATTGAAAGTTAAAAAAATAAATGAATTAATGCTACCTTTCCAATAACATGGCGGATGACATTTACGAAACAGACAATGTATGGAGATAAGGTCCAATAATAGAGTGGCGCTAAATGATTTGTAGGACTCTAGTCCAGTAGTTAGGCTAGGGTCACATATGGCCATCAATTTTTTCCCTTGTTTTCAATAACTGATCAGTTATTTTAGGGTCCTTTCTGACCCTCCTGTGCAGCTCTGCATTTTTGGGACTTTGCCATTTTTTCCATAAACAATGCTCTAAAAAACGGATCCGTTTTTTTGTGCCATAAACAATGCTCTAATCCTGATCCATTTTTTTACTGCACCCAAAATTGTTGCTTGTAATGTTTTTTGGGTCCTGTAAAAAAATTGACACCATTGCAGTCACACTTGACTTGAGTGCAGCATCCGTTTTTGGCATCAGTTTTTGGACTTAGAACACAAAAGTGGAAAAACTGATACCAATAATGGATCCCGGGCTTATGTGTGACCGTAGCGTTATATTGGTAATTTGCGGCCACTAGACCAGAACCCTGTTTCGGCCTATTAATTAGCAGAGGCACCAGGGGTGTCACAGGTAGTAAAAGGTTTGCAGATTTGTCTAGCGGTCCCTGAACCAGGGTTCTGACATTCTTTTTACTGAACTTTATTCACAGTGATGTAGAGTCTATTGGGCTCTGGTGTAAAATTTGGACCTGAGTCCCCATCGCCCGCGTGTTGGTCAAATGTTTGGGTCCATGTAGCATTTTGTTTTCTTAATTCTTTATTTATGGTATTTAACAAAGAAACATGGACAGCAATCCAAACTATTAATTAGTACAATATACATTTGAGCACACCCAACTGGTCCATGTAGCATTTTAATTTCTATAACAAGTTGAGTTGGCTCCCCTCCCCCATTATGTAGTAATATAGCCCCAACCACATCCTGTACTAATGTTTCTCATCCTGGTCCCATCCTGGTTCATATGTCTCCCATCCTGGGATCCTTCCTGGTGTATATGTCTCCCATCCTGGACACCTTCCTGGTGTAATGTTTTCCATCTTGGGCCCCTTCTTGGTGTATATGTTCTGCAACCTGTATGTATGTCTTCTGTTCTGCTGCTGTTTCTGCTACCCTGGCACACTGTATCAACTTCTGAAGACTGCAAACATGAGGCGACACATGACATCATTGCCATGCACCATCATCATCTGCTGGCCTCTGATAGGCCGGCAGCTTGTATTGCAGGGCTGGGATTGATAGGTATCTGTGCAGCAATACTTTAAGCTGAATGTGTAGCCTAGGATGCACATCCAGCTGAAGTATGCACTGACAGACCTCCTCCCTGCTCGGGCTGAGTTGTGCTCACAACCTCTGCGGTTGTTTTTGTTATTTCCTTCTCTTTTCAGTATACTTGGATACAAGCAGTCTAATAGTTTGCGCTCACAAACTATTTTTTCTGTGACCACTGTAGAACTGCAGTGTTTTGCCATGATTTTAGGAGGGGACCACAAATTGTGATCACAGCTTTAACACTGTATGATATGATGGCTCATTAATCAGTCATCTTTTATCTTCCTACAGTGAATACATCCTTTAATGAAGATCCTATCCAAGAGCTGGAGCAGTGGATTGATAAATACACCATTCAGCTTCCTCCACTGACCAGCTTTATTCTGCCTGTATGTGCTACACAAACTAGACTTTTTGATTGTTTTCAATCACAGTCACTTGAAACTATGACATAAATCACATTCTTACATGGGGCTGCAGAAATGAACAAACACCCTGTATTTTTCTTCTAGTCTGGAGGTAAGGCCAGTGCATCACTACATGTGGATCGAGCAGTTTGCCAAAGAGCAGAGAGAGTGTAAAAGTACCGTCACACGGCGCCATATGACTTCCATATCGCTGGCAATTTGACATGAGGGCACTTTTTTCACATAGCTGTGAAGCTGTCACACATAGAGATCTTGCGTGCGATCGCCTGCAGAAGACCGGAAGCGATCTTCGTTTCACACATCGCCGTGTCACGTGCCACAATTGTAGCAGCGATGTGGGCATACTGTTTTGATAGGGGCGTGCTAGAGTGTGTTTCACCGCGCCCCTATCACTGCGATTGGTGGACGGAACTGCGTTCCCATTGGTCAACTTTGCGTGAATGCACGGGTCATCAAATAAGGCGCTTCGGACATGGCCTGCCAATCAGAACGCAGTATTACCCACCAATCGCCACTAATGCGATGCGAAAAAAAACACCATCCAAGCACGCCTACGGGATTTTTTTTCGGACCGCTGCGTAAGTTGCTATCGTCCTGTCACATGCCAGGATGCGCTGAGATCGCCTGGTGGATATTGCCTGATTTCACTGCAGTGCAGGGCAATCAAGCGACGCTCCGCCAGCGATTTCTTGCCATAGAATCACCCAGTCACACGCCACTATGCACAGGCGATGTGGTTTAACTAATCATTTTGCTTCGCTGCTGTCACAGCGGTGCAAGATGATTGGCTGCTGTTCCAGGAAACCGGCAAATTCAAACCCTGCGGCTATCAAAGTTTGAAGCGATTTTTAATGCATACGCGTGCGACTATCGCTGTATGGATTCAAGCTTTTTTAACACTCATAGACTTTCATTGACCCCTCGCGCAGGGAAATCTTGTTCGCATGCTGCGATTGAACACGCATTTCCCTCGCAATGTGAGAGTAATGCGAGGAACTCACACTAATGGGACCTAGATCATTTAATGATACTGGTCCGAGTGCAATGCGAGTCTCCCTCACATTACACTCACGCGAGGCACACGGACATTGTGTCTTCAGCCTTAGGCCCCCTTCTCACTGCATGATTTCACTGATCAGTGTCCATCAGTATTTGTGTGCCAAAACCAGGAGTGAATTTTGCAGAGAAAAACTAGAATCGAAAGATTGACACCTGTTCTGAGTTTTGTAGACACTCCTGGTTTTGGCACCCAAACAATAATGGTGGGTTTACACACACCAATTTATCTGTTCAATATCTGAACCAATCTCTGGTTGCAGTGAAATCATGGATACATTGCTCCATGTTGTACACAGCCACAAAATGGAGCAATGTATCCATGATTTCACTGCAACCAGAGATTGGTTCAGATATTGAACAGATAAATTGGTGTGTGTAAACCCACCATCATAGACACTGATCAGTGAAATCATGCAATGTGAAGGGGGCCTTAAACCGGTGCATGCAACGTTTTTGGAATCGGCAGACAAATCCCCACTTCTGCAGGATACATCCGGCGAGCTGGCAGCCGGATAGCAGCTAATTACCACCCGCCGCGATCCAGCTCCGTGCAGCCCGACAGGATTCTATGCAGAAAAACTCCGCTCCAGGCTGTCACTCCTGACAGCCCCGGACCGGACGCTGCCGCAGTCTGAAGCCGCCCTTAGGGTGCCTTCAGACTGCGGCAGCGTCCGGTCCGTGGCTGTCAGGATTGACAGCCTGGACCGGAGTTTTGCTCCATAGGAGACTGTCGGGCTGCACGGAGCTGGATCGCGGCGGGTGGTAATTATCTGCTATCCGGCTGCTGTGTCGCCGGATGAATCCTGCAGAAGTGGGGATTTGTCTGCCGATTCCAAAAACGGTGCATGCAACGTTTTTGGAATCGGCAGACAAATCCCCACTTCTGCAGGATTCATCCGGCGACACAGCAGCCGGATAGCAGATAATTACCACCCGCCGCGATCCAGCTCCGTGCAGCCCGACAGTCTCCTATGGAGCAAAACTCCGGTCCAGGCTGTCACTCCTGACAGCCCCGGACCGGACGCTGCCGCAGTCTGAAGCCGGCCTTAGAAGAACCCATAGCTGCTGTTTTTTGGCATAAGATTAAAGGAGGCTGAATTTTATTAAGCTGGGAAATTTGCCTCACCTGACCTCTACTAATGATGATAATAAACATGCCATTACCTTAAAGGGAACCTGACCCCTAAAAACAGCCCCCAGCCTATTAATACCTGTCCCTGCACCATCATTAATGTATTCTAGCCATCCCTTTGTATAAAAAATGGGTATTTATAAAGTTTATAAAAGTGATTTTAGTACCTGCTGAACTGTGGCTTCTCAGTGCTTGAGAAGTCACACAGGGCGTTCCCTGTTACTTCTCATCGCCGCCTGTAATTCAATTATTCATCACAGATGACCTGCCCTAAAGCAACTTCGCGCATGCGCAATGCGCATCGCGCGGTCCTCTACACCAGAGGTCCCCAACTCCAGTCCTCAAGGCCCACCAACGGTCCAGGTTTTCATTATTTCCTTAGAAATTTGACAGTTGGTAATTCAATCTCCTGCACAGGTGGTGATTCCAATTGTCAAATGCCAAGGAAATCCTGAAAACATGCACTGTTGGTGGGCCTTGAGGCCTGGAGTTGGGGACCTCTGCTCTACACCCAAATGGGTGTACTGACGTCAGTATAGCCGGATATGATGCGATTAGCGTCATACTGGCTATACCACACATGTAGGGGGACGAGGAGGATCACTATTGATTAGCACGCCGATCGGGGCGTGAATAATTGAATTACAGGTGGCGATGAGAAGCCACAGGGAACGCCCTGTGTGATTTCTCAAGCACTGAGAAGCCGCAGTTCAGCAGGTACTAAAATCACTTTTATAAACTTTATAAATACCCATTTTTTATACAAACGGATGGCTAGAATACATTAATGATGGTGCAGGGACAGGTATTAATAGGCTGGGGGCTGATTTTTAGGGGTCAGGTCCCCTTTAACAGGCTAATTAAGGTCTGAAATCTTGCTAAGGCTGACTTCACACCACGGTTAAATCCGATCCGGGCCTGTCATGGGTGAACCTCACAGCCCCAGATCAGATTTCGGCCCCATAGTATGCTATGGGGCTGGATGGAGCCAGATGGCAGCTATCTACCATCCGGTTTCAATGTGTCCGGGAGGATCCGGGTGTATTCAGATTTTTCTCCCCACATTGGATCCTTCCGGATCCGTGGCAATCCGGTGCTCCCTAACATGGGAGTCTATGGGCCTTTAGATTAAGATGGATGAACACTTGGTGTCTATGGTTCCATGGATACTTCGGGTTTCATTCATCTATACAATATTAACTCACCATGATAATGGCTATGGTGATTGGTTTCGTGCGTCCAGCCTCGGTGGAGCTATGTATAGGACGCTATTTAGGTAGATCAACAATGATTAGGACGCCTCTGTTCATCTTCATGACCCAGCCTATTTTGACCCTAATGACCTGGTCATTTTTTGCAATTCTGACCAGTGTCCCTTTATGAGGTAATAACTCTGGAACGCTTCAACGGATCCTAGCGATTCTGAGATTGTTTTTTCGTGACATATTGGGCTTCATGTTAGTAGTAAATTTAGGTAGATAATTTTTGTGTTTATTTGTGAGAAATATTAAAAATTTAGCGAAAATTTTGAAAATTTAGCAATTTTCAAATTTTGAATTTTTATTTTGTTAAACCAGAAAGTTATGTGACACAAAATAGTTAATAAATACCATTTCCCACATGTCTACTTTACATCAGCACAATTTTGGAAAAAAAAAATGTTAGGAAGTTATAAGGGTTCAAAGTTCATCAGCAATTTCTAATTTTTCCAGCAAAATTTACAAAACAATTTTTTTAGGGACCACATCACATTTGAAAAAAAGAAACACTTTACTCACCTCACCGACGATCCTCCAGCGCTGGGGAATCACTGTGTACTGCTGCCTGCTGACACACGCACACAGCAGTCCCGGAGCGATGATCATCATCGCTCCCAGACTCTGACCTCCTGTGCATGCCAGCAGCATCTCTCTACTGCTGTGTGCATAGGAGGCAGCGGGTATAGCAGGGAGATCGCGTCTCCCTGCTATAACCCAGAGTAGAGAGAGACTAATAATATTGGCACGCAATGCATGCCGATATCATTTGCGGTAGTTCCGTGGGGGTACCCACTCGTGCTTCACAAATTGATCCGCAGAAATGAAAAAGTACTTTTTTCACAAAAATTTTCTTTTGGCCTCAATTTTTTTCATTTTCACTTGGGCAACAGGATAAAATTAATCATAAAATTTGTTGGGCACTTTCTCCTGAGTACACCGATACCTCATATGTGGTCATAAACCACTGTTTGGGCGCACGGTAGGGCTTGCTAAGGAAGGAGCGCCATTTAACTTTTGGAGCTAATTTTCCATTCAAAAAGTAAAATGGCGCTCCTTCCCTCCTGAGCCCTGCTGTACGCCCAAACAGTGGTTTATGACCACATATGAGGTATCGGTGCGATGCCTAGATACCCGATGTATACCTTGGTTACCAGCCTTCTCCGCTCACCGGCTGGTATCCAAGGTACACAGCGGGTAACTAGGGATACTAGCTGGTGAGCGGAGAAGGCTGGTAACCAAGGTATACATTGGGTATCTAGGCAGCGCGCGCTGCCTAGTTATCCGCAGTTTACCTTGCAGACCAGCCTGCTCCCACTTACCGCAGCCTTGCAGTGGGAGCAAGACATCGTGGAAACGATATTTAAATAATTTCCACGATGTCTCTGGTCCATTGATCCGCTGGTGAGTCTGCCTGTGTGACAGCTCACCAGCGATCTGAACGATATTGTTAGCGATTGCGCGTGCATGTGATCGCTAACAATATCGTTCTTCAAATTGATGCGTGTGACGTGGCCCTAAGTCACCATACCCAGCTGCAACCAGGCAGCAGTGGCCCCTCTGGCCACAATACTCCAGGTGGCGTCACGACTCTATCTACTGTAAATAACCCCAACCTTTACTTGCGGGCTCGGGCACGGTCCGGACCAAGACCGAGTACCCCGTCCCAGTGGGCACCACATATATACCAGGATGGGCCCATGGGGACATATACAGTACACCAGAAAGGGGGACCTATATGTCAGGATGAGGTGTATGATAGGCCCAGGGTGGAAGGTATGTATATACCAGGATGGGCCCATGATGGGGACATATACAGTATACCAGAAAGGGGGCCTATATGTCAGGATGATGTATGATGGCCCAGGGTGGAAGGTATGTATATACCAGGATGAGACCATGATGGGGACAAATACAAAATACTATAAAGGGGGATATACTAAGATGGGGTGCAGGATGGGGGAAAACCAGGATATGGGATATATAGGACTAGATGGTGGCCCAATTCTAATGCATCGGGTATTCTAGAATATGTATGTAGTTGACATACTGTGACTGACAGAACTTGTTCAGTCAACGTGAGTGAATTACATATATACAGTGTTGGCCAAAAGTATTGACACCCCTGCAATTCTGTCAGATAATACTCAGTTTCTTCTTGAAAATGATTGCAATCACAAATTCTTTGGTATTATTATCTTCATTAAAATTGTCTTAAATGAAAAAACACAAAAGAGAATGAAGCAAAAAGCAAAACATTGATCATTTCACACAAAACTCCAAAAATGGGACGGACAAAAGTATTGGCACCCTCAGCCTAACACTTGGTTGCACAACCTTTAGCCAAAATAACTGTGATCAACCGCTTCCGGTAACCATCAATGAGTTTCTTACAATGCTCTGCTGGAATTTTAGACCATTCTTCTAAGGCAAACTGCTCCAGTATAGCACATGTATAGCAGCACTATAGTATATGGCAGTATATTACAGTATATGTACAAGTGCACTATAGTATATGGTGGTATTTTATAGCATATGTATAGCAGCACTATAGTATATGGCGGTACATTACAGCACATGTATAGCAGCACTATAGTATATGGCGGTACATTACAGCACATGTATAGCAGCACTATAGTATATGGCGGTACATTACAGTACATGTACAACAGCACTATGGTATATGGCGATACTCCGCTCCCCACGGCCCCCCGCTCCTCCACAGTAAAAGTAAGAAAATCCTCAGCGAGGATACTCACCTGTCCGTCGGCTCGCTCCACCTCCATCTTTTAGGACCCACAGGCGTTGAATGGAGCAAGTGGGGCTGGATGGAGCGATCGGGGCAGGATGGAGCCGGCGGGACAGGATGGAGCCGGAGGGGGGGCAGAATGGAGGCGGAGGAGGGGCAGGATGGAGGCGTGGGAGCAAGAACAGCGGGGGGCAGGATGGAGGTCGGGGGGCAGGATGGAGGTGGGGGGCAGGATGGAGGGAGCAGGGCAGAATGGAGGGAGCAAGGCAGAATGGAGGGAGCGGGGCAGAATGGAGCGAGTGGGGCAGGATGGAGCCGGAGGAGCGGGATGGTGGCGTTGGGGGGGGGCAGGATGGTGGCAGGGGGGGGGCAGGATGGTGGCAAGCGGGGCAGGATGGTGGCGGGGGTAGGATGTAGCGAGCAGGGCAGGATTGAGCGAGCGGGGCAGGATGGAGCCAGAGGGCAGATTGGAGTGAGCGGGGCAGGTTGGAGCCAGGGGGCAGGATGGAGCGAGTGGGGCAGGATGGAGCGAGCGGGGCAGGATGGAGCCGGGGGGAGGCAAGATGGAGCGAGCGGGGCAGGATAGAGTGAGCGGGGCAGGATGGTGGCGGGGGGCAGGATGGTGGGGGGGGGCAGGATGGTGGGGTGGGGCAGGATGGTGGCGGGGGGCAGGATGGAGCCGGCAGGGCAGGATGAAGCGAGCGGGGCAGGTTGGAGCGAGCGGGGCAGGATGGAGCAAGCGGGGCAGGATGGAGCCAGGGGGGCAGGATGGAGCGAGCAGGGCAGGATGGAGCGAGCAGGGCAGGATGGAGCGAGCAGGGCAGGATGGAGCTGGGGGTGTGGCAGGAATGGAGCAAGTGGGGCAGGATGGAGCCGGGGGGCGGCAGGATGGAGGTGGCGAGGGGGCAGGATGGAGCCGGGGGGGGGGGGGCAGGATGGAGCCGGCGGGGTAGGATGGAGCGAGCGAGGCAGGATGGAGCCAGGGGGGATTTAGGATGGAGCCGGGGGCAGGGTGGAACTGGGGGGCAAGATTGAGTCGGGGGAGGGCAGGATGGAGCCAGGGGGGGGCAGGATGGAGCTGGAGGGGGGGGCAGGATGGAGCCGGAGGGGGAAGGCAGGATGGAGACGGGGGGTCAGGATGGATGCAGGGGGGGTCAGGATGGAGCCAGGGGGGGTCAGGATGGATGCAGGGGGGGGCAGGATGGAACTGGAGGGGGGGGCAGGATGGAGCTGGAGGGGGGAGGCAGGATGGAGCCGGGGAAGGGACAGGATGGATACAGGGGGGGAGCGGGGTTGTGGTCAGGATGAAGCCAGGGGGGCAGGATGGATGCAAGGGGGGCAGGATGGAGCCGGGGGGGGGGAGGGGGGCAGGATGGATGTGGGGGGAGGGGCACGATGGATGTGGGGGGCACGATGGAGGCAGGGGGCAGGATCCCCCTCGCCCTCCTCTGTTCTCAGCTGTCTTCCGTAGTGGTCGTCATGTGACAGGGCGGGCTGTGTGATGTCACATCAGCCCACCCTGTCACATGACCGTAGTGACGGAGAAGACAGGTGAGAAGAACAGCGGGAGGCGAAGGGGGGCAGTATGGATGCGGGTGGGAGGCTGGGGGCAGTATCCCCCTTGCCTCCCGCTGTTCTCACCCGTCTGTACACAGGGCAGGCTGATGTGACATCAAACAAGCCCGCCCTGTGTTCAGATGGGTGAGAACAGCGGGAGGCAAGGGGGGAGGTGAGGTGGGGGCGGTGGGGGAGAGGCGAGTTGGGGGCGGCTGGTACCCTGTTTATCCCGGCCGCTGTTCCCGGGCTTCAGCGACAGCGGTGCTAACGTGCCACTGTCGCCGGGTGCAAATTGGCGCGAAATTCGAACTTTGAATTATCGCACCAATTTGCATAGTCTGCGCTCATTGGCGCCCGCCTCCAGCCTCTGACCGGCCTCTGTCTGGCACGCGATTTCTGTAACCAACAGACGCCTTAGACAATTATATAGTAGATGGGTGACATATATACCGGTATGGACCAAGGATGCGGGACATATATATCAGGAAGGGCGACATGGGGGACATATATACCTGGATGGGCCAAGAAAAAGGGATACAAGTATAGGATGTGGGATATTACTACATAATGAAGTACCCCTCAGCCCCATATCCCAGTATGGTCACACAGCCACAAGAGTAATATCCTCCACAGACCCCCATATCATGATGCCCCCAGTATAATTTCCCCCACAGACCTCCATATAATATGATCTCACAGCCCTCTGTGTAATTTCCACAACGGACCCCCATATAATATGCTGTCCTCACAGCCCTCAGTATAATGTCCTCCACAGACCCCCATATAATATGATGTCCCCTCAGCCCCCAGTATGTCATCCACAGACCCCATATAATATGATGTCCCCATAGCCCCCAGTATAATGTCCTCCACAGACCACAATATAATATGATGTCCCTATAGCCCCCAGTATAATGGCCTCCACAGACCCCCATATAATATGATGTCCCTACAGCCCCCAGTATAATGTCCTCCACAGACCCCCATAAAATATGATGTCCCCACAGCCCCCAGTATAATGTCCTACATAGACCCCCATATATGATGTCCCCACAGCCCCCAGTATAATGTCCTCCACAGACCCCCATATAATATGATGTCCCCACAGCCTCCAGTATATTGTCCTCCATAGAACCCCATATAATATTATGTCCCAACAGCCCCCAGTATACTCCCCTCTCCAGGCTCCCATTTAATATGATGTCCCCACAGCCCCCAGTATAATGTCCTCCAAAGACCCCCATATAATATAATGTCCCCACAGCCCCCAGTATAATGTCGTCCATAGACCCCCATATAATATGATGTCCCCACAGCTCCCAGTATAATGTCCTCCACAGACCCCATATAATATGATGTCCCCACAGCCCCCAATATAATGTCCTCCATAGACCCCCATATAATATGATGTCCCCACAGCTCCCAGTATTATGTCCTCCATAGACCCCCATATAATATGATGTCCCCACAGCCCCCAGTATAATGTCCTCCATAGACCCCCATAACATATGATGTACCCACAGCCCCCAGTATAACGTCCTCCATAAACCCCCATATAATATGATGTCCCCACAGCCCCCTGTATAATGTCCTCCACAGACCCCCATATAATATGATGTCCCCACAGCTCCCAGTATAATGTCCTCCATAGACCCCCAGCAGCAGGTGGAAGAACTCTGAGCAAAGCTCCTGTATGAAGACATCAATCAGCATCGAATTCTACACCTGTATAATGCAGATTTATGCAAACAATAGAGCATTCATGGTTGGACATTGCCTTTTAGGCTAAAACGTACCCAGAATGTACAGACTGTATTTATAGATTGTGTCATATGCACAATAGTAGTGATTCTGGGGTAAATACTGTTTTGTGTATTGGGGGAGGGTGTTATACAGAAACCTCTAAATCAATATTTATTCCAGATTACAAAAAACATCATATTTTCAATGCACTGAATTTCTGAGGGAGATTTGCTATGTCAATCCTAGACCTGGGATTCTCCCTTATGACATCGACTTGTGACATCATTGTGTTCTCTCTACAGCTCCATGATCCTCCTCATTCACCAGCTGCAGACGATCACTTGTGACATCATTGTGTTCTCTCTACAGCTCCATGATCCTCCTCATTCACCGGCTGCAGACGATCACTTGTGACATCATTGTGTTCTCTCTACAGCTCCATCCTCCTCACACCAGCTACAGACGATCACTTGAGCAGAGCAGTCTTCTTCCCAGCTGATGTCCTTAGATGCCAAACAAGACCAGCATTTCCTCCATGCCACCGATTGAAGATTGTGATTTAACAATCTCGCACTCTGGAAGGAGAAGCTCATTGCAAAGTCACAGATAAGTTATTTGTGTATATGCTGTGTATATCTACTATATAATTACCTTGTGGCCACTTCCGTCTGAGACCGAAATTGCGCGCCAGCACTCATTGGTTGCCGCCAGCCATGGCAACCAATGAGTGCAGTGTATGCAAAACAGCCGCGCGCATTCAAAACTCGTGCCAAGCTGTAACCTGGCGACAGCGACGCATAGGAATCGCTATCGCCAGGATACACGCGTCCAGCCGCGGCGATCCCCGGCACCGGTACCGGTACCCGCCGCTCCATCCTCGCCCGCCCCCACACTCCCCTGTCCCCTTGCCTCCCCCCTCGCAGGTCCCCTCGCCTCCCTCCTCGCCTACCCCCTTGCCTCCCCCAGCTACAGAGTCGCACTCTGTACAGCGGTCATGTGACAGGGCGGGCTGTGTGACGTCACATCAGCCCGCCCTGTCACATGACCGCTGCACAGGGTGCGACTCTGTATCTGGAGAAGACGGGCGAGAACAGAGGGGGGCGAGGGGGATCCTGCCCCCCCCTCTATCCTGCCTCCCCGCCTCCATCCTGCCCCCCCCAGCATCCATCCTGCTCCTCCGCATCCATCCTGCTCCCCCGCATCCATCCTGCCCCACCGCCACCACCCTGCCCCTTCACCACTATCCTGCCCCCCCGCCACCATCCTGCCCCCCCTTCCCGCATCCATCCTGCCTCCCGCATCCATCCTGCCCCGCTTGCTCCATCCTGCCCCGCTTGCTCCATCCTGCCCCGCTCGCTCCATCTTGCCCCCCGCCACCATCCTGCCCCACCCTGCCACCATCCTGCCCCCCTGCCACCTTCCTGGCCCCCCGCCACCATCCTGCTCCGCTTGCTCCAACCTTCCCCGGCTCCACCCTGCCCCGCCGGCTCCATCCTGCCCTGCTCGCTCCATTCTGCCCCGCTCGCTCCATCTTGCCCCCCGTCACCATCTTGCTCTTCCCCGGCTCCATCCTGCCCCCCTGGCTCCATGCCCTGCCGGCCCCCATCCTGTCCCCCCCCGCGTCCATCCTGCCCCCCCGCCACAATTCTGCCCTCCCCGGCTCCACCCTGCTTCCCCGGCTCCACCCTGCTCCCCCGGCTCCACCCTGCTCCCCCAGCTCCATTCTGCTCTCCCGGCTCCATCCTGCTCGCCCGACTCTATCCTGCTCCCCCGGCTCCACCCTGCCCCGCCGGCTCTACCCAGCCCCGCCGGCTCCATCCTGCCCTGCTCGCTCCATTCTGCCCCGCTCGCTCCATCTTGCCCCCCCGTCACCATCCTGCTCTTCCCCGGCTCCATCCTGCCCCCCTGGCTCCATGCCCTGCCGGCCCCATCCTGCCCCTCCCCCGGCCCCATCCTGTTCCCCCACGTCTCCATCCTGCCCCTTCCCGTCTCCATGCTGCCATGCTCGCTCCATCTTGCCTGGCCACTGAACACCGACACCGCCATACACAGACGCTGCCGCACAATATTGACACTGCTGTACACCGACACCGCCACACACCGAAACTGACGCACAACACTGATAGCGCCGCACACCAACACACACCGACACTGCCGCACAACACTGATACTGCTGTACACCAACACTGCTGCACACCGACACTAGAATACTAAAATACCCGATGCGTTAGAATCGGGCCACCATCTAGTATAATATATATATACTAGATGGCAGCCCGATTCTAAAGAATCGGGTAGTCTAGAATCCATGTATAGTTTATTTACTAATAGTTAGGGTAGTGCGGTGAAATTAATTGTGTGTATACAGGCGACTCTGTGGGTAGCAGAGTATATGGTGGCTCAGTGGCTAGCACTGCGCGCGGTGGCTCAGTGGCTAGCACTGCGCGCGGTGGCTCAGTGGCTAGCACTGCGCGCGGTGGCTCAGTGGCTAGCACTGCGCGCGGTGAGATTAGTCAGCGCAGCGGCGTGGGCAGAGTGGTCAGCGCAGTGGCGTGGGCAGAGTGGTCAGCGCAGCGGCGTGGGCAGAGTGGTCAGCGCAGTGGTGTGGGCAGAGTGGTCAGCGCAGCGGCGTGGGCAGAGTGGTCAGCACATACACACACATACACACACACTCCGCTATACTTACCACCGACCCTGCGTCTTCTCCGGCGCATGGATCCTGAGTCAACATGTGGCCACTCCCGGACGACTGGAGAGGGCAGAGGACGGCTGGAGGGGGCAGGGGACGGCTGGAGAGGGCAGAGGACGGCTGCAGGCTGGAGAGGGCAGAGGACGGCTGGAGGCTGGAGAGGGCAGAGGACGGCTGGAGGCTGGAGAGGGCAGAGGATGGCTGGAGGCTGGAGAGGGCAGAGGACGGCTGGAGGCTGGAGGGCAGAGGACGGCTGGAGGCTGGACGAGGGTGCAGAGGACGGCTGGAGGCTGGAGAGGACGGCTGGAGTGGGGCAGAGGACGGCTGGAGGCTGGAGAGGGCAGAGGACGGCTGGAGGCTGGAGAGGGCAGAGGACGGCTGGAGGCTGGAGAGGGCAGAGGACGGCTGGAGGCTGGAGAGGGCAGAGGACGGCTGGAGGCTGGAGAGGGCAGAGGACGGCTGGAGGCTGGAGAGGGCAGAGGACGGCTGGAGGCTGGAGAGGGCAGAGGACGGCTGGAGGCTGGAGAGGGCAGAGGACGGCTGAGGCTGGAGAGGGCAGAGGACGTGGAGGCTGGAGAGGGCAGAGGACGGGAGGCTGGAGGCTGGAGAGGGCAGAGGACGGCTGGAGGCTGGAGAGGGCAGAGGATGGCTGAGGCTGGAGAGGGCAGAGGACGGCTGGAGGCATGGAGAGGGCAGAGGACGGCTGGAGGCTGGAGAGGGCAGGACGGCTGGAGGCTGGAGAGGGCAGAGGACGGCTGGAGGCTGGAGAGGGCAGAGGACGGCTGGAGGCTGGAGAGGGCAGAGGACGGCTGGAGGCTGGAGAGGGCAGAGGACGGCTGGAGGCTGGAGAGGGCAGGACGGCTGGAGGGGGGCAGAGGACGGCTGAGGCTGGAGAGGGCAGAGGACGGCTGGAGGCTGGAGAGGGCAGAGGACGGCTGGAGGCTGGAGAGGGCAGAGGACGGCTGGAGGCTGGAGAGGGCAGAGGACGGCTGGAGGCTGGAGGGCAGAGAGCTGAGCTGAGAGGGCAGAGGACGGCTGGAGGCTGGAGAGGGCAGAGGACGGCTGGAGGCTGGAGAGGGCAGAGGACGGCTGGAGGCTGGAGAGGCAGAGGACGGCTGGAGGGAGAGCAGGAGGAGGAGGCTGTAGGCTGGAGGGGCAGAGGACGGCTGGAGGCTGGAGGGGTCAGAGGACGGCTGGAGGGGGGCAGAGGAGGCTGGAGGGGGCAGAGGAGGCTGGAGGGGGCAGAGGAGCAGGCATGGAGGCTGAGAGGGCAGAGGACGGCTGGAGGGGGCAGAGGACGGCTGGAGGGGGTCAGAGGACGGCTGGAGGGGTCAGAGGACGGCTGGAGGGTCAGGAGGACGGCTGGAGGGGTCAAAGGACGGCTGGAGGGGCAGAGGACGGCTGGAGGTCGGCAGAGGACGGCTGGAGGGGGGCAGAGGACGGCTGGAGGGAGGAGAGGACGGCTGGAGGGGGAGAGGACGGCTGGAGGGGGCAGAGGACGGCTGGAGGGGGCAGAGGATGGCTGGAGGGGGCAGAGGACGGCTGGAGGGGGCAGAGGACGGCTGGAGGGGGCAGAGGACGGCTGGAGTGGCAGAGGACGGCTGAGAGGGCAGAGGACGTCTGGAGAGGGCAGAGGACGGCTGGAGAGGGCAGAGGAGCTGAGGCTGGAGAGGGCAGAGGACGGCTGCAGGCTGGAGAGGGCAGAGGACGGCGTGGAGGGGGCAGAGGACGGCTGGAGGGGGACGAGGAGGTCTGTAGGCTGGAGGGGGCAGAGGACGGCTGGAGGCTGGAGGGGGCAGAGGACGGCTGGAGTCGGCAGAGGACGGCTGGAGTGGGCAGAGGATGGCTGGAGGGGGCAGAGGACGGCTGGAGGGGTCAGAGGACGGCTGGAGTCGGCAGAGGACGGCTGGAGTCGGCAGAGGACGGCTGGAGGGGGCAGAGGACGGCTGGAGGGAGGAGAGGACGGCTGGAGGGGGGAGAGGACGGCTGGAGGGGGCAGAGGACGGCTGGAGGGGGCAGAGGACGGCTGGCTGGGGGAAGAGGACGGCTGGAGGGGGAAGAGGACGGCTGGAGGGGGCAGAGGACGGCTGGGAGGGGGCAGAGGACGGCTGGAGTCGGCAGAGGACGGCTGGAGAGGGCAGAGGACGGCTGGAGAGGGCAGAGGACGGCTGCAGGCTGGAGAGGGCAGAGGACGGCTGCAGGCTGGAGAGGGCAGAGGACGGCTGGAGGGGGAAGAGGACGGCTGGAGGGGGCAGAGGAGGTCTGTAGGCTGGAGGGGGCAGAGGACGGCTGGAGGCTGGGGGGGCAGAGGACGGCTGGAGGGGCAGAGGACGGGTGGAGGGGGTAGAGGACGGCTGGAGTGGGCAGAGGGGACTGAGGGGGCACAGGCTGGAGGGGGCAGAGGGGACTGAGGGGGCACAGGCTGGAGGGGGCAGAGGGGACTGAGGGGGCAGAGGGGACGGAGGGGGCACAGGCTGGAGGGGGCAGAGGGGACTGAGGGGCCACAGGCTGGAGGGGGCAGAGGGGACTGAGGGGCCACAGGCTGGAGGGGGCAGAGGGGACTGAGGGGGCACAGGCTTGAGGGGACAGAGGGGACTGAGGGGGCACAGGCTGGAATGGGGCAGAGGGGACTGAGGGGGCACAGGCTGGAGGGGGCAGAGGGGACTGAGGGGGCACAGGCTGGAGGGGGCAGAGGGGACTGAGAGGGCACAGGCTGGAATGGGGCAGAGGGGACTGAGGGGGCACAGGCTGGAGGGGCAGAGGGGACTGAGGGGGCACAGGGGACTGAGGGGGCACAGGCTGGAATGGGGCAGAGGGGACTGAGGGGGCACAGGTGGTGGGGGCACAGGCTGGAGGGGGCAGAGGGGACTGAGGGGGCACAGGCTGGAATGGGGCAGAG
This sequence comes from Allobates femoralis, assembly GCA_033576535.1. NCBI lineage: Eukaryota > Metazoa > Chordata > Amphibia > Anura > Aromobatidae > Allobates > Allobates femoralis. Next base: position 618,029,570 of record JARQOC010000003.1, read on the forward strand.
GGGACTGAGGGGGCACAGGCTGGAGGGGACAGAGGGGACTGAGCGGGCACAGGCTGGAGGGGGCACAGGCTGGAGGGGGCAGAGGGGACTGAGGGGGCACAGGCTGGAATGGGGCAGAGGGGACTGAGGGGGCACAGGCTGGAATAGGGCAGAGGGGACTGAGGGGGCACAGGCTGGAGGGGGCAGAGGGGACTGAGGGGGCACAGGCTGGAGGGGGCACAGGCTGGAATGGGGCAGAGGGGACTGAGGGAGCACAGGCTGGAGGGGGCAGAGGACCGTGTGGGGCTGCATACTCACCGCGGGCCGCGCGTCTGGTTTAGGAGGAGAGGAGGGGCGGGCAGAGCTGCAGGACAGGAAGTCCCGCCCTCCCTCCTCTCCAGGCGCACGGCGGGCGTTTGGGAGCACGGGTACCCCCAGAGGTTGTGTGGCCCCCCGAGGTGGCGGGCAATGGGCCCCCCTCTGCCCCCCCGGTATGTAGGCTAGTGGCTGGAGGGCAGAGGGTGGAGGGAAGAGGCTGTAGGGCACACGGAACTTCCGAGGTCGGAACGTTCCTGTGCCTGTAGCCGGGCTGCGCCCGGCTACTCTGCACTGGCTGACGTCACCAGCCCTGGCCGTAGACCATCACGGAAGTGGCCTTCGGCTTTTCCGGAAGTGGCCTTCGGCTTTTATATATTAGAAGATCTATCTTTGGCCTATCGAAAAAAGCAAATGCTGATCATTTGCAATAAATTTGGGCCCGTGGAATCTTCCGCATCAGGGTCCATGAGCTTCAAGTTACACCACAGTTATATATACATACACAAACACACACATATGTGAACAGTGGCATAACTTGAGGCTTATGGGCCTCCATATCAAAAACTCAAATGGACCCGAAATTATTCATAATATTAGGCTTTTTCTACTTTTTATTCTGATGCATAATTGGAAACGGTGTTGTCATCGGTCCTTCTGCTGGTCTTCTAGCACTGATAAGTTGCCAGGCTCTAGACTAGCATTTAACATCCATTCAACAAACTTTTTATACTTGACTGATTATCTTTCTAGAAGTAATATTGAGGCATGATTAGGTACCTGGGGCCAGATATGTATTGTTAATGACACCCAGTCCAAAAGATAGGCAAAGACCACGTTATTATGTATTAATACCTAGTTACAAAAAAGATGTGGAATACATCCGGCGTATAAAGAACCTATATGTATGTTGTGAATAGATATTATACATGTTGAAAAATAGGCAGTCCTCCCATGTAGAGTTTGGGGTATACTCCAGCTACTTAGCCTACACTAGAAGAAAATTCTTTAAAGATTACCTCTTCTTAAAATCTCAGAAAATGCACTATTTTGAAGATGGATAAGACAGCTAGAGAGCTGTGTCCGTGGCCTCGGGCTGAGGAACCAACCACCTCAGATGACGACTATAAGCTGTTAATACATGTCCCTGCACCCTACCTACACCATTCCACCTATGTTTTTCTTCAGAATATTGATAAACGTAAACCGAAATAAACACTTTATAAAATTACATGCCTGCGTACTTCTGGGCGTCTCCCTCGGGCTCTGGTACTAGAGGGCTGTGTCTCCAGCAGCTTGACTGGCTTCTCTAGCCCTCCCTCTTACTTTGCAGGACGTCACATGAAGGGACGGGAGCTGCCTTGCGTGCCCGCCCACTGATAGATAACATCACGCCCTCTCACTTTCTAAGAGCCTGGCCGCGTCATGAAAGGGGCGGGGCTAAAACGCGTCATTGAAAGGGGGCGGGCTCGCCGCAATTTAGCCCCGCCCCTTTCATGACGCGGCCAGGCTCTTAGAAAGTGAGAGGGCGTGATGTTATCTATCAGTGGGCGGGCACGCAAGGCAGCTCCCGTCCCTTCATGTGACGTCCTGCAAAGTAAGAGGGAGGGCTAGAGAAGCCAGTCATGCTGCTGGAGACACAGCCCTCTAGTAACTGACCCAGAAGGAGACGCCCAGAAGTACGCAGGCATGTAATTTTATAAAGTGTTTATTTCGGTTTACGTTTATCAATATTCTGAAGAAAAACATAGGTGGAATGGTGTAGGTAGGGTGCAGGGACATGTATTAACAGCTTATAGTCGTCATCTGAGGTGGTTGGTTCCCTTTAGATCTTTAAGGCGAAGTTCACATCTTAGGGGTGTTGCGTTTGTGTTTCTATGCGTCTCCAGCCATGTTTTGGTCTGCGTTTGCCAAAATGCATGCGTTCTGCATTTGCAGGAAATGACATGCCTTTTTACTTGCATGTGCAATGCGTTTCCCATTGAAATCAATGGCTGAGTTAATACATGCGTTTCATTGCGTTTTGCAGTAAAAACATAATAAAAACGCAATGCAGCCAAACATGGAGCAAACACAGATGTGAAAAGGTCCTTGCAGCGCAGGGTGGTTAAGTCTCCATGGACGGAGCTGGATCTCTTCCTTTTATGGATCCGTTCCATCATGCTGATTTCATGCAAAAGAGAAGAAATCTCTTTATCACTCTCTCGCTTAACATGAGAGCCTAGTGCTATCAACTCCCCTCTGAGGACCGCCTTATGGGTTTCCCAAATAATTGGGGTAACTCTCTCTTCTGTGATATTTCCTCTGAAAAATCTAGTGATAGAATAAGGCTAGGGCCACATTATAGTTGTGGCCTCCGTCATGGGGGTTCCGTCAAAAAGCAGGATTCCGGAAGCATTAACACAGCGTTACCGTAGTGTAACACTGCACTAGCGCTTCTAATAGACTCCTATGGGTGACGGGACCCGACGCACATTAATTTAAACGCCGGCATGTAATTGGTGGAGTTTTAAATTTCGCACTATTTCGTAGCACATGGGAAAATGTTTCTTGTCACATTTTCCCGTGCGCTACGAATAGAGACTTCAAAAGTGAGACTTCAAACTCCGGCAGTTACGTGCCTGCGTTTGAATGCTCTTCAGGTCCCGTCACTCATATTAGCCTATGGCAGCGTTAGTGCAGCGTTACACTACGGTAACGCTGCATTAATGCTGCTGGAATCCTGCTTTTTGGCAGACCCCCCATGATGGAGGCCACAATGCTAATGTGGCGTTAGCCTAAGCCAATTGTTATAGATGTTCCCAGTAAGAACTCCACCATGTCGGAAGAGGTCGGGGGAGGGAGGTAACCCCAACTCCATAAAAATTGGGGCATGGTCTGAGATTGTGATGGAGCCTATTGAGGTAGCAGTAATTAGTTGGATAGCTGAAGCTTGCACCAGGAGGTAATCTAATCTTTGATACAAATTATGTGGTAGTGAGAATGTGGAGCACTGCGGCTCTCCGCTGCATCCTGACTAGCAGACCCCAAAAGGGTTAAATGATGCCGGACATACAGACCACAGGATTGGTGTAATTTGTCACATTGCTCCCTGTTCTCTAGATCCTGGCTCCGCCTCCAGTGGTTAAAAGCAAGGAGAGGTGGCCATCTTGCTCTCCTGCATCTGAATCCTGGAGCGAACGGTCGCTGCCGGACCAAGATGGACCCGCTACAGGTTGCGGTGAGGGAGAGGATCGCGCGTGAGGGAGCCGCTTGGATCACCGCTTTACTGGAAGGTCCCAGCAGTGACCCGACATGCGATCATACGCTCAGCGCCGGCGGCCGGAGGTCTGGTAGACTCTCCCGCCCGCCGAGGCGCTTAAGCCCTAGTATGCCCCCCGCTCCGGGCATGCGCAAGAAGCATGCGCGCGCACGGAGCGGGTTCCCGCCCCTTGCATCATCCACTTCCGCGTCAGCGGCCTCACTCCGGCACTCCAGCCAGGAACTACAGGCGCACGCGGTGCTGCACGGTACGGGCTCCTTACTGCCTGTTCCGTCGGCTCCCAATTTGACCCCCCCTGCTGCATTGATATCGCCTGGGACTGGACAAAGTGATACTTTAGCCGGCGAGTTACCTCCACGCAGTATGGGTAGCACCATAGGCACACAGGGCCCCCACGGGAGCCAGGCAGTTGGGCTTGAAAGCCTGGCAGGGATGTCCCAGGAGGACATTATTAGGGCCATACTGCAGCCGCAGTCGCTAACTGAGCAGGTGCTGACACCCCCACCTTCACAGCAGGCTTTAGGCGCAGAACCAGAGATAGCATTGAACCCTTTGCAAGCCGCAAGGGGTCGGGAGCTCGCGGTGTCGATCCTACAGGGCCAGTCTCACGTGGCGCCGGTGGATATAGACACATCCCGCCGTGTACCTTCGGACCAGGCCTATGGGTCAGACCCTGTAGCGCCGGAACACGAGGCCCGTGTCTCTGATAGGCAGAATTATAGCGAGGGTAGGAGGTCCAGATCACGCTCCCGGGCCCGGGAGCGCAGTTGCTATAGTTGCGGGAACCGAGAGTCCCGTCGTTCGCATCGTCGACATCGATCTACCTATCGGACCGGCAGGAGCCGTTCCAGGTCTCCAAGCAGGTGGAGGGTGTCGAGATCCCGCCGCAGTTATTCTCGCTCCTCTTCCGAGGATTCAAGGGACGCAAGGAGGCGCAGTCGCACCCCGGTGGGACCTTCCGCTATCAGGACACCTGCAGAACGCCCGGCTGTTCCACAACCACAGCTTGTGACTCAAACCGAACCGCCCGCGGCTACAGGAGCCGGTGAGTATGCTTGTATCGGGGCTTGGGATAGGGCGGTGCAGCGGGAGGGTCTGATTGATGTAGTGAGGAAAGTATTGGGTAACAAAATTTTTATTAACCCAAAAGCCCTTCAATCGACGCGTGTTGAGCCTGTACGCCCAGATTTGCATAAGGACACGTTATTTTGTGGTGTGCCCAGCTTGGGGTCCCATTTGGACCCTGAGGTATCTCAGAAGATTTGGGCTAACGAATACGTGGACATTTGGTCCTTAGTATCCACCGAACAAGGCTCGGTTGATAAGGAACGTAAAGCGGCCGATCGGCCTTTTGAACGCAAACCTAAGGTGGCTAAGACGATGAATAATTGGATTCAGGCGTTTTGCGTACTTGGATGTGTGATGGGTCAAAGGCACCCGGAGCGGTGTTCTGAGCTCTTCACTTACGTGGACACGATTTATAATTCTTATAAATCGCACGGTGGTTCGGCGTGGTGGAAGTACGATGAGGACTTCCGCCGCCGTTTGGCCCTCAGCCCTCACCTCGGTTGGGGTGTCAAAGCCACCGATTCATGGCTGCGCCTTATGATGTCGCAAAAGGCTTACCAGCCCTTTTCAGGGCAGGCCACCGCCGCAGGTTCCGCAACAGGGTCGGTGGCCGTACGCAGACCTGGTTGCTGCTGGCTCTTTAACGAAGGGCACTGCCGGTACCAGGCTGCATGCAAATACAAACATGAATGCTCAATTTGCGGCGGAGCACACATTGCCCCGAAGTGTCAAAAACAACAGCCTAAGGGCGGGACCGGCAAGTCCCTTACCTCAGGAGAACTTAAGGACTCCGGTGAGCGTAACCGCGATGGACACGTGGCTAACTCAGTACCCCAATAAGGAGGCGGCTGCCACGTTGCGGGACGGATTCACGGTCGGTTTTTTCATTCCCTTTACATTTTCCAGAGAAGGCTCATTTGCCCCGAACTTGAGATCGGCTAGGGATTTACCTCTGGTTTTAGCACATAAGCTGCAAAAAGAAATTGACTTGGGCCGCATGCGTGGCCCCTTCGATACGCCCCCCTTTTCTAACTTAAGGGTCTCCCCGTTGGGCATTGTGCCCAAGAAAGACCCGGTGAGTTCCGTTTGATTCATCACTTGTCACACCCTTCGGGGTCGTCTGTGAATGACGGTATTCCTACGGAATACTCGACTGTGAGCTACGCCCCTTTTGATAGGGCTGTTTCCCTAGTGCGTGACGCGGGCCCAGGCGCGGAATTGGCTAAATCGGACGTGGCTTCAGCTTTTCGTTTGCTTCCTGTGCACCCGGATTGTTATCACCTGCTGGGTTGCTTTTTTAACGGGCAATATTTTTACGATACGTGCCTCCCCATGGGTTGCTCTATCTCGTGCCGTTTTTTTGAAACGTTCAGCACCTTTTTAGAGTGGGTTGCTTGCCAACATTCCGGTGTCCGTTCCATGACGCATTATTTAGACGATTTTCTTTTTGTTGGACCTGCGTCATCTAACAACTGCTCCATTGCCCTCCGGTCTTTTCAGGAATTGTGCACTACTTTCGGTGTCCCCTTGTCTCCAGGCAAGACGGTTGGCCCAACCACAAAACTTACTTTCTTGGGTATCGAAATTGATACGGTGGCGATGGTTTTTCGCCTCCCCGCGGAAAAAATTACAGGGTTATCTGCCATCATTGTAGAATTTCGCTCTGTTAGGAAGGTCACCCTAGTCCGGATGCAAAGCTTGCTGGGTATGTTGGCTTTCGCCTGTAGGGTAATGCCTATGGGTAGAATTTTTTCGCGGCGCCTGAGTATGGCAACCAGAGGAGTCAGATCCGCCAATCACTGGATCCGGCTTACCAGGCCTCTGAAGGAAGATTTGAGAATGTGGGAGACTTTTTTGGCAGCATGCAATTGCCATACTTGTTTCCAGGCTCCGGAGGTGTCATCTCACGACATCTCTCTTTTTACGGACGCCGCGGGTTCAGCTGGTTTTGGTGTCGTTTTCGGTTCCCGCTGGTGCGCCGGGCCTTGGCCGGCGGCATGGCAATCGAACGGTTGGACGTCCAACCTAACGTTGCTGGAGCTTTTTCCGATCATAGTGGCCATAGACACCTGGCCTGATTCGTTCAGGAACCAACGGCTCCGTTTCTGGACGGATAATGAAAGCGTAGTTCATGCTGTAAACAATTTAACTTCGTCCTCCGTACCGGTGATAAACTTGATACGGCATCTGGTCCTCCGCTGCTTACAACTTAACATATGGTTTAGGGCTAGACATGTCCCGGGTGTGGTTAATACGGTGGCTGATGCTTTGTCTCGCTTTCAATTTCAGAAGTTCAGGGAGCTTCTCCCAACGGCGGACGAAGAGCAGTCGGAGTTCCCGGATACGGTATGGCGGATTCCTTGGGACCATTGATGCCTTTGGTGAGAGCTTCGCTGGCCCCTTCAACTTGGAGAGCGTACGGTAAGGCTTGGGGTGAATGGGAGGTTTTTCTGGGTACTGCAAGGACCCCCAGCATTGACAACTGTACTGTAGGCAATGTCCTTCAGTATTTGTCTACATTGCGATTGAATGGTTTAGTTGGAACGGCGGCACAACATCGCTTGTCTGGACTAGCTTTTCATTTTAAATTACGTGGCTGGCCTGACGTTACAAAGCATTTTTTGGTCTCTCAGGTGTTAAAGGGTTGGAAACGAGAACGACGTAATCCGGATATGCGTCGCCCAATATCTTTTTCTCTTTTGCAGCAATTACTGAGTGTATTGCCTACGGTCTGCACCTCGGACTACGAAGCAACTCTGTTTTCGGCGATGTTCGGCTTCGCCTTTTTCGGGGCTGTACGCATGAGCGAACTGGTCCCGAAATCATCGGACGGTGAAGGGGGATTGTATGACGGGGATGTGGTTTTCTGCGAACAAGGTTTGAGGGTACGGCTCCGGAGGTCAAAAACCGACCAGACCGGCAGAGGAATATGGTTTCCTCTTTTCGCCATTAAGGGCCCCGTTTGCCCATTCAATTTATTCAGTATATATGCGGCGGTAAAACCCCCTGGCCGACATTATTTTTTACATAAAGATGGCTCTTCGGTGACAGCGGCGCAGTTTCAGTTTGTTTTAAATAATGCCCTACGTCATGCGGGTTGTTGCCCGAAAGAATACGGGTCCCACTCGTTCCGCATTGGCGCAGCGATGGAAGCGTCGCGGGCGGGACTCCCGGATGACATGATTAAAAAGGTGGGCCGCTGGAAGTCGGAATGCTTCCGCAGATACATCCGACCTGAATTGATATGATGTTTTCTCTTTTGACTTAACTACAAAGCAACGTATTTCAGTTTTGATAGGGTTTGTTTTTCAGGGATCTGGGGTATGGTATTAATACTTTTTTCTTGTAGGTGGATTTCGGCCAAGCGTGTGGATCCTTGGCCATTCTTATGTGTACTGGGCTGCCCGCCACGCTGAGACCCGGCCTGGAGGACGGGCGTTAGGTTTCCACGATGTTAACATCAATTGGAGGGGTACCCGGGGGTTAGTTTGGGCACAGGTGCTTCCGGAGGTAGTTAGGATTTCAAGGATTGACCCTGGCCCCGTGGTGTTAATAATTCATGCGGGGGGGAACGACTTAGCTAGTTTTAGACTGGGAGAGCTCTGCACTCTTATGAGAGCTGACTTAGATAAGTTTCACAGTTTCTTTACGGAACTGACCTTGGTCTGGTCCCAATTGATCCCTCGGGTGGTGTGGCAGGGTGCGAGAGATGGGGCAGCGTTGGAGAGGTCCCGTAGGACACTTAACAGTAGGATGTCGCAATTTGTAGCCTCAAAAGGCGGGTTTTCGATCAGGCACCACCTGATGGGGTTCATTTGAATAATATCGGGCTCGATATATTCTTGTCTGGCCTGCAGGATGGGATCGAGCATGCCCTAGATGCTCTTGGGGGGGGTCGCAGCTCGGACCATGGCCCTCGCTACTCCATGGCGGTGTGAGTGACGGAGGTGTAAGTAACCTGTGCTGGATGGCCAGCTACAGAACACTTACAGTCACAAGGCTTAAGGCGGGTTTGCGCCTTCATTAAGCTGCGGCCAATTTATATTTAAATTTCCCACTTAAGAGTTAAAGTGAGTTGGTTCTTGGATACCCTCAATAAAAAAGTTAAAAGGTAACAAGGTGTCTGTGGTTATTGTCCGGCTGGGAAAAGGTGGGTTATGCTAGTCTGTGGAGCACTGCGGCTCTCCGCTGCATCCTGACTAGCAGACCCCAAAAGGGTTAAATGATGCCGGACATACAGACCACAGGATTGGTGTAATTTGTCACATTGCTCCCTGTTTTCTAGATCCTGGCTCCGCCTCCAGTGGTTAAAAGCAAGGAGAGGCGGCCATCTTGCTCTCCTGCATCTGAATCCCGGAGCGAACGCCCACCCTCCCTCCCTGGATTTTGTTTTTTTTTCGGAATGGTTTGTCGCAGCAGCGGTGTGAGTGACGGAGGTGTAAGTAACCTGTGCTGGATGGCCAGCTACAGAACACTTACAGTCACAAGGCTTAAGGCGGGTTTGCGCCTTCATTAAGCTGCGGCCAATTTATATTTAAATTTCCCACTTAAGAGTTAAAGTGAGTTGGCTGTTGGATACCCTCAATAAAAAAGTTAAAAGGTAACAAGGTGTCTGTGGTTATTGTCCGGCTGGGAAAAGGTGGGTTATGCTAGTCAAAGGAGTAATCCTTCGTCGTGGGGTGAGAAATTCTCCAAGGGTCAATCAAAGTAAACGAGTTCAATTTGTTTAAAAGGCTCCGTCTTGTTTTTTGTGGGACAGAAGACCTGCCATTCGATGCGTCTAGATTCGAATGTAATGTTAAATTCAGATTGCCCTCTAGGAATAGAAGGCCTTCCATGAATAGGGCAAGAATATCCAAAGTCGTGGACAACCACTGCACCTGTCCCTGATTTGGGGCATAAAGGTTCCCAAATGTGATCAGTGTGATTGCTAGGAAGCCCTTCAAAAAAAGGTACCTACCTTCTGAGTCTGTGAGGCAGTCTTTCAATGTAAAGGGGAGTCCCTTCTTGAAAGCTATAGTGACTCCTTTAGACACTGAGGAAGCGCAACTGTTAACCCAGATTGGGTATGGAGAGAAAGAGTTATTAGGGGCCCTACCCAACTTATAGTGGGTTTCTTGTAGGAAAAGGACGTGTGAATGATTTTTTTCTCAATAGGGAAAGGATCTAGCTACGCTTAGCCCATGTATTCATACCTTTCCACTAAAGGTGATCGAGTCTCCCAGATTTCGTTCAGCCATAGACATGGTAGCTGTCAATACTTGCCACAAAAGGTGTACACCTGTAACAAAATGGGGTCAAAATCAACACATAACTATATACCTAGACATTCTCATCTTCAGCATGGGGGGGGGAAGTTGTGGAAAGCCAATAATAATGAAAGATGAAGTAAAGTAACCCCAAGTAGTGATCAATAGTAAACAAAAGAAATCAGCAAACTGATGAAAATATTTCCCAGTCCAGAAAGGAAATGCTTAACAGCTCAGTCCCTCTAAGGCCGGCTTCACACTGCGGTTTGGAGCTGTCAGGTTCTGTCCGGTGTTTTGCAGGATGCACCAGACAGAATCTGACAGCCCCAGATGTGCAGAAACTGAGGGCAATTATGCACTCAGATCCTGTTTTAAACAGGAATCATTTCTGCATGTCTCTGCCTCTGTCCAGTGCTGAAATTTCAGCACTGCGTGTGCAGGGAGCTGGCAGGGGTGCTGAAATTTCAGCCATGGAGCTCTCCATGGTGCTGAACTTCAGCGCCGGCTCAGTAAAATGCATCCAGGAAATGATCCAGTTTGTTTGCCGAATCCAGGGCGATCCGGCGCCCATAGCCTCTCATGTTATGGCGCCGGACGGTCCCGGATCTGGGAGGATCCGGTTCTGTTAGTTTTTGGCTCCAGACACAAAAAATAATGCAGACTCCGATTTTGTGTCCAGTGCCAAAAACGAAAAGAACCGGATTCTCCCCGAAAGCACAAAAGCGGAGGCCAAATAAGGCTAATCCAGCACCATAGGGATACATGGGGGCAAAACCTGATCACATTCGGTCCGGTTCACAGCGGACCGAACTTGACAGGTAAAAACTGTGGTGTGAAGCTAGCCTAACCAGTTGCAACATCCCTTCCTCCCATCGAAAAAGGGATCGAAGAGCAGATGGATCAATTCTGGAAGGAAAAGAGAAAAGGAAGAAGGAGGGAATGTTGGAAGAGAGAAAGCTCGAGTAAAGAAGCTAAGGGGGTTGTCCAAGTGTGTCAAGGACCAGCTACAGTCAATAGAGGAGTGGGAGGACAGGAGAGGCAACAAATTGGCAACAGATCGATCAGTAACCTCTACTATGTAGAACAGCAATAAGTACCAATATCGGTCAGCAGGGCCGGCTCCAGGTTTCTGTGGGCCCCGGGCGAAAAGGTCTCAGTGGGCCCCCTTTAAGTACATATCGCGGACTAATATATATATATATATATATATATATATATGTATATATATATATTGCCGCACACTTACCGCAAGCCCCATAGACAATGCATGGGGCTTGCCGCAAACGTGCAGCAAGTGCAGCCGCTAGACGGAAAATGCGGCAGATGCAGGTTTTTTTTACCGCAACTGCCACATTTTAAAAAAAACTCCTATGTGAAGGCAGCCTTACAGGAACAGTGACTGCCGAATCCAGCAAGAGCTGTTTCTGACAGTGAGTATATTACACATTGTTAGGAGCGGGCTAAAATGCGATTGCATTCCCTTGCGCCTTTTAAAAATACCCTTCAAATGCAAAATGTTGCATTTTTGTGCGTCTGAGGATGCTTGGTATATACACAAGCATCCTGAAGCACACAAATAATGCAAGCAGCTCAATGGAGCCGCACTGCCATATGGTGGCACCGCAGCCAAGCGGAGTGTCTGGCCGTCCAGATCTCTCTTCTCCTCACCTTTCTTCTCGCTGCTCCGGTCTCCTCCGGTCGCTCTGCACATATCAGCACAGTGATGACATTGTGCCCCTCCATGCTGAGCTGCAGAATGCAGACAGCGGCAGAAGAGACTATGGAGAAGAATGCTGCTGGCAAAGGTGGCTGAGACTATAGGAGCGGAATCCGCGGGGGGCTACCACTGGTACACATACTTCGTACACACACGGCTCTGCTCCGTACACCTCGTACACACACGGCTCTGCTCCGTACACCTCGTACACACAGGGCTCTGCTCCGTACACCTCGTACACACACGGCTCTGCTCCATACACCTAGTACACACTCGCCTCTGCTACATTCACACTGTAAATCCCTCCTGACCCCACACATAACCTTCACCTAATTGCCATACACCTAGTACACACTCACCTCTGCTACATTCACACTGTAAATGCCTCCTGACCACACACAAACTTCACCTTATTTGAGCATCATTGATGGCCAGCAGAGTCCTGGATACACTGAGGAGCTGATCATGAGACCCCTGACTCCTCCCCTCCATGTGACATCATCGCAGGTCCTGTAAGCACAGAGTGTGTGCAGCTCTGTCGGCTCCCGTGGAGGGGGGAGGAGGGAGACCTCCGGTGCTGCAGCCTGCAGGAGCCTGAAAATGACCCCCCAGCTGCCCCCTGGATATGGCTCTGGCTGTGGGGGCAGTGCTCAGGGGCCCCTGAGGCTAGGGTCACACTTGCATTGTGACCCTAGCCTTATGCAAGTATTGTATGTTGCAACGCTGCTATGCGCTGGAGGCAGCCCATAGAAACCCGACGTTTACCGTGACAACCACTCGTTGTCAATGTAAACTGCGGGTTTCTATGGGCTCAGTTGCTGGCAGCGCATAGCGTTAAACGCTCTGCGCTGCAGCAGACAATACTTGCGTCAGGCTAGGGTCACAACACAAGTGTGACCCTAGCCCTCAGGGGCCCGGTGGGCCCCCTCCAAGCCGTTGGGCCCCGGCACTTGCCCGGGTACGCCGGGTGCTGACGCCGGCCCTGTCGGTCAGTTCAAGACCCAAGAATAAAGGCGTGAGGTGAGATGACGTTTGGAGAAGCTCTTCCTAACTTTTGGGGAGGAAGACTTCACTTTAGTGGACCATTCTGCTAGTTTAGAGAGCCGCAGGATATCCATCCTCAAATCAAGAGGCATCCAAGAAGGGATAGAAATAGGATCAATTTGCAATGTATCCCAAGATCTCTCCAAGTCCTCAGGGGTACGATCTGACGTCCCTCTTTGGTGATCCCTAGGCCGAAAAGAAAAAGCCATTTACGGTATATCTCAAATTTTGGCCGCAAGTGCGTCCGTCAATGGCTCCAGAAGCCTCCTCTTAGCCAAGATGGTAGGGGAGATGTCTTGGAAGATTTGGAAATTTGTATCTCCATAGATCAAGGGGGATTGCTCTCTAGCCCCTGTCAAGATTGCTGTGGTGTCCAGATAGTTAAGAAGCTCGCAAATTATGTCTCTAGGAAGTTTGGTAGGCTTGGGCTTCGGTCTGAGAGCTCTGTGGACCTATATTAATGTTCTCTGCTCGTTCAGGGCCTAAAATAGAAGAAAAAAGTTCCTTGGAGACTTTATTAAGAGATTCCAGAGCAAAGGATTCTGGTATGCCCCTCAACCACACTTTTTTCTACTGCTCCTGTTCTCCTGGTCCTCCATGGCCAGAAGAACAGTGTTGAGATGTTGTTGGTGAATGAGGATATGCTTTCCTAAGTTGTTAGAGGTGTCAATCAGTTCGGTTTGGGTGTTCTCTAGAGCTTCGACTCTGTGCTATGTTTCATGTCGGACCTGAGGCCAGATATCTCCTTGACCAGGGGTTTCATATTAATGGCCAATACTTTTTTTATGAAAACTCGGGAAATAGGGACAAATTATTCCATATTAGATTCAGTTTGACTCATTTGAGCCGAGATCTGAATTGTCAATATGAACAGAAGGCTCTGAGCTTGGTGCCCTCGATTTATCCGGGGACAGGGGAGCATCTGGCCTTTTCATCAAAAATGTGTCTAACTCTCCTTGAGGGGTATATTTTAGGCTGGTAGAGATGCTTTTAGTGATACCTTTCGCCTGTTCCTTGTTTGTATGAACCATTGTAAATGTTTGTGTGTATGGGCGAGTTGTGAACACTACTTGGGCATACAGAGAGGGTTAAACGGTGATGGTTGTGAGCAGAGCATCAGACATGTAGACACATGGTTGGTTACCAAGTAGGCATAGTGACTGAAAACAGCAGGTCCAAGTAATTGCACAGGGTGGTCAGCATGCGGAGCCTCACTCCATGAGATTCTGTATGCAGCAATAACAATAGTTAAAAGGAAAGACAATATCAAGTGCTAAGTTAAGGACCAAAGAAGGGAGGCTTATGGGTTCAATCTCTCCTCCCTCCCACACTCTGGATCTGGTGAATGGGAGCTAGGTCTTCTGCACAGATGTCAAAGTGCAGATTATTAGAATGTCCTTGTTTGTATTTTATAATACAAGGGTGCCTCAATCAATGTCTAATTATTGTGGTGGTTAGCGACAGCATGGGGTGTAAAATGGAGAGCCGACATCTCTACAGTTTCTCCTGTGCATTGGAGATCAGCGGTGGGCCAGAGAGCTCAGCAATGAGAAATAGAGATAAGAGGAGTGGGGGATAATGGCGTCTGCCTCCGGGTGTAGTATCTGTGGAAGGAGCTTCACTAATGGCCAAGCACCTCTCCCTCTCTGGTAACTGCGGGTACCTTCACTACACTGCCGGTGCCACTGTGTAATCACGCCGCTCAGCAGGCGCGTCGGCAATTATTTCTAGTCAGTCCCTCCGTCCCCAATGCAAGGGTCTCGCTGGGTTAGTCCCCATCCAGATGGTAAGCGGTGGTTAGAAAAGGCTCTCCGGGGACAGTGGGGTGTTTTTTTTATAGGAGTAATTTCAACAATTTGCTTATAATTTATGGAAAGTACAAGATAAATAAGTTTGATTCGAATGCCTTATTAAAATGGTGTCATCGGTCAGATATGACCATGTTAGGTTGTTCAACTGGTCTTCTAACACTGATTAGTTGCCAGGCTCTAGACTAACACTTAGGTCTGGATGGCTGATGGCGCCCTGTCGGTGACCTTGGGCTGGATGGCTGATGGTCTCACAAGTACTGTTTCCTTGCTAAACCTTCCAGCTACTTTGTCTAAATTGGAAGCAAATTAAAGATTTTTCTATTTAAAATGGTAGACAATACACCTGTTTGCTTCGGACCGGATGGCTGTTGGGCTCCTGTCGGCAGACTTGTGTTGGATGGTTGATGGGGACCTATTGACGGCCTCGCGCCAAGTGACTGAAAGGCCATGTTTTCAGCCTTGGGTCATCTGGCTGATGGGACCCTGCCGGCACCCTCAGGCCGGATGGCTGATAGCGCCCTGTCGGCAGCCTCGGGGTTGGAAGGCTGATGGGGTCCTGTCGGCAGCCCTTGGCAGTCTGCCTGATGAGGCCCTGTTGGCGGCCTTGGGGAGTCTGGCTCATAGGGCCCTGTCAGCGACCTCGTGCATTCTGGCTGATGGGGTCCTGTTGGCGGGCTCGGACTGTTTTGCTAATAGGGCCCTGCCAGCGGCCTCATGCAGTCTTGCTGATGGGCCTTTTCGGTGATCTCAGGCAGTCTGGCTGATAGGCCCTGTTAGCATCCTTGGGCTGGATGGCTGATGAGGCCATATAGACAACATCGGGCTGGATGGCTGATGGGGCCCTGTCGGAGACCGCAGGCTGTCTTGCTGATGTGGCCCTGTCAGTGTCCTTGGGCTGGATGGCTGATGGTCTCTCAAGTACTGTTTTCTTGATAAAACTTCCCAGCTACTTTGTCTAAATTGAAAGCAAATTAAAGATTTTTCTATTTAAAATGGTATAAAATACACCTGTTTTGGCAATGGAAAGGACAGCTAGAGGGGATATGGAGGAGGCTGTTATTTGTTTTTCTGATAGGTGTAATTTCAACAATTTGCTGATAATTTATGGAAAGTACCGGATAAATAAGTTTGATTCTGATGCATTTTTACAATGGTGTAATTAGTCAGATTTGACCGTGTTAGGTTCTTTTATTAGTCTTCTAACACTTATTAGTTGGTATGCTCTAGACTAGCATATAGGGCTGGATGGCTGATGGGGCCCTGTCAGTGGCCTTGGGCAGTCAAGGTGATGGGGTCCTGTCGGCAGGCACGGGCAGTCTGGCTGATGGGGCCTAGTCAGCGGCCTCGGGCAGTCTGGCTGATGGGGTCTTGTTGGAGGCCTCGAGCAGTCTTGCTGATGGGACCCTCTCAGAAGATTCTGGCTTTCTTTCTTATGGGGCCCTGTCAGAGGCCTCAGACAGTCTGACTGATGGAGCTTTGTCGGCAGTCTCAGGCAGTCTGGCTGATGGGCTATGTCATCAGACTCGGGCCAAATGGCTAATGGGCCATATCGGCGACATTGGGCTGGATGACTAATTGCGCCTTGTCGCTGAAATCAGGCCATCTGGCTGATGGGGTCCTGTCGGTGGCGTTGGGCTGTACGGCTGATGGGGCCATATCGCTGAATTCTGCCATTCTGGCTGATGGAGCCGTATTGGCAATATCAGGCTGGATGGCTGATTGGGCCTTGTCATTGACTTCAAGCCATCTGGCTGATGGGCTCTCTCGGCAGCCTCAGGCAGTCTGGCTGATGGGGCCCTATTGGCGGCCTCAGACCGGATGGCTGATGGGGCCCTGTCGGCAGGCTTGGGTTGGTTTGTTGATGGGGGCCTGTCCTGCTGATATGCCTTTTCGGCGGTATCAGGCAGTCTGACTGATAGGCCCTTTCAGCATCCTTGGGCTGGATGGCTGATGGGGCCTTGTCGGCGACCTCATGCCATCTTGCTGATGGGGCCCTGTCGGTGACCTTGGGCTGGATGGCTGATGGTCTCACAAGTACTGTTTGCTTGATAAACCTTCCAGGTACTTTGTCTAAATTGGAAGCAAATTAAAGATTTTTCTATTTAAAATGGTAGAAAATACACCTGTTTTGGTGATGGAAAGGACCGCTAGAGGGGATATGGAAGAGGCTGTTATTTGTTTTTTTGATAGCTGTAATTTCAACAATTTGCTGATAATTTATGGAAAGTACCGGATAAATAAGCTTGATTCTGATGCATTTTTAAAATGGTGTTATTAGTCAGATATGACCATGTTAGGTTCTTCTAGTCTTCAAACACTGATAAGTTGGTAGGCTCTAGACTTGCATATAGGGCTGGATGGCTGATGGGGCCCAGTCAGTGGCCTCGGCCAGTCAAGGTGATGGGGTCCTGTCGGCAGGCACGGGCAGTCTGGCTGATAGGGCCTAGTCAGTGGCCTCGTGCAGTCTGGCTGATGGGGTCTTGATGGCGGCCTCGAGCATTCTTGCTGATGGGACCCGCTCAGAGGCCTCTGGCTTTCTTTCTTATGGGACCCTGTCAGCGGCCTCAGACAGCCTGACTGATGGAGCCTTGTCGGCAGTCTCAGGCTGTCTGGCTGATGGGCTCTGTCATCAGACTTGGGCCGAATGGCAAATGGGCCATATCGGCGACATTGGGCTGGATGACTAATTGCGCCTTATCGTTGACTTCAGGCTGTCTGGCTGATAAGGTCCTATAGGTGGCCTTGGGCTGGATGGCTGATGGGGCCCTGTCGCTGAACTCTGGCATTCTGGCTAATGAAGCCATATCAGCAACATCGGGCTGGGTGGCTGATTGGGCCCTGTTGGCAGCCCTTGGTATTCTGGCTGATGGAGTCCTGTTGGTGGGCTCGGACTGTTTGGCTAATAGGGCCCTATCGGCGACCTCGAGCAGTCTGGCTGATTGAGCCTGTTAGCATCCTTGGGCTGGATAACTGATGGGGCCTTGTCGGCGACCTCAGGGCATCTTGCTGATGGGGCCCTGTCAGTGTCCTTGGGCTTGATGGCTGATGGTCTCCCAAGTTCTGTTTTCTTGATAAAACTTCCCAGCTACTTTGTCTAAATTGGAAGCAAATTAAAGATTTTTCTATTTAAAATGGTAGAAAATACACCTGTTTTGGTGATGGAAAAGACAGCTAGAGGGGATATGGAGGAGGCTGTTATTTGTTTTTTTGATGGGTGTAATTTCAACAATTTGCTGATTTATGGAAAGTACAGGATAAATAAGTATGATTCTGATGCATTTTTAAAATGGTGTCATTAGTCAGATATGACCATGTTAGGTTCTTCTAGTCTTCAAGCACTGATAAGTTAGTAGGCTCTAGACTAGCATATAAGGCTGGATGGCTGATGGGGCCCTGTCAGTGGCCTCGGGCAGTCAAGGTGATGGGGTCCTATCGGCAGGCACGGGCAGTCTGGCTGATAGGGCCTAGTCAGTGGCCTCGTGCAGTCTGGCTGATGGGGTCTTGATGACGGCCTCAAGCATTCTTGCTGATGGGACCCTCTCAGAGGCCTCTGGCTTTCTTTCTTATGGGACCCTGTCAGCAGCCTCAGACAGCCTGACTGATGGAGCCTTAGCGGCAGGCTCAGGCTGTCTGGCTGATGGGCTCTGTCATCAGACTCGGGCCGAATGGCTAATGGGCCATATCAGCGACATTGGGCTGGATGACTAATTGCGCCTTGTCGTTGACCTCAGGCCGTCTGGCTGATAAGGTCCTATAGGTGGCCTTGGGCTGGATGGCTGATGGGGCCCTGTCACTGAACTCTGGCATTCTGACTAATGGAGCCATATCAGCAACATCGGGCTGGATGGCTGATTGGGCCCTGTTGGCAGCCCTTGGCAGTCTGGCTTATAATGCCCTGTTGGTGGCCTTGGGCAGTCTGACTTATGGGGTCCTGTCAGCGACCTCGTGCAGTCTTGCTGATATGCCTTTTCGGCGGTCTCAGGCAGTCTGGCTGATGAGCTCTTTAATCATACTCGGGCCAAATGGCTAATAGGCCATATCGGCGACATTGGGCTGGATGGCTAATGGGGCCTTGTCATTGACCTCAAGCCATCTGGCTGATGGGGCCCTCTCGGCAGCCTCAGGCAGTCTAGTTGGTGAAGCCATGTCGGCAGTCTCAGGCAGTCTGCCTGATGGGCTCTGTCATCAGATTCGGACCGAATGGCTAATGGGCCATATCTGCGAGATTGGGGTGTATGACTAATTGCGCCTTGTCGTTGATCTCAGGCCGTCTGGCTGATGGGGTCCTGTTGGTGGCGTTGGGCTGGATGGCTGATGGGACCATGTCGCTGAATTCTGCCATTCTGGCTGATGGAGCCATATAGGCAACATCGGGCTGGATGGCTGATTGGACCTTGTCATTGACCTCAAGCCATCTGGCTGATGGGGCCCTCTCGGCAGCCTCAGGCAGTCTGGTTGGTGGAGCCTTGTTGGCACTCTCAGGCAGTCTGGCTGATGTGCTCTGTCATCAGACTCGGACCGAATGGCTAATGGGCCATATCGGCGACATTGGGCTGGATGACTAATTGCGCCTTGTCGTTGACCTCAGGCCGTCTGGCTGATGGCGTCCTGTCGGTGGCGACGGGGCTGGATGGCTGATGGGGCCATATCGCTGAATTCTGCCATTCTGGCTGATGGAGTCATATTGGAAACATTGGGCTGGATGGCTGATTGGGCCTTGTCATTAACCTCAGGCCATCTGGCTGATGGGCCCTCTCGGCAGCCTTCGGCAGTCTGGCTGATGGGGCCCTATTAGCGGCCTCAGACCGGATGGCTGATGGGACCCTGTCAGCAGCCTTGGGACATCTGAATGAAGGGGCCGTTTTTTGGCCTCGGGCTGGATAGCTGAGGGGGCCCTGTTGGCAGCCTTGGACCGGATTGCTGTTGGGGCCCTGTCGGCAGGCTTGGGTTGGTTTGTTGATGGGGCCCTGTCAGCGACATTGTGCAGTCTTGCTGATATGCCTTTTTGGCGGTATCAGGCAGTCTGGCTGATAGGCTCTTTCAGCATCCTTGGGCTGGATGGATGATGGGGCCATGTAGGCAACATTGGGCTGGATGGCTGATGGGGCCTTGTCGGCGACCTCAGGCCATCTTGCTGATGGGGCCCTGTCGGTGACCTTGGGCTGGATGGCTGATGGTCTCACAAGTACTGTTTGCTTGATAAACCTTCCAGGTACTTTGTCTAAATTGGAAGCAAATTAAAGATTTTTCTATTTAAAATGGTAGAAAATACACCTGTTTGGCGATGGAAAGGACAGCTAGAGGGGATATGGAGGAGGCTGTTATTTGTTTTTTGTTAGGTGTAATTTCAACAATTTGCTGATAATTTATGGAAAGTACAAGTTTGATTGTGATGCATTTTTAAAATGGTGTCATTTGTCAGATATGACCATGGTAGGTTCTTCTATTAGTCTTCTAACACTGATAAGTTGGTATCATATAGGGCTGGTTGGCTGATAGGGCCCTGTCGGTGGCTTTGGCCAGTCTGGCTGATGGGGCCCTATTGGCGGCCTTAGACCGGACGGCTGATGGGGCCCTGTCAGCAGCCTTGGGACATCTGAATGAAGGGGCCGTGTTTTCGGCTCGGGCTGGATGGCTGATATGGCCCTGTCGGCAGCCTTGGACCGGATTGCTGTTGGGGCCCTGTTGGCTGTTGGATGGTTGATGCGGACCTATTGGCGGCCTCGTGCGAAGTGACTGAAGGGCCATGTTTTCATCCTTGAGCATCCTGGCTGATGATGCCCTATCAATGGTCTTGGACCGGATGGCTGATGGGGACCTGTCGGCAGCCCTTGGCAGTCTGCCTGAAGAGGCCCTGTTGGCGGCCTTGGGGAGTCTGGCTCATGGGGCTCTGTCAGCGACCTCGTGCATTCTGGCTGATGGGGTCCTGTTGGCGGGCTCGGGCTGTTTTGCTAATAGGGCCCTATCGGCGACCTTGGGCTGTCTGGCTGATGGAGCCCTGCCAGCGGCCTCGTGCAGTCTTGCTGATGGGCCTGTTCGGTGATCTCAGGCAGTCTGGCTGATAGGCCCTGTTAGCATCCTTCGTCTGGATGGCTGATGGAGCGATATAGACAACATCGGGCTGGATGGCTGATGGGGCCTTGTCGGCGACCTCAGGCTATCTTGCTGATGGGGCCCTGTCAGTGTCCTGGGGCTTATAGGCTGATGGTCTCTCAAGTTCTGTTTTCTTGATAAAACTTCCCAGCTTCTTTGTCTAAATTGGAAGCAAATTAAAGATTTTTCTATTTAAAATGGTAGAAAATACACCTGTTTTGGTGATGGAAAGGACAGCTAGAGGGGATATGGAGGAGGCTGTTATTTGTTTTTTGATAGGTGTAATTTCAACAATTTGCTGATAATTTATGGAAAGTACAGGATAAATGAGTTTGATTCTGATGCATTTTTAAAATGGTGTCATTAGTCAGATATGACCATGTTAGGTTCTTCTACTAGTCTTCTAACACTGATAAGTTAGCAGGCTCTAGACTAGCATATAGGGCTGGATGGCTGATGGGTCCCTGTCAGCGGCCTCGGCCAGTCTGGCTGATGGGGCCCTGTCAGTGGCCTCGGGCAGTCAAGGTGATGGGGTCCTGACGGCAGGCACGGGCAGTCTGGCTGATAGGGCCTAGTCAGTGGCCTCATGCAGTCTGGCTGATGGGGTCTTGATGGCGTCCTCGAGCATTCTTGCTGCTAGGACCCTCTCAGAGGCCTCTGGCTTTCTTTCTTATGGGACCCTGTCAGTAGCCTCAGTCAGCCTGACTGATGGAGCCTTGTCGGTAGTCTGAGGCAGTCTGGCTGATGAGCTCTTTAATTATAGTCGGGCCAAGTGGCTAATGGGCCATATCGGCGACATTAGGCTGGATGGCTAATGGGGCCTTGTCGTTGATCTCAGGCCGTCTGGCTGATGGGGTCCTGTCGGTGGCGTTGGGCTGGATGGCTGATGGGACCATGTCACTGAATTCTGCCATTCTTGCTGATGGAGCCATATAGGCAACATCGGGCTGGATGGCTGATTGGACCTTGTCATTGACCTCAAGCCATCTGGCTGATGCGGCCCTCTCGGCAGCCTCAGGCAGTCTGGTTGGTGGAGCCTTGTTGGCACTCTCAGGCAGTCTGGCTGATGTGCTCTGTCATCAGACTCGGACCGAATGGCTAATGGGCCATATCGGCGACATTGGGCTGGATGACTAATTGCGCCTTGTCATTGACCTCAGGCCGTCTGGCTGATCGCGTCCTGTCGGTGGCGTTGGGCTGGATGGCTGATGGGGCCATATCGCTGAATTCTGCCATTCTGGCTGATGGAGTCATATTGGAAACATTGGGCTGGATGGCTGATTGGGCCTTGTCATTAACCTCAGGCCATCTGGCTGATGGGCCCTCTCGGCAGCCTTCGGCAGTCTGGCTGATGGGGCCCTATTAGCGGCCTCAGACCGGATGGCTGATGGGACCCTGTCAGCAGCCTTGGGACATCTGAATGAAGGGGCCGTTTTTTGGCCTCGGGCTGGATAGCTGAGGGGGCCCTGTTGGCAGCCTTGGACCGGATTGCTGTTGGGGCCCTGTCGGCAGGCTTGGGTTGGTTTGTTGATGGGGCCCTGTCAGCGACATTGTGCAGTCTTGCTGATATGCCTTTTTGGCGGTATCAGGCAGTCTGGCTGATAGGCTCTTTCAGCATCCTTGGGCTGGATGGATGATGGGGCCATGTAGGCAACATTGGGCTGGATGGCTGATGGGGCCTTGTCGGCGACCTCAGGCCATCTTGCTGATGGGGCCCTGTCGGTGACCTTGGGCTGGATGGCTGATGGTCTCACAAGTACTGTTTGCTTGATAAACCTTCCAGGTACTTTGTCTAAATTGGAAGCAAATTAAAGATTTTTCTATTTAAAATGGTAGAAAATACACCTGTTTGGCGATGGAAAGGACAGCTAGAGGGGATATGGAGGAGGCTGTTATTTGTTTTTTGTTAGGTGTAATTTCAACAATTTGCTGATAATTTATGGAAAGTACAAGTTTGATTCTGATGCATTTTTAAAATGGTGTCATTTGTCAGATATGACCATGGTAGGTTCTTCTATTAGTCTTCTAACACTGATAAGTTGGTATCATATAGGGCTGGTTGGCTGATAGGGCCCTGTCGGTGGCTTTGGCCAGTCTGGCTGATGGGGCCCTATTGGCGGCCTTAGACCGGACGGCTGATGGGGCCCTGTCAGCAGCCTTGGGACATCTGAATGAAGGGGCCGTGTTTTCGGCCTCGGGCTGGATGGCTGATATGGCCCTGTCGGCAGCCTTGGACCGGATTGCTGTTGGGGCCCTGTTGGCTGTTGGATGGTTGATGCGGACCTATTGGCGGCCTCGTGCGAAGTGACTGAAGGGCCATGTTTTCATCCTTGAGCATCCTGGCTGATGATGCCCTATCAATGGTCTTGGACCGGATGGCTGATGGGGACCTGTCGGCAGCCCTTGGCAGTCTGCCTGAAGAGGCCCTGTTGGCGGCCTTGGGGAGTCTGGCTCATGGGGCTCTGTCAGCGACCTCGTGCATTCTGGCTGATGGGGTCCTGTTGGCGGGCTCGGGCTGTTTTGCTAATAGGGCCCTATCGGCGACCTTGGGCTGTCTGGCTGATGGAGCCCTGCCAGCGGCCTCGTGCAGTCTTGCTGATGGGCCTGTTCGGTGATCTCAGGCAGTCTGGCTGATAGGCCCTGTTAACATCCTTCGTCTGGATGGCTGATGGAGCGATATAGACAACATCGGGCTGGATGGCTGATGGGGCCTTGTCGGCGACCTCAGGCTGTCTTGCTGATGGGGCCCTGTCAGTGTCCTGGGGCTTATAGGCTGATGGTCTCTCAAGTTCTGTTTTCTTGATAAAACTTCCCAGCTTCTTTGTCTAAATTGGAAGCAAATTAAAGATTTTTCTATTTAAAATGGTAGAAAATACACCTGTTTTGGTGATGGAAAGGACAGCTAGAGGGGATATGGAGGAGGCTGTTATTTGTTTTTTGATAGGTGTAATTTCAACAATTTGCTGATAATTTATGGAAAGTACAGGATAAATGAGTTTGATTCTGATGCATTTTTAAAATGGTGTCATTAGTCAGATATGACCATGTTAGGTTCTTCTACTAGTCTTCTAACACTGATAAGTTAGCAGGCTCTAGACTAGCATATAGGGCTGGATGGCTGATGGGTCCCTGTCAGCGGCCTCGGCCAGTCTGGCTGATGGGGCCCTGTCAGTGGCCTCGGGCAGTCAAGGTGATGGGGTCCTGTCGGCAGGCACGGGCAGTCTGGCTGATAGGGCCTAGTCAGTGGCCTCGTGCAGTCTGGCTGATGGGGTCTTGATGGCGTCCTCGAGCATTCTTGCTGCTAGGACCCTCTCAGAGGCCTCTGGCTTTCTTTCTTATGGGACCCTGTCAGTAGCCTCAGTCAGCCTGACTGATGGAGCCTTGTCGGTAGTCTGAGGCAGTCTGGCTGATGAGCTCTTTAATTATAGTCGGGCCAAGTGGCTAATGGGCCATATCGGCGACATTAGGCTGGATGGCTAATGGGGCCTTGTCGTTGATCTCAGGCCGTCTGGCTGATGGGGTCCTGTCGGTGGCATTGGGCTGGATGGCTGATGGGACCATGTCACTGAATTCTGCCATTCTTGCTGATGGAGCCATATAGGCAACATCAGGCTGGATGGCTGATTGGGCCTTGTCATTGACCTCAAGCCATCTGGCTGATGGGGCCCTCTCGGCAGCCTCAGGCAGTCTGGTTGGTGGAGCCTTGTCGGCAGTCTCAGGCAGTCTGGCTGATGGGCTCTGTCATCAGACTCTGCCGAATGGCTAATGGGCCATATCGGCGACATTGGGCTGGATGACTAATTGCGCCTTGTCGTTGACCTCAGGCCGTCTGGCTGATGGGATCCTGTCGGTGGCGTTGGGCTGGATGGCTGATGGGGCCATATCGCTGAATTCTGCCATTCTTGCTGATGGAGTTCTCTTTATAAATGATCTAAAAAAAATAGCCTCCCTACTACACAGAGACCCTCGTCCAGAGACAATTGGTCTCCCGGGGTTTTTTTTTAGATCTTTGTGGATCTTCGGGAGGACATATAACATAGGGACCACTGGACATTCCAGAATCAGGTAATCAGCCAAACCTTGATCAATCACTCCAACCGTAAGGTCCTCATGTACTATATCTCTAAGTTCTCTCTGAAACCTTTGTGTGGGATTTAGGGTGAGTTATTCATAAACCTCTGGATCTGAGAGCTGTCGATTAACCTCCTCTAGATATTTTACTGTGTCCATCACCACCACAGCCCCACCTTTGTCGGCGGGCTTGATGGTGATGGACGTGTCCAGGGTGAGAGATTCTATTGCCTTCAATTCTTTAAAGGACATATTGGGCTTCTCGATTTTTTTAGCGTCCCTCATACGTAACTTATCTATATAATTTTTGACCAATTTAATAAAAGTCTTGACTGCCGGGTCCTTCACAGGAGGCTCAAAATCACTCTTCTGAAAAAGACCCAGGCCCCAAGACTCAAACTGTCTCCAGGTATCACCCCCTGAGGTTTCTCCTTACCAGTAAAGTATACAGCCAACTTAACCCTTCTAAATAATTTATACAAATCGTTATCCAATTCAAACCAATCTGTCTTAGCGGTGAGGTCTTGATGGCGTCCTCGAGCATTCTTGCTGATGGGACCCTCTCAGAGGCCTCTGGCTTTCTTTCTTATGGGACCCTGTTGCAAAAATGCCTTCATTTAATTATGTTCTCTTATCTTAAAGCGTAACCGCCATTTAAATTTTTATTTAATAATAATGTAGAGTAAGTGATTTTAATAAATTTTCTAATATACTTTGTTAGAAAATTCTAGTTGAAAACCATTCATAAACCTTCCACAAGGTGCCCCTACAACACAGTGTGTGAAGCAGACACATGTTTATTATCACTCAGGTGCGATCTTCACAGTGAAGTTGCATGGCCTACACTGCTGACTGCAGCTCATGAAGAAACAATGTATCAGATTATCTGAGCCTACAACACAGTTGCTAAGGCCGGTTTCACATAATGGTTTTTCGGGTCTAGAGTTGCCCCGGATCCGAATTTGCCCCCCATGTATCCCTATGGCGCCAGATTGTGCTTATTTGGCCTCCGGTTTGCTGGTTTTCCAGGAGAATCCGGTGTTGTTCGATTTTTGCATCAGACTCAAAAACAGAGTCTGCATCATTTTTTGTGTCCGATGCAAAAATCGGACAAAACCGGATCCTCCTGGATCCGGCGCCCATAGCATGGGAGTCTATGGGCGCCAAATTATGCTGGATCCAGCAGAAAATCGTACCGGTTCCCAGACACCTACTGCTAAAAGAGCAGCGGCCGTGAAATGCAGCTGCGTTCATTCAGCACCTTTGACAGCACAGCATTTCCCAGCCGCCGCTGAATTCCAGCACCTGGAGAGATTCATGGTGGAAATTTCAGCACCGCAGCCAGCTCCCCTGCCCCGCAGTCTAACATTTCAGCACTGGACAGCGGAAGGACTGAAGCCGGCAAAAAGCAGGATCAGAGGGCAGATTTGATCTCCGGTTCAGCTAGGCCGAGGCTGTCAGGTTCTCAAAACACCGGACAGAACCACACAGCCAAAAACTGTGGTGTGAAACCAGCCTAAGCAACATCAGTTATGAGTGCAAACTCCTCAGAAGTTTGAGCCAAAGAAAGATCTGTCATCTGGCTCTACACAGTTTGTGCCAAAGAAAGATTTGTCATTTAGCTCCATACAGAAAGATCTGTCATCTGGCTCCATATCTGTTAACCCCCTGTCAGGGAGCTGTGTGGGCAGCCAGCAATCAGCCTGCTCTGAGAAGCTGTGGCCAATACACACACAATGCTGGCAGACACTGGCCACACCCACACAGACAGAAAATGAAGCTTTTAAAAGAGCACAGAAAAATGTGAGAAAATAAGTCATATGACACAAAAAAGCATTATCTTAGCTGCTATGTGATCCAGTATTTCTTTTTTTTCATTGAAATGACATTTACACTTTACAATTCACATATCCATATTTAATATGGTTGTATTCTGTAGTAAATCCATACTTGACATTTTTGCTAATATATCTTTATGTAATAAAGTTTTGGTTTATACTGCAAAATGAGTAATTTATGATGTCAAGTAAAATATGAAGAATCACCCTTATGTTGATGATGTAAAGTTGTAAACAATACAGGGCTGCAGGAAACCGAAAATATTTTTTTTGTATTGTGTGATCATCCCGTTGCCTGCATGCTTCTTTTACTCTTGTTTTTTCAGACTGGAAAGAATTTACCATATGTACTTTAAAATGTTTTATTGTGAATTCCTGTGGTTAGGATAAGCTTCAATAACATTTTTAATGGACATGATATTGTTTCATAAATAAATTCACGGTACACAGAAGAATACACAAGTAATTTCGTAAAGCAAATCAAGTTCCTTCAAGGTTCCCCCTTACCTGTCATGTATAATGCTTTTCAAAATAGATAATAAATATATGTTTAGTAAGTAACAATCTATTCTATATACATATACAACAATACCCAATAATCTGATATGTATTTTATCTGCTCATCATCGAAGAGGTGGCAAATATTGAGGTTAAATTATATTTATTCTAACTTCTATCATTGAATCAAATATTTTCAATTTTTTTACACAATGCTAAAGAATAATATACAACTACATACAGTACTTGACATTTAGATTATGGTAAATCTCTATATTAGTGGAATTAGTTATTGAGAATTAACTAGTAATAATATATACTTTAGTGGAGTTTGGGACAGAAATTAAGATATGACTCACACTAATACCTCTGTAGGATATTCTTTGTAATACATCTTTTTGACAAATGTTGTACCATAATTTAACTCTTAGTATATAAAAGAACATGACTGTTTATTCTCCAGTTGTACCTACAGCAGTAGTTTATGAATAATACTTGGCAAAACCCCTCCAAGAGGAGGGAAAATGTTTTAAAGCACCATTGGCTAATTCCCTGCCACATCTCAAGTTAGTCTGGAAAACCCTTGGCCAAGAGATGTGCAACTAGGGAGCCATTGTCATGCACAAGGATTCAGATGGTTGATCCTTCCCAACATTTTCAGGTCGAATACAAGTAGCCAGCCTCTAAAAATAAATGAAAATAAAATGTAAGAAAGCAAGCAATCAGCTACTTATATATAGCTTCAAGTAGTTTTCTACTGTCTTATGCTCCAGTTCACACTATACATTAATACACATTAGCCAGTAAGCTCTTTCTTTGTTAGAATTTTTAGTGTTGGTGTGCAGCGGATATCTCTAATGGCCGCTTTAACACGTCCCAATATTGTCGTCCAACTTCGATAAAAAGTCACGTGGTTCGTGCGTTGGCCCCGATATCATTCGTGCGTTGTGTGGTGTAAATGACCAACTCGATGCAAGATTGATGCCAAAACGATATCGGGGAAGAATTGTGCAGGCTCTCCAACTGCCCGATATTGGATGGACGATCTGGCCGGATCGTTCTGTGTGACAGCCCAACAACGATTTGGAGCACAACTTCCCCTATTCACTCCCATGTTAAATGGTCGTTCCCTGGTTCGCGCGTACAAGGGGGCGTAGACATCGCAGTTGTGTTGCCTGCCGATATCTCCCTGTGTGACAGGATTTCAGCCAAAAAAATGCGCGCTCCCGTGCCGTTGTATACAATATCGAAACGATGTTGGGACGTGTACAGTGGCCATTAGGGTACCTTTACACGTCGCAACATTGCATGCAATTTCACTTGCAACTTACTGGTTGCAGTGAAATCATGGATACATTGTTACATCTGTACACAGCCACAAAATAGAACAATGTGTCCATGATTTCACTGCAACCAGTAAGTTGCAAGTGAAATTGCATGCAATGTTGCGACGTGTAAAGGTACCCTTAATGTTATGTATTTTTCCAGCTATCACCCATCACAGAGGTGTAGCCAGCCATTTCTAATATGATTGTAAATAAGCACCTGTACTTTGTGTTACCCCCTCATTGCTAGATTATAAGCTCTCACAAACAGGGTCGTCATTATTTTTTGCTTTAATTATTGTATTTTTAATAATTATTTCTTATGACTGTTTGTATATGAACCTGTAAATTGTAAAGCGCTAGAGAATATGTTTGCACTATATAAATAAAGATTATTAAATATTGCGCCTATCTTCAAAAAGAGGAAGATTGTGGATCCACGGAACTATAGGCCTATGAGCCTGACTTCTTTACTAGGAAAGAGCTTTGAACAAATTATTAAACATGTATGCAAGCACCTAGATGAGATTTAAGCGATTAACTAGAGTCAACATGGGTTTGTAACTAATAAATCATGTCAGACTAATTTAATTTCCTTCTATGACAGAATCACTGACTTGCTGGATCAGGAAAACGCAGTAGATATAGTAAATCTTGACTTCAGCAAAGCATGTGACAAAGTAGATCATACCATCCTTATTGAAAAAATGACCAAGTACTGTCAGGTTGATTCATAACTGGCGTAGTGCTCAGACCCAAAGAGTGGTCATAAATGGCTGCACATCCAGTTAGAAGAAAGTCTCAAGTGGGGTACCACAGAGTTTTGTTCTGGGCCCTGTGTGGTTCAACATCTTTTTTCAGTGATTTAGATGAAGGAATTGAGGGTAAACTAAATTTACTGATGACACAAAGCTAGGAGAGATCACTAATACTAGAGAAGATTCAAAAAGATCTAAACAAACTGAAACAGTGGGCAGCTAGTAACAGAATGGTTTTTAATGGAAAAATTCTAAGTCATAAATCTGGGCAAGAAAAATCAAAAAAAGCATATACAGAATGAGAGGAATAGGGCTAAGTAACAGAATGTGTGAAAAAGACTTGGGCATACTAATACAGTGGTCCCCAACCTTTTTTGCACCAGGGACCGGCTTCATGCAAAACCATTTTTCCGTGGCCCGGCGGGGGGGTGGAGCTTTGGTCTATGGGGCGGGGCTATGGAGAAGGGGTGGAGTTTAGTACCCCATTTCCCCGACAGATGCGTTACGTCCTATTTTCAGGGGATGTCTTATTTTTCCATCCCCTTGTAGCTCCCAATATGGTATCCTCATCATTCCCTTGCAGTCCCCATCATCCCCTTGCTGTGCACAATATCCATATCATCCCCTTGCAGTGGACAATATCCACATCATCCCCTTTCAGCCCCCAATACCGTATCCCCAATCATAATCCCCTTGCAACCCCAATCATAAAACTCTTGCTGCCACAGCCTCCTCCTCTTGCAGCCCCCATCCTCCTCTTGCAGCCCCAAGCCTCCTCTTGCAGCCCCCAGCCTCCTGTTGCAGACCCCAGCCTCCTCTTGCAGACCCCAGCCTCCTCTTGCAGACCCCAGCATCCTCTTGCAGACCCCAGCATCCGAGTCTTGCAAATGCCAGCCTCCTCTTCCATCCCCCAGCCTCCTTCCAGACCCCTGCCTCCTCTTGCAGACCCCAGCCTCCTTTTGCAGACCCCAGCCTCCTTTTGCAGACCCCAGCCTCCTCTTGCAGACCCAAGCCTCCTCTTGCAGACCCCAGCCACCTCTTGCAGTCCACAGCCTCCTCTTGCATACCCCAGCCTCCTCTTGCAGACCCCAGCCTCCTCTTGCAGACCCCAGCCTCCACTTCCATCCCCCAGCCTCCTCCCATACCCCAGGCTCTTGCAGATCCCAGACCCCAGCCTCCTTCTGCAGATCCCAGCCTCCTCTTGCAGACCCCAGCCTCCTTCCAGACCCAAGCCTCCTTCTGCAGACCCCAGCCTCATTTTGCAGACCCCAGCCTCATTTTGCAGACCCCAGCCTCCTTTTGCAGACCCCAGCCTCCTTTTGCAGACCCCAGCCTCCTCTTGCAGACCCCAGCCTCCTCTTGCACACCCCAGCCTCCTCTTGCAGACCCCAGCCTCCTCTTGCAGACCCCAGCCTCCTCTTGCAGACCCCAGCCACCTCTTGCAGTCCACAGCCTCCTCTTGCATACCCCAGCCTCATTTTGCAGACCCTAGCCTCCTCTTGCAGACCCCAGCCTCCACTTCCATCCCCCAGCCTCCTCCCAGACCACAGCCTCCTCTTGCAGATCCCAGACCCCAGCCTCCTCTTGCAGATCCCAGACACCTCTTGCAGACCCCAGCCTCCTTCTGCAGACCCCAGCCTCCTTTTGGAGACCCCAGCCTCCTCTTGCAGACCCCAGCCTCCTCTTGCAGACCCCAGCCTCCTTTTTCAGACCCCAGCCTCCTTTTGTAGACCCCAGCCTCCTCTTCCAGACCCAGCCTCCTCTTCCAGACCCCAGACTCCTCCAGACCCCAGCCTCCTCTTGCAGACCACCACCTTCTTCCAGACCCCCAGCCTCCTTCTGCAGAACCCAGCCTCCTTTTGCAGACCCAGCCTCTCCTTTTGCAGACCCAGCCCTCCTTTTGCAGACCCCACCCTCCTTCCAGACCACAGCCTCCTTCCAGACCCCAGCCTATTCTTGCAGACCCCAGCCTATTCTTGCAGACCCCAGCCTCCTCTTGCAGCCACAGCCCTCCTCTTGCAGCCCACAGCCTCCTATTGCAGACCCAAGCCTCCTCTTGCATACCCCAGCCTCCTTTTGCAGACCCCAGCCTCCCCTTGCAGACCCCACCTCCACTTCCATCCCCAGCCTCCTCCCAGACCCCAGGCTCCTCTTGCAGATCCCAGACCCCAGCCCTCCTTCTGCAGATCCCAGCCACCTCTTGCAGACCCCAGCCTCCTTCCAGACCCCAGCCTCCTTCTGCAGACCCACGCCTCCTCTTTGCAGACCCCAGCCTCCTCTTGCAGACCCCAGCCTCCTCTTCCAGAGCCCAGCCTCCTTTTGCAGAGCCCAGCCTCCTTTTGCAGAGCCCAGCCTCCTTCCAGACCCCAGCCTCCTCTTGCAGACCACCACCTTCTTCCAGACCCCAGCCTCATTCTGCAGAACCCAGCCTCCTTTTGCAGACCCAGCCTCCTTTTTCAGACCCCAGCCTCCTCTTGCAGACCCCAGCCGGCCCCTCTTGCAGACCCCAGCCTCCTTCCAGACCCCAGCCTATTCTTGCAGACCCCAGCCTATTCTTGCAGCCCACAGCCTCCTATTGCAGACCCAAGCCTCCTCTTTGCATACCCCAGCCTCCTTTTGCAGAGCCCAGCCTCCTCTCTTGCAGAGCCCAGCCTCCTCTTGCAGAGCCCAGCCTCCTCTTGCAGAGCCCAGACTCCTTCCAGACCCCAGCCTCCTCTTGCAGACCACCACCTTCTTCCAGACCCCAGCCTCCTTCTGCAGAACCCAGCCTCCTTTTTTGTAGACCCAGCCTCCTTTTGCAGACCCCAGCCTCCTCTTGCAGACCCCAGCCTCCTCTTGCAGACCCCAGCCTCCTTCTGCAGACCCCCAGCCTCCTTCTGCAGACCCCAGACTCCTTCCAGACCCCAGCCTCCTCTTGCAGACCACACACCTTCTTCCAGACCCCAGCCTCCTTCTGCAGACCCAGCCTCCTTTTGCAGACCCCACGCCCCATCTCTTGCAGACCCCAAGACTCCCTTCCAGACCCCAGCCTCCTTCCAGACCCCAGCCTATTCTTGCAGACCCCAGCCTATTCTTGCAGACCTCAGCCTCCTCTTGCAGCCACAGCCTCCTCTTGCAGCCCACAGCCTCCTATTGCAGACCCAAGCCTCCTCTTGCATACCCAGCCTCCTCTTGCATGCCCCAGCCTCCCCTTTGCAGACCCCAGCCTCCCTTGCAGACCCCAGCCTCCACTTCCATCCCCAGCCTCCTCCTGACCCCAGGCTCCTCTTGCAGATCCCAGACCCAGCCTCCCCTTGCAGACCCCAGCCTCCCTTGCAGACCCCAGCCTCCTTCCAGACCCAGCCTCCACTTCCATCCCCCAGCCTCCTCTCCCAGACCCCAGGCTCCTCTTGCAGATCCCAGCATGCACCCCCAGCCTCCCCTTGCAGACCCCAGCCTCTCTTGCAGACACCCCCAGCCTCCCTTGCAGACCCCAGCCTCCACTTCCATCCCCAGCCTCCTCTGCAGACCCCAGGCTCCTCTTGCAGATCCCAGCAGACCCCAGCCTCCTTCTGCAGATCCCAGCCACCTCTTGCAGACCCCAGCCTCCTTCCAGACCCAAGCCTCCTTCTGCAACCCCAGCCCTTTGCAGACCCACCTTTGCAGACCCCAGCCTCCTTCTCAGCAGACCCCAGCCTCTCTTCTCAGCAGTTTACCCCAGCCTCCTCTCTGCAGACCCCAGCCTCCTCTTGCAGACCGCAGCCTCCTCTTTGCAGACCCCAGCCTCCTCTTGCAGACCCAGCCTCTCTTGCAGACCCCAGCCTCCTCTTGCAGATCCCAGCCACCTCTTGCAGTCCACAGCCTCCTCTTGCATGACCCCAGCCTCCTCTTTGCAGACCCAGCCTCCTCTTGCCCAGACCCCCAGCCACCACTTCTCAATCCCCCAGCCTCCTTCTCCAGACCCCAGCCTCCTCTTGCAGACCTGAGCCTCCTCTTGTAGACCCCAGCCTCCACTTGCACACCCCAGCCTCCTCTGCATGACCCCAGGCTCCTCTTGCAGACCAGCTCCTCTTGCACCCCAGCCTCCTCTTGCAGATCCCAGCCACCTCTTGCAGACCCCAGCCTCCTTTGCAGACCCAGCCTCCTTCTGCAGACCCCAGCCTCCTCTTGCCAGACCCCAGCCTCCTTTCAGACCACAGCCTCCTCTTGCAGATCCCAGACCCCAGCCTCCTCTTGCAGATCCCAGACACCTCTTGCAGACCCCAGCCTCCTTCTGCAGACCCCAGCCTCCTTTTGGAGACCCCAGCCTCCTCTTGCAGACCCCAGCCTCCTCTTGCAGACCCCAGCCTCCTTTTTCAGACCCCAGCCTCCTTTTGTAGACCCCAGCCTCCTCTTCCAGACCCAGCCTCCTCTTCCAGACCCCAGACTCCTTCCAGACCCCAGCCTCCTCTTGCAGACCACCACCTTCTTCCAGACCCCAGCCTCCTTCTGCAGAACCCAGCCTCCTTTTGCAGACCCAGCCTCCTTTTGCAGACCCAGCCTCCTTTTGCAGACCCACCCTCCTTCCAGACCACAGCCTCCTTCCAGACCCCAGCCTATTCTTGCAGACCCCAGCCTATTCTTGCAGACCCAGCCTCCTCTTGCAGCCACAGCCTCCTCTTGCAGCCCACAGCCTCCTATTGCAGACCAAGCCTCCTCTTGCATACCCCAGCCTCCTTTTGCAGACCCAGCCTCCCCTTGCAGACCCAGCCTCCACTTCCATCCCCAGCCTCCTCCCAGACCCCAGGCTCCTCTTGCAGATCCCAGACCCCAGCCTCCTTCTGCAGATCCCAGCCACCTCTTGCAGACCCCAGCCTCCTTCCAGCCCCCAGCCTCCTTCTGCAGACCCCAGCCTCCTCTTGCAGACCCCAGCCTCCTCTTGCAGACCCCAGCCTCCTCTTCCAGAGCCCAGCCTCCTTTTGCAGAGCCCAGCCTCCTTTTGCAGAGCCCAGCCTCCTTCCAGACCCAGCCTCCTCTTGCAGACCACCACCTTCTTCCAGACCCCAGCCTCATTCTGCAGAACCCAGCCTCCTTTTGCAGACCCAGCCTCCTTTTTCAGACCCCAGCCTCCTCTTGCAGACCCCAGCCGCCTCTTGCAGACCCCAGCCTCCTTCCAGACCCCAGCCTATTCTTGCAGACCCCAGCCTATTCTTGCAGCCCACAGCCTCCTATTGCAGACCCAAGCCTCCTCTTGCATACCCCAGCCTCCTTTTGCAGAGCCCAGCCTCCTCTTGCAGAGCCCAGCCTCCTCTTGCAGAGCCCAGCCTCCTCTTGCAGAGCCCAGACTCCTTCCAGACCCCAGCCTCCTCTTGCAGACCACCACCTTCTTCCAGACCCCAGCCTCCTTCTGCAGAACCCAGCCTCCTTTTTTGTAGACCCAGCCTCCTTTTGCAGACCCCAGCCTCCTCTTGCAGACCCCAGCCTCCTCTTGCAGACCCCAGCCTCCTTCTGCAGACCCCAGCCTCCTTCTGCAGACCCCAGACTCCTTCCAGACCCCAGCCTCCTCTTGCAGACCACCACCTTCTTCCAGACCCCAGCCTCCTTCTGCAGACCCAGCCTCCTTTTGCAGACCCAGCCTCCTCTTGCAGACCCCAGACTCCTTCCAGACCCCAGCCTCCTTCCAGACCCCAGCCTATTCTTGCAGACCCCAGCCTATTCTTGCAGACCTCAGCCTCCTCTTGCAGCCACAGCCTCCTCTTGCAGCCCACAGCCTCCTATTGCAGACCCAAGCCTCCTCTTGCATACCCAAGCCTCCTCTTGCATGCCCCAGCCTCCCCTTGCAGACCCCAGCTCCCCTTGCAGACCCCAGCCTCCACTTCCATCCCCCAGCCTCCTCCCAGACCCAGGCTCCTCTTGCAGATCCCAGACCCCAGCCTCCCCTTGCAGGACCCCAGCCTCCCCTTGCAGACCCCAGCCTCCTTCCAGACCCAAGCCTCCACTTCCATCCCCAGCCTCCTCCCAGACCCAGGCTCCTCTTGCAGATCCAGACCCCAGCCTCCCCTTGCAGACCCCAGCCTCCCTTGCAGACCCCAGCCTCCCTTGCAGACCCCAGCCTCCACTTCCATCCCCCAGCCTCCTCCCAGACCCAGGCTCCTCTTGCAGATCCCAGACCCCAGCCTCCTTCTGCAGATCCCAGCCACCTCTTGCAGACCCCAGCCTCCTTCCAGACCCAAGCCTCCTTCTGCAGACCCCAGCCTCCTTCTGCAGACCCCAGCCTCCTTCTGCAGACCCCAGCCTCCTTCTGCAGACCCCAGCCTCCTCTTGCAGACCGCAGCCTCCTCTTGCAGACCGCAGCCTCCTCTTGCAGACCGCAGCCTCTTCTTGCAGACCCCAGCTTCCTCTTGCAGATCCCAGCCACCTCTTGCAGTCCACAGCCTCCTCTTGCATACCCCAGCTCCTTTTGCAGACCCTAGCCTCCTCTTGCAGACCCCAGCTCCACTTCCATCCCCCAGCCTCCTCCCAGACCCCAGCCGTACCTCTAGCAGACCTGAGCCTACTCTTGTAGACCCCAGCCTCCACTTCCATCCCCAGCCTCCTCCCATACCCCAGGCTCCTCTTGCAGATCCCAGACCCCAGCCTCCTTCTGCAGATCCAGCCACCTCTTGCAGACCCCAGCCTCCTTCCAGACCAAGCCTCCTTCTGCAGACCCCGCCTCCTTCTGCAGACCCCAGCCTCCTTTTGCAGACCCAGCCTCCTCTTGCAGACCGCAGCCTCCTCTTGCAGACCCCAGCCTCCTCTTGCAGACCCCAGCCTCCTTCTGCAGACCCAGCCTCCTTCTGCAGACTCAGACTCCTTCCAGACCCCAGCCTCCTCTTTCAGACCACCACCTTCTTCCAGACCCCAGCCTCCTTCTGCAGAACCCAGCTTCCTTTTGCAGACCAGCCTCCTTTGCAGACCCCAGCCTCCTCTTGCAGACCCAGACTCCTTCCAGACCCCAGCCTATTCTTGCAGACCCCAGCCTATTCTTGCAGACCCAGTCTATTTTTGCAGACCCCAGCCTATTCTTGCAGACCCCAGCCTCCTCTTGCAGCCCACAGCCTCCTATTGCAGACCCAAGCCTCCTCTTGCATACCCCAGCCTCCTTTTGCAGACCCCAGCCTCCCTTTCAGACCCCAGCCTCCACTTCCATCCCCAGCCTCCTCCATCCCCCAGCCTCCTCCCAGACCCCAGCCTCTTCTAGCAGACCCGAGCCTCCTCTTGTAGACCCCAGCCTCCACTTCCATCCCACAGCCCCTCCCATACCCCAGGCTCCTCTTGCAGATCCAGACCCCAGCCTCCTTCTGCAGATCCCAGCCACCTCTTGCAGACCCCAGCCTCCTTCAGACTCAAGCCTCCTTCTGCAGACCCCAGCCTCCTTTTGCAGACCCCAGCCTCCTCTTGCAGACCGCAGCCTCCTCTTGCAGACCCAGCCTCCTCTTGCAGACCCCAGCCTCCTCTTGCAGATCCCAGCACTCTTGCAGTCCACAGCTCCTCTTGCAACCCCAGCCTCCTTTTGCAGACCTGCCTCTCTTGCATACCCCAGCCTCCTTTTGCCAGACTCCTCAGCCCACTCCTCTTGCAGACCCAGCCTCCACTTCCTATCCCAGCCTCCTCTTGCAGACCCCAGCCTCCTCTTGCAGATCCCAGACCCCAGCCTCCTTCTGCAGATCCCCAGTCACCTCTTGAGACCAGTCTACCCCAGCCTCCTTCTGCAGACCCCAGCTCCTTCTGCAGACCCCAGCCCTCCTTTGCAGACCCCAGCCTCCTTTGCAGACCCAGCCTCCTCTTGCAGACCCCAGCCTCCTCTTGCAGAGCCCAGACTCCTTCCAGACCCCAGCCTCCTCTTGCAGAGACCCAGACCTCTTCCAGACCCCAGCCTCCTTTTGCAGACCAGCCTCCTTCTTGCAGACCCCAGCCTCCTCTTGCAGACCCAGAGCTCCTCTTGCAGACCCAGCCTCCTTTGCAGACCCCAGCCTCCTCTTGCAGACCCCAGCCTCTTCCAGACCCCAGCCTACTTCTGCAGACCACCAGCCTTTCTTCCAGACCCCAGCCTCCTTCTGCAGACCCAGCCTCCTTTTGCAGACCCAGCCTCCTTTGCAGACCCAGCCCTTCACCACTCCTTTTGCAGACCCCAGCCTCCTTCAGACCCCAGCCTCTATTCATCTGCAGCATCCCCAGCCATCTCCTTGCAGACCCCAGCCTATTCTTGCAGACCCAGCCTCCTTGCAGACCCAAGCCTCCTTCTGCAACCCCAGCCTCCTTTTGCAGACCCCAGCCTCCTCTTGCAGACCCCAGCCTCCTCTTGCAGACCCAGCACTCCTCTTGCAACCCCAGCCTCCTCCAGACCCCAGTCCCTCTTTGCAGACCCAGCCTCCTCTTGCAGACCCAGCCTCCTTGCAGACCCCAGCCTCCTCTCTGCAGACCCCAGCCTCCTCTTGCAGACCCCAGCCTCCTCTTGCAGACCCCAGCCATCCTCTTGCAGAGCCCAGACTCCTTGCAGACCCCAGCCTCCTTTTGCAGACCCAGCCTCCTCTTGCAGACCCAGCCTCCTTCCAGACCCCAGCCTCCTCTTGCAGACCCCAGCCTCTCTTGCAGACCCCAGCCTCCTTCTGCAGAACCCAGCCTCCTTTTGCAGACCCAGCCTCCTTTGCAGACCCCAGCCTCCTCTTGCAGACCCCAGCCTCCTTCCAGACCCCAGCCTCCTCTTCGCAGACCCCAGCCTACTCTTGCAGACCCCAGCCTCCTCTTGCGAGCCCAGACTCCTTCTTCAGACCCCAAGCCTCCTCTTGCAGACCCAGCCTCCTCTTGCAGACCCCAGCCTCCTTTTGCAGACCAGCCTCCTCTTGCAGACCCAGCCTCCTCTTGCAGACCCCAGCCTCCTCTTGCAGAGCCCAGACTCCTTCCAGACCCCAGCCTCCTCTTGCAGAGCCCAGACTCCTTCCAGACCCCAGCCTCCTCTTGCAGACCACCACCTTCTTCCAGACCCCAGCCTCCTTCTGCAGACCCAGCCTCCTTTTGCAGACCCCAGCCTCCTCTTGCAGACCCCAGACTCCTTCCAGACCCCAGCCTCCTTCCAGACCCCAGCCTATTCTTGCAGACCCCAGCCTATTCTTGCAGACCTCAGCCTCCTCTTGCAGCCACAGCCTCCTCTTGCAGCCCACAGCCTCCTATTGCAGACCCAAGCCTCCTCTTGCATACCCAAGCCTCCTCTTTGCATGCCCAGCCTCCCCTTGCAGACCCCAGCCTCTCCCTTGCAGACCCCAGCCTCCACTTCCATCCCCCAGCCTCCTCCCAGACCCCAGGCTCCTCTTGCAGATCCCAGACCCCAGCCTCCTTGCAGACCCCAGCCTCCCCTTGCAGACCCCAGCCTCCTTCCAGACCCAAGCCTCCACTTCCATCCCCAGCCTCCTTCCAGACCCCAGGCTCCTCTTGCAGATCCAGACCCCAGCACTCCCCTTGCAGACCCCAGCCTCCCCTTGCAGACCCCAGCCTCCCCTTGCAGACCCCAGCCTCCACTTCATCCCCCAGCCTCCTCCCAGACCCCAGGCTCCTCTTGCAGATCCCAGACCCCAGCCTCCTTCTGCAGATCCCAGCCACCTCTTGCAGACCCCAGCCTCCTTCCAGACCCAAGCCTCCTTCTGCAGACCCCAGCCTCCTTCTGCAGACCCCAGCCTCCTTCTGCAGACCCCAGCCTCCTTCTGCAGACCCCAGCCTCCTCTTGCAGACCGCAGCCTCCTCTTGCAGACCGCAGCCTCCTCTTGCAGACCGCAGCCTCTTCTTGCAGACCCCAGCTTCCTCTTGCAGATCCCAGCCACCTCTTGCAGTCCACAGCCTCCTCTTGCATACCCCAGCCTCTTTTGCAGACCCTAGCCTCCTCTTGCAGACCCCAGCCTCCACTTCCATCCCCAGCCTCCTCCCAGACCCCAGCCTCCTCTAGCAGACCTGAGCCTACTCTTGTAGACCCCAGCCTCCACTTCCATACCCCAGCCTCCTCCCATACCCCAGGCTCCTCTTGCAGATCCCAGACCCCAGCCTCCTTCTGCAGATCCCAGCCACCTCTTGCAGACCCCAGCCTCCTTCCAGACCCAAGCCTCCTTCTGCAGACCCCAGCCTCCTTCTGCAGACCCCAGCCTCCTTTTGCAGACACCCCAGCCTCCTCTTGCAGACCGCAGCCTCACCTCTTTGCCAGACCCCAGCCCTCCTCTTGCAGACCCCAGCCTCCTCTCTGCAGACCCCAGCCTCCTTCTGCAGACCTCAGACTCCATTCCAGACCCCTAGCCTCCTCTTTCAGACCACCACCTTCTTCCAGACCCCAGCCTCCTTCTGCAGAACCCAGCTTCCTTTTGCAGACCCAGCCCCCCTTTTGCAGACCCCAGCCTCCTCTTTGCAGACCCAGACTCCTCCAGACCCCCAGCCTATTCTTGCAGACCCCAGCCTATTCTTGCAGACACCCCAGTCTATTTTTGCAGACCCCAGCCTATTCTTGCAGAACCCCAGCTCCTCTTGCAGCCCACAGCCTCCTATTGCAGACCCAAGCCTCCTCTTGCATACCCCAGCCTCCTTTTGCAGACCCCAGCCTCCCCTTTCAGACCCCAGCCTCCACTTTCCATCCCCCCAGCCTCCTCCCATCCCCCAGCCTCCTCCCAGACCCCAGCTCCTTTCTAGCAGACCCGAGCCTCCTCTTGTAGACCCCAGCTCTCCACTTCCATCCCACAGCCTCCTCCCATACCCCAGGCTCCTCTTGCAGATCCCAGACCCCAGCCCTCCTTCTGCAGATCCCAGCCACCTCTTGCAGACCCCAGCCTCCTTCCAGACTCAAGCCTCCTTCTGCAGACCCCAGCCTCCTTTTGCAGACCCCAGCCTCCTCTTGCAGACCGCAGCCTCCTCTTGCAGACCCCAGCCTCCTCTTGCAGACCCCAGCCTCCTCTTGCAGATCCCAGCCACCTCTTGCAGTCCACAGCCTCCTCTTGCATACCCCAGCCTCCTTTTGCAGACCCTAGCCTCCTCTTGCAGACCCCAGCCTCCACTTCCATCCCCCAGCCTCCTCCCAGACCCCACCTCCTCTTGCAGATCCCAGACCCCAGCCTCCTTCTGCAGATCCCAGTCACCTCTTGCAGACCCCAGCCTCCTTCTGCAGACCCCAGAATCCTTCTGCAGACCCCAGCCTCCTTCTGCAGACCCCAGCCTCCTCTTGCAGACCCCAGCCTCCTCTTGCAGACCCCAGCCTCCTCTTGCAGAGCCCAGACTCCTTCCAGACCCCAGCCTCCTCTTGCAGAGCCCAGACTCCTTCCAGACCCCAGCCTCCTTTTGCAGAGCCCAGCCTCCTTTTGCAGAGCCCAGCCTCCTCTTGCAGAGCCCAGACTCCTCTTGCAGAGCCCAGACTCCTTCCAGACCCCAGCCTCCTCTTGCAGACCACCACCTTCTTCCAGACCCCAGCCTCCTTCTGCAGACCACCACCTTCTTCCAGACCCCAGCCTCCTTCTGCAGAACCCAGCCTCCTTTTGCAGACCCAGCCTCCTTTTGCAGACCACAGCCTCCTCTTGCAGACCCCAGCCTCCTTCCAGACCCCAGCCTATTCTTGCAGACCCCAGCCTATTCTTGCAGACCCCAGCCTATTCTTGCAGACCCCAGCCTCCTCTTGCAGACCCAAGCCTCCTCTTGCATACCCCAGCCTCCTTTTGCAGACCCCAGCCTCCTTTTGCAGACCGCAGCCTCCTCTTGCAGACCCCAGCCTCCTCTTGCAAACCCCAGCCTCCTCCTAGACCCCAGTCTCCTCTTGCAGACCCCAGCCTCCTCTTGCAGACCCCAGCCTCCTTTGGCAGACCCCAGCCTCTTTCTGCAGACCCCAGCCTCCTCTTGCAGACCCCAGCCTCCTCTTGCAGACCCCAGCCTCCTCTTGCAGAGCCCAGACTCCTTCCAGACCCCAGCCTCCTTTTGCAGAGCCCAGCCTCCTCTTGCAGAGCCCAGACTCCTTCCAGACCCCAGCCTCCTCTTGCAGACCACACCTTCTTCCAGACCCCAGCCTCCTTCTGCAGAACCCAGCCTCCTTTTGCAGACCCAGCCTCCTTTTGCAGACCCCAGCCTCCTCTTGCAGACCCCAGCCTCCTTCCAGACCCCAGCCTCCTTCCAGACCCCAGCCTATTCTTGCAGACCCCAGCCTCCTCTTGCAGCCACAGTCTCCTCTTGCAGCCCACAGCCTCCTATTGCAGACCCAAGCCTCCTCTTGCATACCCCAGCCTCCTTTTGCAGACTGCAGCCTCCTCTTGCAGACCGCAGCCTCCTCTTGCAGACCCCAGCCTCCTCTTGCAGAGCCCAGACTCCTTCCAGACCCCAGCCTCCTCTTGCAGAGCCCAGACTCCTTCCAGACCCCAGCCTCCTTTTGCAGAGCCCAGCCTCCTCTTGCAGAGCCCAGACTCCTTCCAGACCCCAGCCTCCTCTTGCAGACCACCACCTTCTTCCAGACCCCAGCCTCCTTCTGCAGAACCCAGCCTCCTTTTGCAGACCCAGCCTCCTTTTGCAGACCCCAGCCTCCTCTTGCAGACCCTAGCCTCCTTCCAGACCCCAGCCTCCTTCCAGACCCCAGCCTATTCTTGCAGACCCCAGCCTCCTCTTGCAGCCACAGTCTCCTCTTGCAGCCCACAGCCTCCTATTGCAGACCCAAGCCTCCTCTTGCATACCCCAGCCTCCTTTTGCAGACTGCAGCCTCCTCTTGCAGACCGCAGCCTCCTCTTGCAGACCCCAGCCTCCTCTTGCAGAGCCCAGACTCCTTCCAGACCCCAGCCTCCTCTTGCAGAGCCCAGACTCCTTCCAGACCCCAGCCTCCTTTTGCAGAGCCCAGCCTCCTCTTGCAAAGCCCAGACTCCTTCCAGACCCCAGCCTCCTCTTGCAGACCACCACCTTCTTCCAGACCCCAGCCTCCTTCTGCAGAACCCAGCCTCCTTTTGCAGACCCAGCCTC
This sequence comes from Allobates femoralis, assembly GCA_033576535.1. NCBI lineage: Eukaryota > Metazoa > Chordata > Amphibia > Anura > Aromobatidae > Allobates > Allobates femoralis. The sequence goes on from JARQOC010000003.1 coordinate 618,071,552, forward strand.
CTTTTGCAGACCCCAGCCTCCTCTTGCAGACCCCAGCCTCCTTCCAGACCCCAGCCTCCTTCCAGACCCCAGCCTATTCTTGCAGACCCCAGCCTCCTCTTGCAGCCACAGTCTCCTCTTGCAGCCCACAGCCTCCTATTGCAGACCCAAGCCTCCTCTTGCATACCCCAGCCTCCTTTTGCAGACTGCAGCCTCCTCTTGCAGACCGCAGCCTCCTCTTGCAGAGCCCAGACTCTTTCCAGACCCAGCCTCCTCTTGCAGAGCCCAGACTCCTTCCAGACCCCAGCCTCCTTTTGCAGAGCCCAGCCTCCTCTTGCAGAGCCCAGACTCCTTCCAGACCCCAGCCTCCTCTTGCAGACCACCACCTTCTTCCAGACCCCAGCCTCCTTCTGCAGAACCCAGCCTCCTTTTGCAGACCCAGCCTCCTTTTGCAGACCCCAGCCTCCTCTTGCAGACCCCAGCCTCCTTCCAGACCCCAGCCTCCTTCCAGACCCCAGCCTATTCTTGCAGACCCCAGCCTCCTCTTGCAGCCACAGTCTCCTCTTGCAGCCCACAGCCTCCTATTGCAGACCCAAGCCTCCTCTTGCATACCCCAGCCTCCTGTTGCAGACTGCAGCCTCCTCTTGCAGATCGCAGCCTCCTCTTGCAGACCCCAGCCTCCATTTGCAGACCGCAGCCTCCTCTTGCAGACCCCAGCCTCCTCCTAGACCCCAGCCTCCTCTTGCAGACCCCAGCCTCCTTTGGCAGACCCTAGCCTCTTTCTGCAGACCCCTTGCCTCCTTCTGCAGACCCCAGCCTCCTTTTGCAGACCCCAGCCTCCTTTTGCAGACCCCAGCCTCCTCTTGCAGACCCCAGCCTCCTCTTGCAGACCCTAGCCTCCTCTTGCAGAACCCAGCCTCCTCTTGCAGACCCCAGCCTCCTCTTGCAGACCCCAGCCTCCTCTTGCAGACCCCAGCCTCCTCTTGCAGACCCCAGTCTCCTTCTGCAGACCCCAGCCTCCTCTTGCCGACCCCTGCCTCCTCTTCCAGCCTCCATCATCTCTATGACACACATATCTTTTTGTCACTGGACTTGCTGTATAACGTCCCATCTCTTGTCTTTCCTCAGCTGTGTGCTGTGAATGGAAGTACATGAGAAGCCATCGGCCAATCACAGTGCAAAAGCCACTAGCCAATCAGGGCCCGGCTGCTGCACTGTGATTGACCGATGGCTTCTCATGTACTTTTGTTCACAGCACACAGCTGAGGAAAAGACAAGAGGAAGACGTAATACAGCGGGGAGGGGGGGTGGGGGGGCAGTGACATCACTGCAAGAGCCGCTGCAGAGCTCAGCACAGTATGTGTAGTGTTGGTCTTCGGTGGCGCGGACCGGCACACAGACCCCCACGGCCCGGTCCTGGTCCGCGGCCCGGTGGTTGGGGACCCCTGTACTAATAGATCACATACTGAACATGAGTCAACAGTGTGATGCAGCAGGAAATAAGGCAAACACAAATCTGGGATGTATGAACAGAAGCATACAGTCTAGATCACATAAACTAATTAATGCCCTCTACTCTTCTTTGATCAGACCTCATCTGGAATCCTTTGTCTAGTTTTGGGCACCACATTTTAAAAAAGAAACTGGAGCAAGTCCAGAGAAAAGAGACTGGAATAGTGACCGGTCTGCAAACTATGTCCTATGAGGAACGGTTAGAGGATTTGGGAATGTTTAGCTTGCAAAAAAGAAGACTGGAAGGAGACTTAATACCTGTCTACAAATATCTTAAGGGCTGTTACACTGTAGAGGGGTCAGCTTTATTCTCATATGCTCAAGGAATGACTAGAAACAATGGGATGAAAGTGAATGCGAGGAAACAGATTAGAAATGACTAAAAACGTTTTGACTGTAAGGGCGATCGAGTGGAACAGGCAGCCATGAGAGGTGGTGAGTTACCCTTCAATGGAAGTCTTCAAACAGGTTGGACAGACATCTGTCTGGGATGATTTAGTGAATCCTGCTTTGAGCAAGGGGTTAGACTAGATGTTTCTATGACTGAGAACCATACAGGAATCACAGTACTGAAGAGACATAGTATCACATTTACATTCAACTACCCTATGGATGATATCTTCTCTGACTGGAGTCAGTCCCATCTCTTTTGTCTCCATGTAGTACAGATGACATGATGAAATTTCACACCCAGAATTCATCTCTCCACACTTCTCTCTTCTCTGTCTTCAGCAGCTCTTCCCAAAATGGTGCCATTAAGAATAAAAGTCTCATTATACTGCCCCATAATTAAAAATATAATTATGCCTCACTGTGCTTCTTGCACAAAATATTCCCCTTCTGAATAATATTCCCTCCACATTGGCCCTCTCCATATTGTTCTCCCGTAATACTCTCCATGATATTCCCCAACACTTACTCTCTTAATGTCATCCCACACTGCCCCCTTCTATAATGTCTCCTCCACACACACACTACCCCTCTCCATATTGTCTTCTCACACTGCTCCTTTTGTTAAAATGCTCTCTCTCTGCTCTAAAATATCCCTCCTAACTTCCCATTTTCACAATAACTTCTCCCCCCAGGTGCCTCTATTCAAAATACTTCACTACAATGCCTTTCTTCATTAGGTCTCCCCAACCACACTGCCCCTTACTATACTGTGGCCCCTTTCTTTCACAACCTTCCCCGTCATTGAACCAGAAAGTGCCCTTGAATTAACAACAACTCTCCCCTTCCCTGTCCCCCTCATCTAAAATAAAAAGACATTTAATGTTCAGATCCTCCATGGAGCACTTACTGTTGCCTGCCTGTCATCTCCGTTATACTGTGGTGACAGCAGCAGTGTAATGAGGTGAGTAGTGTGATCAAGTGTACAGTTGTGGCCAAAAGTATTGACACCCCTGCAATTCTGTCAGATAATACTCAGTTTCTTCCTGCAATCACAAATTCTTTGGTATTATTATATCTTCATTTAATTTGTCTTCAATGAAAAAACACAAAAAGAATTGTCCTAAAGCCAAATTGGATATAATTCCACACCAAACATAAAAAGGGGGGGTGGACAAAAGTATTGGCACTGTTACAAAAATCATGTGATGCTTCTCTAATTTTTGTAATTAACAGCACCTGTAACTTACCTGTGGCACCTAACAGGTGTTGGCAATAACTAAATCACACTTGCAGCCAGTTGAAATGGATTAAAGTTGACTCAACCTCTGTCCTGTGTTTTTGTGTGTACCACATTGAGCATGGAGAAAAGAAAGAAGACCAAAGAACTGTCTGAGGACTTGAGAAACCTAATTGTGAGGAAGCATGAGCAATCTCAAGGCTACAAGTCCATCTCCAAAGACCTGAATGTTCCTGTGTCTACCGTGCGCAGTGTCATCAAGACTTTTAAAGCCCATGGCACTGTGGCTAATCTCCCTAGATGTGGACAGAAAAGAAAAATTGACTAGAGATTTCAACGCAAGATTGTGCGGATGGTGGATAAAGAACCTCGACTAACATCCAAACAAGTTCAAGCTGCCCTGCAGTCCGAGGGTACAACAGTGTCAACCCGTACTATCCGTCGGCGTCTGAATGAAAAGGGACTGTATGGTAGGAGACCCAGGAAGACCCCACTTCTTACCCTGAGACATAAAAAAGCCAGGCTGGAGTTTGCCAAAACGTACCTGAGAAAGCCTAAAACGTTTTGGAAGAATGTTCTCTGGTCAGATGAGACAAAAGTAGAGCTTTTTGGGCAAAGGCATCAACATAGAGTTTACAGTGAAAAAAAAGATGCATTCAAAGAAAAGAACACGGTCCCTACAGTGAAACATGGCGGAGGCTCCCTCATGTTTTGGGGTTGCTTTGCTGCCTATGGCACTGGACTGCTTGACCGTGTGCATGGCATTATGAAGTCTGAAGACTGCCAACAAATTTTGCAGCATAATGTAGGGCCCAGTGTGAGAAAGCTGGGTCTCCCTCAGAGGTCATGGGTCTTTCAACAGGACAATGACCCAAAACACACTTGAAAAAGCACTAGAAAATGGTTTGAGAGAAAGCACTGGAGACTTCTAAGGTGGCCAGCAATGAGTCCAGACCTGAATCCCATAGAACACCTGTGGAGAGATCTAAAAATGGCAGTTTGGAGAAGGCATCCTTCAAATATCAGGGACCTGGAGCAGTTTGCCAAAGGAGAATGGTCTAAAATTCCAGCAGAGCATTGTAAGAAACTCATTGATGGTTACCGGAAGCGGTTGATCGCAGTTAATTTGGCTAAAGGTTGTGCAACCAAGTATTAGGCTGAGGGTGCCAATACTTTTGTCTGGCCCATTTTTGGAGTTTTGTGTGAAATGATCAATGTTTTGCTTTTTGCTTCATTCACTTTTGTGTTTTTTCATTGAAGACAAATTAAATGAAAATAATACCAAAGACTTTGTGATTGCAATCATTTTCAGGAAGAAACTGAGTATTATCTGACAGAATTGCAGGGGTGTCAATACTTTTGGCCACAACTGTATGTCTTTCAATTACAATAACATCAGAAGAGAGCCAGCCTCTCCAGGTACCTGCGAGTTGCAACTAACCCTTTGGGGGCTGCATACAGCCCGCAGGCCATATGGAATGCCGGCCCTGACTTAAGTGTTGAATGGCTCTGTTGGAGTTCCTGTCAATATACTGTTTTTCAATAACAGAAACCCTGACATAGTGCCCAGCAAGGATCACTGTATTAACATGAACCTAGCCTAATCTCTATATTGTGCTAGCTATAAACGGAGAACCATGAAGCTTCTGCAGGCCAAAGCAACCATATATAAAGAAAGTAATAAACATATTTACCTGTGTTACAAATTGATTTTAAATAATTTTGTTAAGAGCAACAGTTTACAAAAGAAAACAATAGTTTTATATAGAATGCATTTTGTGTTGCAAACACTTACCTGTTTGAGGGATCCTGGAGTCCAAACTAGTTTATACACCATGTATATTGGAATCCAGATAAAGGATGATGCCCCAATTAGGTATCCAACTAAAATGGTCCATTCAGGATATTTGTAATCAAATAGCATCAGAGGTGGCTGATCCATAAATGAACTTACTATGATAAACTAAACAGACAGATTACGTAAGAATACAAATGGATTTGTCTGTAAGATTTTAGGGTACGTACACATGTTCAGTATTTGCAACAGGTTTTTTTGCACCAAAAACAAGAGTTGGCATAAATAAAACCGCTACGTACAATATGTGAGTTTTTGATGCATTTTTATTTTTTTCCCATTCATTTGAATAGGTGAAAAAACGCTAAAAGCTTTGATATGTTGCATGGAAAAAAAGGGAAACATAGTCACATTTTTGTGTGTTAATGTATAATTTAAAAATCTGCAAATTGTCACTTCAATGAAGAAGTGGATAAACTCTAGCGCCACCTTTAGGTAGCAATCCTCAAAGTCATAGTCGACTGTTTAACAAGCCTTTTAACCCCTTCAGGACCCAGCCTATTTTGACCCTAAAGACCTTGGCCTTTTTTGCAATTCTGACCAGTGTCCCTTTATGAGGTTATAACTCGGGAACGCTTCAACCGATCCTAGCGATTCTGAGATTGTTTTTTCGTGATATATTGGGCTTCATGCTAGTATTAAATTTAAGTCGATAATTTTTTCGTTTATTTGTGAAAAAATCAAAAATATGGCAAATATTTTGAAAATTTCACAATTTTCACATTTTTAATTTTTTTTTCTGATAAACAAGAGAGATATGTGACAGAAAAAAGTTATTAAATAATATTTCCCACATGTCTACTTCACATCAGCACAATTTTGAAAAAAAACATTTTTTTGTTAGGACGTTATAAGGGTTCATAGTTCATGAGCAATTTTTCATTTCTCAACCAAAATTTACAAAACCATTTTTTTTAGTGACCACATCACATTTGAAGTCCTTTTGAGGGGTGTACATGACAGAAAACACCATTTGACACCATTCCAAAAACTGCACCCTCAAGCTACTCAAAACTACATTCAAGAAGATTATTAACCCTTCAGGTGCTTCACAGGAACTAAAGCAAAGTGGAAACAAAAAATGGATATTTTAATTTTTTTATCAAAAATGTTCTTTTAGCCTCAATTCTTTCATTTTCACATGGGCAACAGGACAAAATAGATCTTAAAATGTGTTGTGCAAATTCTCCCGAGTACATCGATACTTCATATGTGGTCATAAACCACTGTTTGGGCGCACGGCAGGGCTCAGAAGTGAAGGAGCGCAATTTGACTTTTGGAGCTAATTTTACATTCAAAAAGTGAAATTGCGCTCCTTCCCTTCTGACCCCTGCCGTGCGCCCAAACAGTGGTTTATGACCACATATGAGGTATCGGTGTACTCTTGAGAAATTGCCCAACAAATTTTAGGATGAATTTTATGCTGTTGCCATGTGAAAATGAAAACATTTAGGCTAAAAGAAACTTTTTGTGAAAAAAAAAGTACTATTTCATTTTCACAGATCAATTTGTAAAGCACCTGGGGGTTCAATATGCTCACTACCCATCTAGATATGTTCCCTGGGGGGTCTAGTTTCCAAAATGGGGTCACTTGTGGGGGAGCTCCAATGTTTAGGCACACAGGGGCTCTCCAAACGTGACATGGTGTCCGCTAACAATTTGAATAAAAATCAGCTCAAATTGTTAGCTGTAACCATGTTGTGTTTAGTGAGCCCCTGTGTGCCTAAACATTGGGGCTCCCCCACAAATGACCCCATTTTGGAAACTAGACCCCCCAAGGAACGCATCTAGATGCATAGTGAGCACTTTCAACCACCAGGTGCTTCACAAATTCATCCATAAAAATGAAAAAGCACTTTTTTTTCCACAAAAATTTTCTTTTTTCATTATTATGGATCAATTTGTGAAGCACCTGGGGGTTGAAAGTGCTCACTATGCATCTAGATACGTTCCTTTGGGGGTCTAGTTTTTCCAAAATGGGGTCACTTGTGGGGGAGCTCCAATGTGGAGACGCACAGGGGCTCTCCAAACGCGACATGGTGTCCGCTAACAATTTGAATGCAAAATGAGCTCAAATTGTTAGCGGACACCATGTTGCGTTTGGAGAGCCCCTGTGCGTCTCCACATAGGAGCTCCTCCACAATGACCCCATTTTGGAAACTAGACCCCAAGGGAACGTATCTAGATGCATAGTGAGCACTTTCAACCCCCAGGTGCTTCACAAATTAATTTGTAAAAATGAAAAAGTACTTTTTTTCCCCAAAAATCTTTTTTTTTCATTAATTTGTGAAGCACCTGGTGGTTCAATATGCTCACTACCCATCTAGATATGTTCCCTGGGGGGTCTAGTTTCCAAAATGGGGTCACTTGTGGGGAGCTCCAATGTTTAGGCACACAGGGGCTCTCCAAACGCGACATGGTGTCCGCTCACAATTTGAATAAAAATCAGCTCAAATTGTTAGCTGTCACCATGTTGCGTTTGGTGAGCCCCTGTGTGCCTAAACATTGGGGCTCCCCCACAAGTGACCCCATTTTGGAACCTAGACCCCCCAGGGAACGTATCTAGATGTATAGTGAGCACTTTGAACCCCCAGGTGCTTCACAAATTGATCCGTAAATATGAAAAAGTACTTTTTTTCCACAAAATATTTTTTTTTCCATTAATTTGTGAAGCACCTGGGGGTTCAATATGCTCACTACCCAGCTAGGTAAGTTCCCTGGGGGGTCTAGTTTCCAAAATGGGGTCACTTGTAGGGGAGCTCCAATGTTTAGGCACACAGGGGCTCTCCAAACGTGGCATGGTGTCCGCTAACAATTTAAGCTGATTTTCCATTCAAATTGTTAGCGGACACCATGTCACGTTTAGAGAGCCCCTGTGTGCCTAAACATTGGAGCTCCCCCACAAGTGACCACATTTTGGAAACTAGACCCCCCGAGGAACTTATTTAGATGCATAGTGAGCACTTTGAACCCCCAGGTGCTTCACAAATTGATCCGTAAAAATGAAAAAGTACTTTGTTTCCACAAAACATTTATTTTTTCATTTTTACGGATCAATATGTGAAGCACCTGGGGGTTCAAAGTGCTCACTATGCATCTAGATACGTTCCTTGGGGGGTCTAGTTTCCAAAATGGGGTCACTTGTGGGGGAGCTCCAATGTTTAGGCACACAGGGGCTCTCCATACGCGACATGGTGTCCGCTAACAATTGGAATTGTTAGCGGACACCATGTTGCGTATGGAGAGCCGCTGTGTGACTAAACATTGGAGCTCTCCCACAAGTGACCCCATTTTGGAAACTAGACCCCCAAGGAACGTATCTAGATGCATAGTGAGCACTTTGAACCCCCCAGGTGCTTCACAAATTGATCCGTAAAAATGAAAAAATATTTTTTTTGTGGAAAAAAAAAGTACTTTTTTAATTTTATGGATCAATTTGTGAACCACTTGGGGGTTCAAGTGCTCACTATGCATCTAGATACGTTCCTTGGGGGGTGTAGTTTCCAAAATGGGGTCACTTGTGGGGGAGCTCCAATGTTTAGGCACACAGGGGCTCTCCATACGCGACATAGTGTCCGCTAATAATTGGAGCTAATTTTCCATTCAACTTGTTAGCGGACACCATGTCACGTATGGAGTGCTCCTGTGTGCCACCAGCACAAGGGCAACTGGAAGAGTTGGGGTACAGCACCAGAAAATGGCACCTCTAATGTGCTATTTTCTGGGGTGGCTGTGAGTTGCAATTTGCAGCTTGGGGGGCCACAACATTTGGGTCTCTCCACGATGAGGATTGCAGCCCCCCAACTGCCAAGTTGTACCTGGCTGGCATCCAAAAATAAGGCAAAGCTCCTTGTCATTTTATTGGTAGAAGTAAAAAAAAAAAAATGGCGTGGGGCTCCGCCATATTTTTGGTCCAGCCAGGTACAACTTGGCAGCTACGGACTGCCAGCAACCCCCAGCTGCCTCGTTGTACCTGGCTGGTACCCAAAAATACAGCAAAGCCCCCTTTTTTTTTTTTCTTTCTAGAACTAATTCTAGAAAAAAAAATGACATAGGGCTCCGCCATATTTTTGGTCCAGCCAGGTACAACTTGGCAGCTACGGACTGCCAGCAACCCCCAGCTGCCTCGTTGTACCTGGCTGGTACCCAAAAATTCAGCAAAGCCCTTTTTTTTTCTTTCTAGAACTAATTCTAGAAAAAAAAATGACATAGGGCTCCGCCATATTTTTGGTCCAGCCAGGTACAACTTGGCAGCTACGGACTGCCAGCAACACCCAGCTGCCTCGTTGTACCTGGCTGGTACCCAAAAATACAGCAAAGCCCTTTTTTTTTCTTTCTAGAACTAATTCTAGAAAAAAAAATGACATAGGGCTCCGCCATATTTTTGGTCCAGCCAGGTACAACTAGGAAGCTGGGGGCTGGATTCCACAGCATGGAGAGGCCCAAGCGTTCTGGGCCCCCCATGCTGCGAATTGCAGCCCGCAGCCGCCCCGAAAAATGGCGCATTCATTGAAGCGCCATTTTCTGGCGCTGTACCCAGACTCTTCCAGTTGCCCTGGTGGCGGTGGCAAACTGGGTAATAAAGGGGTTAATGCCAGCTTGTTATTGGCAGCTGGCACTAAGCCCAAGATTCATAATATAGGGCCAATGTTAGACCCGCCATTAGGAATCTCTGGTAAATAGTCAGAAAATACACAGAGAAAAATCTTTTTATTTGAAAAAAAAACAAACAAAATTTGGACTCCATCTTTATTATAAAGATCCGACGTAGTCCACAACGAAGGTCCCACGGCGCTCGACCGCCTCCGACGTAGTCCACGACGAAGGTCCCACGACGCTCGATCGCCTCTGCTCAATCCAGAGATTGCAGCAAGGGATCAAGTGTCCTCTTCCTACAGCCTCTGGGGTCAGAGTTATGGTGCACTGTATGACAATGATCTGTCATACAGTGCACCATGACTATGATCCCAGAGACTACAACAAGAGGATACTTGATCCTTTGTTGCACCCATCCATTCACCTATGCACCCATCATCCATGCACACACACATCCACGCCCGCTCGCTGACAGCCACGCACGCAGACAGCCACGCACGCAGACAGCCACGCACGCAGTCAGCCACGCACGCAGACAGCCACGCACGCAGACAGCCACGCATGCAGACAGCCACGCACGCAGACAGCCACGCACGCAGACATCCACGCACGCAGACAGCCACGCACGCAGACAGCCACGCACGCAGACAGCGACGCACGCAGTCATCCACGCACGCAGTCAGCGATGCACGCAGACAGCCACGAATGCAGACAGCCACGCACGCAGACATCCACGCACGCAGTCATCCACACATGCAGTCATCCACGCACGCAGACATCCATTCATTCATTGATACATACAAACATACATGCATACTACATACATACATGCATACTACATACATACTACATACATACATTCATTCATACATACTACATACATACTACATACATACATTCATTCATACATACTACATACATACTACATACATACATTCATTCATACATACTACATACATTCATTCATACATACTACATACATAGATACATTCATTCATTCATACACACATACTACATACATACATACATACTACATACATACATTCATTCATTTATTCATTCACACATACACACATACTTACCTGATCCAGGAGGAGGAGCCCAGAAGAGGAGGAGCCCACACCGGAGCTGGACCGCGGCTGCACGGCGGACCGCGGTAGGTGAGAGAGGACGGGGGAGGGGGGATACAGGGCATGGGGGTGTTAGTTCAGCCCTCCTATCGAGGGGGGCGGGAAGCTGACAGGCGGCGGCGGTGTAGTCTTTCAGCCGCGGGCCACTACGCGGCGTGTGGAAGTACCGCAGCGGGGGGGTGAGTAGTCGATTAGCGACGGTGGAGGCCGGATGAACGGCCCGGATGGGGAGGCCGCGACGTGGGGGCAGGTGGGGCTAGTGGGTAGGGGGAGACGGCACATGCCATCCCGCCCCTCCAGATCTGATTGGAGAGCTCCAATCGGATCTGGAGGGGATTACTAGCACTGATTGGCAGTCTGAATTTCAACTGCCAATCAGAGGGGCCCTGGGCACGGGGGGGTTAATCCACCCCTCGTGGGGTGTACTACAGGTTGTCACTGTGCATTATGTACAGTGACACCTGAGTCACCACCCTCACACGGGCCGCAGGAGCCCGATCATTCCATGGCCCACCAACAGGGCCAAGGGTCGGGAACAACTTTGTTTCCATGGCCCAAACGTAGGGCCAAGGGTCGGGAAGCGGTTAATATGACCAATGATTTGTGCCAGATCAGAACCCAAAATTACAGACGCTGCGTTTCGGGGTAACTGCCCCTCATCAGTGTAGTGTGTGGGATATTCTGATCTAGCTGTATGAGAGGCTAAGACGAGGTCTGGGGAACTAGCTATCTACCTTATCTGCCTCTCATACAGCCAGATCAGAATATCCCGCACACTACACTGATGAGGGGCAGTTACCTTGAAAAGCAGCGCCTGTAGTTTGGGGTTCAGATCTGGCATGAATCCTTGGTCATATTAACCCCTACCCGACCTTTGACATTGTACAACATCATGAAAGTCGCTGCCTTCCCGACCCCTGATGTTGTATTATGTCATGGCGGTTACTGCAGCCCCGTTGCCGCGATAACCGCCATCAGGCCCCGGTGCTCTGTGATTCCTATCACAGAGCATCGGGGCTTGAGGTAGGGGGGTGGATTCCCCCCCCCCACCGACCTCAAGGATCACTGTGATTGGCTGTTGAAACAGTCAATCACAGTGATCCTGTCTCCACCTATAGAAGGGGCAGTCAGAGCCCCTTCCTCAGGCTGGAGCGCTAGTGGGGGCGGGGATATCACTCCCCATCAGCTTCCCCAGCATAGTGGTGGTGCAGGCACTTGTGCCCGCCGCTGCCACCTGCTTCTGCCTGCCGCCACCTGGATGGGCCTGGTGAGCCACCGCAGCTTCTCTGCAGTCCAATCCCCATACAGGGGGATCAGGCTGCAGAATAGCAATCTGGCAGCCCAGGCACAGTGATCCACTTAGTGGATCACTGTGCCTGGGCTGTCAGATGGCTTTCTGTAGCTTGATCCCCATATATGGGGATCAGGCTGCTGAGTAGCGATCTGGCAGCCCGGGGGCTTGTGCTGTCAGATCGCTTTCTGCAGCTTAATCCCCATGCATGGGGATCAAGCTGCAGAGCAGCAATCTGGCAGCCAAGGCGCATTGATCCACTATGTGGATCACTGTGCCTGTGCTGTCAGATCACTTTCTGCAGCTCGATCCCCATGCAGGGGGATCGGGCTGCGGAGTAGTGATCTGACAGCCCCGACGCAGTGATCCACTAGGTGATCACTGTGCCAGGGCTGTCTGATCACTTCACTGCAACGTCGGGTTACCTGACCCAAGCCTCAGAGATCTTGTGATCTCTGAGACTTGGGTTTGCACAGTGATGCTGCACTGTATGGTAATGATCTGCTATACAGTGCATCATCACTGACACCAGAGACTGCAACAAGAGGACACTTGATACCTTGCTGCAGTCTCTGGATGTAGCAGAGGCGATCGAGCGTCGTGGGACCTTTGTTGTGGACTACGTTGGAGGCGGTTGAGTGTCGTGGGACCTTCGTTGTAAACTACGACAGATCTTTATAATAAAGATGGAGTCCGGATTTTGTTTGTGTTTTAATCTTTCAAATAAAAAGATTTTTCTCTGTGTGGTGTATTTTTTGACTATTTACAAGAGATTCCGGGTCTAACATTGGCCTGACATTATGAATCTGGGGCTTAGTGCCAGCTGTCAATAAAAAAGCTGGCATTAACCCCTTTATTACCCAGTTTGCCACCGGCACCAGGGCAACTAGAAGAGTCTGGGTACAGCACCAGAAAATGGCGCTTCAATGAATGCGCCATTTTCTGGGGTGGCTGCGGGCTTGAATTCACAGCATGGGGGGCCCAGAACACTTGGGCCTCTCCATGCTGAGGCTTCCATCCCCCAGCTGCCTAGTTGTACCTGGCTGGACCAATAATATGGCGGAGCCCCACGTCATTTTTTTTTTTACTTCTACAAATAAAATGACATGGAGCTTTGCAGCATTTTTGGTTACCAGCCAGGTACAACTTGGCAGCTGGGGGGCTGGAATCCTCAGCGTGGAGAGACCCAAATGTTGTAGGCCCCCCATGATGAAAATTGCAACCCACAGCCACCCCAGAAATAGCGCTTTCATTAGAGGTGCCATTTTCTGGTGCTGTACCCCAACACTTCCAGTTGCCCTTGTGCTGGTGGCAATGCTGGTGGCACACAGGGGCTCTCCATACGCAACATGGTGTCTGCTAACAACTTGAATGAAAAATTAGCTCCAATTGTTAGCGGACACAGTGTCGCGTATGGAATGCCCCTGTGTTTGCCTAAACATAGGAGCTCCCCCACAAGTGACCCCATTTTGGAAACTAGACCCCCCCAAGGAACCTATCTAGATGCAGAGTGAGCACTATGAATCCCCAGGTGCATCACAAATTGATCCATAAAAAGGAAAAATAAACTTTTTGTGGTTAAAAAAGTGCTTTTTAATTTTTACAAATTAATTTGTGAAGCACCTGGGGGTTCAAATGCTCACTATGCATCTAGATAAGTTCCTTGGAGGGTCGAGTTTCCAAAATGGGGTCACTTGTGGGGGAGCTCAAATGTTTAGGCACACAGTCAGTGACTCTCCAAATGAGACATGGTGTCCACTAACAATTTGAATGGAAAATTAGCTCAAATTGTTAGCGGACACCATGTCGCATTTGGAGAGCTCCTGTGTGCCTAAACATTGGAGCTCCCCCACAAGTGTCCCCATTTTGGAAACTAGACCTCCAAGGAACTTATCTAGATGGGTGGTGAGCACTTTGAACCCCCAGGTGCTTAACAAATTAATCCGTAAAAATGAAAACATACTTTTTTTTCACAAAAAGTTTCTTTTAGCCTCAAATTTTTCATTTTCACATGAGCAGCAGGATAAAATGCATCCTAAACTCTGTTGGGCTATGTCTTCTGAGTACACAGATACCTCATATGTGGTGGTCATAAACTACTGTTTGGGCGCACAGCAGGGCTCAGAAGTGAATGAGCGCCATTTGACTTTTTGAATGGAAAATTAGCTCCAAAAGTCAAATTGCACTTCTTCCCTTCTGAGCCCTGCTGTGTGCCCAAACAATGGTTTATGACCACATGAGGTATTTGTGTACTCAGGAGAAATTGCCCAACAAATTTCAGGATCCATTTTATCCTGGTACCCATGGGAAAATGAAACAATTGAGGCTAAAAGAAAATTTTTGTTGGAAAAATTTAAATGTCCACTTTTTCCTTCCACGTTGCTTTAGTTCCTGTGAAGCACCTGAAGGGTTAATAATCTTCTTGAATGTGGTTTTGAGTAGCTTGTGGGGTGCAGTTTTTGGAATGGTGTCACTTTTGGGTGTTTTCTGTCATGTACGCCCCTCAAAGGGACTACAAATGTGATGTGGTCACTAAAAAAAAGGTTTGTAAATTTGCTGGAAAAATGAGAAATTGCTGATGAACTTTGAACCCTTATAACTTCCTACCAAAAAATATTTTTTTGTCCAAAATTGTGCTGATCTAAAGTAGACATGTGTGAAATGTTATTTATTACCGTATATACTCGTGTATAAGCCGAGTTTTTCAGCCCAAAATTTGGGCTGAAAAGTCTCCCCCTCGGCTTATACACGAGTCACTACGGTACCTCTGGGCTGTGGAGGCTGGAGGAGGCGGGGGGAGGCTGCTGTATGAGCGGCCCTGTCACGTGGGGCCGCTCATTATATATGCACTGCTTCCCCCTGTCAATCAGCGGCAGGGGGAAACAGTGCATATATGCCCCCCAAAAGCTGGCACTGGCCCCCCCCCCGCTGCTTATATATTACCATCCCGGTCTTCTGATCAGCGCCGCTCCTCGGTGCTCCTTCTTCATCCTCCCGTCCTCGCTGCATCCGGGATCTCCGGCCGTCGCAGGCATATGACGTCATCGCGCGATGGCCGGAGATCCCGGATTCAGCGAGGACGGAGCAT
Source organism: Allobates femoralis (assembly GCA_033576535.1). Lineage (NCBI taxonomy): Eukaryota > Metazoa > Chordata > Amphibia > Anura > Aromobatidae > Allobates > Allobates femoralis. Next base: position 618,086,633 of record JARQOC010000003.1, read on the forward strand.
GAAGAAGAAGCACCGAGGAGCGGCGCTGATCAGAACACCGGGATGGTAAGAGAAGCAGCGGGGGGGGGCCTTACAAGGGGGGCGAGTGCCAGCATTTGGGGGCTGCTGGGTACCCCCAGGGGGCTGTTGGTACCCCCAGGGGGCTGCTGGGTACCCCAGGGGGCTGTTGGGTACCCCCAGGGGGCTGCTGGGTACCCACAGGGGGCTGTTGGTACCCCCAGGGGGCTGTTGGTACCCCCAGGGGGCTACTGGGTATCCCCTGGGGGCTGCTGGGTACCCCTAGGGGGCTGTTGGTACCCCCAGGGGGCTGTGGGTACCCCCAGGGGGATGTTGGTACCCCCAGGGGGCTGCTGGGTACCCCCTGAGGGCTGCTGGGTACCCCCAGGGGGCCGCTGGGTACCCCCTGGGGGCCGCTGTGTACCCCCTGGGAGCCACTGTATAACCCCTGGGGGGTGCTGTATAACCCCTGGGGGGTGCTGTATAACCCCTGGGGGCTGCTGTATAACCCCTGGGGCTGCTGTATATACTGCTGAGGCCTGTATACCACTGGGGCTGCTGTATATACCACTGGGGCTGCTGTATATACCACTGGGGCTGCTGTATATACTGGTGGGGTCTGTATATACCACTGGGGAGGCTGCTGTATACCACTGGGGTTGCTGTATATACTACTGGGGCCTGTATATGCCACTGGGGAGGCTGCTGTATACTACCATTAGGGGGCCTGTATACCACACTGCTGGGGGCTGTACACCTGTGCTGGGGTCCACCCTCGGCTTATACACGAGTCAATAGGTTTTCCCAGGTTTTGGGGGCAAAAGTAGGGGGGTCGGCTTATACACGGGTCGGCTTATACACGAGTATATACGGTAATTATTTTGCGTCACATAACTCTCTGGTTTAACAGAATAAAAATTCAAAATTTGAAGGGCAGGACAGTATAATGATGCATGAATATTCATTCCTTGGGGAGTGGGCACTGTGATTGACAGATGGAATGAATCTTTTATTTTGCAGTTTGCAGAGGATAGGAGGGAATCATAAATAATAGAAATGCATGAATAGAGAGAGGTTAGAGAGGAGTTACAAATGGATTTTTGACCTGACAGATTCCCTTGAATGTAACCTAGTGACTCGTGTTATAACAATGTAACAAGAGGTGCTTAGGTCTGTTTCCATTGCTCCATCACGTTTGATTTAGTGTGTAGTGTTGACATGTTTAAGGTGAAATATAAAGGAGATATTATTACCCGGCTGAAAGGATCTGTAAGGCATATGCACTCAGATTGAGTAGAGCTGTTAAAGGGAATATGTCTCTATGTTTTGTTTAATCTGAGAGCAACATATTGTACAGACAGAGACCCTGATCCTAGTGATGTGTCACTTTTTGGTCTGCTTGCTCTAGTTATGACAAAATCACGGTGTAATCTGCAGGAGCTTATCAATAGAGGACCAGTAAACCTTCTGCGATATAGTCCTCCATATTCTTGAAATGTGTATGAGCTGCCTCCACCACTGATTAACAGTTTTCCCTCTATGCTAAGTCTACACCTAAAGATGTCAATCAATGGTTTGGGCAGGGTTATATAGAGGTCAGCATTCAGAGAACTGGTAGATCTCAAAAGGCAGATAAAAAAGTGAGTTTATGGAAACAACAGCAAGAAGCAAAGTAAGGGCAGAGATACACTATGCAAGATGCATGCGAGATACTTGTATGAGTCTCGCATAACTCACTTGTAATGGCTGACGCTTCTCTGGACGGGAGTGTGTCGTCTGCTTCTATTTCTTTGCAACTGACATGCTTCCGTCCAGAGTGAGGAAGGCCATGCCAGGTGAGTCATGTGACGAGTATTTTGCTTGCATCTTGCATAGTGTGTCTCTGCCCTAATCAATAAAATTTGGGAATCGGGGTCTCTGCCCCCACATTATACTGCTTTCTGGTGACAGATTTCCTAAAAGGGTGGAGATCTCAGAAACAGATTAAAAACAATGATAAATCTGATCAACCTGACATCTCTATTGAAGTGTGTTGTATTTTTCTATGAGTTCCTAAACAATCGGGTATCAGACCTGAAGCAATTTTGGCAAGCGATTTTACTACCACCAATTGTAAACTAAATGTGTCTCTCTAGATTTTGTATTCAAATTAATTAGTTTAAATTTAAGAGATATACTTACAGCCAGAAATGCAGGACTGATTGCCACCCAGCATACTCTCCAGTATATCCCAGGAGTAAATCCTAGCATAGCCTTCACGTCATTACAGAACTGATGTATTCCTGTAAATTGAGTACAGCATGATTTAAGTCCAAATTTCCTATGAAACTACAGTATGACCCTTAAATATTGGTGTAATTCTCTCTGGACATTTACAGAAGGAAATATTGTATGCTGGTATTTTTTATAATCATTTAACCTGAATGGTCCTTGAGTAGTCTTCTGCTAAGCTGAAAACATTTGAATTCAGCATTTTTCAGTAAAATGATTTGGGAAGTAAAAAAAAACTGATTGCCATTTTAAAGATTCTCGAGGAGTTGGCTCTATAGCTGTAAATCGATGGTAATACTTAAAGCTGTCATAGAGTTTTATTGCTTAGCTTTACAAGAAACGTATTTAAAGGGTTTTTCCCACAAACAATTTTAATTATAAAGTTCATCAATAGATCATGGAATAATGGTAGAGTGAAACTAAAGTATGACTCGCACGAATGCAATGTGAGAACATCTCGAATTGAACTTGGCTCAGAGTTAAACAATGCTGCAGTTCAGACCTGCAATTTTTTTTCCTCAGCCTATATCAGCCTGAGGAAAAAAATGGCAGCATTCTATGATTGTCAGTGAGTATCGGCTCACTCGCACCCATACAGGTCTATGGGTGCGAGTTAAACATCATACTGCATTTGGATATCATTTGAGTGCGGTACAATATATGCAGAGACGAGGTAATGGATATACTTTGACAAGGATGATTGAGTTTTAAGAGCAATACAGGAAAAGAAGACAACACATGAGCTCTATATGAATCCTCTCACAAAATGGCTATTGCTATCCAGAATGCTAGGGTCTCACGCACAATGCACTAGGATCTTAAAGGAGAAAACAGTGAGTAATGTAGGTAATGTTGCCAGATGGTGCTAACCACATTAAACATCACAAAAAAGATTACATGTTATATTACAAAGGTTATTTAACATGTGGCAAATTTAGCCTTACTTTCTTCTACTAAATCTTAATGGGCTAATAAAAATGAACCTGATTAAAAAAAATCTAAACGGGCAGAACAGTCTCCCTGCCCAGGAGATGTGGCATTAGATCATGTCCCTTTTTGGTCAGACATGGCCATTACTCAGTACATAGCAGGGACACACATACAATACAGTCATGGCCAAAAGTGTCGACATTCTTGAAATTGTTCCAGAAAATTAAGTATTTCTCCCAGAAAATTATTGCAATTAAACATATTTTCTTAGGGTACCTTTACACGCCACAACCAGAGGAGACATTTTTGGCGGCGATATTTCTCGCTGGAAGATTTCAGAGCAGTGCTCTAATATTGAAACCAGGCAACATTTGTCTTATCGCCGCCAAATTCTCGATTTACACGCCGCAATAAGTAGGCAATTTGGCGGCGATACTTCCAGCGAGAAATATTGCCGCCAAAAATGTCTCCTCTGGTTGTGGCGTGTAAAGGTACCCTTATACATATGTTTATTTCCTATTTGTGTATTGGAACAACACAAAAAAGAGATAGAAAGGTAAATTGGACATAATTTCACATAGAATTCTAAAAATGTCCCACACAAAATTGTTGATACCCTCAACTTAATATTTAGTTGCACAGTCTTTGAAATACCTGAAATCAATAGCTTCCTGTAACTGTCCACAAGCTTCTTACATCTCTCAACTGAAATTTAGATTTTTCTTTTTCAAACTGCTTCAGGTCTCTCATATTTGAAGGACGACTTCTTCCAAAAGCAATTTTAAGATCTCTCCACAGATGTTCAATGGGATTTGGATCCAGACTCATTACTGCCACTTCAGATCTCTCGAGCTCTTTTTTCCATCCATTTCAGGGTGCTTCTTGAAGTATGCTTGGGGTCATTGCCCTGCTGGAGGACCCATGACCTAGTATGCAAACTCAGCTTTCTGACACTGAAAAAGCACTACATTCTTTTTAATCTTTTTTATGTAGGCTTGCATACAGTTAAGACATCCAGTGCCAGAAGCAGCAAAGCAAGCCAAAAACATGTTTGAACCTGCAACATATTTGACTGTACGTATGGTGTTCTTTTCTTTGTAGGCCTCATTCCATTTTCGGTAAACAGCATCACCAAAAAACCTCTATATTGGTTTCATATGTCCACAAGATGTTTTCCCAGAATGATTTTGGCTTCTTATTTAAATTTTGGCAAACTGCTGTCTAACTTTATTACAGTGCTGCTCACCATTATTGACACCTCTTTATTTTTTTCAAGACTGTACAATATCTTCATAAATAAATGGAAATGTACCAAAGTTATATCCACAGGATTTCTTAATTAGTGGTCAAAAGTAATAAAACAATAAAACATTGTTTATCAATTTACGTGTTGCAATGTCAAAGAAGAACCAGAATAAACGGCATGTGCAGCAATGAAGGTACCCCTGATTAATACTTGTTGCATGCCCTTTGGCATTGATAACAGCCTCTAAACGTTTCTTTAGCCATCTATATGCTTTTTGCACTTCTCAGCTTGTATTTTTGCCCACTCTTACTTTGCAGTTTGTTCAAGCTCTTGAATGTTTGCAGGGTTCTTTTTCCCTATGCAGATTTCTGCTCACCCCAAAAATTTTCAATGAGATTGAGGTCAGGACTCATTGCTGACCATTTTACAACAGTCCATTGTTTCTTTTTCAACCATTACTGTGTACTTTTGGATGTGTGCTTTGGGTCATTGTCTTAGCTGAAGGACCCATGATCTTTGGCTTAATCCAAGTTCATTGCGCCATTTGTAAACAAACTGTTGCTTTGCATTGCAAAAAGTTCTATTTTTGTTTCATCTGTACATAGAACATTTTCCCAGATAGTTTGTGGTTTGTCAAGGTACTCTTTGGCAAATGGTCAATTCCTTTTTATGTCTTTTCTTCAGCAAGGGTTTCTTCCTTGCCTTCACCAATAAATCTCTGCTTGGTTTAGTGTGTGGCTTATGGTACTTATTGAAACCATGGACTCCATCCTGTTCCAGGTTGTTGTCCTTTGGGTCTTTGGATGTTTAACGCTATTTTTTTTCACCATTTGCACCATTCTTTCAAGACATCTCTTATCAATTTTCCTCTTTCCTCCACATCCACGGAGGTTCTTGATGGATCCAAGCTTGGCAAACATCTTAATAACATTGCACACTGTTGAAACTGCAATATCCAATGTCTTTGGAGATGGCTTAACACCCTTTAGAAGTCTGCTAATAGCAGCAGTATTGATGTCCTCATACAGCTCCTTTGTCTTCACGATTGTGACAAAGGAACAGGGCCTAACATGTGGCTTTTTAAAACACTGACGTCATCATTCATTGACAACAAATGTCACATGGGTGCTGACAATTTATTACTTATTTATTACAATTTACTGTAAAGGTGCCAATACCAGTGTCAGAGCAAGCTTTAGGTTTTTTTATTTTTCCCTCAAATTTTTTTTTTAATTGTGATTTATCATTTGCTCTTTTGTATTTAACACAAGTGCCCTAAGCAAAAAAGCGGTTTCACTTAATTCATTTTTTTCAGAGATATTCTGCATTATGTACTTAAACTTCATGGGTGCCAATAATGATTTCTTGCCTTCTTCTTCCATAGCATTTCATTCAAATGTCTACAGATAAAGTGCATCAGTGTCAGCACAAACTGAGTCAGTAGGACAACTTGAATTTCATGGATCTTGATTGGGGATGCTTATCCACCATACTGGACTATACTGCGTTGCAATCTTTCATCAATTTTTGTTTGCCATTAATGTCCACAGAGATTAGCTACAGTGCCACGGTAGTAAAATTCGAGATTATGTTTGGCATGATGGACAAAGAAACATCAAGATCTATGGAGATGGACTTGTAACCTTTAGATTGTTGATATATTTTTAACAATTTTGGTTCTCAAGTCCAGACAGTTTTCTTCTCTTTTTGTTCTACATGTTTAGTGTGGCACATGCAGACACACAATGCAAAGATTGTCAACTTCTACTCTTTTTATCTGCTTTCAGGTGTGATTCTCATATTGCCCACTCCTGTTACTTGCATAAGGTGAGTTTGAATGAGAATCAGATGTTTGATAGAAAGTTGTTTACACATAATTTTGGAAAGGTCCCAATAATTTTGTTCAGTCCATTTTTGGTGTTTTGTGTAAAATTATGTCTAATTTGCCCTTTTTCTCTTTTTTTGTGTTGTTCCAAAATACACATAGGAAATTAACAAGTGAATAACAAAAAAATGTGTAATTGCAATAAGTTTTTGGGAGAAATACTCCATTTTCTGGAACAATTTCAAGTGTACCAACACTTTCGGCTCTAATTGTATAAGATTATGTTAGCGCAGGAACATTATTTTAAAGCATCCAATTGTGGAACTTACTATTATGTCAAGATCCATTCATTAAAAGTAACTGTTAGTGGGAGAACCCCTTTAACAATGATTAAATACAACTTTAACATGGCAGAAAACAAAACATGTGAGCTCTCTTGACAAGCTTGTTTTAGGTAATACTTGTATTACTCATAATTGAAAGTCTAATGTACCTTTTCTTGGAAATGTATATATTGAACTCTTCTGTTTTTTCCTTTTGAAAATGTAGGAATAAATTGACAATTGTGTTTTTCCATTTTACTTGTCAGTTAGGGGTAATCTTATCATTTATCCCGGGGAAAACTTGATACTGGCCATTCCCACTGTGGTTGAACTTAGGATGTATCCTTGAATAGCATAATTATACTACGTGGGGACACAGCCTATTTTCATGACAAATGCTCAGGCTATATTCACATAGCATATTGTCCTATGTTCACCGTCTCCTTACAGTCAAGTTGACTACGTTTCACTGCCCACCTCCGATAGGTGTATATGGATGAAAATGTTGCACAAAAGCACACTTTGACTCCATCCGGATCCTTTTTTGTGGGGTTCGGACATGATGGAGCCGCAATGTAGAAGCAAACGCTATGTGAACATAACTAACACTTAGCTGTCAATATGTTTACATTAAGAGTAAGAAAAATAAAATGAAATAATAAAAATGGAAAGCATTCAGTATTGTTATTTGAAAGAGCATACACATATTTTCAAGAAAAGATGGGTGACAGGTTCTTGTTGCTACTCATCTGTCTTGGATCTAATGCCTTTCTTCGCACAGCCAGCTACTTATGTGCAAGTCCATACCGGGATGCTATGGTAACCTGGCATGCAACTTTACAGCTCTGATGTCACCATATAAGGCCTTTTAATGCTGACTCTGACGGCTGTGTGCACCCTGAGCATTCAGGTAGTAGTGCAGGCTGATACAACATCTTTCTTTCTAGTATTTCAGGAATACTTCCCACTTTACTATTGCCAGGTGCCTGAATATTTAACTTATTGTCTCCTGAGTGCTATTGAACAGCCAGCTCTACTAATAACACAGCACTAGTGTTCTAGATGTTGTCTTGACCTTTAACACTGCTGCTATACTGTACTTGCCAGACTTCTCTCTCTGATATCCCAAGGTGTTTTCTGCATACTCTGCTGTATAAAGGTACCTGTATATATCCTCAGCTTGCTGATCAAAGGTGAAATCCACACACTTGGCACTAAGTCATCAAGGAACCTGTTACTGCTGATTCAAGGTGCCATCTGTTACTGCTGATTCAAGGTGCCATCTGCTCAATTAACTGGTGCGTTAATGTTAAGCTATGGTTAGGCTATGGGTTGAACTAAAGTCTTCCTTCAACCTTGAAAACTGTTACTATGTTAGTTGTCCAAATATCTTTATTGAAATTTCAAGGGAGGGGGAGGGGATTAGATACATAAATAAAGAGGAGGGGAAGGGTAATAAACATTACAAGTAAACAAACCAACAAATAACATGAACGGTACAAGTCATAAGTACATGTGCAAATTCAAATACAGCGCTTGTACAATAAGAGAAAATTGGAAAGGTACAAATGAGAATCTGAATACTGAATAGTCCGAACACACGCTGTGTATTTTGTCGCAAATCGTAACGCAAGCTTGAAAGCATTGTGGGGAGGATAAAGTCAAATCATCAAATTTTTACGTCAGCGGCCTATTGCAGGAGGGATGGGGAAAAAGTTGTCAACCATGCCTCCCAACGCCCTAGGAATTTTGGGAACCTGTTTGCGCGTATAGCGAAGTTGTACTAGAAAGTACAGTGAGTCGACACTCTTTCAATCAGGTCATCCACTGTGGGGGGTTCTGGTTTGTTCCACCTCGAGGCAATCAGGACTCTAGCAGTCAAAATGTGGGATGTTAAGAAGCGTATGTGGTGAGGGAGGTCCTCGGAGCCAATCAGTAGTAAAATTAATTCTGGGGTGAAGTTTATTTAAATCCCAGTGACATTTGTAATCAGAGATTTGACATCTCTCCAGTAATTGGTCAGGACGGGACAGTGCCAGAAAATATGTGAGAGGGTTCCCAGGTTTCCACAGCCTCTCCAGCAAGATGAGTCGTGATTGGGGTTCATATGATATAGTTTGATAGGGGTATAGTACCATCGTGAGAGGACCTTATAGTAAGACTCGTGGAGGGTGGCACAAGATGAGCTGGAGTACACGGTCTTAATAGTTTTAGCCATTTTCCCCAGGTCCACGTGGATACCCAACTCCTCCTCCCAAGCTCCAAAGAATGAGAGGTTTAGTAATTCGACTTCTTTGTTGAAGATTCTGTAGAGAGAGCTCGTTCCCCAAAGGGAGGCTTTCCGCGGGGAGTTTATAAGTTCGTCAATTACTTGCGGAACTGTGAGTTTGAGATTGTGAGTGCTGAGGTACTTGGCTATGATTCTCCAGTTAGTTATTGTACCTGTCTGTATACTGTTGTCTGCTGATTCAAGTTACTGTCTGCACTCTCAACTATGCTTTATGTAGCACTTTCACCTTCACTGATCCACGTGCCATCCTGCATATCCAGCTGCACTGGTCTTTCTGTCTGGCTAGTCCGTCTCCACAGCATCAATGCCTGTGCTCTGGGTTGCTCACCCTGACCTAAGGCTTAGTGAATCCATGTCACCAGGTAGGACTATAACATTCTTTAAGATGTTATATACATACTGTAAATAACTCATAGCATATTACTGAAAAATTTCAACATTTTTTCTTAGCATATTTCTTTGCATATTTTTTTGTCTTGTGCTTCCAAGTGTTACATTTAAATTTATAGTGAAATATTAAATGCACTTGAATCCATGCATGTATCTTCGTGATTTGTCGGTACCATATTTTTCCATTTTAAGTAATGTTTCTTTGAAAATTCTGCACGGTGTCGGTATGGCTTTTATTGTGGCTAATAGAAAAAATTGCAGCCCGGCTCAACAGGATTGGATTTTTCTTTTCTTTTTACTTTTCAAAAGCAAAAGAAAAATTTACATGGTCGACATGACCCAGTCGATGCGTTTCGACTGCACTTAGCAGTCTTACTCAAGCCTATTATTCCCTGATATATTTGAATAAGCTTTAATAAAGGACATTAAATAAGTCAGAAAAAAAATGTCAAATGGAATAAAAAGTACTTGTAAAAATTGCATTATTTATAGTCATTCTTATGATGGAAAATAGTAAAAAAGTGTGTGTAAAGTAGAATGTCATTGATAGCAACCCATGAAGAAAAAAAAATATTGTACAACAGTTTTGAATCATGGCAAATATATTTAAATTGAAATCACTAAATTGTTTTTCTTACCATAAAACCAAGACACAGCAATTGCTTCTAAGAATACAACTGCGATAATAGAACAGCCAGCCCCAAATTCCTCCAGAAGCTTCACAACATATGCTCCTCCCTAAAAAAAATTACATAATAGTTACACTGAGCTTTATCAATAGTAAGACATACATAAGGCAGATGAACACTGCACAGAAGTATGAAAACTGTAAGTGGAAAACGCTCCATATAATTCAAAATTATATACATATACATATAGATACCTATAAAACAAAAAGCACATGGACTACTTTTCATCAAGCAGACTGTCTGATCACAAGTTTGTAGACATCTATACAGGATATAACTACATTTTAAATGTCCCTATGGTTAAAGTACTTTTCATTTTTTTATAGGGGTATCATCAGTTTTATCCATGCCATTTTTATATTTTTTTCTGTTGAGCCACAATTCAAAAGCAGTGTTTAATTTTAATTAGTTAACATGCAGCAAATTTAAAGAAAAAAATTACTTTTGTTAGTTCCAAGTTTTGGCCATTGTGAGTTTTTCTTATGTTAACAGATTACCAGCAAATTTTTGTCCACGTTGGTAAACATATTTGTGTTTATGCGTGTGTATGTATTTATAGAGCATACATCCACATGCTTCAGAGCCTCCGAGGACAAGAGTGTACGCTGATCTTAGTGACGAACGTTCCCCAACGTTTACGGTCGGGACAAGCCCGCTATCGGCCTCTGTGAGTCTTGTATAAATCAGATTGTTGGAATCTCATCCAGCTAAACCATGTGTTCCTGAATTTCTCATATGTATCGTGCCCAGAGGAGGTCAGGTCCTCCAGATGCATAAGATCATTCACCCTCTCTATCCACATAGCGACCGAAGGACACGTCTCCTTTTTACAGAGTATCAGGATGCAGGATCTCGCTGCCATATCTAAAAATCTCAACAGCGAATGTTTATATTTATATGGAGGAATCCCACAGTGATGCAGCATGAAGAGACTCGGACCCAGGTCATCAGTGTACTCCGTAACTGTCCGTGTGATCCCCGACACCTCAGACCAAATCGGTTGAAGTTTCCTGCACTCCCAGAATATGTGAAGCAGCGTACTGTCCACCCCACCACACCTCCAACATCTCGGGTCTACGGAAGGAAAGAGTCTGTGCAGATGGACTGGGACTCTATACCATCTCGTCAGTAATTTATAATTAGCCTCCTGCAGTCTCGAACTTATTGAGATAGAGTGTGCTAATATAAAAATGGCCGATCTCTGCTCCTTCGACAATTCCAAACCCAGATCCGTCTCCCATCGTAGCATAAATTGAGGAGTCGGGAGATCTGGGGGTGAGATTAAATACGCACAGGTTTGTGATAATGCGTGTCTACAGCCAGTTACGGTGGTACACAAAGTTTCAAATAATGTCTTGGACTTTAGATATGTCCCCTTAGGGGGTAGTTTTCGGAGATGATGTGCGAGTTACACACACCTCCAGAAACCCAACGTCGTCGGGTATGTAATCGAGTTAAGTTGTTCAAGGGTTGGCCAATTTTCACCTACACCCCAACTCACAATTCTGTCTAGACCTGACGTTATCCAACATTGAAAAACGGGGTCATCAACGCTAGGTTTAAAGTCTGGGTGACTAAGGATCAGACTTAGGGTGGAGTTGTGTGGTATCATTATAGATCTGACCAGAGTATGGTCACACATCTTAAGAGTGGACCCAATCGTCGGGTGATCGTAGACTGTCTCTCCTCCTCAAGGAGATACCCACGGCAATGTCTGAAGTCTAAGGGGGGTGGAGTCTTGAGCACACCACTCTTAAACCCAGAGCAGTGTCAAAACGTTGTTAGTTGTATAGTGGATAATACTTCCAGTCAGTTTGCCACCACCGCAACCATCGTCTTCCAGACGGTCAAGTCTCAGTAGCCGTGAGTCTGGACCGCATATTCCTCACCCTGATCCTCCTTCCTCCCGCCATGCCGAGTGGGATCCCACACTTCGACACTCTGATGGGCAGTTTACCATTGATAGATTCGGGCCTCTTGCCCACTTCACTTGAAGTGGGGCATGAGGAGATCGTATGTAGTGATGCCCAAATATTTGAGCAGCCACGGTCGTACAAAGGCGACGGTGGGAAATTGTCACAAGAGGTGGACAATGATGAGACACAATTGCCAGAAAGTCAGGAGGAGGACCATGGTGCAGATGTGAAAGACGAAGTGGTGGATGATCCAGTAGCTGACAGGTAGGAGGACATGCAGAGCGAGGACAGCTGTCCACAGGGGGAGGGAGGCATAGCACCACAACAGGCAGGAAGAAGCAGCGTGGTGGCCACAGACAGAAGATGGGCAACCGTTCTCCGTAACACCAACATGACGGAAATTGCCAGTAAATCTCTTAGGGCCACGTCACACGAGGTGACGTCGCCGGAGATGTCGGCGGCGTCTATCGGGAGCACGCACGTTTTTGGTGCCCCGCCAGCATTGCCGCCGCATGTTTACACATCGCCCCAGAGCGGCCGCCTGGTTTCATAGCGCTGCTGTGAAACCAGGCGACCACTCAAATGCGTCGCCCTCGCCTATTTACATTGGGCGATGCATTGGCGACATCGGCGGTGATAGGCCACGCCCCAGCGTCGCCCAAAAAATTGCCGCCGACGTCGCCAGGTGTGACGTGGCCCTAAGGTCTTCCTGAGTCTGGCTGTTTTTTAAGGAGTCTGCTGATAGTTCCAAAAAAGCCATTTGCACCACCTGGCATGCCAGCATCAGCAGGGGTAGCAAAACTACCAGCCTGACCACCACCCCAGCATGATCAGGCACATGGCAGCAAAGCACCAACTTTGTGGGCTGAACGGCAGGGTCCAGGAGAAGTGTCTGTTGGTGACACCACTGCTTCTTCCACTGTTGTGCATGCAAGCCAATCCCCTGTCCATAGTGCATGCGAAGATGCCTCCTGTCCTGCACCTGTTGTTGCACAATTAGACATACCACCATCAGGAAGCACATTCACATCCTTGTCCCAGCGCAGCGTTCAGTTATCCATACCTCAGGCCTTGGAACACAAGTGCAAATTTGCAACCGACCACCCACAGGCCACACTAGTCAATTCGCTAGTGGAGATAGAAGCATTCTGCAACCTGATGGCGGTGGCCGTCCCTCATTACTCGGTCCCCAGCCGCCGCTATTTCTCCTGGTATGCCACCCCACAAGCACGTGTCCCAAAACATTAACCGTGCCCTTAACTACGCAGTTTCCGTGAAAGTCCACCAAACCACGGACACGTGGACAAGTGCTTGAGGGCAGGGATGGTGTCGCTGATGGCACACTGGGTTAATATAGTGGAAGCCGGGACCCAGTCAGACCTTGGGACAGAACACATCCACCTGACACCAAGGATTGTGAGCCGTAACTCAGTCAGGGTTGCCTCCACAGTCTACAACTTCTGCATGTCATTCTCCTCAGCCTCCCGCTCCTCCTCCACACCCTCCACAACAGTCACAAGCTGGAAGCACTGCAGCACTGCTTTGGCCAAACGGCAACAGGCTGTGCTGAAGCTAATATGCGTAGGTGACAAACCCCACAATGCTGAAGAGTCGTGGACAGCTCTGAAAGAGCAGGCAGATATGTGGCTCACACCGCTGAACCTACAGCCAGGCATGGTCATGTATGACAATGGCCAGAACCTGGTGGCAGCTCTGAGGCGAGGCGAGCTCACTCTTGTACCATGTGTGGCCCATGTGCTCAACCTCGTGGTTCAGCGGTTTCTTAAATCCTACCCGGAGCTGTCTGATCTGCTCGTCAAAATACGCCGACTGTGTGCCCATTTTAGAAAGTCACTTACTGCTTCGGCCGCCCTTGCAGGGTTTCAGCAGCGTTTGCAGCTTCTGACTCATAGACTGGTTTGTGATGTCCCCACGCGTTGAAATTTGTCACTGCAGACGTTGGTCAGGATTTGTGAGAAGAGGGCAGTTGTTGACTACCAGCATCAACAAGGCCGTCGGTATTCGGTTCAGACTCCACACAAGACCTCAGGAGTGAACATGGATGTCTGACATATGTACCGTCCTCCAAAACTTTGAGAACTCCACCAAGATGGTGAGCGGCGATGATGCCATCATTAGCGTCACCATCCCACTTCTCTGTCTTCTGAAATGCTCTCTGCTCAAAATCAAAGAGGATTCATTGCAGGCGGAGTATGATGAGATTGTGCAAGGAACCATACAGGGTGATTACACACAGCCCAGCCTCATCTCATCGCAACATCGATTGGGAGACAAGAACAGGAGCTAGGAGGAAGAACAGGAGCTAGTTTCATGCGCTATAGACAGTACTACCTGCACAACTGTCATACCGCCTGTTCAGCGTGGATGGCCAGAGGACAGGGAGGAGGAGAGCATGGTCAGTCGTCCTCTTGGGGAGGCCATGGAAGTCTTGCCTATTAACAGTCTGACGCGCATGGCTGACTTTATGTTATGCTGCCTTTCCTGTGGCCCTCGTGTTAACAAAATTTTGGGTGACACTCATTATTGGTTCGTGACACTTTTAGACCCACGCTACAAGGAGAACTTTCTATCTCTTATTCCCGAGGTGGAGAGGTCTAGAAAAATGGTGCAGTACCAGAAGACCCTTGTTGCGGAATTAGTAAAAAAAATTCCCTTCTGAAAACGCTGGCCACAGAGGTCACAGTTCGGTGGACAACCAAGGAGTACAGGTGCGGCAGACACCACTCCAATCCAGCATAGGCAGGGGTTACACTCTCAAAGATCTGGGATAGTTTTCTCAGCCCCTTCCATGACACAAGCCCTGAGGCGCGGGGTACTCTCACAAGGACTGCAAAGTTTGGGAAGGGGCTGAAGGAGTACCTTGCCGACAGTACCAAACTCCTCCGTGATTCCTCTGTGCCCTATAAGTATTGGGTCTCCAAGCTGGACACATGGCATGAACTGGCTCTCTACGCCTTGGAAGTCCTAGCCTGTCCTGCCACTAGTGTTTGTCAGAGTGGGTTTTTAGTGCTGCATGGGGAATTATTACTGATAAGCTCACCCGCTGTCAACTGAAAATGCTGACAGGCTGACAGGCTGACTCTTATCAAGATGAACAAGGCCTGGACTGGGCAAAACTTTTCAACACCCCCAAATGATAGCAGCGTAATATAAAGTCAAAGCCAGTGTCTCTTTGGGGGAGATATTTCAATGCTCCTCTTCACCCCCACACATGGGTATGCGCTTCTTGATTTTGGCTATTTGCTGTAGTCCTCCTCCTTCTCCTCATCCTCCACCAACATATCACCAGGGTGACTGTGGTCCATCATGCAACATCCACATAATATTTTTAAAGGGTGTTTTTGATGCTCGTAACTAAAAAAAAAGAAATTATACAGTATATTCATGTATACCCCAAAGTGGTAAATGTTTCAGTCCATACTTAGTGCATGGGCATTACAAGTATAGGAGACCCACTCCTTTGTAATGGGAATGTTGTTTTTATGAGGCCCATATGAGGCACGTCTCTTAAAAGGGGCATCGGAGTGCCTCCCAATTTTTGGCAGCCTGCATAGGGCAACACTATGGAAGACCCACTTCCTAATAATTGGAGCATACAATAAAATGAGGCCCTCCTCCACGTCTCTAAAAAGGGGCATCGTAGTGCCTCCCAATTTTTAGCAGCCTGCCTAGGGCAACACTATGGAAGACCCACTTCCTAATAATGGGAACATTATTTATAGAGGCCTTCCTCCACGACTCTTCCATGGGGAATCGGAGTGCCTCCCAATTTTTGGCAGCCTGCATAGGGCAACACTATGAAAGACCCGCTTCCCAATAATGGGAACATACAATATTTAATGAAGCCCTCTTCCATGAGGCATCGGAGTGCCTCCCAATTTTTATTTTTTTTAATCTTTAATGTAATAATAAAAAAAATACACCAACACTGTCTCACAAGTGTCTATGAGCCCTTACCATTTTTCCCAGGAAAATCTATTTTGGTTTCTGTTTGGACGTTTTATTGTGAGTCTGTAAAAGTGGCGTAATACTCAGACAACATTGTTCACCGCAGTGACCTGGGAGTCAGAAATGCTTAAAGGGGTCTTCCCCATGCTGTTTCCATGTCATTTGAGCATTGTTTTTTATATGTGACATTTTTACGGTTTATCCAGGCTGCCGGGAGTGCCGCCGGAAAAATGCTCAGGTTTCCCGTAGATTAACATTGGGCTTAGTGCTCGGGTGCTCAATGTACAGAAATCTCATGTACATGATTGCTTTTTTCCTGACTATATTGAAAAACTGCTACTTTTTTGAAAACTGCAGTATGTTGATTCTTTCAGTGTTTTTGCAGTATTTTTTCACCATCGAAAATGAGTTAAGGCCGCTTCACACGCAAGGATATCCTTAACGATATCCTTAGAACGATCACGTGACAGTGATCGTTCCGACATCATTAGTGCGTTGTCACACACAAGGATATCGTTAGCGATATCCCATTCGGCAACTCACAAGTTAAATAGGAGAGCAAAGACTGAATGATCTTTTAAAGGGGCAGGAATAGGAGAATTTTGAATGAGTTCGTTCAAAAAGGTGTCACACTGAACGATTTAGCTTCTTCCAGCAGCGTTAATTGGACGACGAACGATAGATTTGAGGTCAGGATTTCAAATCTTGGATGAACGATCCAAGGATTTTTTCATCCTATATTAGTCGATTACACGCAACAACCGCCCGAACGATATCTTTTGAATTATCACAAATTCGTGACGTTTCAAGGATATCGTTCAGGATATCCTTGCGTGTGAAGCGGCCTTTAGCCTATGTGTCCACTGTGCTTTTTTGTGCTGCGTTTGTGCTGCATTTGTAAGCTGTACAAACGCAGCTGTCTGTAAACAAAAGCAGTACAAACCTATTGCGTTTGTGCTGCATTTGTACACATACAAATACAGCACAAACACGCAGCACAAATAAGGGGAAACAAACACAGAGAGACACACAGACAGGCACACAGACAATTTTTCACGCTCCCCAGTGATCCCGCTGTGATCCCGCCATGATCCCCAGTAATTCGTCCTACGTGCAGTGACGAGAGATATCTTTATCTACCTGCCAGGAACTTGCACCAAGTTTCTCAGCCTGTCACATGATGCACATGTTCTGGTTCTGATAGGACAATAGCCAAAATACTGCCAGTGCACAGAGGAAGAATCACTGGGAATCACTATGGGATCGCTGGGAGAGTGAGTATTGGTGCGTTTTTGTTTTGGAAATCAAGGAAGAAAGCACCACAAACTGACTTTGGGAATACCAATCCTTTTGTGGTGCTTTTTGGGGGTTATAATGCTGTCTATGGGGAAAATACAGCCCAAAAACAGCAAGTTAATTACAGGGACATAAAAAAAAAAGCTGGCGATCTCTGCTATAAGAACGCAGCAGCCAAAAATATGTGGTGCCCCAGTGGTCTGGTTGCCACAGGGGGTACTGCACACACTCCACGGGTGTGGTATCCCTGTGCTCGGAAAAGCAGGATGGTAAGTCCAAAACACCCATGAGGCACCCAACACCCTTAAAACCCGGTCCCGGGGACGGTGGGTGGACTCAATGGAGGGAGGGCCCAGTCAGGGGGACAAGAAAAAGGCAAGAGTGTGGGTGGGTAGTAGGTACCCTTGCCACACAGAGCTCTGAGCCAATGACTGTGGGCTTTTCTTAGGGGTTCCCCTGTAGTGTCTCCCCTTAGCCCTATGGTTGCCACCTTTTCAGCAGATGTGCAAGGTTGTTGGCTGAGTGACCTTGACATTGCCACAGCCTTCGGGTTGCTAGCTGAGCCTGGTCTTCTTTACTAGTTTTTTGGGTTCCCGGTGCCCCTTGCAGCCTAGTCCCTCCACTAGCATGCACCTGACAATGGATATGAGACCCACGTGTTGATTGCTCACTTCCCGTGCCTCAGGGACCCCTTGTTCCTCCTGGAGCCACTTGGCTGATGTCCTGCTCCAGGGTTCGGTCTTAGGACAAGCTCCCACTTGCTCCAGTCCTTTGGACACTTCTCAGACGTACGTTCTCTAGCTTCCCTCCAACTCGACCTTGGTGTTCAATGGCCTCCCCTCAGCTGTTCTACCACCTCTCCTCAGGTGGTCACTCTCTTCTTCTGTTCAACTGTCTCTGCATTCTAGATGTTTCTCGTTCTTTTTATACCCCTTTTTACGTCCCATGTCATCTGTGTGTGTTCTTCCTGACCTCACTCCTCCCCAAGTGCTCCCTCTAACTATTTCCTTCACCACCCAGCCCCACTACAATGGTTCCTAGTGCGTGGCCTGAGTGTCCCGGTACCAGTCTGTACCCCTCTTACCAGTGAGGGATACTACACCCTAACAGGGCAACTGGATCCGCAGGGGCGCCACAGAGGGTCTCAGAGAGTGAAAAGAGTGCGTAGTGCGAAGGTAGGAGCATGGCGTGCAAAGGTTGTGAGTCCCCAGTGTGCGAGAGCGGAGAGAGGCTCCCCCGGTGGCCAGAAGGAGAGCACAGAACCGTTATTGTCTGGAGAACCAAAGTTCCTTACAGCCGCAATGACCGAACTCATCCAGCAGTTCCAAAAGGCCCAGGTGTGCACCTTCAACAGGTGGAAGAAGGAGGGGGCATGTCCTGCAGCTAATGGAGCAGGACGCTTGAAGCAGGAGCTCTGCAGACAGAACCCTCATACTGGCCCTTACTATCACCTGCGGGACTACTCGGTTTACACACAGCTGGGTGAGGACTCACGGAAGCCCCAGGGATGCCTCGTGCCTCTTCCCGCCGCAGGGAAGCATCACAAAAGGTGATTGATTTCTTCCCCCTGGGGAAGCAGCCTGTACACTGCTCCAAAATGGCGCCAGCTGCAGCTTCCCCAGCACATTCTCCACGTGCTCCTGACAGCACCACAGAGTGTGCTGAGAGAGATGAAGAGACGGGCCCTGTCACACAGCATTATATGCGCTCCTTGTTTGATTCTATGCGCAAGACACTACAGTCAGACATGAGGGGTCTGATCAGTGAGTTGAGAGAACACATGGTGGCTATAGGGGAGAGGACAAGTCACTTGGAGAGCAAGGTGGCAGAATTTGCTACAGCACACAACCAGCTGGCTGATGACTTTCAGGTCTTGGATACAGAGATTCATAGTGTGCATACTATATTATGGGACCCGGAGGATAAGCTACACAGGGGAACATAAAAATTAGAGGGATTGAGGAATCTGTAGAAGATAAGGACATCTCAGGCACTGTCACCACCTTTCTTCAGACCATCCTCCCGGAGGTTCTCCCCCTCTGATTTCTCTATTGACAAGGCATATAGGCTCCCTAAGCCTGCACACATACACAAGGACCTTCCTAGAGACACTCTCATCTGCTTTGTATATCCTAGGGTCAAAGACCTGATCTTTCAAGCATTGAGACGCAGTCCTCAGATTGATGCTCCGTTCAGAGATGGAAGGTTTTCCCTGACTACTCAACCGGGACTCTGGCACGGAGACGTGATTTTGCCCCTTATTGTCAGGTATTAAGATACAAAGGAATCCCGTACAATTGGGGTTCCCCAGTCAATGTGAACTTTCGCTATAAAGGATCCCGTCAGTCCTTCTCCTCTCCTACTCAGCTTGGAAAGGCATTGAGAGCCTGGAATCTAGCACCACCAAGCAAGACCTCACCACCAGTCTCCAAACCACGAGGAGAATCCAGAGAATCCTCCGTTACAGAGAACAGGATCAGACGTTCTCCCCGCACTTGACTGTTGGGGTTCTGCTTTCTGCTGATTTCCTGCATTTGATGTGGCCTTATTTGATCCCTTTGTTGGCCATGAGGTTCATGGTCGGGCTGACTTCTTCGGTGGAAGTATACTTGGCCTCCTCTTCTGTATTTATACGGAGGAGAGATTTGGTGAACCTGCCCTCCAGAAGCTCGGTCATCGTACTGAGTTAATTTTTGAGTTTACATATTTGTGGTATTTGTTGTTTGTAACCTTCTGATTACCCGCCTCCTTGTCTCTTTCCTTTGTTTGTTTAGTAGTCTTGTCCCTTACTTTTTGTTTTCCCCCCCTTCCAGTTTCCTTAAGTTTTTGGTGCCTGCGGTATTGAGAATTCTTGTTTAACAGATATGAGTCTTAGATTAGTCACGTTAAATGTAAAAGTAAAATGTAAAACTCCCCAGCCAAACGTTCGTTTCTGTGGAAGGAGGTGTGTCATTCTAAAGCTGACATCTTTTGTATCCAGGAGACGCATCTCCTGGAAGGAGACAATGGCAGACTTCGGCATAAATCTTTCACCAATCTTTTCTTTGCCAATCACATGACAAAAAAGGCTGGCGTTTGCATTATGGTAAAAAATGTTCAGTTCCAGCTGATTAACCTAGTAGCGGACCCGGCTGGGAGGTTTTTCATTTTGATTTGCTCCATTTCTCGCAAGACTATAATAATTGGCAATCTGTATGCACCAAATAATGCCCAGTTACGTTTCTTGAAGACCTTTTTTAAACAGCTGAGGGAGGTGGCTCAGGGTATGACAGTCATATGTGGTGACTTTAACATGGTCTTGAATAAACAAATAGATAGATCTTGTGCAAGAGGTCAGAGAGGAAAAGAGCTGGGGCCCTTGTGCAGAGAGCTTCATCTCCACGATGTCTGGCGTTATTTGCATTCTACAGAGAGGGATTTTTCCTTCTACTCCCACAGACACAGGACGTACTCCAGAATCGACTTCTCCTGGTGGATAGTGATACGATTGCGTCCTGTGCCACTGCGGAGTTGGGGCTGATAACCTGGTCGGACCATGCGCCGGCATCGTTGGAGATCAAACTGGGAACTGATCAGCGTTCTGACCGCTCTTGGAGGTTGAATGTTGGTCTCCTCTCTCATAAGGAAGTCCTACATGTGATGGAACAGAACCTAGCCTCTTTCTTTGATATAAATGACAATGGTGAGGTGTCTGATGACACTTTATGGGCGTTCCATAAAGTGGGTTTGAGAGGTCTCTTTATTCAGAAGGCCTCTCAGATGAAAAGAGCAAGAGATCTGTTGAGGTCCGATTTGATATCACGCCTTCACTATCTGGAAACACAAAATAAACGGGACCTGACGTCGCATCTGATATCTCAAATAACATTGGTCAGACATCAGCTTCGTGCTTTAGTGTTACGCCAACATGAGAAAGGTCTTCGTCGCCTTAAACTAAAACATTACGCTGCTGGGGACAGAGCAGGGGCCATTCTGGCCAGGCGTATAAAAAAATGTACAGCTAGCGCAGTATTAGACTCTATGATAGACATTAAGGATAGATGAGTGAGACACCCGAGAGAAATAGTGGAAATTTTCGCTCAATACTACGCTGATCTGTACAATCTGAAAAATAACTAGTGTACCCCTCAACCAACCACTCAGTCTATTGACACCTTCTTGGTGGCCTTGGACCTCCCTGTGGTATCTGAGGAACAATTAGGGTCCTTGAATTCCTTTTTTTCTTTGGCCGAGATCACGAAAGTTATTACCTCAACTAAAAAAACATTCAGCTCCTGGGCCAGATGGTTTCCCCAACGAATATTATAAGTATTTTTCACGTCATCTTTCACCCTATCTTCTTAGACTTTTTAACCTTTGGCAACGTACGGGCACGATACCTGCTGAAGCTTTAGAAGCCACAATAACTATTATTCCCAAGCCAGGTAAGAGGCCAGATTTACCTAGCAATTATTGCCCTATTTGTCTTCTAAATTGTGACTTAAAAATCTACTCTAAACTCTTGGTGAACCGTTTGCCCGAGATCCTCCCGTCTCTGGTTGACCCGGATCAGGTGGGGTTTGTGGCAGTTAGGCAGGCTAGGGATGGATCCCAGAGAATGTTGGACCTTATCTGGGTTGCTGAGAACAGAGCGGTCCCCAGTGTATTCCTGTCATTGGACGCCGAAAAAGCATTTGACAGGGTTCACTGGGGATACCTTAAGGAAGTGTTGCGCCGTTTTGGCATTGTAGGCCCTATTGCCTCTGCAGTTCACAGCCTCTATTCTCACCCCAATACTAGAGTCCTCTCCTCTGGGTTCAGGTCTGGCCGCTTCTCTCCATCACGAATGGTACGCGCCAAGGCTGTCCGCTATCGCCGGTGATTTTCGCCTTGGTGGTGGAGCCTTTGGCTGTGGCGATCCGCACTGACCTTCGGGGATCAGGGTTGGGAGGAGTGAGCATGTCATTGGTCTTTACGCAGATGACATTATTTCCTGCACTAATCCCGACACCTCCTTACCAGCTGTAATGCAGACCCTCTCATCGTTTGCCCGGGTCTTTTATTATAAATTGAATGCGTCTAAGTTGCTTATTTTTCCTGTCCATGTCCCTCCTTTGATGTCTACTAGGCTAGCTTCGCAATTCCCTTTCAAATGGTGTCCGGAGGGGAGCCCGTATTTGGGTGTCACGCTTTGTTCGTCGGACTTAGTAGCAGCGAAGAATTTGGAGTCTCTGACGACCATCTTGAGGGGCTGCATCGAGTCGCATCCTTTGCGGGATCTTTCCTGGATTGCCAGAGCACAGGCGTTCAAGATGCTGATTCTCCCGAAGATCCTATATTGCTTTAGGTGCTTGCCAATCTCATTCCCTAATAAGCTAATGATAAAACTTCAGAACATGGTGACTAATTACATTTGGGCCGGTAAAAACCTAGAATAGCTAAACAAGTGATGTTTCTTGGCCTGAGAGGAGGTGGAATTGGAATCCCTGACCTTAAGGCTTACCACAGGGCGGTCATCTTGGAGGAGGCAAAAAGGTGGTGCCACGCTCCAAAAGATTTGAGATGGATACAGATTGAAGGTGAATCTTTGGGAGGGGGCTCTCTGCAAAGGCTTTTGGCCACGGAGTCCCTAGGTCCAACAGGGAGGGTGTGTGGTCTGGATGCTGCGCGCACGATGCTTGGTCATTGGAGACGGTCTCCCGATGTGTGGACTCTTCTCCCCCCACTCAGTGATTCCGCTGGCTGCTCTGCGTTTTCACATCCCTTCTTTAAACGTGAACCTGTGGACAAGCGCATAGGTCGAGACTTTGAATGATTTACTGGCGGATGGCGAATTGATCCCATTTGACTCCTTAATCATGTCATTCCCCTCACTCAAGGGCATCTTCCTGCAGTATTTCCAGATCAGACACTGTCTGAAATCTAAGATCCACATAACTAGTGAGGAGCATATAAACCTCTCCCCTGTACGAGATTTTTGTAGTCTGACTCGAAAATCACTAAAGGATTGTCTAAGATTTACGGAGGCTTGTTGCTTAAGAGTTCCCCTTCAAAGCCAGAATACATGATCAAGTGGGAAAAGGATCTAGACTTCTTGTCTCCACAGGAAGAGGCGGTTAGGTGGGTCCAGTCCTCTAGTAGGTGTGTCAACCATTTGGAAAATCTGAAGAAGATCTATCTGAGATGGTACTTCACTCTGACAAAGCTGGCCATGTTTAATAGAGAGCTCTCCCCGTTGTGTTGGAAACAGTATGGAGGGAGGGGCGATATGCCTCACGTCTGGTGGTTTTGCCCGAAGGTGGCGGCCTTTTGGCATCTAGTTGCCATCCTTCTTCAGACGGTAACGGGAATTTTGGTTCCCCTTTCCCCCCAGCTTGCAGTTCTGCACATTGGTATGGAGGCCTACCCTCCACATCTACGTCAAATAGTTTCGTATGTGTTGATTGCAGCCAGACTATGTATAGCGGCGAGATAGAAGTCTCACTCTTCTCCGAGCCTGGCAGAGATGACAGACAAACTAAATTTGATCTTCCATTATGAATATCACTTGGTTTTAGATTCTCCGACTAGACTCCAAACTCTGGATTCTTGAACTGTGTGGGTATCCCACCCCCTAGCACACCCGATTCCACTCCCACTTCACTGAGTTTGTCCTTAAATGTAATGCAATACTTTTACGTTTGGCATATCTGTGTATACATTTCGTATATTGCCGTGGTGTTATAAGACTTAGTTTCGCCTCTAATATTTTAGGTGACATGTTTTATATGAAGATGGCCCAATTTGTTCCCCCTGAAGTCTGGTCTCCACAGGGAGTACTGCACCCACTCCACGGGTGTAGTATCCCTGTGCTCAGGGAAGCGGGATGGTATGTCCAAGACACACATCAGGCACCCAACACACCCTTAGAACCCAGTCCCGGGATGGTGGGTGGAGGCATTACTTAAGAAACGCTTGAGTAAACCAGGTACAGAACTCAGAAGCTGTGTGTGAGACTGTTCCTTTCCAAGCCAAGCAGCCGGGCCGGCTGCCACAGACCTGCCTCAGTGCCACCCCCATCTGCCTCTCCAGCTGGAGAACCCTAATGGCCCACCATTGCAATAGACTATACCGCTTGCCCTGGGGAAACTGCTCCACCCGTGTGGAGCGATATCACTTTAGCTGCAATTCCATCATCCCCAGAGGTCTCGCACCATAGCGTCAGCTATCAATAGCTGAACACCACGGGTGGTGTCATGATTCCTAACCCAAAACCATAAACCCCAAACTTTCATTTGACACTGCCAGGGCCACGGAGCCGAGTCTCGCCCCTGTGACTCCCCAGAAGTATTGTAGCCCAGTTCCGAGTACCCCACGGCCCTGGGGGGGTGGGGGGAACGTGTCAAATGCACATGTGGGCACAGCTTTTGGGAAATCACATTGACTTTCATTACAAAGCTGTGGGTGCTGTGTTTTAGGTGCAGAAATACGGCAAAAAAAAAAATGCAAACAAACACACAGTGGGTGTCATGAAAACTTAGGACCTGCAGCTCTCTGGCGCCCCCTTATCCTTCTGGCCAAACCCGATATTGCCAGAGGATAAGAAAAAGAGTCCAGCTGCTCTAATTTATGTCATCTACTGTGGCAAATATATAGGACAAGTCTGGCTCAAACCGCAAGCGTAGGTGCCCAGGGAATGAGGAATAACTATATATAAAGCTTAACCTGGCACTCTACTTAAAAAAGCAAGAGAGGGTTGATCCTTTTGGTGTTTTTTTATTTGTGGAGTTTGTGAAAGTTCATCAATTATCAAACGTTTCGGCTCATGCAAGAGCCTTCATCAAGTGATTCTTGTATGCAGTAGTGGGAGTGTTACTCCACTTTTTAGCTCAGTTAGATAGGTGTATGTTGCCCATGGAGGCCTCTGTTTGATAGGGAATGCAGTCCGAGATCCAAATTAGTGGATACACAGACGTGGTCTGGCTGAGCGTATGGGGGTCCATACATCAAGGTCCATCACATGGTTAGCAGAAAGGCAGTTTTATGGCTCCTGTCCTTGTGTTGAAGTTTTGTGCATCATGCAGTCATGCTGTAGTGTAAGCAGTAAAAAAAACACAACACCGAAAAAAAACATTTAGAAAAAAATACAAGACAACCCTGTTTCCCATTTTTAATTAACAAGAAAAAACCCTTCCCTCCGACATAATCCACAGGTAACATCTTCAGCTCTGCTGCATATCTCTGTGAGCCAACGCCCATTCTCTGTGACAGCATCTGAGACTGACTGTTGGTCCTCTCTGCAGTGAATATCTAGATAATGAGCTGCATCGGAAGTAGACGCAGCGGGTTAATGGGACACGGTAAGTATAATGCTGATTAATAACTATTTTCTTTATTTTTACAGCTCCTCTGCCCCGAACCCAAACCCGAAATTAAATATGGACTTCCCAGGAAAGTCTGTGTTCGAAATCTGTGCCTGAACACTACGTGTTTAGTACGGACCCTGACCTTAACACTTCGGGTTCACCCATCACTAATTGACACCTGTTCTGTGTTTTAGAGACACTCCTGGTTTTGACATAAAAATACTGATAAAATATACAGATGTGTAAATGAGACCGACATTTGTGGATGTAATGTGAAAAAATGTGGAGAAGTTCACAAGGTATGAATAATTGTTGATGTTATTGCAAATATATTTTTTACATATATGTGTGCATGTTGTGGTGCAGTGAAAGGTGCAGCGCTGGATGGAAGGTATATTTCTCCCAGCATGGTAAAATGTGGCCTGGATATTCCAAAATATTCCTGACATGCACAGCTGCAACAATCAACCCTGCATCAGCCAGTCAGTTGGGAAGTCCCAGTGAGTGTGTGAGGAGCTAGGCTGGAGAAAGGCTGGCTTCACACCACGGTTTGGAGCTGTAAGGTTTTGTCCTTTGTTTTGCAGCCTGACAGCCCCAGATGAGCAGAAACGGAGGGCAAATATGCCCTTCGATCCTGTTTTAAACAGGATTCGTTTCTGCACATCTGTGCAACTGTCCAGTGCTGAAATTTCAGCACCACGTGTTCAAAGGAGCTGCCCTCATTGCTGAAATTTCAGCCGTGGAACTCTCCATGGTGCTGAACTTTAGCGCCAGCTCTGCAATGCTGCTCTGTCCATGGTGCTAAATGAGTGTGGTGGCATTGCAGAGCTGCCGCTCTACAGTACATAGAGTCCAGGAATCGGTCCGATTTTTTATGGATCCAGCGCTCATAGACTTCCATATTATGGGCGCAGATCGCCCTGGATCTGGTAGAATCCGGTTTTGTCTGATTTTTGCATTGGACACAAACAATGATGCAGACTCCGATTTTGTGTCTGATGCAAAAATTGGACAAAACTGGATCTGCTCTGGTAAAATTGGTGGAGAATGCAGGCAACGCAGTGAGGCCAGCGCTGTTTTTTTTTTATATATATATATATTTTTTTTATCCCTGGACATCAGTCTATAGGCCCCGTGACACGGGGCGACATCGCCGCCAATTACATAGGTGACGTAGAGGTGTGGCCTATCGGCGGTGACATCTCCCCTACGTCGCCTCATGTAAAGGGGTGATGTCGGCGCCAATAGGCCACTCCTGGTTTCAGAGCAGTGCTGTAACCGGCCGCCGGCGACCTATCAGGCGATGAGAGCCATAGGCTCCCATTGTCCTGCATCGCCGCTGGGGTTTTCAGACACCCCGGCGGCGATGCCGCCTGTCAGCTCGCTGGCGCGGTGCTGGAGATGTCGTCCCGTGTAAATGGGGGACTGCGACGCTGGCGGGGTGCCAAAAACGTGCGCGCACCCACCAGTCACCGCCAACATCTCCAGCCCCGTTGCCAGGTGTGACGGGGCCTTATGTCCTGGGTAAAAGGAGTGGCCCAGACCCAGTCGAGGAAAACTACAGAAATGGAGGCCACACTAAAAGTGCTTATGGAGTCCATGCAGCAGCAGCAACAGGCTATGTAACAGCAGCAGGAAACCAGCCAGTTGTTAATACAGCACATCACAACATCACAGACAACAGGAGCTGCTGGGTATCTACAACATGCGGGGGTAGCGCTGCACACAGCGGCGACAGATTAGGCTCATTGGGTGGCAATTTAGCAACATATATAAGGAGCACCAGAACGGTTCTAACCATGCCTTCTGACGAAACCTGTGTACTGAAACACGTTGAGGGTGCTGGTGGACCTAGAAGGGTAGCCTCAAGGTACGTGCTATCACTTATGTGCTGTGGCACCTTAATTGGGTTTTGCAACCTGCTGGCATGTACCAAGGATAGGATTAGAGGACTGGATGGGTTATTTGTTTCTCCCTTATAAGAGTTGGGGGATCACACAATATTTGATTACAGTGAAAGGGGTATCTTCTACGTGTATAACAGGGGGAGACTGATGCCTAGAACAGCCTTATGGAGATAGAAGTGTACCAAAGGCAATAAAATAGGGCTAAGGCCTTGATGGTGTCTATAAATAAATAATGTTTGTCCCCCTGAATACATATTCAATACCCTTGGTATGGTTTTGATATCCCATGTAATTTGTGTACTGTGAAAAAATATTTTGATTGGAAGCACCATATTTTGGGCCCACTTTGTTTTTGACTGTTCTTCTTGTGAGTAACCACAACTAAGTTTACTGCTTGTCACTTGGGTGTATGAAATTTTTATAAAATTGTAAATCAATATCTTTAATTAATCTATTAGCATTAAATTAATAGTCTGGATCTTTTTTACCCACCACTCCATACCTTCTGATTTGGAGAGGGTGGATGTGGTTCTGTTTGGTGGGACTTTTAGGTTGTATAATTAATGATCCAGTAGGACATGGTGAGTCCATTTTTTAGGTTATAACATATATGGAGATGTTTGAAAGAGTGGCTGAGAGGGAGAGACTACCCCGAGACCAATGGGCAGAAGTTGTTGCTCCGTTTCTGGCCCCGGGTCCTATAAAAGCCTATCAGAACCTACCCCCTGAACAGATAGCAGACTACACAATCGTCAATGGTGAGATACTGGCACGTCTTGGGGTAAATGTGTTAGTCCGGGCCCAGCAGGTACACCAGTGGGGGTTTACCCCCTCCAAGCCAGCTCGGTCCCAATATTATGACTTATTGCACTTAATACAAAAGTGCTTGCAGTCCGAGTTGCTGTCTCCCAAGGCCATGCTGGACTGCATAGTAAGGGTACCTTTACACGCGGCTACATTTCTAGGGTGGCTACAGGTAACTTACTGGTTGCAGTGAAATCATGGAGAGATTATTCCATTTGTACACAGCAACAAGATAGAACCTTGTCTCCATGATTTCACTGCAACCAGTAAGTTACCTGTAGCCACCCTAGAAATGTAGCCGCGTGTAAAGGTACCCTAACTGACACATTTTGGAGGGCTTTGCCCCCCTCCCTCCAATCCTGGGTTGGTTAGGCATACCCTATTGATGCGCTCCACGTGATGGACCTTATAGAACGATATGAGTTTACCAAAGAGCTCCAGGGAGGGACTCCCTGGAAGGTGACAGGAAGGTCCCCTAAATCCCCACCCCTGAACCAGCGAGCGGAGCCTAGGAGGGCCACTCAAGACATTTCTGGGTAAGAACGGGGCCCCGTAGTCTGCTGGTGATGCCAGGAGCCAGGCCGTATGAGAGCCGACTGCCCCCACCTGGCTGAGCCCATGGACACAAACTTTGGCTACCGTCAATCCCATTATGCCGAACGGATATGAGGGTCCCAGTACTGAACATTTATGTAAGGTTGATGTGGAGGGCACTCCGGTTGTGGCCCTGCTGGACTCAGGGAGTCTCGTGACTCTGGTACGAGCCAACCTAGTAAAAACCAGCAAATACACAGGGTGAAAAATGGGGTGTTATGCATACATGGTGACTTAAAAGACTTATCCCACTGCACTAGTGGTGATAAAGAGGCCAGCGGGGAGGTGGTGCCATGAGGTGGGGGTTGTGATTGACTTACATTATGAACTGATACATGGAGAGACTTTCCTTTATTTTCTGTACTTTGGCCAACATGTGTCTCACACAGTGAACAACTGCCGACACTGGTGACAACCAGGTTGCATCCTCCAGAAGTTGGGTATGAACTAGGTGGCCCAGAGGAAGAGGTGCTTGCAGTAGGGGTCACCTCCACTGTGGTGGAGGGGGAAAATTCTCCATAGATGTGTTGGCGGGTGATATGGAAGACTTGCCGCCATGACCTGAATTGTCAGACTTAAATGTCTCTGGCAACAATTTTGGTACGGTGCAACTTTGAGACCCTACTTTGGCTCAGGCCAGGGAAAATGTGATGTTTATTAATGGAGAACCCCAACAAGCCACAGTGTTGTCATGCTTTGAGGTGACCCTAGACTTATTATACCGGGTTGAGAAAATACATGGGGAACTGGTAGAGCAATTACTGGTACCACAGATATATCGTAGGCTGGAAATGGGCCTAGTGCATGCGCATGTACTGGGTGGGCATTTGGGCAAGACAAAAACCCTAGACCGAATTTTGCAGCAGTTTTACTGGCTAGGAGTCCATGAAGAAGTTAAACGATATTGTAGTTCCTGTCCGGTGTGCCAGGTAACCAGTCCCCAGCCACACTTTCGGAGCCTTTGGTGCCTGACAATTATAGAGGTACCTTTCGAAAGAGTGGCAATGAATCTGGTCGGTCCTGTCAATAAGTCGGCAAGGGTTCACGAACATATCCTGGTAGTTCTAGATTATGCCACCCGGTATCCTGAGGCAGTCCCACTGCACCATACATCAGCTAAACTCATAGCAAAAGAACTCATGAGCATGTTCTCTCGGGTGGGGATTCCTAAATTGATTTTAACAGACCAGTGAACCCCTTTATGTCAAAAATTATGAAAGATCTCTGCCGCTTGTTAAATGTTAAACAGTTGCGCACATCACTCTATCATCCCTAAACAGATGGCCTAGTAGAAAGATTTAATAAGTCGATAAAGAACATGCTAAAAAAAGCAGTCTCCAAAGAAGGGAAGGACTGGGATCTCTTACAGCCCTATTTATTGTTTGCAGTGCGTAAGGTGCCCCAAGCATCTACAGGGTTCACCCTTCGAATTATTGTATGGCAGCCACCCCCAGGGCTTACTCGATATAGCCAAAGAGGCTTGGGAGAACCAACCAACCCCACACAAAAGTGTGATAGAGCATGTTGCAAAAATGCAGGAAACAATGGAGACAGTCCTACCACTGGTCCGGGAACATATGGAGGCAGCACAACAGTCTCAGAGTCAGGTCTATAACCGGGAGGCTGAAATAAGAACCTTTAGTCCAGGGGAGTATTCATTTGCGTGCAGAAAGAAAAGAGAAGAAGGGGCGCTGTGTGGTAACTATGGTCACTTTTATGGGAATACTGTTATGTGCGATTGCACTAACCTGCTAGGGTTGTGCCAGCCCTGCACAACCCTGGTGATGAGCCTGTTTGGAGGAAGATCTCTGGTCTGGCAGATGGCGTCTTGCGCTGCCCTCTCTCCACTGATGCGTCCTCTTCCTGTAAGGTCACGTGATCGCTTGAGGTCACATGACTGGCTGTCATCACAGGTCCTGTAATTCACCAGGCTACAGTGGGCTTAACCGCAGGTCCTTAAATTGAATTTAGTTAGAACTGGCTCACATCACAAACTCGATTCCTCCGGCGAGGCTCGAAGAGTGCCGAACGCCTATGGAGGAAAACTCGCTCACCAGGAGACTTCATCCATTATAAATTCATGCTAAAAACTTACAACTCTGCCCTTCACCTCGCCAAACAGACCTACGTCACCACCCTGATCTCCTCACTAGCCAACAACTCAAAGAAACTCTTTGACACCTTTCACTCTCTCCTCAGTCCGAAAGTGCATGCTCCTATCACTGACCTCTGTGCTGATGATCTGGCCTCTTACTTCACAGAGAAAATAGAAAACATCCATCAAGAAATCAGCTCCCAACATTCAAGTGTTTCTACTCCCATCTGTCCCCACATCCCCTCTGGCTCACTCTCCATTTTTGACCCAGCCACAGAAGAAGAAGTCTCCAGGCTCCTCTCGTCCTCACGTCCCACTACATGCACCTCTGACCCCATTCCCTCACACCTACTACAGACCCTCTCTCCAGTGGTCACCAGTCACTTAACCACAATCTTCAATCTCTCCCTCTCTACTGGCATCTTCCCCTCCTCCTTCAAACACTCTATTATTACTCCACTACTAAAGAAAACATCCCTTGACCCATCCTGCACAAATAACTACAGACCTGTCTCCAATCTCCCCTTCATCTCAAAACTCCTGGAGCGCCTGGTCTACACCCGCCTCACCCATTACCTCGCCACTCACTCTCTTTTATATCCATTGCAGTCTGGCTTCCGCCCCTTACATTCTACAGAAACTGCCCTTATCAAAGTGACCAATGACCTTCTGACAGCAAAACGTAATGGTGACCACTCTCTGCTTATCCTTCTTGACCTCTCTGCGGCTTTTGACACTGTTGACCACCATCTCCTACTCGCTATGCTGCACTCCATTGGCATTAAGGACACGGCTCTCTCCTGGTTCTCTTCCTATCTTTCTGACCGCTATTTCAGTGTATCATTCTCTGGCTCCACTTCCTCCCCTCTTCCTCTCACTATTGGGGTCCCTCAGGGTTCAGTCCTTGGCCCTCTCCTCTTCTCTCTCTACACAGCCCCGATCGGACAGACCATCAGCAGATTTGGCTTCCAGTACCATCTTTATGCTGATGACACACAACTATACACTTCAGCCCCTGACCTTACTCCCGCTCTAATAAAGAACACCAATGACTGTCTAACCGCAGTCTCCAATATCATGTCCGCTCTCTATCTGAAACTCAACCTTTCCAAAACTGAACTTCTTCTGCTCCCACCCTCTGCCAACCTCCCTAAACCTGACATCTCTCTCTCGGTGTGGGGGCACCACGATAACGCCCAGTCAGCAGGCTTGCTGTCTCGGTGTTTTGATAGACACTGATCTCTCCTTCACCCCATATCTACAATCTCTCACCCGCTCCTGTCGCTTGGACCTGAAAAATATCTCCAGAATTCGCCCTTTCGTCACCATGGAAACAACTAAAACCCTCACTGTGGCCCTGATTCATTCCCGCCTTGACTACTGTAATTCTTTATTAGCTGGCCTCCCCCACAGTAAGCTTTCCTTTCTCCAGTCTATCCTCAATGTAGCAGCCAAGATCACCTATCTAGCAAACCGTTACTCAGATGTGTCTGCTCTGTGCCAGTCACTACATTGGCTACCCGTACACTATAGAATCCAATTCAAATTCCTCGTTGTCACCCACAAAGCTATTCATGGTGCGGCACCTCCTTACCTCTCCACCCTCATCTCTGTCTACCACCCCACCCGTCCCCTTCACTCTGAACGTGAACTCAGACTAACATCGGCATTAATCTGAACCTCCCATTTCCGACTCCAAGACTTCTCTCGAGCTGCACCAAACCTCTGGAATGCTCTACCCCAAGAAATTAGGACAATCCACAACTTGCATAGCTTCAGACGCTCCCTAAAAACACACCTCTTCAGGGCGGCCTATCCTTCTCCCTAACAGTAGTCATTTAGACATAAGATACTAATTGTTATAAGCCCCTGTACTTTGTGTTCCCATCCCGTCTTAGATTGTAAGCTCCTTCGAGCAGGGTCACCTTCATTTTTTGCCTTTTTATTGTATTTCCTAAGTTGATTCTATGTTTATTGTATGTAACTACTGTTCTGCATTACCTTTCTGTACCGTATATTTTTCTTATATGTACCGTTGTACTGTAAAGCGCTGCGGAATATGTTGGCGCTATACAAATAAAGTTTTATTATTTATTATTATTAACTGTACTTTATCCATGGCGGATTTTTCCCAAGGTATACTGTCAATTCCAAGAGCAGCTCCAGCTTCTACTCCCTCAAGCAGAGGGAGAAGTAACAATGGAAAAAGTTTTAGAAGTCTCAAGAGGAGCGCTAAGGATGACAGTAAAAGGATGTTTGAGCAAAATTATCAAACCTTTATTAATATTCCTCCTGCAAGCTCCACAATGCATTTCGACAATGCATAGGACCGTCTATATCAGGTCTTCAACTACCTGATGAAGACGGTCCTATGCACTGTCGAAACGCGTTGTGGAGCTTGCAGGAGAAATATTAATAAAGGTTTGATAATGAAGGTTAATAAAGGTTTTAAGTGCGCGCAGTGGCAAGTGATACCTAGCACAGTGCTGGAAAGGGTAAGTAAAGGGTTTTTTATTTTAGTATGGGCAGTAGCACGGGGGGGGGGCATGTGCCATCACTGGGGGCCATGATCCAGCACAGGGGCATGTGTGCCAGCACAGGGGGCCATGATCCATCACTGTGGGACTTGTGCCATCACTGAGGGATGTGTGCCATCACTTGGGGCCGTGTGCCACCACTGGGGGCCATGTGCCAGCACAAGGGGGCTATATCTAATATAAGGGGGCCATATCCAGATTAAGGGGGCCATATCTAGGAAGGGGGGCTATATCCCAGGATGAGGGACCATGTATCGGGATGAGAGGGCTATGGGGGACATATATGATTTGTATAAGATGGACCCCATTTAACATTAACCCCTTCATGACCCGGGAATATTTTGTTTTTCATTTTCGTGTTTTGCTCCCCTGCTTCCAAGAGACATAACTTTTTTATTTTTCCGTCAATATAGACATATGATGGCTTGTTTTTTGCGGGACGAGTTGTACTTTCATATGCAATAATTTATTTTACCATATAGTGTACAGGGAAATTGCAAAAAAATTCTAAATGCAGTGAAATTGCAAATAAAGTGCAATGACACGTCTATTTTTGGGTATTTTAGTCGCCATGTTCACTATATGGTAAAACCGACGTGACTGGGTGATGCCTCGGGTCGGTACGAGTTTGTAGATACCCAAAATGTATACCTTTACTGGTACCTAGGTGGTGAAAAAAAATTCAGAAGTTTGAAAAAAAACCAAAAACAGACTTTTTGCGCCATGTTCTGCGACCCGTAGCGTTCTCATTTTTCGGGATCTAGGGCTGTGTTATGGCTTATTTTTTGCGTCTTGAGCTAACGTTTCTAATTATACCATTTTTGGGGGGATCCGCAGTTTTGATCGCCCGTCATTGCATTTTATAGAAATGTTGCGGCGACCAAAAAAACGGAATTTTGGCGTTTGGACCATTTTTTCTGTTATGGAGTTTACGGCTCTCATTAATGGATTTAATACAATAGATAGATCGGGCGATTCTGAACGCGGTGATACCAAACATGTATATTTTTTTTTTTTAATACCGTACTTTTATTGTGATTGGGGGTAAAGGGGGTGATTTGAACTAATATATATTTTTTTTACAGGTTTTTAAAAACTTATTTTTTCGTTCATTCTTATTTTTACACTGCCTCTTTAAGAGGCACCTTTCTGCAGCTCATCTGTATCTCCCAGAATCGCGGACCTGTTGCGGTTGGCAGCGCCTGCCAACCACAACATGGAACTGCGCTCTGACAGCATCCGGGGTCTAGCCAGGACCCCGGGCTATCATGTGAGCGCCGGAGATCTCGCGATACTATCGTGGGATCTCCGGAGCAGGCGGGGAACAGCGCGTTCCCCGCCGCGGCCGCCTTGGATCCCGCTGTCAATCACTGAGGGGTTGCGGCATGTAAAGGTGCTCTTAGGGTGCGTGCACTCGATCTATGAACGCAGCATTTTGGACCTGTGTCCAAAACGCTGCGTTGTAAAGTAGAAGCATAGTGGATGGGATTTCAAGCAATCTGGCTTGACAAAGAAGTTCCGTTCAAAACGCATTGCCTGGTGTGGCGCCAATCGCTTCATCTGCTATCTGTATGCTTGCATGTCCTGTGTTGCTTGTTGGAACGCTGACTGAAATTTAAATAAATTCCACGACAATATTTGCATCCAGAAGCTGGATCCTCTGTTCATTCATTCTTATTGAAGCCTCGGTGAGATCAGGATGTCGGGTTCGTGCATGCCAGTCTGGAGCATGGTGAGCTGAGAACTTTTTCGATTTCAAGAAATCCCATCCTCACTATGCTTCACCCGACCACAGCTGAGGTGTGGATTGATGGCATTCCGCTCCTCCGCATGTTCATTTCATGCTGTGGAGTCAAAAGCGGCTGCCATCAGGTGAATGCAGGCAGAAGCCGCCCTGCACCCACCGCAGATGGTGAGTACAGTGTGGCTGCGGTCTCCCTGCAGTAATCCACGGGTTACTGCAGGTCTGAAGGAGCTGCAGCCAAGACGTAGCTCCTCCAGACCGTGAGCACATTGCCTTAATGGGGCTGCTGGAGATAGCCGAGTGTTGAGCTTGGTTGGACTTCCGCACTCCCATTAGAATGAATGGAGTAGAGGTGTGTGCGCATGATTGACCATAACGCCATTCATATGGGGCTTTTCAGAGTCCTGGTTCAATGGGGATCTCAGTAGTCAGACCTTCAATGTTCGGGAAGTCATCCCCCATCCCATACCTTTTATTAGAATTAAAAATGCTATGTATTTTTCATTCATAGTAAAATCTCCTGTCAGGTTCTGTAAACTAGATTTGCAAATTAGAGAACAAGTTCATATAATTTAGCAATTTTCAAATTAGTGTCACATGTATTAGTATCATTATAAACATCCCATAGTACTTAATGATTTATTTCCTCAGAATTCTATATTACCTGAGTTAAAGTGCTGAGTGAACCAGTAAAGCAGACTATGACCAATCCAAGGACAAACAGCTCTCTTCTTCTTCCCAAAATATCTGGATATTCATCCATGATCGCAGTGATAACAGCTTCAAGGCCTCCAAACTAATTGTGGTAGATGTATACAAGGTGTTAATTTTCAAACTGAATGGTTTTCCTTGAAATTAATGGAAGATAGCTGTACAACTGAGTGAAAGCATTCTAGCATATATTTAAAGGCTACTTAATAATAATAATAGCCTATCCTTAAGATTGGTTGGAGCGTGACACCATGCACCGCTGCTGACCAATGCCTCTGAGCACTGGCGGCAGCTAAATATCACTTGTGGAGCTGCTTAGCACAGGTCTGTCAGCAGCATAGTGGCTGTGGCCTTGCAGTGTGCATCTGCACCTAGTCATATAGTTAGATGTAGATCAGTAGTACCCTGCTGTTGCCTCCATGCAGTTGACAAAGCTGAACTTTTCCGATCTACACCTAAGCAGATCCGGCTGACTGCAGCCCTGAGATTAGCTAATCAGTGGCAGTGGTGTATTGCACCCCCACTGATCTGATATTCATAATATTAAATTGATGAAATACCACTGATCTGGTATGAATCAATATTAAAGTACTGGACAACCACATTTGGTAAATTATATACTCTTAGCTAAATTTTTGTTTGTAAAATTATACACCCATATTTATACCAATACAATAAGAATACGTGTGTGCTCAGTATAAATATGTTTTGATCATTTTAGAATTTACTAGTGCATCTCAATGAATTAGAATATCATCAAAAATCAATGTCATATTGCGATGTTTCAGGGCGTTTCTGGGAGCCCTGAAACGCGTTGACTAATAAATCAATATTCACCCTTTGATGTCTTGTCGAATACGGCAGCACAGTTTTTAACCCTTCCTCCTCCTTACTTTAATGTTCTGAGATAATGACCTTTAGGTTTTCATTGGCTGTAGGCCATAATCATCAACATTAACAGAAAAACCACTTGAAATAAATCACTGTTTGTAATAAGTCTATATAATATATGCATTTCACTTTTTGTATTGAATTAGTGTAATAAATTAACGTTTTGATGATATTCTAAGTCATTGAGATGCGCTAGTATGTATGGAAGGAATAGGAAGAATATGATTTTGATGGGATATAAGTTGACTTACTGTACTATCCAAACCAAGCGTGATCATCATCAGAAAAAATATAATAGCAAAGAAAGTTGAGCCAACCATGTTAGCAATTGCTTCTGGGTAGGTTATAAATAGAAGGCTAGGTCCTATTGAGAAAGCAGAAATAATAATATGAAGCATATTAAAGCAAGTTGTCATTGCATAGTTGTTCAATAGCACATTATGCTGTAACCAATGATAAATAAAGGCCCCACTTTTGAGTATTATTGATGATTGAATCTTTTGAAATTCAAATTTGCAGATTGGCGGAATTTACACAAAAAATTTAATCTGAACTGTATAAATTGTCATGAATCGCATAATTAAAAAGCCTGTAATTTCTTGATATATGTGTAGAGCACTGTGAATTCCACTTGGAGTCAATTGAACACATTTTCAGCTCTGTAATGCAAACAAAGCCTCATTAATGTCCAAATGACTTCCACCTATCTGGCTAGGGGAAAATGGATGATAACCAGAGGTTACTAACAGCTAACATATTTAACACCACACTACAGAGAAGCCGGACAGAAGAAAAGGGGGGTAAAACCCCCACAGCATAAAGGGAGGCTGACATGACAGGGTTAAGGCGGGAGTGGGAAGTTTGCTATGGAAAGATTAGAAGGAGAGGTTATTAGCTGAAGGGAAAATAGTAGGACGGGATTATAGTAGAAGGGGTGGAGTTTTAGATTAGGGACAATTTACAGTGGTGGGCATCAAGTGAGAAAAAAAGGGGGGGAGGAGTAACAAGGGGGGTCATATAAAAGGGGGCCACCATTTTGAGGTGTCAGCCATTTTGGGTTCACTGACCCCTGTTGAGGATCTCCCACCCACCCTCCCTAATTTGCTAGCACTTGATTTTGCAGGTTGGACATTGGGGTTTCTTTTCAGTTTAAGGGGATTTTTTAATTTTTGATTGTCATTTGGTCTGGAATGGAAAAATGGAATGGCCGCCGGGGGTGATGGACGCATGTAAGGAGGCTCCAGGCTCTTGGACACTATCCACCGCATCCAAGCTCGCCTGTCCTCCCTACACACTACCAGCTCCACTGCCGTCACCCCCGTGCACTCCACCGACCATCTGGGCCACGCACCCCATCCTGTGGCCGGCCGTGCCCTGCGGCCCCCACTCAGGCCTGTGACCCTCACAAGGCCTGCGGACCTCACTCAGGCCGCGACCCCGCACTCTGACCTGCGGCCCCTGCTGCACCGGCACCTAGGTGCTTACACCGGCACCGCTCCCTCCCCGGAGTCCCCGCTCTCCGTGCCCGGCGGGTCCCGCTCCACCAGGAGGCACCATCACTGTGGATGCTGGCCTCCTCCAGCGGCGCCCGGCGCCACTCTGAACTATAGGCCCCGCGGCCACCTAGGAGGCGGCTCGTCCCTCCTGCCCTCCACAGCAGCGAGACACCCGCACCGCTCCGGGACCTCGCACGTGCGCAGCGGCGACTGTGCACCCCGCCGGCGGGCCCCACACTCCCGGCCGGATCCCCGGCCCGCAGCAGCAGCACCGCGCCTGACGCCCTGAGGGGCCGCCCGCCCTGCCAGTACCGACCAGCCACAGCCAGGACAGGAGCACCAGCGCTCCCACGACACCATAGCCAGTCAGGTGAGGAAACCGAGGGGCCCCCCATCCACCGGCTGCACCAGCAACCAGGGCCCCAGGCTACCCCTGGCCCCCGCTCCTGACCCCTGTCCACTGCACCTGGGCCCCTGCTGCTTTTAGCCTTTCTCCATCTGGCTCCAGTCCGCACCCAGCCCTGCAGTTACAACCTGCCCTCCTGGCCGTGTCTGACCCCCTCCTGGCTGCGCTTGACCCTCCAGGCTGCGCTTGACCCTCCAGGCTGCGCTTGACCCTCCAGGCTGCGCTTGACCCTCCTGGCTGCGCTTGACCCTCCTGGCTGCGCTCGACCC
The DNA here is from genome assembly GCA_033576535.1 of Allobates femoralis. NCBI lineage: Eukaryota > Metazoa > Chordata > Amphibia > Anura > Aromobatidae > Allobates > Allobates femoralis. Next base: position 618,125,553 of record JARQOC010000003.1, read on the forward strand.
CCGGCTGTGCTTGACCCTCCTGGCTGTGCTTGACCCCCCCACCCCTGGCTACACTTGACCCTCCAGGCTGCGCTTGACCCTCCTGGCTGCGCTTGACCCTCCAGGCTGCGCTTGACCCTCCAGGCTGCGCTTGACCCTCCAGGCTGCGCTTGACCCTCCAGGCTGCGCTTGACCCTCCTGGCTGCGCTTGACCCCCGGCTGTGCTTGACCCTTCTGGCTGTGCTTGACCCCCCCACCCCTGGTTACACTTGACCCTCCTGGCTACGCTTGACCCCCCTGGCTACGCCCGGCTCCTGGCTACCATCGACCACCTGCCTGCTGTCAATCTCTCCTGCTACCCTGGGCCCCCTGGCTCCACCACCCCGTCCACGGCTGCACCATCCCATCATCCGACAGCATCACCCGGCTCCGCCATCTCGTCTCCGGCTCCATCATCTCGTCTCCGGCTCCATCATCTTGTCTCCGGCGGCATCATCCGACGGCACCATCCCATCATCCGACAGCTCCACCCGGCTCCATCATCTCGTCTCCGACTCCATCATCTCGTCTCCGGCTCCATCATCTCGTCTCCGGCTCCATCATCTCGTCCCCGGCTGCATCATCCGACAGCACCATCCCGTCATCCGACAGCACCACCCGGCCCCGTCATCTCGCCTCCGGCTCCGTCATCTCGTCTGCGGCTCTATCATCTCGTCTCCGGCTCCATCATCTCGTCTCCAGCTGCACCACGCCATCCACGGACTGCACCCCACTTGTGAACACGACTGTACCCCCTTGCTGTACCCCATCCCTGGCTTTTACGCATCCTGGGCTATTCCTGCATCCCCGGCTGTACCACTTCCCCAGTTGTCTTCCACCCCCAGCTACACCCCACCCCTCCTATTACAATCCCTGACTCCACCCCACCCCAGGCTGCACCCCACCACCTGACCGCACCCTACCCCTGGCCACACCACACCGCGCGCCACCCCCGACTCCACCCCGTCCTCCGCCACCCCTAGCTCTACCCACACCCCTTCTCCATCCACGCACCTTACCTGCCACACCCCACCCCTGTCACTTCTCACCGCCAAAACCAGCTGCCCACAATGTTTCCCCTCCTCTTCACCCTCACCCCCATCCTGCTCCACTTCCTCCTAACCCCGCACATCCCTCCACCCACCAAGGCCATAGCGATCTCTCCATCCTTCCTACCCACCCATCTCACCCCCTCCTCCGAACTGTTCCTCCATACCCAATCACTCTTCTCCACACACGCACGGCCCCCACGCAAACTCTCCTGCTCCCACCTCCTAACCCTCTCGCTACTTCTCCTACTTGCAGGTGACATATCCCCCAACCCTGGACCCCCCCACCGCATCCCTCCACTCGCCTCCAATCTTCGCCCATCCCCCATCACAAACTCTCGCAACCCCCGCAACCTCATACCCATTCACCCAACCCCAGTCCCCCTGCCTGGAGCACTCTGGAATGCCCGCTCAGTGTGCAACAAACTCTCCTACATCCATGACCTCTTCATCTCCAACAAATTCAAATTCCTCGGCATCACCGAAACTTGGCTCACCCCCGCCGACACAGCCTCCCCTGCTGCCCTCTCCTACGGCGGACTCACGCTTTCCCACACACCTCGCCCTAATAGCACCCGCGGGGGCGGTGTGGGTATACTCTTGTCCGACAGCTGCTCCTTCATCCCTACTACACCTCCTCCCTCCGCCTCCTTTCCCTCCTTCGAACTGCACTCTATTCGCATTTTCTCCCCCTGCAACCTCCAACTCGCGGTCATCTACCGACCCCCGGGATCCACTACCTCCTTCCTTGACCACTTCAACACTTGGCTTCTCCACTTCCTCTCCTCCGACATCCCCACCATCATCATGGGCGACTTCAACATCCCCATCGACACCCCCGACCCGCCTACCTCCCGACTCCTATCTTTGACCACCTCCTTCGGCCTCTCCCAATGGTCCTCCTCAGCCACTCACAAAGACGGCCACACGCTTGACCTCATCTTCTCCCGCCTCTGTTCCCTCACCGACCTCTCAAACTCACCCCTCTTCCAATCTGACCACAACCTGTTGACCTTCTCCTCCCTCTTTCCCCCCTCCTCACCCCCCCCTCTCCGAAAACTCAGTCACCCACGCAGAGACCTAAAAGCCATCGATTTCAACTCACTCTCCCACTCCCTCCTCCCTCTCACGGACCTTGCCTCCTCACCCGACGTTAACACTGCCGCCACCCTCTACAACTCCACACTAACTGCGGCTCTTGACCAGGCTGCCCCCCTCACACACACCAAAACCCGCACAAACAGACAACCATGGCTCACCCCTCTCACAAAAGAGCTTCGCCGAACGTCCAGGGTCGCTGAACGGAGATGGAAGAAATCCCACTCCACGGCCCACCTCACAATCTACAAGCAATCCCTCTCCAACTTCAAGGACGCACTCACTGCCGCAAAACAAACCTACTTCTCTTCTTTAATCAACACACTGTCCCGAAACCCCAAACAACTATTCAGAACCTTCAACTCCCTTCTCAGTCCCCCAGCACCTCCTCCTTCCCCCCTCATCTCCGCTGACGACTTCGCCACCTTCTTCAAACACAAGATTGATAAAATTAGAGTAAGCTTTGGCCCAACGTCCACCCAACCACACACCATTACCGCCCAACCCTCCTCGACCAAAGGAAGCTTCTCCAACGTGACTGAAGCCCAGCTCTCCACCCTCCTGTCACGATCTCACCTCACCACCTGCGCCCTCGACCCTCTCCCTACCCATCTCATCCCAAACCTCACCACCGCCCTCATCCCTGCCCTAACCCAACTCTTCAACCTGTCACTCACTACTGGCGTCTTTCCCTCCTCCTTCAAACACGCCTTGATCTCACCCATCCTCAAAAAACCCTCCCTCGACCCATCATCCGTCGCCAACTACCGCCCAATATCCCTTCTCCCTTTCGCTTCCAAACTACTCGAACAACACGTCCACTCTGAACTGTCGTCCTACCTATCCTCCCGCTCCCTCTTCGACCGCCTGCAATCTGGTTTCCGACCTCATCACTCCACCGAAACTGCCCTTACTAAAGTCACCAATGACCTCCTGACCGCTAAGAGGAAAAAACACTACTCCGTCCTCCTCCTCCTCGACCTATCCGCCGCCTTTGACACAGTCGACCACTCCCTCCTACTCCAAATCCTAGAATCCCTTGGCATCACCGACCTCGCCCTCTCCTGGATCTCCTCATACCTTACGGACCGCACTTTCAGCGTCACCCACGCCGACACCTCTTCCTCGTCCTACCCCCTTACTGTCGGCGTCCCCCAGGGATCGGTACTTGGACCGCTACTTTTCTCCATCTACACCCTCGGCCTAGGTCAACTCATTGAGTCCCATGGCCTCCAGTACCATCTCTACGCCGACGACACCCAGATCTACCTCTCCGGGCCCGACATCACCTCCCTTCTGTCTAAAATCCCCCAATGCCTGTCCGCCATCTCATCTTTCTTCTCTGCTCGCTTCCTCAAGTTGAACATGGACAAAACAGAGTTCATCGTCTTCCCCCCCAGCCGCCCTCCCCCTCTGCCAGACCTGTCAATCCGAGTCAACGACTGCTCTCTCTCCCCAGTCCCCCACGCAAAGTGCCTCGGGGTCACCCTCGACTCCTCCCTCTCCTTCAAGCCCCACATCCAAGCCCTTGCCACCTCCTGCCGACTCCAACTCAAGAACATCTCACGCATCCGCCCGTTTCTTAACCACGACACCGCCAAAACTCTCGTCCACACCCTCATCATCTCCCGCCTGGACTACTGCAACCTACTGCTCACCGGTCTCCCTGCCTCCTCCCTTGCACCTCTCCACTCTATCCTGAACTCAGCTGCCCGTCTAATCCACCTGTCTCCCCGCTACTCCCCTAGCTCCCCTCTCCGCATGGCACTCCACTGGCTCCCCACCCCCCAAAGATCTAAATTTAAAATCTTAACACTGACTTACAAAGCCATCCACAACCTGTCCCCCCCTTACATCTCCGACATGGTCTCCCAATACCAACCTGCACGCAACCTACGCTCCTCACAAGAACTCCTCCTCTCCTCCCCCCTCATCTCATCCTCCCACAACCGCATACAAGACTTCTCCCGCGCCTCCCCTAGACTCTGGAACTCCCTCCCCCAGCACGTCAGACACTCGCCTACCCTCAAGAGCTTCAAAAAGAACCTGAAAACTCATCTATTCCAACAAGCCTATAACCCATGATGAGACCCAGCGCCGCTCCACCAACCGCTTGGCGCTTACCCCCCCCTATTGTGTCCTCCCCCACCCCCGTAGACTGTGAGCCCTCGTGGACAGGAACCTCTCCCGTCGTGTATCAGCAAGCATTGTCATATGTACTGCTCATATGTACTGTACCTGTCCTTGTTACCCCCACTGCTTATGTAAAGCGCCATGGAACCAATGGCGCTATATAAATAAATAATAATAATAATAATAATAATTATTACATCTTGTCGCAGTAGCTAGGCGTAAGGGGAGAAGATCCTCGAAGTTGGTGGAGGTGGTTATTGGGGGAGCAATGGGGGGGAACCCAAGAGGTTCTGGACCCCTCGGAGTGGATCTAGAGGTTGGTGGCGCTGAATGGAAAAAATTGGCTGACCAACGTGCTTCCGAGCTGGAGTCAATCGGCTGGAGGCAAGTTTCAGTCGGGTGAGATCACCCAGGAAAAAGGGATTTGGGCTTCGAGGATCAACCCCCTTTGAGTTTAGGATGTTTTGGTTAACTTTTGTAAATTATTAATAAATGGCTGCTGTGGCCAATTTAATCCAATAATAGAGTGCGGTTTCGTTATTTGTGGTAAAGGAGTAAAATGGGGTTGGCCGGCAGTGAAAAAGGGGGGTTAAGTTAACTGGGGGGTTTTTTAAGGGATACAAGGACTCGCCTATACCTTTTGTCAAGTATCTGACTTTTGTATATAAATTTGTATGAACGGTCTAAAATTTCTCCCTTTCGGGCGGGGGGCAGATGCATGCATTGCTGTGTATAGATTGTATATACAAAGGGACAGTAGCCAGAGGAGTGTAACTCAGAGAGGGCTCGAGCTGCCTGTCATACGAGCAAGAGACTGTACGCAGGAGGAGAGAGGGTCGCATCTTAGCTACAGGCAGGCAGGAGCTGCCAAGAGTAGCGCAAAAGGGAGGTCTCAGAACTCGCCGGGTGAGGAGAATCCCAACTTGCTTCCAGGCCACCTGGACCCCTAAGAACTCTTGTGGATGGTACCCTGGAAGAACCTGCTACTTCTACCAGTAAAGTTAACGGAGACTTCAACCCATGTGTTTGTCGGTTATTCTGCCCTCTCAGTCCTGCACCCCTTATGGCCTACCACCAGCATAGACTTTCCTGGTTGCCCTGGGAATCTGCTCCACCCATAGTAAGTGAAAACATCACCGCTGCCATCCCATCATCCCCAGAGGTCCCACACCACAGCCGCGGCCACTAATAGCCGCATACCATTGGTGGCATCACGACAACCATTCCTAACCACGAGCCCAAAACTTTTCAATCTCGACCCCCAGGGCCACGAGACCGGGCCGCAACCCCCATGACTCCCCACTAGCAGCAGAATAGCGGGCCCCATCTTTGAGTACCCCACAGCCCTGGGGCACATCAGGTTCCTGGCGTCACGAACAGGATTCTGTGCCCAACACTAACTGGTACTGTGTGCCATAGACTGTATTGAACTGTGTTCACTCACCATTGTTACCCCATGTGACGTGCTGGAAAGCGAGGGGGCATGTCATCGTGGGCGGGACCTTGGGATGAGCACGAAAAGAGACAAAGGCCCACGTTCTCACAACAGCCAACGCGATGCAGGAAGTCATGCGCCAGAAATCCCCTGCACGCTAAACTCCCTGTCGGAGGAGCAGGAGACCGCCCACTGATAAAAGACGAGGGCGGTCTGCAGTTCACCAAGGGGGGAATAAGATGTCCGCCCCAGTGGAAAAGCAGTCCATGGTGGAGCAGGCCGCAGACCCCAACGATGCTGCCGCTGAGTACGAGCCCACGCCTGTGATGCCCGCGACCTTATCCATTCTACCCTTCACAATGCCGTACATCCCGGAAGCGACGTAACTACTGCAATAATCAGGGGAAGCAAACACCCTTAATGACTTTAAAGAGTGGATAAAAAGTGTATTTGTGGTGTACTCCATGACGGAGGAGCAACGAGTGACCATGTTAATGGGACAATTGACCATTGCGGCCCAGCGCAAAGTAAAATCCTGACTAGATACCAACAGACAGTAAAGCAAATATTTTCCAGATTAAAGGAAGCCTTCGACACCCGGACGGCCGTGGAGCTAAAAGTAAGATTCTTTGGGTGCAAGAAAGGGGTGCAGGATAGTATACGGGAACGGAACTATGCATTGAACCTGCAAAAGGCGCTGAGGGCCATGAAGCAGGTGGACCCCGACAGCACCCGGGATGAGAACAAACTGTTGACTGAGCAAGGGTCACAGCTTAGCTACAGGCAGCCAGGACCCACCAAGAGTAGCGCAAAAGGGAGGCCTCAGAACTCATCGGGTGAGGAGCATTCCAACTTGCTTCCAGGCAACCCAGACCCCTAACAACTCGTGTGGACGGTACCCTGGACGAACCTACTTCTACCAGTAAAGGTAACTGAGACGTCAACCCTTGTGTATGTCGGTCATTCCGCACCCTCAATCCTGCACCCCTAATGGCCTACCACCGCCATAGACTTTCCCGGTTGCCCTGGGCATCCGCTCCACCTGTGGGGACAGAAACGATCACCGCTGTCAACCTATCATCCCCAGAGGTCCAGGACCGCAGTCGCGGACACTAACAGCCACATACCATGGGTGGCGTCACGACAACCATCCCAAACCACTAGCCCAGAACTTTTCAATCTCGAACCCCAGGGCCACGAGACCGGGTCGCGATCCCCATGACTCCACTCCAGCAGGCCGGGTCCTCGATTACCCCATGGCCCAGAGCGCGTCAGAGAGAAAGCAGATGTACTGTACTAATTTAATTGTGAAAAAGTAATGACCTCTCAACTAGAAATGAAAAAAAATTCCCCTTTTTGTGATACGCATCTGGTTTGTTATTTATAAAATCATTAGGCAATTACAAAATCTTTTTGTCAAGCCATCTAAACAAGATCTCCATATTTTGGCTTGTCATTGAGCCTGTTAAAAAATATGCCCTTCTTTCAGAGCTGTTTCTTGAGGGTTCATAAACATGAGAGTACATTTCCCAGCATCAGTAGTACAGTCAAGCACTATGAAACACATTGTGCAGTCAGGAGGTGTGTGTCTGTTGTGGCTGTGCAGTGACTACGGCAGGAGCAACATAGGATAGAATTAAAACGGGGCAGGCAAGGAGATGCTCTGAAGTTTAGGGCCACCAATAACAGACCTAGAAGCATCAAATATGTATAAATCAAGTATCAATGAATTTCAGGAGCTTTGTGGCTATGTATTAACTGCAACAAGAACAGTATGATAGAGCGCTAAGAATGAGGCAGTCAATGACTACTTGGCAGTTTCGGGTCAGCAATGGCAGACATGGCAGCAGTAGTACAGTATGGATGACATGATGGACATTAAACGAGTTGTCCTAGCTTTTTCTATAATTTATGGGTGTATCTAGGCAGCAAAATGTTTACAATTTGTAATATACATCATGTCAACATTTTGCTGGGTTTCGCAGAGATCACTGATTTGCAGATACACAGAGCAAGAGGGGAGATGAATGCAGAGTGTCTGCAATATGAAGACACCATCCTTATTAGCATGTAAGTAATAAAATTATTTTTCTCAGTGATTACAGGACAATTTTAAGTCAGACAATGAAGATGCACTAGGAAACTGCAGGGACACGTAGTGATAAGTTTGGAGGCATAAACAACCTGACATGTTCCCTTTAATGTGTAGGTGCTGCTGTGTTGTAGTCTATGGGTAAGGTGGCTCTCCAGGCACAGGTGAACTGATGTTGCTGGGTGTGTCAGATGATGCAGTAGTCCACTCCCCCAGCCTTTAAATAGTTTCACTTCCTTTTACTAGGTGTCGCTAATAGAGTTTGTCTCCTCAAGACTGCAAACTGAGAAAGTCATATGTGCACTTAGTGCTGAAACCTCATCTTTTTTTTCTCCGGTGTGGATTTATATGTAAAATCATTCTTAAAACCCATCCTACATGATAATATATGTGCATCTAATGAAAATATAGAGTCCCTGTGGGTAGGTTAAGGGGAGGGGGAAAAAATAATAAATTATTGATAAGGGTTTGTTGTAAGTCTCCAACAATAATGGAAGCAGTGGAGAATATCCTCATAAAGCAAATAGATGAAGCAGCGACTCAGGGAGAAGTCATTAGTAATAGCTTTTTGACAAGTATGAGAGACAATTACCCTTCACAACTGTTTCATGACCCAACAAGAAGGGGGACACTGCTAGACCTAATATTAACCAACAGGCCGGACCGCATATCAAATGTATGGGTTGGAGGCCACTTAGGTAATAGTGATCATGAAATAATAAGTTTTCATGTATCCTTTAATAAGATGTGTAGTAGAATGATTACAAGGACCCTAAACTTCAGGAAGGCAAACTTCCAATGGTTGAGAGATGATCTGAGAGTGCAATAAACTGGGTCGATGTCCTGAGACATAAAAGCACACAAAGCAAATGGGAGACAATTATTAGCATCCTGAATAGGACCTGCGCACAGTATATACCCCATGGGAATAAACATGCTAGAAATAGGAGGAAACCACTATGGCTAAATAGGCTCTAAGGGCGCAATAAGTGACAAAAAGAAAGCATTTAGGTATTAAAGCAAGTAGGTAGTGATAAGGTATTACATAAATGACTAAATAAAGCTCTAAGGAGCACAATAAGTGACAGAAAGAAAGCATTTAGGGTATTAAAGCAAGTAGGTAGTGATGAGGTAGTACATAAATGCAGAAAATTAACATCTGTAAAAAACAATTCAAAGCAGCAAAGATTGATAAAGAGAGACTCATTACCAAAGAAAGTAGAAATAATCCCAAAATACTCTTTAACTACATAAATAGTAAGAAACTAAAAAATGATTGTGTTGCCTGCTTTAAATATAGTCTGGGTGAAATGGTGGATGAAGATGAGGAAAACGCCAATATGCTAAATTACTTTTTTTAACCAGAATTTACACAAGAAAATCCCATGACAGACAACATGATCAGTGATGACAAAACTTCTCCATTAAATGTCACCTGCTTAACCCAGCAGGAAGTACTCCGCCGTTTAAAAATCACTAAAGTTGACAAATCCCCAGACCTGGATGGAATACACCGCAGAGTACTGCAGGAATTAAGTACTGTCATAGATAGACCATTGTTTTAAATTTTTAAAGATTCCATAATAACAGGGTCTGCACCACAGGACTGGCATATAGCAAATGTGGAGCCAATATTCAAAAAGGGGACAAAACCTGAACTTGGAAATTATAGACCAGTAAGCTTAACCTCTACTGTGGGTAAAATCCTGGAGGGTTTTCTAAGGCCGGTTTCAAACTTGCGTTCAGGATGCAGCGTATGCGAACGCAGCCAAACACATGCGTTCTGCATCCCTATGTTTAACATGGGGACGCATGGTACCTGCTTTGGGCTGCGTTTGCATGCGTTGCGTTCGGACGTGCATATTCTCAGCGCCCTCTGAACGCAACATGTTGCATTTTTACTGCGTCTCAGGAGGCTTGCTTTGTTCGCAAGCATACTGAAGAGCAGGTATAATGCATGGCACTGAATGGAGACGCACTGCCATTTGCAGGTCTCCACAGCAAACGCATCTTTTTTTTAACTTGTGACAAAATCCACAGCTCCTCCTAGGCCATCTCTCTCTCTCTCTTCTCTCACTCTCTTCCCCCCTCTCTCCCTCTCTCCCTCTCTCCCTCTCCTTATAATGGTTTTCAATGACCGGTAATACATTCCTATGGGAATAATTCTGTTAGTGCATGCAGATAATCAACGCTGTGTTGACAGAATTATGTATGCGTTTAGGTTTGCAGACAATCGGCAGCATTTACAAATGCAAATGTGAAAGTAACCTAAGAGATGCTGTACTGGAGTATCTGAAGAAGAATAACCCCATGACCCAATATCAACATGGGTTTACAAGGGACCGTTCCTGTCAAACTAATCTGAAAAGCTTCCATGAAGAAGTAAGTTCTGGCCTGGACCAAGGAAATACAGTGGAAGTGGTGTATATGGACTTTTCAAAAGCATTTGATATGGTGCCACACAAAAGGTTGATACATAAAATGACATCAATGGGATAGGGGAAAATATTTGTAAGTGGGTTAGGAACCGGCTCAGTGATAAGAAACAAAGGGTGGATATTAATGGTACACACTCAGACTGGGTCACAGTTAACAGTGGGGTACCACAGGGGTCCATATTGGGCCCGCTTTTTAACATATTCATTAATTACCTTGTAGAGGGCATACAGAGTAGAATTTCTATATTTGCAGATGACACTAAACTCTGCAGGGTAATCAATACAGAGGAGGACAATTTTATATTACAGGAGGATTTATGTAAACTAGAAGCTTGGGCTGATAAATGGCAAATGAGCTGTAATGAGGATAAATGTAAGGTCATGCACTTGGGCAGAGGAAATAAAATGTATAATTATGTTCTTAATTGTAAAACACTGGGCAAAACTACCACTGAAAAAGACTTGGGTGTATGGGTAGATGATAAACTTACATTTAGTGCCCAGTGTCAGGCAGCTGCTTCAAAGGCAAATAAAATAATGGGATGCATTAAAAGAGGCATAGATGCTCATGAGGAGAACATAGTTATACCTCTATACAAGTCACTAGTGCAACCACACTTAGAATACTGTGTACAATTCTGGTCACCAGTGTATAAGAAAGACATAGCTGAAATAGAACGGGTCCAGAAAAGAGCGACCACGTTTATTAGAGGACTGAGGGGTCTGCAATACCAAGACAGGTTATTACACTTGGGGTTATTTAATTTGGAAAAATGAAGGCTTAGGGGTTGTCTTAATATAATGTATAAAGATATGAGGGGACAGTACAGAGGCCTTTCTAATGATCTTTTTACTCTTAGGTCTGAGACTGGGACAAGAGGGCATCTACTACGTCATGAGGAAAGAAGGTTTAATCATAATTAAAGATGCAGATTCCTTACTGTAAGAGCAGTGAGACTATGGACCGCTCTACCATGTGATGTTGCAATGAGTGATTCACTACTAACACTTAAGAAGGGCCTGGATGCCTTTCTTGAAAAGTATAATATTACAGGTTATATATACTAGATTCTTTGATAGAGCATTGATCCAGTGAACTAGTCTGATTGCCGTATGTGGAGTTAGGAAGGAATTTTTTCCTCAATGTGGAACTTATTGTTGCCACATGTTTTTTTTTGCCTTCCTCTGGATCAACATGTTAGGCTATGGGTTGAACTAGATGGACTTAAAGTCTTCCTTCAACCTTAAAAACTATGTCACTATGTTACTATGCATATGTGGGAGTTGCTGTGTATTCTGGTGTATCCAGGTCCATGGGTTGAGGTGAGGGGCTGTTAGCACAGGGTTGGTTGAGGAGCAGGGAAAGGGTGGTAGTCCAGACCTCCTCACCATTAGAGGTACCTCTGGGTACAGGGTCAGCTAGGGACCCGAGTCTAGGGTAAGACTAGCTACCCAGTTTACCTTGCCCATTATGGCCAACCTGCTTTCCATTCCCTTGTCCGCTATAACACTTTCATGACACTTTATCCTTTCACATAATTTGTAAATATTTCAGCTTAGATGACACGGGATTTCTGTTTGTTAATGCAAGCCTTCATCTCCCCTTGTAGGCAGTGCTTTGCGGCTTCCCCTCTAGTTCCTTAGGAGGCATGATAAAACCTTCTATAGCCGTTTAAGGAGCATGGCCCAAAGTGGTGCTGAAAATTTTGTGGCTAGGAAGTTTATTCAGTACAGGAACCAGTTTGGTGCGGTTGCATTATCCTCTTTTCTGATTCCCATTTGTGTGTTATATGTTCATAACATTATAGCCAGCCCATTAGTGTCTCCTAGAGCATCATCATGAATCCGTGGATGCTTTGGCTGCACAACGTCAGACCTTGTCTCTGGTAGTGGCAGATATCAAACTCTAGCAGCTTGCACTTTGGTACATCTAAACGCCTCAGTAGAACCCAAATAAAAATTGCAGAATCACTTTGACGGAGACAAAAATACGTTTTCCATCTTTTTGGCTTCATGTAAATTATGTGTGCCTTAGATCATTATCCTCTGGGTCTTATAGTCAATGGGTAGGTATTGTTTTGTCTTTGCTTTGAAGAGATCTACATGTCTGGGCATTTTCTTTGCCTGAGTATTCCACGGTATTCTCCCCTGTTGAGGTATTTTTCTCTGCTCTTGGCCTCACTTATGAAGACCGTGACAAAGTTGCTGTGGCTGGATCCAAGATATGTGTATTGGCTCAGGGAGGATGTAGAGTTGAGGAACACTGCTAGGAGTTTAGATGCTGCACAGTGAAGAGTTCCTGGATTGCCCCTGCTCTATGGAGTCAGTTCTGTCAGGTTTATTCGGATCAGATAAAGGACATGATAGTTTACAGCCCCTTTCACAGTCAATGAAGGAAGCTATGACATTCGCTGTTTGTTTAGACTGAAGCCTAAGGTCCCCTTTACACGCGGCTACATTTCTAGGGTGGCTACAGGTAACTTACTGGTTGCAGTGAAATCATGGAGACAAGGTTCTATCTTGTTGCTGTGTACAAATGGAATAATCTCTCCATGATTTCACTGCAACCAGTAAGTTACCTGTAGCCACCCTAGAAATGTAGCCGTGTGTAAAGGTACCCTTAGGGTGCTTTCACATCTGCGTTTTTCGTAATTCGCGGCAGATGCGGTGAAAAAACCGCATCTGCCGCGTTTACCGCATAACCGTTCCACTTGCGGCGCGGTTGCGGTTTTTTCTATGCAATGTATAGGGGGACTTGCGGCAGATGCGGCAAGTGCGGTTTTGCACTTGCGGCAGGTGCGGCCGCGAAAACAACCGCAGCAAGCTGCGGTTTTTTTCGCGGCCGCACCTGCCGCAAGTGCAAAACCGCACTTGCCGCATCTGCCGCAAGTCCCCCTATACATTGCATAGAAAAACCGCAACCGCGCCGCAAGTGGAACGGTTATGCGGTAAACGCGGCAGATGCGGTTTTTTCACCGCATCTGCCGCGAATTACGAAAAACGCAGATGTGAAAGCACCCTTAGAGATAAAAGCACATGTAAAGATGTTTCACTAGCATCTTCTCCAATAGTTGAGACTGGAAAACCTATGCAAATTAGTTCTTGCAGGGATCTTCTGGTCATGTCCACTACTCTAAAGCTGAGTGTATGTATCTTGGCATCTGAGAGGCTTACCGTACATGATCAGAATGTGCCGCATTTCCAGCCATGTGTCACTATGCCTCTAAAGCCGGTGTAACAGGCCAGATTAACCCCCTGCCCAGAATATACCCGGGGTTAGAGTGGCCTACGCCAAATTATACCCCTCCAGGCCAGAATATACCCCTGCTACTGTAGATCAGATTTTTCATGCTTATGAGAACCATTGAGTGATATACTCAAGAATGGGGCACCAGGCAGTGCACAGGGCCCCAGAGAGCGCACAGGGGCAGTGACCACACACTGGGTCCCAGACAGCACATGGGGCTTGAGACAGCGCACGGAGCTCCAGATAGCGTGCAGGAGGGAAGAGACTGTGCACAGGGCCAAAGACAGTGCACGGGGCCCCAGACAATGTACAGGGGGGCAGAGACAGCGCACTGGGCCTCAGACAGTGCACGGGGCCCCAGACAATGTACAGGGGGGCAGAGACAGCGCAAAGAGCCCCAGACAGTGCATGGAGCCTCAGACAGCGTGCAGGGGGCAGAGACAGCATACCAGGCCCCAGAGAGTGGACAGGGCGCCAAACACTGCACGAGGCCCCAGACAGCGCATGGAGCTCCAGAAAGCACACAAGGGCTCCAGACAGCACACAGGGGGCAGAGACCACATACTGAGTCCCAGACAGCACATGGGGCTTGAGACAGCGCACGGAGCTCCAGACAGGGTGCAGGAGGGAAGAGACTGTGCACAGGGCCCAAGACAGTGCACGGGAGCCCAGACAATGTGCAGGGGGGCAGAGACAGCGCACAGCGCCCCAGACAGTACACGGGGCCTCTGATAGCACAAAGGGGCTCCAGACAGCATACAGGGGGCAGAGACAGCACACGGGGCCCCAGACATTGCACTGATCCCCAGATCATTTTAATGTTATCAGTGTTTACCTTTGAACATTTATATTGTAGTGTCCTGTCACCAGCCATGTGTGCGATTTTCATCCGAAAGTGCTTTCTGGAACCAATAATCGCCCCTTGTAATGGTACCTTTATTAGATGTTGTTTCAGAATGTTATGACTTTTATTATATTACTAGATGTGGGTATGATGCTATCGCATCGGGAGGGTGGTGCTCTGTGGTGCTGGGAGCAACGGATGTCTCTCCCCCTGTGAGCTGTCTTTCTCCCCCCCATGTTCTCCCCCTGTGTGCTGCCTTCTCCTGCATGCACTCTCTTTCCCCCTCATGCTCTCCCCCCACTTTGCTGTCTTTTTTCCCCATTTTGCTCTATCCTTTAAACTGTCTCTCCCCACTGTGTGCTTTCCCCCATCTGCTGTCTCTCTCTCCGCCCTGTGCTGTCTTCTCCACCTGTGTGCTCATTCCTTTGATCTGTCTTCCCCTGTGCACTCTGTCTTCCCTTTGTGCAATCTATGCCCTCTGTGTGCTGTCCGTGGCCCCGTGTGCTTTCTTTGACCACATGTGCACTGTCTGGGGCACTGTCTCTGCCTCTCTGTGTGCTGTCTGGGGCCCCATGCACTGTTTGTGGCCCCCTGTGCTGCCTGGGGCCCCTTGTGCTGCCTGGGGCCCCATGGGCTGTCTGGGACCCCGTGGGCTGTCTCTGCCCCTGCATGTAATCTGGGGCCCTGTGCACTGTCTGGGGCCCAGTGCATGGTCTCTGCCCCCCTGTGTGCTGTCTGGGGCCCCGTGCGCTGTCTGGGACTCCGTGCACTGTCTGTGGTCCCATGCGCTGTCTGGGGCTCTGTGTGCTCTCTGGGGCCCTATGCACTCTCTATTGTATTTATCCCAAAAAAGCACATTAGATACTTTCCTGTTGTCAGCTAGCTAATGAAAACATCTTTCATATGGTTATCCTAGTGGTAGCAGACATGTCAGTTAACTACAGCAATGCCAAAATTCATCTAAAGCTCTCTACAAGGACCTGTGATGTCTCGACCATGTGGCTGTACTGAGCGGAGCTAAGCAAGCATTGCGTGGACAATGTACTTAGCTCTGCCCATTATAGTCACATGTAAAAACAATAGTACAGCGGTCTAAGGGAGCGCCAAAGGAATACTGGACAAATTAGTGGATAAGAACCGACCTTTATTCTTCCTCCAATACCACTGCCACAACGCGTTTCGACGGTCTAAGCCGTCTTCATCTTTACCCCACCTGATGAAGATGGCTTAGACCGTCGAAACGCGTTGTGGCAGTTGTATTGGAGGAAGAATAAAGGTCGGTTCTTATCCACTAATTTGTCCAGTATTCCTTTGGCGCTCCCTTAGACCGCTGTACTATTGTTTTTATGTGAGTTCTCTCTACGGAGCCAATGCGGCAGGAGCAGCCTGGCATATCTGGAGTGTTGAGGACCTGTGGTTACCTAATTACCGGGATAAACATACTGAGGACCTGCGGTGACGCGGTATCCAGTCCGGTAGGATTACGTGAAATTCGCAGAGCACGGAGTTGTGAACGCAAACACCGGCAGGACGACAGCACTAATAGAAAGAGGCGACCCGGAGCCCCATCACCCATACGTTTAATCTTGGTTGTGTAGAAGTACACAACCATTATAGGTGAGTGCACTGGCACTTTTTATTTATACAAATAGCCCTGTGTGTCTACACATGCGCCCTTTTCTTTTTCTTTCTGCATTATAGTCACATGGTCATGATATCTCCAAGGTCCTTGTAAAGAGCATTAGATGAATTTCGGCATTGAGGAGGTCAAGCTAATAAAAGGCTTATCTTATCACATACCTGCACTACTTTGCAGAACAAGAAATGTATATCGTTGATGGGGTACATATGTCTATGATACAAAATCAATATAGCAGGAAGAAAAGGGTTAACTCTGCACTGCCAATGAAGGGGATCAGAATGAGTAAATAAAGTAGTTCATTAAGTCTGTGTGTTAAAGCATGAGGCTCCTCTTCAAGAGATAAAATTAGTAATCCCTACATTCACAGAGGAAATGAATGGATCAGCGGTTGAGCATAGACACTTTTACTTAATTTTATTGAGGATAAGCGTTCCTCCTTGTGAATATGGGTCACAGCAGTCGGAATAATAATAATAATAATATTTATTTATATAGCGCTATTAATTCCATAGCACTTTACATACATGAGTAATGCTTTCTCTCTTGGAGCTCACAATCTGAATATCCTATCAGTATGTCTTTACAATGTGGGAGGAAACCGGAGTGCCTGGAGAAAACCCATGCAAAAACGGGGAGAACATACAAACTCCTTGCAGATGTTGTTCTTAATGTCCTTGGTGGGAATTGAACCCAGGACCTCAAGACGCCAGTGCTGCAAAGGCTTCAGTCCTAACCATTTGAGCCACAGTGCTGCCCATGTAAGTCCAAATGATTAACCAGTTACAGTATTAAATATCCTTTGGATAGGTGACAACTAGTGATGAGCGAGTGGTAAGATACTTGGGTTCAGATAGCTCACACCCAGAAGACTTTGAACAAGTAAACGAGTCCAATACAAGTGAACTGAAACAGTTCAATGTATTCAGTTTGAGCTATCCAAACCAAAATATCTTACTACTCGCTTAGGGTGCTTTCACGCTTGCGTTTCTGAACACTGCGTACCGAACGCAGCCAAACGCTTGTGCACTGCGTTCCTATAGTTAACATGGGAACGCATGTGCCCGCATTTGGCTGCATCGGTTGCGTTTGCGTTCGGATGCGCACAATTTGTGCGCCCTCCGAGCGCACTCTGAACGCAGCATGTTGCATTTTTTTGTGTGTTCGCAGGCGCTTGTTTTATCTGCAAGCGCACATACCATGTTTTGAAGGCAATGGATCCGCAGTGTCCTCCGCATGACAGCGCAGGAGAACGCTGCGGATCTCATTGACATCTCTCCCGGTGGCCGCTGATGATCAGCGGCGGCCACCGGGAGATCAGCTAGAGAGCTCACCGAAAAGAATGGTAATGTAATCCTAGCTATAATTATATATGTGTGTCCAAGGAATTACTACTAAAATATAACTTATAATGATACATTTTAAAAAAGGAAACTATGGTTCCAATCAGGGTGTGCAGCTGACTTTCTCAAGGGTAGGGGGGGGACGTTGGGGTTTTGGGCGCACGTGGCCCAACCCTATCCTCTCCCTCACTCACCCTGCCTTACAACAGAGTTTTATACACGTACAAAACCCCCTAGATGGTGTCCCCGTTCCTCGGCGGCTGTCCCTACTAACCCTTAGCTAATGTCTAAAGGTGTAGGCCCATTGGTACACTATACCTCCTTACAGCAAAGGTATAAATATCATACATCTATGCTGGAAGGTATCTCAAAAAAGAGACTGTCCTCAGAGTTAAGGGTCTATCCCTTTAACTTAATGACCTCAGAAAAACGGTCACCTAAAGGACATGAAAAAACAGCTGTTTGGAGAGATAATTCCTTCCTATCTAAGGATGATGGAGGCGTCAGGTGTCATACACATAGTAACATGTCACCTTAGTGATATACAGCTATAACCCTGAGGAAGTCAGATATACCAAGTCCGCTAGGTTCACTCACAGGCAGGGCTACCAATGCCCCACAGAATAGATTAGGGTATCACTTGTACGGCCGCTGTATATCATTACATAGGGGTAGACGGGGAGCATTGGACCCTTCGCCCTGGGCGCCCCAGGGTATATACGGACACCCTATGTCACCAACTACCACTCCTGAGGAACCCACTACTACATCTATGGTGGGGGAAACGCGTTGAGTGAAGACGAAGTGCGAGAACATCAGGATAAGCTAAGTGATACCCTAATCTATTCTGTGGGGCATTGGTAGCCCTGCCTGTGAGTGACCCTAGCGGACTTGGTATATCTGACTTCCTCAGGGCTATAGCTGTATATCACTAAGGTGACATGTTACTATGTGTTTGATGTGTGAGATATAAGGTGAAGGTGAGGCAATACTGTTTTCTATTTATTTTGTACCTAGCAACTGCTAGGTTTACTGCTAGTACATTTGTATTGGTATGGGAATCGAGGAACCTAATAACAGTACTGTATGACACCTGACGCCTCCATCATCCTTAGATAGGAAGGAATTATCTCTCCAAACAGCTGTTTTTTCATGTCCCTTAGGTGACCGTTTTTCTGAGGTCACTAAGTTAAAGGGATAGACCCTTAGATCTGAGGATAGTCTCTTTTTTGTGATACCTTCCAGCACAGATGTATGATATTTATACCTTTGCTGTAAGGAGGTATAGTGTACCAATGGGCCTGTACCTTTAGACATTAGCTAAGGGTTAGTAGGGACAGCCGCCGAGGAACGGGGACACCATCTAGGGGGTTTTGTACGTGTATAAAACTCAGTTGTCAGGCAGGGTGAGTGAGGGAGAGGATAGGGTTGGGCCACGTGCACCCAAAACCCCACCGTCCCCCCCCCCCCCTTCCTCCCCTTGAGAAAGTCAGCTGCACACCCTGATTGGAACCATAGTTTCCTTTTTTAAAATGTATCATTAAAAGTTATATTTTAGTAGTAATTCCTTGGACACACATATATGAGATAAGCTAGAGCCGCCACTGCTCTCCTGCCGGTGTGTCAGCTTGGGAGATTTGAAGAAACAGCTGATCTGACAGCTGTTTAAACCTCCAGCGCCGACATCGAATAGGTCAGATCAGCTGTTAATTCAAATCTCCCAAGCTGACACCGGCAGGAGATCAATTATGGCCAGGAGGAGGAAATCTCCACCGCTGATCTCCTCCTCCCGGCCGCCCCCGATACAGCTAATTGGCTGGCTGGGATACATACTAATGTGAACGCATGCGGAGATTCTCCGCTGTGTTCACATCAGTATGGGCTGCGTTTGCGTCTGCATGCCATATACATGTAGACACGAACACAAGTGTCTTTAAAGCTAGTTACAACATGTTTTCACTAGAAAACCCCTTTAAAATTTCAAAGTTCCATGTAATGATTTGATTTGAAGTATATGTCAGATTGCAGGTTCAGTTAGATTATTGTTTTAATTGGCATCTTTTTGGGGGTGGGTGGGATGGGGGGTATTCTAATTTATAATTCATTGAAATACATTATTCTTGCAATTTTAATTATCAATATAATATGAATTTAGAAACACAGAACAGTGATAGCCTACCTTTGTCCTTTGCAACATCTTCCACTTCAACGTCACGCATTTCAGCCATATAACCTAGCACTGTAAAGATTACAAATCCAGATAGGAAGCTGGTCAAACAGTTGATCAAACTGGTAATAATGGCATCTCTGAAAGGCATTTAAAGTAGATACAAGTTATGATTAATGTCAACCTAATACTACAAGTAGTTAAGATATTTTTTTTTTACTTAACCACTAAAGGACTTATAAATAAAATGTACATCATCAGGGCTGTCTGTTGTTTCAATTACATACATTTTTGTTATAGAGATGTACTTTAGAAAATAGATATTACTACTTAAAAAGATGGGCAATGCCAATAACTAAAAACAGAGCTCCATTTTAAAATAGCCAAATGCTACAAAAAAAAGAAAACCTTTTATTTTCTCAGGCACTTTAGAAAATAGATTTGCATAATAATGAATGGCAAATCAGAATATTAAAGTGCAAACCTCTTGTTCAGCTGAAAGTTGAATTTAGTTGTAACTTTATCTTCATGAGACATGATCCTAAATTCTACAAATGTGATAACACTCTCTACAGTTTAGGGTGTCACGTAAGCACCGTGTAAGGCCGGTGTGTGTGTATGATCTTTCTCAACAGAATCCATACTCAGTTAACGATATAACATTTCTTTACTGTAAAACATATTATCTCACAGTCAACCAACTATATGCGCACTTGTATATATTAGAGTCTCTGAATTCATTTCTTCCGGTACGCAGCAAGAAAAGAAAACACAACAATGAGTATCTTTCCCTAACTTTCCTAAAATCACTACCAGTCTTATCACAGAAGAAATGTCGCTCCCACGTAGCAGCCTGGGATCTCCTCACTCTTCTTTGTCTCCTTCTGCAGTAACATCTGTCTCTCCAGTCTCAGGGCACACAGATCAGAGAAGGGAGATCACAGCAGCACAAGGGCTCCCTTGTCGTCACGCCCTGCACAACTTGTGACGCGGAAAGGGTTTTGCAGAGGCCAAGTCACACCCAAGTCAGTGCCCGATCGTCACAGGGCTTTGGGGTGATTTTCGGCAAGGTGTTGCAAATAGCCTCTTCAACAGACATTCCACAGGTAATGTTCTGTTCAACTGTGTCTGTACTAATCTCCGCCCTCTCCTCTCAGCACATGGCTGTGGGGGGAGCAGCATCATGCTTTTTTTTTTTCTTTGCAGTCACTCAGCAATTGTCACAAGGGGCAGTAGCAGATGGCACAATTCATTTCTATCCATTTCTATGATACAATCAGATGCACACCTATTACAACTGTAGACAGTAAGAAGCATGCTACCATTTAAGAGAAGTACCCCTTTGTCTGGTGTGATGGAATGTTCTGCTCCCCTTCAAAAAACTGTGCTAATGGACTGCCTGCGGATACAAGGGGAGGGATCAGTTGCAACGACATAGAGAATGGAGCTGTGCTGCTGGAGGATCTGTGATCTGTGTGAAAGGTCACACTGCCTGTGGACTTCTGATAGACTGGAGTGATTTGTGTAGGCCTTGTGAATGCTGAAAAGGTGACCGCCGTGAGCTGTACTGAGGAGGCACGAAACGTGGTCCTGCACAAGACCAAGAATGGGACCTACAGACTTAGGATACCTTTGAGGACCATGAAGCAAGAGAATACCACGTCTCACCGATCCGGCAAGGAGAAGTGCGCATGATTGAACAAGACTGTTGGGGGCCCCGGGACTGGATCCGCGTCCTCAACATCACCGTGAGTTTGTCTCTGATTGTGCTCAAGTCAGGGCCTACTGTAGGCTTCAATAGCTAGAACACAGCAGCCGTGTGGCCCGTTTAGCAGAGGCCTGTGAGGTTATAAGTAGAGTAGCGTTATAGTTTTTCGTTGTTTGGATTTCCTTGTGTGATATTATCCTGTAATAGTTGGAATACCTTGCTATTGAGCGGCCCAGTTAGAGAATACAAAAACTTGTTAAACTGCCTTGTGCCACTGCATACCTCTTTTTGAACCTACCTTATCCCCCGCTTTTCTGCCTGTTAATAAAATTCACCCTTTGTTATTTGCACCTCGTCTTGTGTACCGTAAGTCTCTCTGCGTCGCGGTTGTCCCCTACCATTGCTTTACATGCAACAAAGTGAAAGTATTTAAATGGGCATCACATAGCCAGAATCTTAATATTTGATGGAGAGGGTAGCAGTGTGGTAACCATTGGTCACATGTCAGAAGTTGAACGGCCAGCCACAGAGCAAGAAGGTGTCTGTGATGATGTTGAGCAATGCAGAGAGGAAGGTGTGTAATTGTAATAGTCTACCATGGGATGTACTAGACATGGCTAAACAGTAGATAAAAAAGTGCTGCAGAGGCTGAGGTAACCCCCATAAGCACTTTACATCGCGCTACATTCTAGGTATCACAGGGAACTTCTGGCTGCAGTGAAATCATGGAGACATGGTTCTATTGTCTGTGTACATATGGAATAATGTCTCCAGATTTCACTGCAGCCATAATACATGTGGGTAACCTAGAAATGTGCAGCGCTGATGTAAAGGCCATAAGAGATAAACTCTGCTTGGAGTCCTGTTATTGAATGTACTGTTGGACATACCTCTTTGGTATACATTTCATCATCAGGAGTCCAGCAACTTGGACCAATATATGTAAAGGACAATTATGTTATTTTATTAGACTTAATTATGACTGTAGCCATCATGTAGTTCAATGAACATATGAGTGCTCTCCTATGGAGAGATTAGTAGAAAACAAGTATATTATAATTATTTAAACTTAACTTTTTAAACATATTTCTGTGTTGTATTTTGTCAATGATTGACCATACCTATTGCTGGATGACTATCACTGAACTCCTGGCTTGTTTCCTTACCAACTAGCCAATCACGCTACACCAGTATTCATGTATGTGTTACATATCAAATAGATATAGATGGAGATATGTAGCACCTAAATATCTAAACATTGATCTAATTGCCAAAAGTAACTTCAGAAAGTTATTCATCACTAGATGTGGCTTTGACAATTGTAAGCACTAGCATTGTTAAACGCAAGCCTCTAGATCAATTAAATTTCACAAGGGACCATATTGACTGTTGTGTACGGCGTATTCTATGTGGCAAACTTAATTTTGCTCGTTATTATTGTTTTCTATCAATTTTTATCACTTAATCTTCAGCAGAATTAAGTCTAGAGACTGCTATTATGTATTTACCGATAAAGTGTTCTTCCCTTTAACTGGTAATAAAAACATATAAATGACCGCTTTTTATAAAGATTATATAAAGCTGC
The DNA here is from genome assembly GCA_033576535.1 of Allobates femoralis. Lineage (NCBI taxonomy): Eukaryota > Metazoa > Chordata > Amphibia > Anura > Aromobatidae > Allobates > Allobates femoralis. The sequence goes on from JARQOC010000003.1 coordinate 618,148,349, forward strand.
AAATTATCCTGCTTCTGTTACTCAGTTTTGTACCATAATCAACAGCTTACTACACAATATGATGCCCCTGCAGTCTCCATATAGTATTTTGTCCCCACATAGCTCTTCAAACAGAATGATGTCCTCACATATTATGATATCCCCACAAAACCACTCACACTTTAAATTGTCTCCACAAAAAATACTACACTGTATAATATCTCCTTACACAGTATGATGCCCCCTCACAGTATATTCCCACACAGCTCCCTGCATAAATACATAGTATGCCCCTAAATAGCCCCCCATGCAGAATGATGAACCCACAACTTGCACAGTAGTATGTCCCAACACAACTTCACAGATAGTATGATTCTCCAGAAAGCCCCCCTCACATTATAATGTCCCCTCACACTGTACGATGTCCCCACACTGTAGTCCATATATTATCATGTACCCACAGGACCCCCCACACTGCATGCCATCACACAGTATGATGTCTGTCACACAGATTGTCACCACAGAGCCTCCCCCCACATAAACTCACAAAGTATAATGTCCTCAAATAGCTTTTTTACATATAACTTGCCCACACAACCCCCCCCCCACGCATAATGATGTCCATTTAACATGCACCTTAGGGTACAGTATGATGTCCCCATATGTGCCTCTTCGGGTACCCTTACACGCGGCAACTTTTCTAGGAATTTCACTGGCAACTTACTGGTTGCAGTTAGTGATGGGCGAATCCTAAATTACTCGGAATCGCTTGACTCTAGCGAGTCCGAGCCCAGGACTCGCTACTCGTTGCGAGTCTAGCGAGTCCAATGTTAATGAATGGGGAAGCGAGTAATAGCGAGTAGTGTGAGATTTACAACTCGCAGATGTGTCTCGGAAGCTTCAGCCTGAAGCAATCCTAGTTTTGTCATTTATTTGCATTGCTCGTTTACTTTGTAAGTAATCGCTGACTCGCACAGATAAGAGTCCTGTCTCCTCTGTGCTGGCTGCCAGCTCCAGGGTCCTAGAGCCTGCCTGCTGCCTGATGTAGCAGTGCTGAGATTGTTCTCAGTCTGCTCAATCCCTGTGTACAGACATGAATGTCTGTGCACAGAGATGATGTAGCAGAGCTGAGATTGTTCTCAGTCTGCTCATTCCCTGTGCATAGAGATCTATATATATACACAGGGGATGTAGCAGAGAGGACATCGCGTTTTGGACTGCGTCGGACGGAAGAGGATTTTTTTAATTAAAGATGGAGTCCCTAATGGCTTTTTTTTTTATTTCTAATAAAACATTTTCTTTGTGTTGTGTTTTTTTTTAAAACAATTTAATAGAAATTCATGGTGGTCATGTCTAATATTGGCGTGACCGCCATAAATTTCGGGCTTAGGGCCAGCTGATAATACAAAGCTGGTATTAACCCCTTTATTACTCAGCGTGCTACCGCCACCAGGGCCGCTGGAAGAGCGGGGTTCAGCGCCAGAGGATGGCGCTTCAATGAACGCGCCATCTTCTGGGGCGGCTGCGGGCTGCAATTTGCAGCGGGGGGTGCCCAGAAAGCTTGGGCATCCCTGCGCTGCGGATTCCAGCCCCCAGCTGCTTAGCTGTACCTGGCTAGACATAGAAATTGCGCGGAGCCCCACGCATTTTTTTTAAATTATTTCATGAAATTCTGAGATTCTGACTCTGACTCTGAGACTCTGACTCTGAAATTCATTAAATAATTTTTAAAAAATGCGTGGGGCTCCGCGCAATTTCTATGTCTAGCCAGGTACAGCTAAGCAGCTGAGGGCTGGAATCCGCAGCGCAGGGATGCCCAAGCTTTCTGGGCACCCCCCGCTGCAAATTGCAGCCCGCAGCCGCCCCAGAAGATGGCGCGTTCATTGAAGCGCCATCCTCTGGCGCTGAACCCCGCTCTTCCAGCGGCCCTGGTGGCGGTAGCACGCTGGGTAATAAAGGGGTTAATACCAGCTTTGTTATACAAGCTGGTATTAAGCCCGAGATTCTTAATGTCAGGCCACGTTTGACCCAGCCACTAAGAATCTCCAATAAAGGGTTAAAAAAACACAGAGAAAATTTTTTATTTGAAATAAAAAAAAAAGCCATTAGGGACTCCATCTTTAATTAAAAAAATCCTCTTCCGTCCGACGTAGTCCAAAACGCGATGTCCTCTCTGCTACATGCACAGGGAATGAGCAGACTGAGAATAATCTCAGCACTGCTACATAATGTCTGTGAGCAGGCAGGTTCTAGGACCCTGGAGCTGCACAGAGAAGACAACTGGACTCGGCTCGCAAAGAAACAGCAGTTACTTTGCGAGTCTCCCTGCTATCACTGGCACAGTAGCCAGTGATGACTCGCACGAGTCTAATGCAAACAATGGCAATCCTAGTTTTGTCAGTGTTTCTGACAAAACTAGGATTGATATTGATTTGCATTGGACTCGTGCGAGTCATCACTGGGAAACTCGCCGAGTACCGAGTCCTGCGAGTCCCTTACTACTCGCCGAGTAACGAGTCCTAGCGAGTAGATTCGCCCATCCCTAGTTGCAGTGAAATCATGGACACATTGTACCATTTGTACACAGCAACAAGATAGAACAATGTGTCCATGATTTCACTGCAACCAGTAAGTTGGCAGTGAAATTCCTAGAAAAGTTGCCACGTGTAAAGGTACCCTTATGCCACAGCATGTTGTCCCTATAATTCCCCACAATGTACTGCTAATTAGAAATAAAAATAATACATCAAATATAATTGACATTATCAGACAGAATTGTAATCATACCTGTAACAGTTGTTGTTGAATGGATTATAACTTGCCAGTGCTAGAAGAACACCAAATCCAGGCCCCAATGAGAAAAAAATCTGAGCTGCTGCATCTATCCACACCTTGTGAAACAAACAACAGCAAAGCATATTTTATTAATTCGAGACAGTCATGTGTGAACTGAACTTTATCACTAACATGATTGTTAGCTATTTTTCTTGGTTACTTACAGTATTTTCTTTATGCTATTGAATGATGCTGTATAAAGACTGTACAATTACACAGATTTTTTTATTGTTCACTTGCTTCCTAAATACAAAGTTAAGTAACTTTCAAAATAGCCTTAACAATTCTTTTTTTAATTTATTATTTTGAATTTTAAACATACAAGGAGGGTAAACTCTCAAAGAAACAGAGTAGGGAGAACACGATCTTCTGATGAAGCATAGTTGTACATATGAGTATATGCAGTTAACGGGGGGAATATAAATGGAAAACAACAAAAAAACAAGTTAAAGTAAGAAACTTAGATCATATAACAGGTGTATCCAAAAGATTATAGTCGGCATAGATACGCCAAGTATACAGTTATTTGTGATCAATAAAATTTGAAAGGAAAACAAATAGTCCATGAGAAAACGTTATGGCTAAATTTTGATTTGAATGAACCAATATAGAGGAGCATACAAAGCACAGGGCCATCCGAGGGATGGCCCTGCTCTTGAGGGAGCTCGACCACCACGGCATCCAGGAGGAAGATAATGATCTCAACCCTTTCCCAACAAACTATTCCAAGGAGCCCAAATTTTAAGAAATCAGTCATGAGAGAAGGTCTCATAACGCGAAAGTTCCTCTAACCTAAGATATCTTTTATTTTATACAACCATTCCCTTATACTTGGAGTGGTTTGTTGTTGCCATCTTAAGGTGATTAAGTGCTTCACTGCTCCCACTATCAAAGGGCCCAGGTCATGTTTTTTGTGTTTAAAGTAGAGGTTGGAAAGGATAAAAGTACTTCTGGGGCTGTAAAGGCAGATTCAATCACCCATAGGGCTTTCAGCGTATCATTTTCTTTAGACCAAAAGTGTTCAAGTTTCTGACAAGATGAAAATATATGGGTCAAGGTGCCTCTCGAAATCCCACATCTCCATAAAAGACTCGGTTAAGCCCAAGTGAAATAGTTTCTCCGGGGTATAATACCACCTTGAGAGAATTTTGTAGGCAGTTTCTTGGTGTAGGATGCATCTAGAGAAGGCATGCAAGTTGGAGTACACCAGTTGTTTATCTTGTGTAGATAGCGTGATGTTAAATTTCAATTCCCAGTGGAAAAATATGGGGCGCGCAATTCAATTTAGAATTAAGGAGATTAATGTAAATTTTGGAGATGAGTTTTGGGATAGGAGGACGCACCTTTGTTAGTATTTCCAAGCAGAACCATTGAGGGAACGGCGTAATCATTTTTTTAATTTGCATCATAAAGTGAGATGCATGCATTTGAAGATAGTTAATTTTTGTAGCTTCTAAGAGCCACAAGTTTGTACATGGTATTTTGTCGCTCAGTAAATGGGAAATCGGTTTGTTTAGGAGATAAATTCAGAGCCCATAGGGGTCCTTGAAGCCTGGGTTAAATATATATGGGATAAGGCCAAGTGGTATTTTATCCAAGAAGTAACATGCAGGCAGGTGATTTGGGTTCAATGAACGCTTAACCAATAAAGTTATAGAGAAGATCTCATCAAAGCTAACTTCAGAAGGGGGTATGCTGTCCAAATAATTTTTTTTACGCCTCGATACCTAGAAATTGCATTTCGATATGGGCTTGAATACCCTTGTCTGCAAGATAAGTAAGTTTTAGCCGCCTGGCCAGGTGTATGGACTGATAGTAGGAGAATAGGTCAAGGAGACCTAAGCCTCCAGTCGGTTTCGAGCAGATCAGAATCCTAAGGTGAAGTTGAGCTTTTTTATACTTCCAAAGAAATGTAACAATGGTTTGGTTACGAGAATGGAAAAAGGATTTAGGGAGAAAGATCGGGACCATGTTCATGACAAAAAAGATTTTGGGGAGAATGTACAATTTAATTACATTAACTCTACCTAACCAGGATAGAAAGAGGAGGCCATAGGATTTTAAAAGGGTTGTAATTTTTCCTAATAGGGGAATAAAATTATGTTGGAAGAGGGAACATGGATTGTCAGTGATTTATACATACCCAAGTATTTAATTTTTCTTGTGGGCCATTTAAAAGGGGTAGATGCTTTGAGTGCATGAATGTCCTTATTGGCGGCTGTAGTGTTAAGGGCCTCGGACTTATCAAATTGGAGAGCTCTCCAAATAGGGAAATATGTCCATCAACTCTGGGATGGTGGTCCTCGGATTAGGGATCAGCAGCAAGAGATCATCCGCAAAAGCGACAGCCTTCAACTCCAACTCCAACTGATTAACTCTAAGCCCCTTAATTTCTCTATTTTGCCAAATAGTTTGGATGAGAGTCTCCATTCCCATGATGAATAAGAATGGGGAGAGAGGGCATATCTGTCTGGTACCATTGCATATCCGGAAGGACTCCGACAAAATCCCATTCACCCTGACCTTGGCTGTAGGGTGGGCATACAATGACATTATAGTTTCAATGAAGGGGAAAAGAAAGATTTCTGCAAAACACATGCCATATAGTGCCAATTGGTATGGTCAAAAACATTCTCTACATCAGTAGAGAGGACAGTGAGGGCCTGACATGTGTGCTTTGCGTATGAGATGGCTTGCAGAATTGTAGTAAAGTTATCTCTACCCTCCCTGCCCTGCACAAACCCAGCCTGGTCAGGGTTAATCAGATCAGCCAGTACCAAATTTTTCTAGAGGCTAAAATTTTGGCCCAAAATTTGATATTTGCATTAAGCAGAGAAATAGGGCGGTAATTGCCACAAAGGGAGCCATCTCTCCCTTTCTTGGTGATAATGGTGATATAGGCTTCTAGAGATTGTTGAGGAGCGACTGTACCCAATAAGAAGGAGTTAAACACCTCCACCAGATGGGGAATAAATATATCTGCAAATTTTTTATAATAAATAATTGGAAAGCGGTTTTGACTAGGGGTCTTTCCATTCGGAATTGCGGTCAGCGTATTCCTCACTTCCTCATCTGTGATTTTATTTAAGAGAAATGCTTGTCCCAAGGGTGAAATCTCAGGCAAGGAGAGTGAAGCGAGGAAGTTATTAATATTGTGACTAGCATTGGTCAATTCTTTCATGGAGTCTGATGATTGCAGGTTAAACAAGGAGTGAAAATAGAAGCGAAAGACATCAGCTATTTCCTTCAATTCTCCAACCCTGACGGTGCCATATGTTGGATCTGCCGAATAAAATGTTTTTTGGCTCTTTGTTTCTTTAACATTTAGGAAGTAAGTTTACTTTCCTTATTTCCATGCATATAAACTTTTGTTTGCAGCGGGCAAATATTTTAACAGAGTTTAAATTAAGTAAATACTTAAGTCTACAATGCATGGTGTCAAGTCTACAAGGACAGAGCCAGAACCCCTCCTCTTATGGAGTCTTTCCATTGTGCTAATTTGATGCAAGAGGGAAGAAATCTCCTTGTCTATCTCTCCCTTGACATGAGAGCCCAGTGCTATCAACTACCCCCTGAGGACTGCTTTATGGGTTTCCCAAATGAGAAGGGTAACTTTCGCGTCTGTTATATTTTCTCTAAAAAATTTGGTAATAGCAAAAATCAGTTGGGACAGATGTTTAGGGTTGCTCAATAGGGACTCATTCAGCCACCATGTCGGAAGGGGTCGGGGAAGAGGCAATTCGCAATTCCATAAAAATCGGGGCATGATCTGATATTGTGATAGGGCCTATGGAGGTGTCAGTAACACGTTTAATAGCTGAGTTTTGTACCTAGCCTTAACAATTCTAACATTATACTGTTGCAGTAATAATCTGAGAGACAATACAGGACCGACCCTGGACATCTTTGTAACACGGGCAGACTACTCAATAACAATGCACACAAACCAGAGAACAAGAGTGTTCAACTGCCCACAGTACATGTTGACATCGCTTCAAGGTCCACACCAGTGTTATGACTGCAAGAATAAAATTAATTTGTTACAGTGGACTACAAAAAGTTATGTGGAATCAATAGTTAGAATCAATAACTCGTCGACAAGGGCAAAGACAGTGAAGAGGGAGACAAAATGACAGGCACTGAAAGAGGGAGGAAAAGTAAATGTTGGTACAACTGGTGTCTATAAACCTTGAAATTGCAAAGTGCTTAGTAATGTTCAGGCAGAATTCAGCGGCTCAGGGGGAACTCTTTGTATGCGGAACCCTGTGGCTCCTGATTAAAGTGCAAGGAACTGTCACTAACAAAGTACAAGCTTACCCATTAGCCAGTGATAAAAGGGAGTGCGTGTCAGGGTAGCCCCGACACGTGTTTTATGTTAGGCTGCTTCAGGGGGCTTGTGGTGGGCTTATGCCGACAAATAGAGATATTAACAAATTGGTAACTCAAGACCTCAGGGCACTTAAACTCAACATAGGGGGGATAATCTCTCCTCTGTACAAAGACAGGCCCTGAGACAACTAAGTGAGCTAATTGTGGTGGTAATAAAGCCAGAAGATAAGGGGGGACACGTGGTGATCTGGCCGACTGAGATGTACGAGCGGGAGGCCTGGACACAGCTTAGGAACAAGGATTATTACGAAGTACTCCCCTCTAACCCAATTAACATTCTCTGTGTGTCTTAGGGCCATCCTCGAGAGAGCATTTAATTTGGGCATTATCCCAAAAAAAGTCATGGATGGGCTCCTCGACAATGCATCAATAACACCCACCTTCTATTTACTACCTAAGGTTCAAAAAAACCCAGACGTCTTCCCCAGGGCGTCTGATTGTAACACTCTTGTTCTCTGGTTTGTGTGCAGTAAGAATCTGTTGGTTCTTTTTTTCCAGCTGAGTGCATAAAAATATTAGAAATCAGTCAGAGCTCTTGCTCAGTTCTCTTGTCCCTCCTCTCAGTGATAGGTAGCACTTGTACATAGATCTCCACAATGTACAAAGAAGAAAGCATATACAAGTAGTGATGAGCGAGTACCAAAATATTCATAATCACTATTCTTATAATGAGTACTTTGTAATACTCACATATTCGTTCTGAATAATGAGTACAATGTAAGTCAATGGGAAACACGAGTAATTTTCTTCTGGACCCGACGATAAGGTCTGGGAGGGCTGTAAAAAGGCAGAAATGAATGCGAACGTGCTCAAACTGTATGGGAACAGTAGGCAGACATAATGTACACTGTCTGCACACTGTTCTGCCATACAGCTGTCTGCTTTGAGTGACAGGACCTAGTGAAGATAAATAGATATATAGAAGAACGGGTAGATAGAGCTTACCTGACTCCTTCTGCATCTCCTGGGTCAGCTCAGTCTCCCCCCACTGCTGCTGAATTACTTCCGGGTCAGCTCAGTCTCCCGCTGAATCACTTCCGAGGTCGCCCGTTAAGCTACTTGCATATTCACTGCACTACCCAGCAAACAGCCAGTCACAGACACTCAACTCTGTGAGCGCCTCTGTGATTGGCTAAGCATCAAAGTGCATTTCCACAATCTGGACGTGATGTGCTGTTGTCATACACATAGTGTATGCAACCACCTGCCATCATAGGGTGTTAAATAAATAAATAATTTTAAAAAATGTGTGTGTCTTCGCAGTATTTTTAAGTCTAGCCCAGTGAAAGTGGACAGCTGTGAGGTGCCCCCTCAGCTACGTAATTTTACTTTGGCTGGCAAAAAAAGCAGGGGCTCCACCCTATTTTTAATTGACGGCCACAGTAAAACTAGGCAGCTGAGGGCAAGTATCCTCAGCAGGGTCAGGGCCCATTGTTTTAGGCCGCCCCTGAAAATGGCACATTACTTGTAGCGCCATTTCCAGGCAATTTGCCAGGCTCTTCCAGCAGCCCAACAGCGGTTACTATGGCAACAGTTACTATATGACAGCGCTGAAACCTGTGCTTTACCACTTTACTATAGCGCAGGTCTCAGCACTGTCATATGGTCACCGTTACCATAGTAATCGCTGTTTCTATGGATAGCACTGAGGCTTGCACTTTAGTAAAGTGTTAAAATGCAGGTCTCAGCGCTGTCATATGGTAAGCCGTTGCCATAGTAACCGCTAATAACTATGGCAACGGTGACCTCACCCTTTACTATATGACAGCGCAGAGACCTGCACTTTACCACTTCACTATAGTGCAGGTCTCAGCACTGTCAGCAGATGTGTTTTTCCTCCCCATGCCCCTCCCCATTGCCATAGCAGCAGTTACCATGGCAACAGTGACCTCACTGCTTACTATATGGCTACATTCATACACAGCGTTTTGGCTGCATTTTGTGAGGATCCATTTTTGGTGCAGAAACTAAACCAAAAAAGAAAACTGCAGCACTCCTTCCTTGAGGTTTATGATGCCTTTATTTGGCCTTCAGTTTGAGATGGCAAAGTTTTGGTTTCAATGAACTTTCCTCCAGTCCAGAAGGTTCATTGAAACCAAAACGTTGCCATCTCATCCTCAAGGCCAAATATCATTAACCTCAAGGAAGGAGTGCTGCAGTTTTCTTCTTTGGTTTGTATAACTGGGCAATTTGAAGCATTGCCCTAACTGATTTTTTTGCACTCTATGAAAGTGGTTGTGCTGCTCTGCTTTATCTATCTATCCTATCTATCTATCTATCCGTTCAAAAGTTTGGGGTAACCCAGACAATTTTGTGTTTTCCATGAAAACTCATACTTTTAATTATCAAATGCGTTGCAAAATGAATAGAAAATATAGTCCAAACATTGACAAGGTTAGAAAGAATGATTTTTATTAGAAATAATAATTTTCCCCTTCAAACTTTTCTTTCGTCAAAGAATGCTCCCTTTGCAGCAATAACAACATTGCAGACCTTTGCCATTCTAGCTGTTAATTTGCTGAGGTAATCTTGAAAAATTATACCTCATGCTTCCTGAAGCCCCTCCCACTAGTTTGATTGGCTTGGTGGGCACTTTTTGCGTACCATACGGTAAAGCTGCTCCCACAACAGCTCAATGGGGTTGAGATATGGTGACTGCACTGGCCGCTCCAATACAGATAGAATACCAGCTGCCTGCTTCTACCCTAGATAGTTCATGCATAATTTGGAGGTGTGCTTTGGATCATTGTCCTGTTGTAGGATAAAATTGGCTCCAATCAAGTGCTGTCCACAGGGTATGGCATGGCATTGCAAAATGGAGTGATAGCGTTCCTTATTCAAAATCCCTTTTACCTTGTACAAAACTTCCAATTTACCAACACCAAAGCAACCCCAGACCATCACATTACCTCCACCATGCTTGACAGATGGAGTCAGGCACTCTTCCAGCAAATTTTCAGTTGTTCTGCGTCTCACAAATGTTCTTCTGTGTTATCCAAACACCTTGATTCGTCTGTCCATAAAACTTTTTTCCAATCTTCCTCTGTCAAATGTCTGTGTTCTTTTGCCCATATTAACAGGGGCGTATCTAGGGGGGTTCAGGCGGACCTTTTGCCCCGGGCGCCTGTCAGTGGGGGGCGCAGCGCCGCCGCCGGATCTAATCTCCTCGCCGGCCGCCGCATATTGTGCACGGCCACGGGCGGCCGCGGAGCTGCGTGCAGTGCACACAACCATCCCCTGCTGCTGGTCCGCCCCGCCCCCTGGCAGTAGTTAACACCCCCACCCCCCCCCGGGCACGCGCGCTCTGGCTGACGTGACGTCACCCGGCGCGCCGCACAGACGGAGTCACGGAGAGGAGAAGAAGAGGAGCCAAGGTTAGGAGCTGCTGACGGTGCCCGCTGTCTGTGGCCTGCCTCCTCCTGACTCAGACTGAGTCGTCCGGGTGCCGGTCTGTCCTCCTAGGCTAGCTGCGGTGCGCGGCTGTGCCTACAACTCTACTCGTCTCTCCAGACTCCAGTCCTAGTAAAATAAAAAGTAACCATAAACAGACGGGGGGGTGGGCCATAAACAGGCGGGGGAGTGGGAGGGGGGGTTTTTGTCTGTGGGAGTTATGAGGTGTATATGTTATCTACATCAGGGCAGGTACAGGCACACACTAAGAGGTATAATATTATACCTCATACTGTGTGCCCCCTGCCTGGTGATGTAAACATATATACACCTCACAGTGTGCCTACCTGATGTATACATATATATACCTGAGGTATATATATGTATACATCATCAGGCAGGCACACTATGAGGTGTATATATGTATACATCAGGCAGTGAAACACATAATACACAGAGCACAGCTGTATATAGATGACTGTCATCTATATAGAGCCAGGGGCGTATCCAGGGGGGTGCAGCCGGACCTTTAGCACCGGGTGTCTCTCGGAGGGGAGACGGACGGGACGGGAGACATCAGGGATGAGTGACCGAGGAGCCGGGGGAGGAGGAGGAGAGGGGGCATCAGGGGTGACTGACCAAGGAAAGCCCCCCCCCCGGTCCTCAATCAAGGCTGCAGGGGCGGCGATCTCCCCCCCATGCCCCCCCCGGTCCTCACCTACCTTGGGGGGGGGGGGCGCCAAAATAGATCTGTGCCCCGGGCGCCATCAATCCTAGTTACACCACTGCATATTAAGATATATGGATATATACATATGTTTTTTTCTTTGACACTCTGCCCTGAAAGCCAGCATCCTGGAGTTGCCTCTTCACTGTAGATGTTGACACTGGCATTTTGTGAGTACTATTTAATAAAGCTGCCAGTTGAAGAGCTGTGAGGTGTCTATTTCTCAAACTAGAGACTCTAAGGTACTTGTCTTCTTGCTCAGTTGTGCAGCGGGGCCTCCCACTTTCTCTTTCTACTTTGGTTAGAGCCTGTTTGTTGTCTCCTCTGAAGTGAGTAGTACATACCGTTGTAGGAAATCTTCAGTTTCTTGGCAATTTCTCACATGGAATAGCCTTAATTTCTAAGAACAAGAATATACTGTCGAGTTTCACATGAAAGTTCTCTTTTTCTGGCCATTTTGAGAGTTTCATAGAACAAACAAATGTAATGCTCCAGATTCTCAACTAGCTCAAAGGAAGGTCAATTTTATAGCTTCTTTAATCAGCCAAACTGTTTTCAGCTGTGCTAACACACTTGTACAAGGGTTTTCTAAACATTCATTAGCCTTCTTACACAGTTAACAAACATAATGTACCATTAAAACACTGGAGTGGTGCTTGTTGGAAATGGGCCTCTATAAATCTATGTAGATATTGCATTAAAAACCAGACGTTTGCAACTAGAAAAGTAATTTACCACATTAACAATGTATAGAGTGTATTTCTGATTCATTTAATGCTTCATTGAAAAAAAATGTGCTTTTCTTTCGAAAATTTCTAAATGGCCTCACACTTTTGAATGGTAGTGCATCTATCTATCTATCTAATTATTTTAATTTGAAAAAAATTCTTGCAGCACACAGCTACTACCAATGATGTACAAATGCTATAAGCTATATGTATTTGAGGAAAAAGTTTAAAAACTCAAAAATTTTAATTTTTTATTTCTGAAGTTCTTAGTACACATATTGGCCAATGTCTGCTTGCTCATCAACTGCTCATCAACTGCGACAAAGTGACTTCAGGTCTGATGAGTCCTACGCTGATATCCCTATCCTTGTCCACCCTTGTCTGTGAGTGCTGTGCAGTTTTTTTCTTGTTATTTATCATATGGAGTTGCAGGCTCCTTGCTGCAATGTGCACCCTAATTAACCTACAGGTGATCGAGGGTCTAGATGGAGTCTGCCCACTGAGAAGTGGGGGGTGGACAAGGAGGATAGGGATATCAGCGTAGGACTCATCAGACCTGAAGTCACTTTGTCGCAGTTGATGAGCAAGCAGACATTGGCCAATGTGCGTACTCAGAACTTCAGAAATAAAAAATTAGAATTTGAGTTTTTTGAAAAAAACGTAAGTTTTTAAACTTTTTCCTCAAATACATATAGCTTATAGCATTTGTACATCATTGGTAGTAGCTGTGTGCTGCAAGAATTTTTTCAAATTATTTGACCCTGCGTCTTTGCTAGCACCAGTTCACACTGGTCTGTGAGTGCTGTGCAGTTTTTTTCTTGTTATCTATCTATCTATCTATCTATCTATCTATCTATCTTTACTAGGTTCTAGAGAAATGATGGGAGTGATGGTGTGTCTCGGTCCGCGCTGCTCTGGGTTCAGAATAACTCACCAAGGAGCCAAACAACTTTTCATCCTCTTTATTCCTTCTTTTCCTACGCGTTTCAGCGCCACACCCGACGCCTTCCTCAGGGATTTTTTTTTTTAGAAAAATCCCTGAGGAAGGCGCCGGGTGTGGCGCTGAAACGCGTAGGAAAAGGAGGAATAAAGAGGATGAAAAGTTGTTTGGCTCCTTGGTGAGTTATTCTGAACCCAGAGCAGCGCGGACCAAGACACATCATCACTCCCATCATTTCTCTTGAATCATACCACTGTCCAGTGGTAGGTGGAGGTCCTGCAGCAGCTTGGAACATTGATTCCTAAACGCCTTCAAACCAGTTGTGGGGATCACAACTGGACCAGGTGAGCGGCTCCACAGCACCACTATATTACACCAGTGTCACTAGTGATAATAATAATAATAATAAAGCTTTATTTATATAGCGCCAACATATTCCGCAGCACTTTACAATGTAGGGTTAGAGTACAGAAAATATAATACAGTAAGTAATTACAGTAGAGAATACAGTACAATAATTGGATACAAAACAATAGGCATAGAATCAATGTAAAAAAGAAAATACAATAAATAAAGCAAGAAAGGAAGGTGACCCTGCTCAAAAGAGCTTACAATCTATGACGGGATAGGGGTTGCACAAGGTACAGGGGCTTATTGTACTGATGGTCCAGGCATCTTGAGGAAATGGGGCAAAGAGATAAGCTTACATGGATGGTCATTATACAATCTGTGTAGACCTTTTTTGGTTTGGTGGAGTTTATAGAAGAGTAATGTCCAGAGGGATAGCCCATTTCACTATCTACAGTACAAGGGACTTCTATTAGGGAGTATGATAGGCCGCCTTAAAAAGATGCGTTTTTAGGGATCGTCTGAAGCCATGCAAGTTGTGGATAGTCCTGATTTCTTGGGGTAAAGCATTCCAGAGTTTTGGTGCAGCTCTGGAGAAGTCTTGGAGCACTATTGCGCCTCTTGTCCCCCTCCCTTTTATATTTTGCAGTTTACTAGGTTCTGTCACTCAGTCCAGACAGCTGTATAGCAGAACAGCCATGCAGACAGTCTACAATATGTCAGCCTACTGTTCCCATGCAGTTTTAGCACGTTGCCAATTATCTCTGCCTTTTTACAGTCCTCAACGCCATTTGGTTAGAGCTTCTTTTTTTTTCCTTTGATTATGCTGTGCCTGCTAATCACAATAATGCCATTATCAAAGATGAATATGGCATTGCTATGATTGGCAAGCAATCCCAGCATGTTTATTGGCTGAAAATCAGTCAGGAAACATGCTTTTCAGCTTACTCAAATATTACAAGTAAAATCCAAAACACTTGCAGAGTACAGAGTATCACGAATTCTGTACAATCCTTGCGAATAGTAACAAGTATACTCGCTCATCACTATACACAAGTCAAAGTGGTAAACATGCTATAGAAAAGAAAGCAAGCATGTAAAGAGGTAAAGGTTCAGGATAGAAGCTGTACTGGTGAATGAGCTAATGAAGACAACAGTACCTTGGATACACATAGTGCTTGCTCCAGCATGTATTACTATGAGGAGTACTCCCACAATATGAATATATAAAAACATGAAACTTGGATCAGGATCACAATAAAAATATGAAACTTGGATCAGGATGCAAACTGCACATCAGGTGGGTGTATGCCTGAGAAACATACATTGGGTAAAATCCAGATCTGTGAGGTGTTTCATCAGTCATCAAAGGTAGTTAAAGAGTGGATGTACTAATAACCAGTCATTAGCCACCTATCCAGAGGTGAACACATACAGAAGAGGGATCTTGAGCAAGATCAACATATAGTATGTATCCTTTTTCAGTCCTAATGCTAGTCATCATTCATTCATTTATGTGTCTGTAACAGAAAACTTTAATCTTTGGTGGTAGAAGTGGTCCCTCTTGCTGCTTTCTTTTGGGCCCTCGAGCAGTTGCACAGATTGCATCAATGTTGTCCATCCTGCAACCATAGTAGCACTCTTGGAGAGTAAGCAAATAGATGTTTTCTACTAATTTTTGCAACAATTTTTTGAGAAATTGAAGCAAACATGTAACCTATTTGTTTACATGGCACAGAAGCTACATCTGTTTTGCCTTACATAGACGACATATTCACTTGACTGTATTTTAGTCCGAATGCTGTTTTGGCCAAGAAACCCAAAACAGTCACAAAACTGTGGAAGAGACTGGAAGAAGAGAAGACCAAAATCCCACACGAGCAGTGTGAGAGATTAGTGATGTACTGCTGCCGTAGTTGTGCTGAAGTCATTCAATGCAAGGCCTGCACAAAGCAAAGGCATGTACACTTCATACTGACTGGTGACCGTTGTAAAATTTAGTTTTAATCTTTCTCTGTGCTACAGTTATTGCTTTTCTCTAATTATGATCATCACGTTTTGTATAAAATAAAGGTTTTAAGTTGATAATCTTTGTTATTTTGGAAACACTGTTCTAGTGGCCATGGTGTACCCCTTACACAAAGACCTTCAAATGTTGAGCAATGTAGAGTACATTCTGTCTGAAAAAATCAAGTGATCATACATTGCTATCCAATTTTTATCGCCAGTGTATGTGCTAAAATATATATATTAAAAAAATTCCCTCTATTAAGTCACTCATCACTCCAGCACTGTTGATCATGTTATCCATCACCATCCTTAGTCTTTAATGGTATGTGACCGCTGCAAACAATCACAGGCTGGCTGCAGCTGTCATGGGATCAATATACTGGCCTCATGTGAACCATTTGGCCTGGAGTGGTGAATGATTTAATACTATTGCTTATTTGCATATGAAAATTACAAAACTATGGAGAAAATCTATATAATTTTATACATACACACACAAAAGACATTATATGCTATTTATAAATCAGATGGTAGCTGGATGTTACTTAACATGATCATTTGAAAGTTTAAGCTTAATTGAATTTCAAATTTTTAAGAGAGATCCCTGGTCTGTAATTACAGGCAGGAAGTCTATTGTAATCAGTGATTTGCAAAACAGGAGAAAAAACATTAATACGATATTGAGAAAAATGAGATGAGTAATTGAATAAAACATTTACATTTCCAAGGGCTTCTTCTGTCTCTACACGGGATATTACAAAGCAATATTTACTATTCAATCTCTGATCTAATCAGCTTTACAAATACAAGCATGTCTGATGTTACACCAGCTGTCCGTACAGACATAGCCTTTGTCGTCTTTCTATGTCCATCTTCTTACAAAGATTTAAAACATCTCATATCTTATGGACAGGTCCTGTATACCATTCTGTTATACTTTGTAAAATAAATATAGTTCATAAAAAAATTGCCAACCACAATACAAGATTTGATCAAATCTGATCCAATAATAAACATTGTGTGCCTGGGCAAAGTCCCACTATATTAGAAACACTAAAAATGATGTAATACGGGGAAAAAAAACAAGATATCACTAATATGGAGATATAGAATATTATCTATGTAATGCAGGCATCCACCCACAGTTCAACTTACTTTCTGCTCACATTACTGCAATCATAGCTTTCCAGCTCCCTATAGTCTAAGGTTATGTGCACACGATCCGGAATCACTGCGTGTTGTACGCAGTGCCTCTGGAACTGCGGGAAGCTAGGGTGAACGCAGGGAGAAGGCAGCTGCCCTGTAATCACCATCTGCGTTTGGTGCAGGGCAGCTTTTCCCTGCATTCACCCGCTGGAGATCTCTTCGCAGCATTTTTTTTATTTTTAATACCTTTTGATAAGTTTTATTTAACTTTTACAGTGTATATAGCTACACTGTGAAAGCCAAAATACATGTCACACATGTCACACAGGGGAGGAACACAGGATTCTTCACCGTGTGACATCACTTCCCTCCTGCATTTTTGGGGAAGAAATGTGGCCGTAAAAAAACGCAAATGCACCGCGTTTTCCTTACCTGCGCTAAATAGCACGACCGCAATGAATTTGCGCCCCCAAAAGCGCAGGAAATACGATTTGTGTGAACGCACTCTTAAATATTTCCAGGCAAGCTAATTCAATAGAAGAAGTTTATACTGCAGATAATTTTAGGCTCTTGTTCTTCTAAACAAAAGGAGCAATATTCACACTCACAGATTCTAATTTTTTCAGTGCTCCCCTAGTTCCTGCCATTCTCTATTTCTTGATCACATCTTAAACAGGAGAAGCCAATAAATGCCCACCTACCAAATCAATAAGGGCCCCTTTACATGCGGCTACATTTCTAGGGTGGCTACAGGTAACTTACTGGTTGCAGTGAAATCATGGAGACAAGGTTCTATCTTGTTGCTGTGTACAAATGGAATAATCTCTCCATGATTTCACTGCAACCAGTAAGTTACCTGTAGCCACCCTAGAAATGTAGCCGCGTGTAAAGGGGCCCTAAGAGATAACTAACTTTAGCGAGCCAAGAGGGACACAAAGCATGAGCCAGAGGATGGTCATGGGGCATTAAAGTAGGAGTGAAAGAGAATAGGTGGGCTTAAGGCTGCTTGTTTTTTTCTCTTTATGCCATTTTGAGCCTTTAAAAAAAAGTGATGGCTATACAATCACACAATCTTTATATCAGCAATAGGTGAATATTTTAGTATAATCATTCTAAATGGCATTATGGTTAATGGTAAACCTAACTGTTGGTCTATTTGCTGTGGGTAAAGTATTCATATATACTTATGGTGTTTAATCATATTGCTATTGCTATGAAAAATCAGTTTGTTTAGAATTTCGCTGTTACTCACTGCAGTGTCTGTCAACTTCTTCCAGTTGGGTCTCAGGTAGAACAGGATTCCTCTCCATGCTCCAGGCAGCGTAGCACCTCTGATCAGAAGTAAGAAAAGGACCACATAGGGAAGAGTCGCTGTCACCCATACTACCTGGAAGGCAAAGCCGTGGGTGTAACTGTAGAACTGACATTTTACAGGCCCATTTCTCTTTCTCTTCACAGAAGTTTTTCTATGGCACAAACATCAAGACATCTTTTGAGTTCTCTATTGGTAGGTCACTGCCTACCGCCCAAAGTTCACATCAACCCCTCCTAAGTTTTTGTATTCAAATAAAGATATTTATTTCTTATTTCCATCTGAATTATTGAAGCTACACATATTCATGAAGCAATTAACAAAATGAAAAGTCAATGCACAAAAGAAAAACCGCCCCTTTGCCTTCAAAACTTTCAAAACAGTATTAAAGGGGTTGTCTGGGACTTTAACATTGATCTATCCTTAGGTTAGGTCATCAATGTCTGGTGGCAGTGTGACACTCGATAACCCCATCGATTAGCTGTTACCCGTGCCTCTGATGGAATAGTGGCTGCAGCACATCTGCCCTCTATTAATTTGAATTGGGGCAAATATATAGCCAAGCTCTGGCCACTGTACATCTGATGGAACTGTGCTGTACAGCTCAGCAATTGAGCAGTTCCGGTTGGCAGTGGCAGCAGTACCAGAAACAGCTATTCAGCAGGGGTGCTGGGTTTTGCACCCCCACCAATCAGACTTTTATGACGTATCCTATGGATAGATTATCAGTGTTAAAGTCCCAGACAACCCCCTTAATGCTACTTGCGAAAAGTGCGGGATTTTGAAGGATTAATATGTATGAATAACTAGCTATACCAAACAAGTTAGAATGATCATCATTTTCATATGTAAGTTGAAATAAATATTAATTGAAACAGAAAAAGCTGTGTGAACTGTGTAAGTGAGAAACAGCCAAACTCTACCACAAATGTGAGGTTGTGTAGAAAGGTTTCATGTCACAGGTATACATCAGGGTAAGGCTTTGCACAGCAAAAAGACGCAAGGTAGTTATACTGCATCATCAATGTAGACTAGGGTTTTAACATGTACTGTTTAAACTGTTTCAAAGGCGCACCAAGAAGTGGGCAACGTTGATGACCGTAGACGTGATGCAGTGCAAACTTGGTGCAGCAGATGAAAGACATTATGCTTACATCCCTTTAAGATCAGAATATGACCAGCTGTTCCATCATCTCAGAACTAGAAGCTTAGGAAGAGAGGTGTACCACAGTCCGCGCTGCCAAGTTCACTCACATCAAAGAAAACGAGTAGACGATGTCCAGTTCAATCTTTCTTTATTCTCCTACGCGTTTCGGCGCCTAGCCTGGCACCTTCATCAGGGATATTCCTGATGAAGGTGCCAGGCTAGGCGCCGAAACGCGTAGGAGAATAAAGAAGGATTGAACTGGACATCGTCTACTCGTTTTCTTTGATGTGAGTGAACTTGCAGCGCGGACTGTGGTACACCTCTCTTCCCTCAGCTTCTGGTTTCGTCTTCACGTTTGTGAGACCGGTAGAAGTCCAGCAGCAGCCATCAGATATTTATCCAAACAGGTCTACAAACCAGTTGTGGGTCTCACAACTGGAATAGGTGAGTGGTTCACTTTTCTCACCTTAACACAAGCTAGTGTCTAGTGATAAGGGCACTATTGCGCCTCTTGTCTTCCCCCCCTCTTCTTTTTATCATCTCGGAACTGGCAGCAACCTGTGGGATACTGCTACACCCATCAACAGTTCAGAGGAGGTTATCCAGAACTGGACTTCATCCATGAGCTGTAGCCAAAAACTTACCTTCGCCATGAAAGCAAGTCATCTATGTACAAACACAGCAAACTGGGATGCAGAAAAATGGCAACATGTGCTCTGGACTGATGAGTCAATGTTTGAAATATTTGGCAATAGCACAAGGCAGTTTCCTCACTGAAAAGCCGGAGAATAGTAAAATGATAAGTGTCTGCAGGCCACAGTAAAACATGGGGGAAGTTCTGCCAAGATTAGTAAAGCATTTCAGCAAATACATTTGGGGATTTGGCCACGATTAATGGGTCCCTTAATGCTGAGAAATGCAGATTGATACTTATACATCACTAGCTGTGAGCCCGATACAAATGCATCGGGATTCTAGAACGTGCATTAATTTGATTATAGTAGTTATAGCTGTTAGCCTGATGCAAATGCATCGGGTATCTAAAATATGTTTATTGTTTTTTTTAAAGATTTTTAAATAATAATCGCATCATCAATAGCAATAATATAAGCCATAGCATTATTATTAGCAGTAATAGCAGTATTAATAGCATTATTAGCAGTATTATGAGCATTAATAACAGTATTAATAGCATTAATATCATTATTATTAGCATTAATAGAATTAATAATAGCATTATTAGCATTAATAATAGCATTAATAACATTATTAATAGCATTAATAGCATTATTATTAGCATTAATAGCATTAATAATAACATTATTAGCATTATTAATAGCATTAATAACATTATTAATAGCATTAATAGCATTATTAATAGAATTAATAGCATTATTATTAGCATTAATAGCATTAATAGCATAATTAATAGCATTAATAGCATTAATAGCATTATTATTAGCATTAATAGAATTATTATTAGCATTAATAGCATTAATAGGATAAATATTAGCATTAATAGCATTAATAGCATAATTAATAGCATTAATAGCATTATTAATAGCATTAATAGCATTATTATTAGCATTAATAGCATTAATAATAGCATTATTAGTATTAATAATAGCATTAATAACATTATTAATAGCATTATAGCATTATTAATAGCATTAATAGCATTATTATTAGCATTAATAGCATTAATAATAGCATTATTAGCATTAATAATAGCATTAATAACATTATTAATAGCATTAATAGCATTATTATTAGCATTAATAGCATTAATAGCATTATTATTAGCATTAATAGCATTAATAATAGCATTATTAGTATTAATAATAGCATTAATAACATTATTAATAGCATTAATAGCATTATTAATAGCATTAATAGCATTATTATTAGCATTAATAGCATTAATAATAGCATTATTAGCATTAATAATAGCATTAATAACATTATTAATAGCATTAATAGCATTATTATTAGCATTAATAGCATTAATAGCATTATTATTAGCATTAATAGCATTAATAATACCATTAATAGGATAAATATTAGCATTAATAGCATTAATAGCATAAATAAGAGCATTAATAGCATTATTAATAGCATTAATAGCATTATTATTAGCATAAATAGCATTATTAGCATTAATAATAGCATTAATAACATTATTAATAGCATTAATAGCATTATTATTAAAATTAATAGAATTAATAATAGCATTATTAGCATTAATAATAGCATTAATAACATTATTAATAGCATTAATAGCATTATTATTAGCATTAATAGCATTAATAGTATTATTAATAGCATGAATAGCATTATTAATAGCATTAATAGGATTATTATTAGCATTAATAGCATTAATAATAGCATTATTAGCATTATTAATAGCATTAATAACATTATTAATAGCATTAATAGCATTATTATTAGCATTAATAGCATTAATAATAGCATTATTAGCATTATTAATAGCATTAATAACATTATTAATAGCATTAATAGCATTATTATTAGCATAAATAGCATTAATAATAGGATTATTAGCATTAATAATAGCATTAATAACATTATTAATAGCATTAATAGCATTATTATTAGCATTAATAGAATTAATAATAGCATTATTAGCATTAATAATAGCATTAATAACATTATTAATAGCATTAATAGCATTATTATTAGCATTAATAGCATTATTATTAGCATTAAGAGCATTAATAATACCATTAATAGGATAAATATTAGCATTAATAGCATTAATAGCATAAATAATAGGATTAATAGCATTATTAATAGCATTAATAGCATTATTAATAGCATTAATAGCATTATTATTAGCATAAATAGCATTAATAATAGCATTATTAGCATTAATAATAGCATTAATAACATTATTAATAGCATTAATAGCATTATTATTAGCATTAATAGAATTAATAATAGCATTATTAGCATTAATAATAGCATTAATAACATTATTAATAGCATTAATAGCATTATTATTAGCATAAATAGCATTAATAATAGGATTATTAGCATTAATAATAGCATTAATAACATTATTAATAGCATTAATAGCATTATTATTAGCATTAATAGAATTAATAATAGCATTATTAGCATTAATAA
The DNA here is from genome assembly GCA_033576535.1 of Allobates femoralis. Classification (NCBI taxonomy): domain Eukaryota; kingdom Metazoa; phylum Chordata; class Amphibia; order Anura; family Aromobatidae; genus Allobates; species Allobates femoralis. Next base: position 618,170,447 of record JARQOC010000003.1, read on the forward strand.
TAGCATTAATAACATTATTAATAGCATTAATAGCATTATTATTAGCATTAATAGCATTATTATTAGCATTAATAGCATTAATAATACCATTAATAGGATAAATATTAGCATTAATAGCATTAATAGCATAAATAATAGGATTAATAGCATTATTAATAGCATTAATAGCATTATTAATAGTATTAATAGCATTATTATTAGCATAAATAGCATTAATAATAGCATTATTAGCATTAATAATAGCATTAATAACATTATTAATAGCATTAATAGCATTATTATTAGCATTAATAGCATTAATAGCATTATTATTAGCATTAATAGCATTAATAATACCATTAATAGGATAAATATTGACATTAATAGCATTAATAATAGCATTATTAGCATTAATAATAGCATTAATAACATTATTAATAGCATTAATAGCATTATTATTAGCATTAATAGAATTATATAATAGCATTATTAGCATTAATAATAGCATTAATAACATTATTAATAGCATTAAGAGCATTATTATTAGCATAAATAGCATTAATAATAGGATTATTAGCATTAATAATAGCATTAATAACATTATTAATAGCATTATTATTAGCATTAATAGAATTAATAATAGCATTATTAGCATTAATAATAGCATTAATAACATAATTATTAGCATTAATAGCATTATTATTAGCAGTAATATTATTATTAGCATTTTTTTTTTAATTATTATTTATTATTTGTTATTTATTTTTTAATTATGTTTTATTTATTTTTTTATAATTTTTTAATTATTTTTTAATTATTTTTTTATTATTAAATTTATTATTTAGGCTGAGAGGCAGTTGTCATTCAGGTGCGCTAAAGGGCTGATATGATTAGCATATATTTAATTTTTTTATTATTATTTTTATTGAATTATTTATTATTTTTAATTTATTTTTTTATTATTTTTTAATTATTTTTTAATTATTTTTTTTATTATTAAATTTATTATTTAGGCTGAGAGGCAGTTCTCATTAAGGTCCGCTAAAGGGCTGATCTTATTAGCATATATTTTATTTTTTTATTATTATTTTTATTGAATTTTTTATTATTTTTAATTAATTTTTTTATTATTTTTTAATTCTTTTTTAATTATTTTTTTTATTATTTAATTTATTATTTAGGCTGAGAGGCAGTTCTCATTCAGGTCCGCAAAGGGCTGATCTTATTAGCATATATTTTATTTTTTTATTATTATTTTTATTGAATTTTTTATTATTTTTAATTTATTTTTTTATTATTTTTTAATTCTTTTTTAATTATTTTTTTTATTATTTAATTTATTATTTAGGCTGAGAGGCAGTTCTCATTCAGGTCCGCAAAGGGCTGATCTTATTAGCATATATTTTATTTTTTTATTATTATTTTTATTGAATTTTTTATTATTTTTAATTGATTTTTTTATTATTTTTTAATTCTTTTTTAATTATATTTTTTATTATTTAATTTATTATTTAGGCTGAGAGGCAGTTCTCATTCAGGTCCACAAAGGGCTGATCTTATTAGCATATATTTTATTTTTTTATTATTATTTTTATTGAATTTTTTATTATTTTTTAATTTATTTTTTTATTATTTTTTAATTCTTTTTTAATTATTTTTTTTATTATTTAATTTATTATTTAGGCTGAGAGGCAGTTCTCATTCAGGTCCGCAAAGGGCTGATCTTATTAGCATATATTTTATTTTTTTATTATTATTTTTATTGAATTTTTTATTATTTTTAATTTATTTTTTTATTATTTTTTAATTCTTTTTTAATTATTTTTTTTATTATTTAATTTATTATTTAGGCTGAGAGGCAGTTCTCATTCAGGTCCGCAAAGGGCTGATCTTATTAGCATATATTTTATTTTTTTATTATTATTTTTATTGAATTTTTTATTATTTTTAATTTATTTTTTTATTATTTTTTAATTATTTTTTAATAATTTTTTTTATTATTTAATTTATTATTTAGGCTGAGAGGCAGTTCTCATTCAGGTCCGCAAAGGGCTGATCTTATTAGCATATATTTTATTTTTTTATTATTATTTTTATTGAATTTTTTATTATTTTTAATTTATTTTTTTATTATTTTTTAATTATTTTTTAATTATTTTTTTTATTATTTAATTTATTATTTAGGCTGAGACGCAGTTCTCACTCCGGTCCGCCTTTCTTTTTTGCCATTGAAATGCATTAGCGGTGTGTCGGCGATTTTATGGCCGACCACCTGGTTCTATTTGTCGGCCTTAAAATCGCGGACACACCGCTAATGCATCTCTATGGGCAGTCAGCCCGATTTCGGATTGAACGCCGACCAATCAGAATTCGAGCTGACTTGCCCATAGACATGCATTAGCGGTGTGTCCGCGATTTTAGGGCCGACAAATAGAACCAGGTGGCCGGCCATAAAATCGCCGACACACCGCTAATGTATGTCAATGGGAAAAAAGACGGACCTGAATGAGAACTGAATGAAGGGCTCTTCTGATTGGCTGAGGGCAGTAGAGAGCGACCAATCAGAAGAGCCCTTCACATTTCATTGAGATACAATGGCGGATTGATCGTCCATTGTATCTTAATGTTAGTTGAAGAGGACGTCGGAGCTGGAAGTTGTCGGAAAGAAGACAGAAGATCCCCGGGGACGGACGAAGAGGCGGAGATGGCGGAAAGAAGAGAGAAGACCCCCGGGACCGGAGGAAGAGGACGCCTGGCCGGACGGAGGACTTGAGGATCGGACGGACGATCAGATGACTTGAAGGCATGTAAGTGATGGACGGGGACGTTAGGTTAGGGGACGGCGGGGGCTTAGGGTGTAGGGCCTTAGGTGTTAGGGAAAGCGGCGGGGCTTAGAGGGTAGGGGCTTAGGGCGGCAGGGGTTTAGGTGCGGCTTAGGGGGTAGGGGTAGTGGATTAGGTGCGGTTTAGGGGTTAGGGGCTTGCGGCGGCAGGGGTTTAGGTGCGGATGCGGGGTAGTGGCTTACGGGGGTAGGGGGTTAGGTGCGGCTTAGGGGGTAGGGGCTTAGGGCGGCAGGGGTTTAGGTGCGGTTTAGGGGGTAAAGGTAGGGGATTAGGTGCGGCTTAAGGGGTAGGGGCTTGCGGCGGCAGGGGTTTAGGTGCGGATGCGGCGTAGTGGCTTAGGGCGGCAGGGGGTAGGGGGTTAGGTGCGGCTTAGGGGGTAGGGGCTTAGGGCGGCAGGGGTTTAGGTGCGGTTTAGGGGGTAGGGGTAGGGGATTAGCTGCAGCTTAGGGGTTAGGGGCTTGCGGCGGCAGGGGTTTAGGTGCGGATGCGGGGTAGTGGCTTACGGCGGCATGGGGTAGGGGGTTCGGTGCAGCTTAGGGGGTAGGGGCTTAGGGCGGCAGGGATTTAGGTGCGGCTTAGGGGGTAGGGGTAGGGATTTAGGTGCGGCTTAGGGGTTAGGGGCTTGCGGCGGCAGGGGTTTATTTGCGGATGCGGGGTAGTGGCTTACGGCGGCAGGGGGTAGGGGGTTAGGTGCGGCTTAGGGGGTAGGGGCTTAGGGCGGCAGGGGTTTAGGTGCGGTTTAGGGGGTAGGGGTAGGGGATTAGGTGCGGCTTAGGGGTTAGGGGCTTGCGGCGGCAGGGGTTTATTTGCGGATGCGGGGTAGTGGCTTACGGCGGCAGGGGGTAGGGGTTAGGTGCGGGTTAGGGGGTAGGGGCTTAGGGCGGCAGGGGTTTAGGTGCGGTTTAGGGGGTAGGGGTAGGGGATTAGGTGCGGCTTAGGGGTTAGGGGCTTGCGGCGGCAGGGGTTTAGGTGCGGATGCGGGCTAGTGGCTTACGGCGGCAGGGGGTAGGGGGTTTCGCGGCGGCGGGGTAGTGGCTTAGGGGTTAGGGCGGCAGGGGGTAGGGGCTTGCGGCGGGTACAGCGCGTAGTGGCTTAGAGCGTCAGAGGGCTGTAGTGTACAGCGCGATGGTATACTACAGTCCCATGGCGCTTATGGGCATGGGACTGTAGTATAGTATAGCGGTGTACAGTACAGTAGTAAGGGGTTGTGTGGCTTGGTTAGTGTAGTGTACAGCGCGTAGTGGCTTAGAGCGGCAGGGGTCTGTAGTGTACAGCGCGATGGTATACTACAGTCCCATGGCGCTTATGGGCATGGGACTGTAGTATAGTATAGCGGTGTACACTACAGTAGTATGGGCTTCTGTGGCTTGGTTGGTGGGTGTCAGCGACTCGCAATGCCCGCTTCGCGGGCATTGCTTCGCGAGGCTGCAACGACTCGCAATGCCCGCTTTGCGGGCATTGCTTCGGGAGTCGCCGTGGCCGCTACGCGGCCACGGGGAGAGTCCAGGAGAAGCAGCTCGCTCGCGCTAACCAAGCCACCGGAAGCAGCGCCGCTCCGACGGAAGTCGCTACGGCAATTATATAATAGATGCAGTACCATCGGAGAGGCATCATATCGGCTCCAGATTTATTCTGCAGCAGGAAGCAGGAGAACAAAACCAAACATACAGCCAATGTCATTAAAAACTATTTTCAAGGTAAAGAAGGACAAAACCTCCTGGAAGTGATAATGATATGGCTCCCACAAAGTCTTAAATTTCTTATCACAGCATCGTCTAGTCTTTCTGGGATTACATGGAGAGACGTGCAAAAAAGTCCAATGACCGGGCACTACACACCATAGAGCTCTGCTATATGCCTGACTTTTGGCTAACCCCGGTGCCTGGTGTTGCACAGCCTTAAAAAAGTAGTACTGGAACCCGCAGAAGTATCGCTACACGATACGAAACGGTACCGTCGTTCCCTCTCCCCACCGCACCAGCACTGTTTTAATGGACTAATTTACCTGGATTAAAACACTCTTCCACCAGCCTATACGGTGAGTGCCGCCTTTCTATATTTTCTTTATGAACTTGATTACATGGAGAGAATGATTTGTGCAAACCTACATACACAGAAAATCTGTGGTTAATTTTCCTAGATTCCTTTAAAAAACTGTGTGCAAGTGTGCAAGGGAAGAATTGATGCTGCTTTGAAGACAAAGGGTGTTCACACCAAATATTGATTTGATTTAGATTTTTTATTTGTTCATTATCTTTCCATTTTGCTACTCAAAGTAAACAAACTATTAATTTTTCTATTTTTTTCTAAAGCATTCTCACTTTGCAGCATTTTTCTCACACTAGCTCTAATCTTGTACATAGTCATGTCTATATTTTATGTCAATAAACACATGCAATTATTTTCATGATAGGGCTCCACAGTGATGTAAGGGTGCCTTTAGGTTACCCTGAACAAAAATCACCTGAAAATATTTTTTATTTGACCATTTTCAAGTGCTAATTAAAAAATGTATGAAATTTGTATTATTTTATTACATGTAATTTTAATATTATATTGTCAGATTCTCACACTACCTGTACTCTATAGAGTCTTTGGAATACTTTATGGCTGTTAGGTCATTGGGACTCTGCTTGGATCTTAAGTCACCATCTTCTTAAATACCCAAATTTCATTTGAAAAGAATATGTTTTCTGCACACATGGATGAAAGTGTTGGTGGTATACAATCAGGGGCGTAATGATCACAGTCGCTCTCTGTGCTGAACGGGGCTTGCCAACGCATATTTCTGCTGAATGTGTGTTCGAAGTTCCTGCACCGCAATATACACAGCCGGGTGTTCAAAGGCTGATGACAGCTGACGGAGGGATGCAAGTCAATGGCTGTGATTGGCAGTGACATCATGTGATGCCCATCGCTAGCACGCTGACATCAGCTGCCATCTTCTCCAGCGGATACAAAGGAGGACACTGTACGTTTTGGGACCAGGGAAAGGTGAGAAGAATTGTTTATTTTTTTATACATGAGAATATATAGCAGGATGGCCCAGGATGAGTGGCATATATACCAAGATGGGGGACAGACAGTGACAAGCAAAAAGATAACAATGTTTTCAACTTTTGACTTTTAAGCTCTATATCTCAACATCCACTATATCTTTGATCGTGAGTAAAACTACCTTCATTTTCCACACAATCATTTTGGCTGTGTCATACATATTTTTGACTTGCAACTATTCATCATATGATTATTAATGCAGATTCTTGTCATGCTACTGCATTGTTACTGTTTTGCCCGTGTTTGCAAAGAAAAACTAAAAGTAGACCGTAGAAGATTGAAAATGGGTGATTTGGAACGATGAGACAAAAGTCAGTAGTCTAGGCTCTGGTGGGTGCAAATGGGTCTGGAAGAAACAAGGAAAAAAGGGACCAACGGATTGAAAATTGAAGGAACTATCAAGTTCAGTGGAGGAAGCCTGATGATATAGGGGTGTTTCATTGCCTAAGGTGTTGGATACTTGACCAGAGTTAATGGTGGTCTCAATGTTTAGCTATATGTGAGTATCCTACAATACGAGTTACTTTATCCACTCAAATATTATGGGTATGAAAAGGACAACAAAGTTTTCCAGCAGGACAACGACCCGATGCATACATTGAGATTGGCATATAAATGGTTCAATGACAATGAAGGAAAGATGGTGGAATGGCCCCCACAGACTCCAGACCTCAATACAACCAGGGCCTACCGTGAAGTGGGTGAGACAGCTCATTGTACGTTTTTTTGCAAACACGTATAAACCAAAAGGCCCTGTTTTTGTCACGGCACTTGCTATTTATTTTTACAGCAGAGCGCCTTTTGTGTGATTCTTATACAGTTTTTGCATTGGTTTTTCATGTTTTTGGTGGGGATTGGTCGCAGTTCACACTGCTGCTTCCAATGTGTGCAGACTCATATTTTTTGCCTTCATGTTCACCCCTGCTCGTAACAGCAGATATTGGAGGCACCTGCCCCTCCCCTATGAAGTCTGCACACAGAGCTGCCATCCACACAGCCTTACAAGGTGAGATTGTCCTGTGCTCTCCCGCACCCTGTCCAGAGGTATGTACACACTGGCAGGTTTTTAATGTAGCATCTAGGGACAGAGTTAGGGCCGTCTCTACCAGGGCCTACCGTGAAGTGGGTGAGACAACTCATTGTACGTTTTTTTGCAAAAACGTATAAACCAAAAGGCCCTGTTTTTGTCACGGCACTTGCTATTTATTTTTACAGCAGAGCGCCTTTTGTGTGATTCTTATACAGTTTTTGCATTGGTTTTTCATGTTTTTGGTGGGGATTGGTCGCAGTTCACACTGCTGCTTCCAATGTGTGCAGACTCATATTTTTTGCCTACAATTAAACACTTGTGAGCAGAATTGAACAAAAAGCTGCGTACATGCCATAGTGAGTTGACCAATATGCACCCCTTTGGGAACGTGTAGAAGAAATCCGGAGTTCAGATTTCAGTCAAAACATACATGAATCTGATCGAGAGCATGCCCAGAAGGTTCAAGTAGTGTTGAAAGCCAAAGGAGATTTACAAAATTATAACAAAATAATGAAAATTAAAATTTAGATATGTGGGAGCAAAACATGACAAGAATCTGCATGACTAATCATTTGCTGAAAAGTGGCAAGTCACATTTATGTACCAGATAGACTACATTTTATAGACAATCATCTTGGCTAACGCACAAAGCTGTAGTGGAGATATCATAAGATATGAAGCCTGAAAGTCAAACGTTCAAAACATTGCTATCCTTTTGCTTGTCACTGTGTATACTAGGATGGGGGAAATATATACCAGCAAGTGGCCCTTCATGGGAGAAAGATATACCAGGATGGGGTGACATATATACGGGTCATATAGACCAGGATGGGTGACATATATACCAGGATGGGAAACATATACCAGGATGGAGGTCATATATCCTAGGAAAGAGCCCAGGATCGGGGACGTATAAACCAGAATGAGTTCAGGATGTGGGACATATATACCTGGAAGAGACCCAGGATGGCAGACTTTACAACACAAAGGCAAAGAGGGTGGGTGTAACACATTTGTCCTTATAGGATTTAGAACTCTACAAGGGTCCATACATCTAACCAACATGCAGTGGAAGGGACAGGTCCAAATTTTGCACAAGGGCCCATCAGACTCTGGTTATGGCACTGTATACAATATAGCTTACCTTACCAGATGTTTTCACACCTTTCCACAAACTGAAGTAAACGATAGTAAAGATGAGAATCAGACACACAAGGAGTTGCCACCGTATCCCTCCAACGTAATCTAAACCATCTGCTTCATGTATGCCCAGAACGTGCCTCCTGCAACAATGCAATAATAGACTATAAGTAAGCCAGACATTTGCATACAATTACATACTACTACTTTTTTTCTTGTGTTTCAGTTATTAATAAATAAAATGAAAGTGCGAGACATGGCAATATACTATTTTACATTAGGATAATACCATCATACTTTTGCTAAGTAATACAACCATATTGTAAGTAGATACGCCCACCATACCATGACAGGCTAGCAGCTCCTTGATGTGCATTAGATATTAATATACAGTGAGAGGAGAATACTATCATACAGTTACTGAATAACAATGTCATATTGCAACTAGATAACTGCACAATTCAGTGAACTAGATAATACCACCACATAGGCAGTGAAAAACACCACCATACAGTTGCTAAATAAAAATAATACTACAGGAACACCAAAATTAACACATACAGTTAGTAAATATTACCACCATTTTGAGAATGAATATAGTAACCACACAGTCAAAGGGTGAAGCCCAAGAAAGTAAAGCTATCGAGCGATAGAGGTTCAGCTGTGATGCGGCGGCTTGATAAATGTCACAGTGTATTTCAGTAGTATAATTAGAAATTGATTGCATATTGATTGCTTATTGTTGATAACTGGGTGGTTTCTGCACACCGACACAGTCATGACACAAAAATGACAAAGTAGTATAGTTATGAAGATGGAGCACCAACTAACCATGGACCAACATCTTTGTAGGGCACCAATCAGACAGAATAAGAAGTTCCATCCAGTGACTCACAGATGACATTTTAACTGACGAGTGAAGTCACCCTGTCAAAAAGTTACATGTTAGGGCAAATTCATATTGGTGATGTGTCTCATAACCCAAATGCCATAGCCTTATATATGCCTACTAGGCAGTTGAGTACGGGACTGGAGACCCACTACAAGTCTGTGCATCACCATCCATTCTTGCACTATGATATACAGAAGTCTGATTTTGTACTAACACAAAATGATACAAAAATATCTCACCCTGCAAAAAAAATTGCCCTTATAGCTACATTCCTGAAAAAAAAAAAAAGTTTTAGATCTCTGATCCAAATACAAAATGTGTATAGCCATAATGGCTTGCAAGCTCCAGTGACATCTAAAGCACATGCACTGTGCAAAAGAAGCCAGAATATCATTATATCATTGCACTTGTGCTGAATGGCAATAATAATAATAATAATAATTATTATTATAATAATATAATAATATAGAGCCTGCAATCAAGCTAAGTTTGCACAACTACTCCTGAGACTGGCTCCACACCAATGATGTAGCACACAATACTTTATGACAGGGCTTTGTGCAAATTCCAGTGCCAACCAGATCCTCAATAAGTAGTAAGCGAACGTTCAAGTTAAAAAAAAAGAAAAAAAGTAATATATTCGACCATAGCATAGCAACTTTTTGTGAACATGTTCTTTTAACTGATTCTCCTCACATCCTGAAGGTTCCATGGGCCTATGTTCTTTCAATTTCCAGATTATGGCCCCAGCAGCGCTCACTGGCACTTTCAGTAGTTTAGAAATTTTTCTGTAACTAATACCATCAGTATGTTTTGCAACAATTAGGCTGTAAAGGTTTTGAGACAGCTCACTGGTCTCACCCATCATGCGATGTTTTTTGTGTGGCAACTTAGTAATGAGACACCTTTTTATAGACCATCAGTTGAACTGCTGATATTATTTTTCACTAAGTGGAAGGATTGCTTTCTTTTTTTTTAATTCTTTATTTAAGATGTTTTTGCAAATACAAATACAAGAAGAGAGACATAGAAAGCAGGACAATAATCTGGGTAAATCTCGAATTCAACAGAGCCAAACAAGAACACATCTCCTGTTGAAAAGATAAATGTAAATACGAAAATGATCCATTTGTAGAGGTCATAATAGTAAAAAAAAAATAAAAAAGTCATCTGTAACCAAGAGGAGAGTTAGGTTACTTTAAAATCTTTACAGTAATATTGAGGTTGGTCTCCCACCCTGCTATAAAATTAGGAGAGTGTTGATTTGGGGAGGGGGCATCAACTTCGAGCAAACCCAGGATAACATATGCCTGACTCCTCATGATGAAGCATATGCGTGTTTAAAGCAAAGTGAAACGTACGTAAGGAGTCAGATATGGAGGTTTCTATCTTTTATCCTGCACTAGACACCTTATGCATTTGACTTGTTGTGCACTGTTGTATGAAGTTACTTTACTATATGCACTTTATGGGACGCTGCAATAGGCTTCTGTGAACTGCCAGTCTATATTTATGATTACTATGGCTGCTTCACTAGAGATCTAAAGAATTAACTATTAGTGAACCAATGCTGATTTGTCCTATGAATGTGCAATTGTGTTAAATACTGTGCGCTCTTGTCTTTTGTTTATGGACTATGTACTATGTGTCTTTTATGATGCACCTTATTTCCTGCATATTTATGTTTATATGTGTCTCTAATAAAAAGATTTATATGATTGTTTAAAGCAATTGTTTGACTCCACATATATTTCTCCATTTGATGAATTATTAATCAAGTGTTGAGTTGCTCAGCTAATCAGGTAATCACCTGGTAGCTGTATATAAGCAAAACCATATGGAATATGTATATTTAATATGTCTGTCTGTGCCTGGGTTTGTGCATATGAGCTCAAACTGTGTTTTTGGGTGATCGTAACAGTATTTTGGTGGGAGTGTACGTAAGAAGTGATTCGATTGGAGGCATCTCCACCACCCAAGTGGGGCCGGGTTGTCCCATGTCTTGAGGGTGGATAGCGAGGGCCTGTAATCTACCTCTCGAGAGATTCCACTCTGTCCCATCCCACCTCAACCCCTCGGTTAAACACCCCATCATGGAGGGCAGGAGCAAAATTTGATTGGCTCATTATCGGTGTGAGTTTGGAGCAGAGAGGAATCATAAAGGGTCTTACCCATAGAGTGTTACAATATTTCACCTTGGCCCCCAACATTGGATGTGAATGTAGGCTGGTCAGAGCAGAGGTTAAGAGCCAGAGCAATCTGTCCAGAGGGACTGCGCAGAAGCTTTCTTCTATCTGAACCCAAGCTTTATCAGAGACATTTCTGCACCAATCTATCATTCTCGCGAAATACGTAGCTAAATGGTAATATTTAAAAGTGGGAAGGTACACACCTCCATCACCTTTAGGTCTGTAAAGAACCGAGCGATCGAGTCTGGCTGATTTCCCTGCCCAAATAAAGGCGGTTTAAATTGATGAGATTTTATTAAAGAAAAACCATTAAGATCTGTATGGGCAATGCTTGGAGTAAGTAGAGGACTCGAGGAAAGACATTCATCTTGAATATGTAACATCTTCCAAACCAGGAAAAATACGTTTTGCTCTATCTGTCACAGTCAGCTTGAATTGTAGACAGGATGGTTGGAAAATTACTCTTGTAAAGGTTCTATAGATTTGCAGTCAGTTTGACCCCCTCATAGCTTATCAGTTGATTGCTCCATTTAAAGCTAAAGGACGATTTTAGGGTGGTGATTTTCATTGGTGGCACATTAATATTCAGGACTTCTGATTTTGAGAAGTTGATTTTGAAATTAGAAGGATTGCTTTCTAATTACTGATATCTTTCAGCTGGTGGCATGACTTTGCTTGATTTTCGTAAGTTTCTTTATGTGTTCAGTACTTATTTCTTGTTTCATTTCTCATTATTACACACATAATTTATAGGCATTGATGGTTTGTTTACTTCCCCTGTGTAGATTGGATGGGTTGTTTTCGACATTTGGTGAGAAATTAATGTCAATAGCAACTTTGGAAATATATTTACTTAGAAAATTGGTGATATGTTCAATACTCAGTACACCCTGTATATATATATATGTATTATATATCTCACATAGATACACTACAGTATAATAGATACACTACAAGTATATACATAAATGTTCAATATCAATCAAAACCATAAAGAAACATATATAGAGTCAAGAAACATGTGAAACATTCCAGAATGTGTGATGAATCATTGATTACTCAAAGTTCCCTCCTTTTACTCTGATGACAACTTTACACACCCTTTGCATTCTTTAAAGCAGATTTAGCAAGTAGTCACCCAAAATGGCTTTCCAACAGTCCTAAAGAGATTCCCAGATGTGCATTTTTATCAGCAATGGACAGTTTAGATTAGGCTGTATCTACTACAATGGTGTCTGTGAATAATTTATGAAGGCTGTTATCGGAGATGCTGTCAATTTGCCGATTTCTGAGGTGGGTACCTTTGATTAACATATCTTCAGCAGCAGATTTAATTTTGGTCTTCATTTTTTCATTTCCTAAGGCAGTCACCATCATGGTACCTTTACACGCCGCTACCGAAAGGTAGAAACCGGCAGCTGTCGGAGACAATTGTACCTTTTACCTTCAAAACACCGTGAAGTGGCGGCGTGTAATTCAGGTTGTACCTTCCTGTCTCTTTGGATACCTGTGTTTCAGCCGTGCTGAAAAACAAGCAGGTATAAACCCTATGGTGGCGGCGTGTAATCGGGGCACAGGAAGATATTTGCGTGGCCTAGCATAATCCCTGGGGCGTGCCATGGTGGCATGTATACCACACCCCATCAGCGATCATTGATGGAAGCTCCTGCGTTACGATTGGTTGTCCCTGCATAGGGCGGCATATTTAACGAGCTGACCAGTCACACTACACATTTGCAATATCATCATGTATTAGCCAGCCTTCCTGCACTGGCTGGCCAATCATGATGCTATTGTACTGTCCAATCACCGTACGAGCGTCGCGTAATACACAACTCTGGCACGCCTATGTCCTTGCGGCATATGATATGTACGCCCATATTACCTTGTGGTAGCGGTGTGTAAATCAGGGAAGGTGCTCCACAGAAGGTATCCTGCGGCACCTGTTGGCACTCCTGGGGAACGAAAATACCCTCTGTGGAGCACCTTGTGGCGGCGTGTATTTGCGGCATCAGGTACCGTTAGCAACCGTTGTAAACGCGCGCGTGCACGTGCGGTGCCTACCTGTTGCTACCTTCGGTAGAGGCATGTAAAGGTACCATCAGAGCTAAAGGGGTTTCAAGATGAGCTGTTCAAGCATTTTTAAATAAGCACTCAGAAATTGCCATAGATGCAGTGGTTGACCCCTAAGGAAACGTAATACAAAAGACACATAATGATTATTTTCTTTAAAATTAATGTCCTGCAGTGCCATCAGATCAGAACTAGCAGCAAATAGCGGAACCCAACTAAAGCTATCTACAGTTCAGAAATGTATGGCAAGAAGTGGTCTTCATGCAAGAATTGCGTCCAAAACGCCAAACCTTTGTCATGAAACATGGCCAGGCAACTCAACTATGCACAAAAACATATGAAACTGGGTGCAGAAAAATGATAGTGCTCTGGATTGAGAACTCAAATTATGAAATATTTGGCTGTAAAATAACTAGGATGCAAAGAAATAGCAGTAGATGCTCTGGACAGATGAGTCACATTATAAAATGTTTTGCTGTAAAAGACAGCTTTTTGTCAAAGGACTGGACAGCAGTACAATTATGAATGTCTGCAGCCAACAGTAGCATGGTGAAGCTTCCTTGCATTTTTGGAACTGCACTTCAGCAAATGGAGTTGGGGATTTGTTCAGTATTAATGGTGTCCTCAGTGCTGAGAAATCCAGGTATATACTTATCCAATTTACAAGCGTCTGATTTACTCAAAATGTATTCTGATGAAATTCAAGGATCTCAGAGACACAGCCAATGTCATTAAGAAACCTCTTCAGCATAAAAAAGAACAAGGAGTCCTGCAACTAATGACGTGTTCCCCACAGAGCCTTGACATCTTCAGGGCTGACTGTTATGCTAGTGAAGGTTAGGTAGTTGGGTGTCACACACACGTAGGATAAGATATCGCAGTCTCTCTGTAGCCACACCACCACCCACCTGGGTGCTGTACAAGCTAGTAATTCTTAACTGTTTAGTCCCTAAAGGCACCTGCCCACATAAAAAAAAACCTAAGGGTACCTTTACACACGGCTACATTTGTAGCTTGTCACCAGGTAACTTACTGGTTGCAGTGAAATCATGGATACATGGTTCTATCTTGTTGCTGTGTACAAATGGAATCATGTATCCATGATTTCACTGCAACCAGTAAGTTATCTGGTGACAAGCTACAAATGTAGCCGTGTGTAAAGGTACCCTAACAGCTGGACTAGAAGGTGACTTCTTGGGCTCTGCTCCTCAATAGGCTGTCAAAGTTTCTTGCACCTCCTAAGGAAACAGGGATGATGTTGCTAAGAGCAACAAATCAACAGGGCAAGCATACAAAAGTAGACAATCCAGCTATGACAGGGCATGGTAAGGGATAGAGTAAACATGAGCTGACCCTCCAGCCAGTAAACCCTAGGCTACGCCCTGTCCCCAAGATTATTTCTAATGGTGGGGATATCGGAGTCTCAATCCTTGTTAGGCTCCTGAGATAAACTCACCTAGATGTCATCCTTACCAACTTCCCGTCCACAAGGGAGTGAAGGAGCAGGAAGGCAAAGAAAAACAGAGGACAAAGTCAGGACAGTGGGCATGATAAGGCTCCAGGGATTCCTCCAGACACAGCTGTTGGTCCATTTGCGACAACGAAGCCTTTGTGACACAGGAACAAGTACACACCATGGGCTGAATACACATGCCATATCCAGCAATAGAGTGAGCTCAAAGTTGGGTGGATATAGCAGAAGTAAAGAGTGATCACAAGCTATAGCTGAGATGCTTTGATAGGATTATACCATCAGCGAAAGTATCCTTACCCCTTCAGCATGGAAAAGCAAACCCATAAAAACCATCTCAAGTACACTCACCAGAAAGCATGCAATTGATTAACCTCTGATACTTTCTGACCTCAGATCCCACAGAGATTACACTAGTGTAACGGAGTGGGTAGCCCTGACTGTATTATTATTGAAATGGACACTGAAGTGAACATTACACAGTCCGATACTGCCCCCTTGTGGACAAGTGCTGAAACAAACGCAGGGAAGTGGGAAATTCCCTTTTCAGCAAAAGTGTTTACCCAGGAAGAGAGAGAGCAGGAAGTCTGTACAGATCCAGAGCTGAGCCAGGGGAGATCTGCGTGTGGATGTGTGTTGAAAGAGGGCTACTTTGCTACACCTTGCCGGAAAAATCATCCCGGACGAGCCCCCGTGACTGATCCTGGGCCACTGGACTTTGGTGCTGTGACTCTGGCCGCTCTGCAAAACCTTGCCCGCCGAGCACCCGGAGTGCATGTGCAGGGGCTGTGACCGACATAAGGGAGCCATTTGTACTGCCGTGATCTCCCTCCTGCTGCTCGGGGTGCCCCCGAGACTGAGAGAGACTTCTGTGCTGCTGTGGGCTCCCTTCTGCTGCTCTGTGTGCCCTGAGACTGGGAGAGACTAACAAAGAAAAATCCCATTACCTGCGGAAGGAGACCAAAGAAGAAGACTGAGGAGTTTCCCCCTTCAGCGCTGCACCGTGACCCGTCATCGTGAGATCCCCAGGCCTGCTACGTGGGAGCGACATCTTCTTCTGTGATAGACTGGTACGTGATTTTAGGGAAAGTCAGAGAAAGATACCTTCATTGTTGTGTTTTTTTCTTTTCTTGCTGCGTACCCTTAAGAAGTGAAGATCCAGAGACTCTAATATATACAAGTGCGCATATAGTTTGGTTGACTGTGATATAAACATGTTTGACAGTAAAGAAACGTTATTACCGGTTAAACCTGAGTATGGGGATTCTGTTGAGAAAGATCATACACACACACCCGCGGCCTTACCACCGGTCATTACACTAGAACTGGTCATGCTCATGGCACTAGGATTACATAAACAGAAAAAAACATTTCGTACAAGTCTACATCCTCAAAAGATATGTGTTCAGTTCTCCATGATATTTGAAACAACCTACTAGCCATGTTCCTTCAACAACTGTGTGTAAGTGTCCCTAGGATAATTAATGCCATTTTAAAAGTAGAGGGTGGTCTTTCCAAATATTGATTTGATTACATTTCTCTTTTGTTTATTTACTTTGCATTTTGTGAATTGATAAAAATAACTTATTTAACAATTCCATTTTTAAAGTTTCTCTTATTTTGCAGCATTTTTTCTATTTTTTTCTATCTATCTATAAATATCAGTTGTTTAACTTGTTTAAAATTTTTAGTAAATTATTTGACTCTTAGTCTATACTAACAATACTAAGCTAAATCCACTTACATGCACTTACGTATAAAACTCTTCTGCAGGGGATTTGGAGTTATTAGTCCAAGTGATGTTGCTCTTTCCAAAATAATTAGTGCAGTTTGCTGTATTCCAGGGGTTGTCACAACTTGTCCATGGCAAGGTTGTGGAAAAAGAGGAGTATAAATAGTACAAAGCCCATGCGATTATAGTATTGTAGTAAAAGGACACATACAATCCAATGATGCATATAGCATATCCAATGCCTAGAAACAAAGAAACACTGATTAATATTGATTTATTTATGTTAGACATGAGAAACACCTTAAGGCTATGTTCACACTGTTTTGGTACAATTTGTTTCTGCAGCTAAAGCCTACTCTCTTGGCAGTAAAAAATGCTTTGTTGAAAATGCTCATTTGTGTTTTTTTTGTGTACAGATTACACGTGTGCTTTGTCTACAGTTATGTTTAACAAAGTAAGGCCCCTTTCATATCAGCGTTTATTTGAAATCGCGGCAGATGCGGTGAAAAAAACGCATCTGCCGCGATTACCGCATACCGGCTGCACTTGCGGCACGGTTGCGGCGCGGTTGCGGCAAGCCCCATACAATGTATAGGCAGGCTTGCGGCAAGTGCGGTTTTGGCACTTACGGCAGATGCGGCCGCGAAAAAACCCGCGGTCAGCCGCAGTTTTTTCGCGGCCGCACCTGCCGCAAGTGCCAAAACCGCACTTGCCGCACCTGCCGCAAGCCCGGCTATACATTGTATGGGGCTTGCCGTAACCGCGCCGCAAGTGCAGCCGGTATGCAATAATCGCGGCAGATGCGGTTTTTTCACCGCATCTGCCGCGATTTGAAAAAAAACGCTGATGTGAAAGGGGCCTTAGTTTTATTCACGAAAAATGCTTCAAAAATGCCCCCCAAACAGTTGACATGCTGCAGGATTTAAAAGCACTGCATTTCTCAAATTCAGTGAGGAATAAAAAAGTACTATTGCATCTCAATTCATTTGAATATCATTAAAAATCAATATAATATTGCCATGTCCCATGTTTCTGGGAGCCCTGAAACACATTGACTAATAAACCAATATTATTTTCACCCTTTGATGTCTCATGGAATACGGCAGCACAGTTTTAACCCTTCATGCTCCCTACTTTAATTTTCTGAACTATTGACCTTTGGGTTTTCATTGGCTGTAAAATATAATCACCAACATTTATAGAAGTAAATACTTGAAATACATCAATCTGTTTGTAATGACTCTATATAATATACTGTAGGTGTTTCACTTTTTGTATTGAATTACTGAAAAAAATTAACTTTTTGATGATATTCTAATTATTGAGATGCACCTGTATGTGCATGAGATAGCTTCTGCTGGTACTGTGAAAAACAGCCTTTAATTTGCATGCGAACATAGCCTAAATTGGCCAAATGGAAATAAGATTTATCAGTTTTATTTATTAAAGGGATCCTGTCACCTCTAGAACACCTCCTAAGCTAGCAAAACATGTCCCTGCAGCATCCTATCACTAATCTCACATTCCTTTTGTCTCCTAAAAGCATCCTGTGAAAGTGCATAAAAATGTTTTAATACTTACTCATTAGTGATTATAATTAGCAGGGGCTATATACTTTTGTCACCAGGGCGGGCTGTTTTGCAGGCTCCAGGATCCACCCTCTCTCTGTCTGTGTTCCTCTGCTTGTGCAGGCTTTATCCTTTCCCCTCTCTATCACTCACAGAATGCAAATCATAAGTCCTGCCTTCAGCTCCACATCACAGCAGCACAGACAGAGAGAGGGTGGATCTTTCAGGCTGCAAAACAACACGCCCTAGGGGCTAAAGAATATAGCTCCTACTAATTATAATCACTAATGAGTGAGTATTAAAATGTTTTTATCTACTTACACAGGATGCTTTAGGAGACAAAAGGAGTGTGAGATTAGTGATAGGATGCTGTAGGGACATGTTTTGCTAGCTTAGGTGGCATTTTGGAGGTGACAGGATCCCTTTAACTATTATCAGGCAGAATAAGGCTAGATTCATATTTGTGCTGGAGGCCAGCAGCGTATCTAGGGGGGTGCAGCCGGATCTTTTGCCCCGGGCGCAACTCAGAGGGGGCGCCAGCGCACTGCCGCGCTCCCGCGCTGGCTCCTCTGCTCCGCCCTGTAAATTGTGCACGGTTGGCGCCGCGCGTGCACAATTGAACCCCTGCTGGTCTGCCCCCTGGCAGCAATTCCCACCCCCTGGTGGGAGGACAGGGTAATGCGGCTCTTCCCTGGGGGTGGAGGATAATGCTGAGAGCTGCTCTGTGAGGAGGCTTCTTCGGCACCGCCTGTGACTGGTCGCCGTGGCACACGTGGTAGAGCAGGCCGAGAGCAGCTGCCCGGAGCCTGGCATACTGCTGAGCAGGACTGTGCCATACCTACAACCCCGCCAGTCTGCTGGAGGAGGATGCTGTGAAGGTGGCAACCGGCCTCACCATTCCGAGGAGATGCTGCCCCGTCATCTGCCTCCTGCTCTTCACAGCAGACGGTATGGAGCCATGGCCACAATGCCATAGAGTCACCTATAGGGGAAGCTGTACTGCGCGGTGGATGAGAGTCAGTGCCGGGGCACACAGCTGATGGGGCGATAGTCCGCTATGTATGGGCTCCTGCTGTCCTGAGCCACTGCAGCCACACACTGCTGCCCTGCACCCTGCATAAATGAACATATAGAGCTAGTCACATCACCTGTAGCTATACTGTACACTGCTGCCCTGCACCCTGGATAAATGTACATATAGAGCTAGTCACATCACCAGTAGATATACTGTACACTGCTGCCCTGCACCCTGGATAAATGTACATATAGAGCTAGTCACATCACCTGTAGCTATACTGTACACTGCTGCCCTGCACCCTGGATAAATGTACATATAGAGCTAGTCACATCACCAGTAGATATACTGTACACTGCTGCCCTGCACCCTGCATAAATGTACATATAGAGCTAGTCACATCACCTGTAGATATACTGTACACTGCGGCCCTGCACCCTGCATAAATGTACATATAGAGATAGGACAGGTACCAAGGAGGGCGCCGCATTCAGGTGATTACACGGGATGTGCTCCATATGGGGGGGGAAGGCGCCAAAATAAATCTTTGCCCCGGGTGCCAGAAAACCTAGTTACACCACTGCTGGAGGCTCCGTTAACATGACAGCCTCTCGAATGGAAACCAAGCAGACGATATCATAGTTAATGGTGTCTGTTTAGCATTGTATGTATCAAGCATAGGACACTTATGCTTTTTTGTAGGATCTCTGTTTTTCTGTTCCAATAATAGAATGCCTAACGCTAGTGTGATCTTAGCTTAACCTGTGGTGAGAACAAACAAAACGCCACTGATAATGCATGACATTTCTTTTGTAAATTACCCTTTCATGTATTAATACCATAAATAAAGACTTCATTGCACATACAAAATATTTCTTTTTAACTCTGTTCATTTATTCACAATATTAAAGTATATTATTGTAACCTGAATCGAGCTGTTAAAGGATTGTTAACCCTTATTAGTACAAGATATTGAGATATTGAACTCATGTCTTCATGGAGTAGGACATAGGAACAACTAAACAGGACACCCAGTAAGGTTATGACACCACTGAATAATTGGCATGTACATTAATGATTTCTAAAAATTAGATAGGAATGTGCTTGTTGGGAAGCATCACCCACAACATTCAGGGTTTTTAGCAACACGTATTTGTATTTGAAGCTTCATAACATTTTTCATCACATTATTTGTTTGCTGTTCTTTGGTATTCCCCCCTGCAATTGGCACCTTTTATCCTCCTGTAAATAAATCTGTTAATTAGTTCAACCTCATCTCTTGTGTGTATGGAGTGTGGACAGGGGTATCCCTGAGTCAACCCCTGGTAGAAGAGGAAGACCCCTCTGCATTCCCCTAAATCTCCTAGCAAGAAGAGGCACTGCATAATATTGAGGTCAAAACTACCTGACAGACTGCCCATGGAAGTGGCTTGAAAGGGTTTTACATATTTTATCTCTGTCTAACTAAAAGTAAACTTTAAATATAATCTACTCTAACCCTAAGGGTACCTTTACACGCCGCAACTTTTGGCGGCGATAGGAGGCAAACTAACGTGCGCGTACACATTTCTCGTGGTTGCCTCCGAATGCCAAAGGCACTTATACATGCCGCAATTTAGCCCTCAACCTCAGGCGATGTGTCGTCCCGGAAGTTCCCACACCAACAGCAGGAAACATCCGGTAGACTCCCGACGCTGCTTCACACGCCGCAATCCCCAAAGGAATGTGGGCGTACTTGTTCAGCGTGCAGAGAACATAGGCATGCCAAATTGTTGCACACCGCACCCCAAACACAATCATTGGACAACACAATAGCGTTATGATTGGCCAGCCTGCTCTGGAAGGCTGGCTGATACATGACGCCATTGCCATTGTGTGGTGGTGAATGGTTAGCTGTTAAAATATGGCATCCTGTGAAGTGACAGCCAATGGAAACACAGTAGGCACCACCAATCATCGCTGACTGGGTGCAGTCTCCAGCACGCTGTGGCACACCTACGGGAAATCACTAGGCGACACAGATTCCATCCCTATCGCCCCTTCACACGCCAAAAGCCGGGAATTTCGCCTTCATGATTGCCTCTGATTTTGGAGCAGTGCTGTGAAATCTGAACCAGGCGCAACCTTTTTTATCGCCACCAAATTCCCCAATTACACGCCGCAATTTCACGGCGATGGTGACAGGGCTACAGATTGCCAGTCAGATTTCTTGCCACGGTTGCGGCGTGTAAAGGTACCCTAATGGCACATATTGAAAGAAATATTATAAAATAAAAAAATGATCTGGCTAGGGGGATAACATGGGGGAGATGATCAAGAGGGTGATTAAGATAAACCTATTCTAACACTAGTATTTTTATTTCGTTTTAATATTTCTCACTATCTAACATCAGATCAGAACAAACCTTTCCTGTTTTAGGTTAATTAGGATTAACATAATTACGGTAATAATATTTACCAAATGTCAGAATAATGAGAGAGAATGTTCTAAGGCATTTTTTATTACTTTCTGCAAAGCCATAAGTTCACATACGCTTCACTGTTATGTGGTACCATTGCCCAACGTTTTGGAAATTCTTTCACAAGCTTCTCCCAATAGTTGATAGGAATTTGAACCCATTCCTTCTGACAGAACTGGTGTAACTGAACCATATTTGTAGGCCGCCTTGCTCACACCTGCCTTTTCAGATTTGCCCATAAATTTTCAATAGGATTGAGATCGGGACTTTGTGATGCCCACTCCAAAACATTGACTTTGTTATAGTTAAATACAAAAAAAATTTTTGCAGGGCACTAATGCACATCAAATCTTTGCTTACGGACAGACTCCATCCTGCCTATACACCTTAGGTTTCACCATCAGCTGGTGTTGCACGTTAATTATATAATATTCACAGATGAGGTTGTGGAAGATGAAAAACAGCACTCACCGATTTTTGCTGTAGCTCTGTTTAATCGTAACCTATGGGGGTTACATCAAAGTGGGGAGGGGGTGGTGGAGACAACTGCATCGTTTCATGGGATTTCCGTTTCTACAGGTCTGTGAGTGCCATTTTTCATCTTCCACAACCTCATTTGTTATAGTTAAGTAACTTTGTAACCAGTTTGGCAGTATGCTTTGGGTCATTGTCAATTTGGAAGACCCATTTCCACCCATGCTTTAACTTACTGGCTAATGTCTTGAGATGTTGCTTCAGTATTGCCACATCATTTTTCCTTATGATGCTGTCTATTTTGTGACATGCACCAGTCCCTCCTGTGGCAAAACAAACCCACAAAATGATGCTACCACTCCCATGCTTCGCAGTTGGGATGGTGTACTTGGGCTTCTAAGCTTCTCCCTTTTTCCTCCAAACGTAATGGTGGTCACTGTGGTCAAGCAGTTCAATTTTAGTTTAGTCAGATCACAGGACGTCTCCAAAATTTTAGGTCTTTGTTGCTGTGCGCATTTGCAAAAATTATTCTGTAATTTTTTGTATCTTTCGGACTAATGGATTCTTCCTTGCAAAGTGGCCTTTCAGCCAATGTTGATACAGTACTTGTTTCACTGTGTATAATGACACAATCTTACCAGCTTCCGCCATCATCTTCACAAGGTCTTTTGCTTTTGTTCTTGAAATGATATGCACATGTCGGACCAAAGCATGTTCATGTCAGGGACATGTCTCAATTTTGAGTGGTATGATGGTTGAACATTCCAATCTTGTTTGTACATGCATATAATTGTTTGTACAGATAAATGAGGCACCTTCAGGTATCTGGAAATTGCACCCAAGGATGAACCAGACTTGTGCATGTCCACAATTCTCTTCCTGATATCTTGGCTGATTTCTTTAGACTTTCCCATAATGCTACTCAAAGAAGCAGTGTGTTTCAGGTATGCATTAAAATACATGTACAGGTGTGCCTCCAATTAACTGACATGTTTCCAGTAAACCTATCACAAGCTTCCAAACACATGGCATCATCATATGGGCTGTCCCTAATTGTTTAAAGGCATAGTAATCTTCGTGTATGTAAACTTGCGACTTTGCGGAGAGTAATCCAAATGCCTTAAAACATTCTCTCTCATTCTGGCATTTGGCAAATATTAATAACTAGATGGAAGTGTGGTGATGTCACAATGGGGGCGGGCTCTGTGGTGCTGGGGGTGCTGTCTCTCTCCCCCTCTGCTGTCTTCTCCCCTCATGTGCTCTCTCCATTTTGCTGTTTTCCACCTATGCGCACTCCTCCCTGTGTGTAATGTATGCAAATAAAAGTATTTTTACTTAAAAACCTGTTTCTGTGTATATTTTTATTAATAAAGTGTTTAATTACCCGGTAAAAAATGTGTAGGGCTCTGTTGTATTTTCTATTGCCTGCGCAGGTAAACCAAGCAGCTACTGGCTGCCAACCCCCGCTGCCTGGTATTGCCTTCACTGACAATGAAACATACAGGGGAGCCCTTATTTTTTTCAATTACTTAACTAAATAATTAAAAAGAAATTGGCGTGGGTTTCGCCATATTTTCTATTACCAGCTAAGGTAACCCAGGCAGCTGAGGGCTGGAATTCTCAACATGATAAACCCCAAGTGTTCTGGCACCCCCATGATGAAAATTGCAGCCAGCAGCTGCCCCAGAATTGGCGCCTCCATAAGACGCCAAAACTGGCAGTTACCCCGCTCTTCCAGCTGCCTCATAGTGGTGACAGACTGGGTAATAAAGGGGTTGCTGTCAACTTTTTTTGTCAGCTGACATCAAGCCCTATTGCTAATGTCAGCAGTCAGTATGACAGCTGACCATTAGCAATACTTTCATTACAGAGGAAAAAAAAAGCAGAGAAATCCTTTATTACATACAAAATAGAGTGAGACACCTCGTTATCCACTTTATTAGCTCCCACCAAGTTCCCCTCCAACTTAATCCTGTAATTACTGTAATCTTGAAGTGCGGCGGTGTGATGCGTCACGCGATTGCCATCTTTGTATACCCAAATGTCCAAAGATGGCAGCCATGTAAATGTGCATGTGTGTAAATATGTGTATGTGTGTTTATCCCCGCTGTGTCACGTAATCCACCCCATTTGTGAATGTGTGTATGTGTGTGTTTATATGTGTGGTTCCTCCGCATCATGTAACCCGCCGCATGTGTATATGTATGTGTGTGTCCACGCCACATCAAGTGACTTGCTGAGTGTGTATATGTGTGTGTGTATATGTGGACCCGCTGCGTCACATGTATATGTGTATATTTCTATGTCCCCACCATGTCACATGACCCGCCATGTGTGTATACATGTGTATGTGTGTATATGTGTATATATATGTGTTTGTGTACAGTATGTGTGTTGACTGCCGTGTCACGTGACCCGCCATGTGTGTATATATGTGAGTGTATATGTGGACCCGCTGCATCATGTGACCCGCTGTGTTTGTATATGTGTGCGTGTATATATGTGTGTGTGTGTATTGTATATCTGTGTATGTGTGTCTGCATGTGTATGTCCCCGCTGCAACACACATGACGCATGTGAGTATATGTATGTGTGTGTATATATATATATACATATATATATATATATATATATATATACATGTATGACGTGACCCACGGTGTGTGTGTATACATATATATGTGTATATATATATATATATATATATATATATATACAGTATATGTGAGTATGTGTGTATGTGTCTGTATGTGTGTAGGTCTCTACCACTTCCCATGACTCACCGCATGTGTATATGTGTGTGTGTGTATGTGTATGTGTCCCTGTCGCATCACGTGGTCTGCTGCTTGTGTATATATGTTTGCATATGTGTGTGTATATGTGGACCCACTGCGTCACATGACCCACAGTGTGTGTATGTATGTGTGTATATTTGTATGACCCCCACCATGTCACATGACGCCGAGTGTATGTGTATAGATGTGTATCTGTGTGTATATACACGTGTTTGTGTGTATGTGTTGACCCGCTACATCACGTAACCCGCGGTGTGTGCATACGTATGTATATATGTCTGTGTGTATATGTGTTTGTGTGAATATCTCTTGACTCGCCACATCACATAACCCACTGTGTGTGTATACATGTGTATATGTACAGTACAGACCAAACGTTTAGACGCACCCTCTCCTTCAAAGAGTTTTCTGTATTTTTATGACTATGAAAATAGTAAAATAGTAGATTCACACTGAAGACATCAAAACCATGAATTAAGGGGGGCGTGACCTGGGAGCTCATGGCACCGGTCACATTTGCCTGAGCTCCTGCATGTTGCCTGTCAAGCGGCAAGTACCCAGCACCTGCTTTCTCCAGCTGCGGCCAGACCAACGGAGGAGGACAGCTGCATCCCCCAGGCATCGGGAGCTCTCCTCTTTGGGCGAGAGAAACGCCCATATTGAAAATAAAATGGCGGAATACACCTCAGCGCATAACGAACTAGCCACAGATTATAATCTTATGGAAGGGGAGATCAAACAGGCGCGAGTGAAGATCTGCGACCTGCAAGATAAAATGAGGAAGGGGAACATCAGGATCATCGGGATCCCTGAATCGGAGGAGACAGAGGATTTAAGAGGCACTGTAATGTCATTCCTGCAGCTTGTTCTCCATGGTTCCCCTGCTGGGGATTTGGACATTGATAAACAAGAGGTTGCCTAGAGATATCCTGATCAGCTTCTGCCGGGGGAAAACTGTTGAAGCTGTCCTTAGGGCTATGAGACAGTCTCCCTCCATTGCGGCTCCTTTTACTGAGGTATCTGTGATCCAAGATCTATTGGTCGGGACATTGGCGAGGAGATGGGAGTTCTCTCTGTACTGTAAAGTTCTGTGGGACAAAGGCCTCATGTATAGCTGGGGCTCACCGATGCATATCAGATTCCGGTATAAGGGTTCCTTGCATGTGTTCCCTTCTCCCACTCGGCTAGGCAAGGCCTTGCAGGAATGGAACTTTGTCCCAACAGCAAGCTCGTCATCCCCACACTCCCGATTCGGTGTTAACACCCCCTCCCACACAATAGTGCAGAACTGGAAAAGAGTCGCCTGACTCTGACTCAATAAGACAGGTCGTGTTGTTAAGGATGGAGGGACATGAAATGTCCTTACAGGGTAAAATATCACAACTTTTCCCTTACATAAGTTGTGACTTAGATATGCCATATCACCTGTTACGCAACCACCCAAGATGGCGCCCGTATCCTGTACTGCACCCTAGATTCGGGTCAACCCCAAAGAGGAAGAACTCTGGCGTCAGAATAATTCGGCAAGAAACAATCAATCAGAAGATGACAATTCTGTAGAATGTTCTAGAATGCTAATGCCCCTTAATTTCCTGTATAAATATGTGTTTCAATAAACTCTTGCGCAGTGCTTATTCTCATTGGGCTTAGACATGAGCAAGACTTGAAATGGATTTTGTGTCCGTGTCATTACTTGCGACGTGTACGCTTGCCTAAATGATTTGGAGTGGTTGACGGACTTGAGAAACATAGCTGAGACCCTCATCAATTGGCGTCCGAACAGGGATCCCCGTGAGGAAACCAGGCGCCCCCGTGGTCCCGCACGGCGCCCCACCGCCCTCTGAAGGGACCTGATCAATCCTGCTGGATCACGGTAAGTCCCATGCATATCATGTATATGAGAGAACTTGCCTGTGACTCGGGGAACGGTGGTTATCCTAGAGGGGTGTAGCCGGAGCGTGAGGGTGTAAGGTGACAGTAACTAATCTGGTTGTCCATAGCGGGGGTCAAACGTGATTAAGCACAAACCGTCCGCCCAACTCCATCAGCCACAGTGCACTGCCCTGTTGGGAGAGACCGAACAAAGAACGCAGCAAGAAGGGGAGGGAAGACTGTGTGTGTTATTTTATGATTATTGTTAGGATGCGTTAGCTTTAACACGGGAACGCAGGCTGCCAGAATAAGGGGAAAAATTAGGGCAGGCGTTGAGTTGTGAATCAGAATACTGTTGTGATATTTATATATGTGTATTGAGCCTCCATGAGAAAGAGAGGCTGGTGATCGGTGTACCGTAGTGCAAACAGTTTTTGATACGGGTCGGTGAGCAGCTGCACCGATAGAGATACCGGTAAATAGTGATTAAAGATGTTGCGTCTTTTTAAGAAAAAGCACAGTCTCCCTCCGGGAGCAACCACGGCCATTATCATGGTCCGGGAAAGAGAGGGGAAAAAGTATGTTAAAAATGCGGGTGTATTGTTTCAGTTGATAGAAATGCCACCAGAAGGGAGGCTTCAACCTGGTATGTGGAAGCACATAATACAGGTGTCTAAGGATATTTTAGAAGATAATGGAGTTTTAGAGACTGCTATGGCATTTCTCCGTGTGAGCAAACAAGCACAATTAGAAGGTTATGAAGAAGTTAAAGGGGAAGGAGGGGCAAAGGGTGCTGTAATGCTGTATGGTTACGTGTTACGTGAAAAACCTAAAATGTGTATGACATGTGACGGCCCACAAGTGTGTGTCCTACATTCCTCTGATGCAGTCAGCCCACCTACGGACGCCAGTCCACTCCCAACTCCAAGCACTGCACTGCCTGTGTCCCCTGACGCGCCACCCCCACCTCCAAGCACGGCACTGCCCGTGTCCCCTGACGTGCCATCCCCCTACAATGGCGCCCGTAGAGAACCTCATGTCTGGACATGCCACGTATGCGGATGTCAGAACCCAGACTGGAGAGAGAAGTGTTGCGCTTGCGGGGCTCCACGCCCTTGGGCAATGACGTCCCCATTCACTTCTTCTGGGACCAACGCCTCATAGACTTCCGGCGGCGGCCATCTTGCTATACCCGATGGCAGCCAGACAACGCCCTTGTATCCGGTACTCACTGCTAAAGGAACCTACTATACCCCACCCCAGTCCGCCTCTAATCCTACCCCCGCAGCCAAAGCCCCGGTATCCCTATTTTTCAGTGAATCAGGGGAACCTGACCCAGAAAATATGATCCTGCATCCCCCCGTTTCCTCCGTGCATGAATACGCACAGCCCCCCGACTCTTCTTTTTCTGATGATATTAGAGAAGTTTATGAGCCCATATGTACAAAAATGTATCTCACCAAGGGGGGACACCAGAATTCAGTTGCTGTTGGGAGAGGGGATATAGCTACCCAACACACGGGAATGATTGTTAATGCAGCCAACAGCAGCCTGTCACACAGGGGAGGGGTAGCTCACAGGATAATGGAGTTGGGAGGAGAGTCAATCCAAATAGATTCAAATCTAATTATAGCAAGCTCAGGACAGGTCAAACCCGGCCAAAAAGCTATCACTGGCCCTGGGAATCTGCCTGCCCATCTCATCATTCACGCTGTGGGACCAGTCTATAATCGTCAGGATGTTTCTGGTTGTACAGCCGTTCTCACTGAGGCTGTCCAAAATGCTATGAGACATGCCTCTAATGTTCCTGTCTCTACCATACCAGATAGGAGTCTGGCAATGCCACTGATCTCCTCGGGGATCTTCGGGTTCCTTCTGCCCCTTAATGCCAAGACAGTGGTAGCAGCTGTACTTTCCCTTATTGCTAATTTAACCGAAATCAGGATAGTCTCCGCCACAGATGTTGTGGTCAAAGCAACAAAAGAAGCCCTCCAACAGTACGTGTCTCCCACCAAAGAGAAGGCGCGCCCCAGGCAGGATAATCACTTGGAGGATGGTGACTACCCGCCACTGCCACAAGTTCTGCCCTACAATGACCCAGATGATGCAGATACAGAACTCCTTCTGTATGTTAAGTTCACACCAGTTCAGGCAAGTACTGTGATTGCACAACTACAAGATCCAGAGACACACCCGATGCCAGTTTACAGGAAAACTGGCCAAGTACAGAAAACATATGCCGCAAACTGGCAGGATCTTTCATCCCTTGTCAGCACAAAAGCAGGAGATTCATATTGGCCAGTGATTGAAGGAGCATTGAGTGATGCACGGCTAATGTCTGACACTACCTGGGAATCAGGGGTAGAATTTTGCTCACAGCTCAAAACATGAGCAACAGATATGCTGACTGATCAATCCACTTCACTCAAAGATGTCACCCAGGAGGAAGATGAAACAGTGGCCAAATACACGGCCCAGCTAACCCAGACCTTTCAGGATCTAGGGTTCTCCACACAGAACAAGCTATAAGCCCTTCTGTTATCACAAGCTTTTGTGGATGGCTTATTACCTGGGTTAAAGGAAATGGTCCTATCTACACGCCCAGAAGTTGCTAACTCATCCCTGAAGGACGCCCTCCTTATTGTCAAGAGTTTCTACAAAGCTTTCAAGGAAAAAGAAAAAGGCTGAAGATGCGAAGAAGAAAATCTTTCTAATGGATCTGGAAGATGACGAAGAAACCCATCCAATCATGGCTGCTCCGCGTGACCCTGTGCCCAATATGGTCAGCCCATCACAGCAGCTTCAACCACAATACCAGCAGCAGTATAACATGCCTCAGCCGTGGCAACCACGATCACAACCACAACAGCAGTATACACGCCAGTTCAGAGAAGCCCCAGTCTGCTGGAACTGTGGTAAACAAGGCCAAATGAGAAGGGAGTGCTGGTCCCACCAGCGGGGACCACCACAGGGCCGTAACTCCAATGACGTAATCACCGTCCCACAACAACAATATCAACAGGACGAATTCCCCAATGCATGAAGTTTAGGCCAGCCCGTGCCCACCCTGCCGTCCCTGGGACCCAGGTCTCCCTGTGGTACCGTTACCCTAACTGTAGGCTCTACTCCAGTTGATTTCCCGGTGGACACGGGTGAGGCCAAGACCGTCATCACACGGAAGGACCTTCCCCTTGATTTCCCCCTCTCCACAGACTACCTGTCTTGCATTGGGATAGAAGGCAACTCCACTAAAGCACCCCTGACGGTCCCAGTCCCACTGGGCCCATTTCCAGAACTAACTACCAGATTGTTAGTATCTGACACCTGCCCAGTTAACCTCTTGGGGGTAGACCTTCTGAAGAGAATGATAGCTTCGATTACCTTTGATCATGGCGGGATGTCCCTTCAACTTAATAACCCCTATACCCAAGAAGAAGTTTGTGTGCTCAGCAGGGCCAGCGTCAGCACCCGGTGTACCCGGGCAAGTGCCGGGGCCCGACTGCTTGGAGGGGGCCCACCGGGCCCCTGAGGCTAGGGTCACACTTGTGTTGTGACCCTAGCCTGACGCAAGTATTGTCTGCTGCAGCGCAGAGCGTTTAACGCTATGCGCTGCCAGCAACTGAGCCCATAGAAACCCGATGTTTACATTGACAAC
Source organism: Allobates femoralis (assembly GCA_033576535.1). Classification (NCBI taxonomy): domain Eukaryota; kingdom Metazoa; phylum Chordata; class Amphibia; order Anura; family Aromobatidae; genus Allobates; species Allobates femoralis. The sequence goes on from JARQOC010000003.1 coordinate 618,200,691, forward strand.
CAGTGGTTGTCAAGGTAAACGTCGGGTTTCTATGGGCTGCCTCCAGCGCATAGCATTAAACGCTATGCGCTGCAACATACAATACTTGCATAAGGCTAGGGTCACAATGCAAGTGTGACCCTAGCCTCAGGGGCCCCTGAGCACTGCCCCCACAGCCAGAGCCATATCCAGGGGGCAGCTGGGGGGTCATTTTCAGGCTCCTGCTGCCTGCAGCACCGGAGGGTCTCCCTCCTCCCCCTCCACGGGAGCCGACAGAGCTGCACACTCTGGGCTCAGGCTGACAGGACCTGTGATGATGTCAATGGATGGGGAGGAGTCAGGGGTCTCATGATCAGCTCCTCAGTGTATCCAGGACTGTGCTGGCCACCATGAATGATGCTCAAATAAGGTGAAGTTTGTGTGTGGTCAGGAGGCATTTACAGTGTGAATGTAGCAGAGGTGAGTGTGTACTAGGTGTATGGCAATTAGGTGAAGGTTATGTGTGGGGTCAGGAGGGATTTACAGTGTGAATGTAGCAGAGGCGAGTGTGCACTAGGTGCATGGAGTGGAGCCGTGTGTGTACGAGGTGTATGGAGCGGAGCCGAGTGGGTACTAGGTGTACGGAGCAGAGCCATGTGTGTATGAGGTGTACGGAGCAGAGCCATGTGTGTACGAGGAGTACGGAGCAGAGCCGCGTGTGTACGAGGTGTACGGAGCAGAGCCTCGTGTGTACGAGGTGTACGGAGCAGAGCCATGTGTGTACGAGGTGTACGGAGCAGAGCCATGTGTGTACGAGGTGTACGGAGTAGAGCCATGTGTGTACGAGGTGTACGGAGCAGAGCCGTGTGTGTACGAGGTGTACGGAGCAGAGCCGTGTGTGTACAAGGTGTACGGAGCAGAGCCGAGTGTGTACGAGGTGTACGGAGCAGAGCCGAGTGTGTACGAGGTGTACGGAGCAGAGCCATGTGTGTACGAGGTGTACGGAGCAGAGCCGCGTGCGTACGAGGTGTACGGAGCAGAGCCGCGTGCGTACGAGGTGTATGGAGCAGAGCCGCGTGCGTACGAGGTGTATGGAGCATGGAGCAAAGCCGAGTGTGTACGAGGTATGTGTACCAGTGGTAGCCCCCCGCGGATTCCGCTCCTATAGTCCCAGTTGCCTTTGCCAGCAGCATTCTTCTCCAGAGTCTCTTCTGCCGCTGTCTGCATTCTGCAGCTCAGCATGGAGGGGCACGATGTCATCACTGTGCTGATATGTGCAGAGCGACCGGAGGAGACCGAAGCGGCGAGAAGAAAGGTGAGGAGAAAGAGAGATCTGGACGGCCAGACACTCCGCTAAGCTGCGGTGCCACCATATGGCAGTGCGGCTCCATTGAGCTGCTTGCATTATTTGTGTGCTTCAGGATGCTTGTGTATATACCAAGCATCCTCAGACGCACAAAAATGCAACATTTTGCATTTGAAGGGTATTTTTAAAAAGCGCAAGGGAACGCAATCGCATTTTAGCCCGCTCCTAACAATGTGTAATATACTCACTGTCAGAAACAGCTCTTACTGGTTTCAGCAGTCACTGTTCCTGTAAGGCTGCCTTCACATAGGAGTTTTTTTTTAAATGTGGCAGTTGCGTTAAAAAAAAACCCGCATCTGCCGCATTTTCCGTCTAGCGCAGGGGTCTCAAACTCCAGGCCTCGAGGGCCGCACACAGTCCAGGTCTTCATGATTTCCATACTTTGACAGTTGGTCATTTGATTACTAACTGTCAAATACTAGGGAAATCCTGAAAACCTGGACTGTGTGCAGCCCTCAAGGCCTGGAGTTTGAGACCACTGGTCTAGCGGCTGCACTTGCTGCATGTTTGCGGCAAGCCCCATGCATTGTCTATGGGGCTTGCGGTAAGTGTGCGGCAATATATATGTATATACATATATATATATATATATATATATTGCCCCACACTTACCGCAAGCCCCATACATTGTCTATGGGGCTTGCGGTAAGTGTGTGGCAATATATATACATATGTATATATATATATTGCCGCACACTTACCGCAAGCCCCATAGACAATGCATGGGGCTTGCCGCAAACGTGCAGCAAGTGCAGCCGCTAGACGGAAAATGCGGCAGATGCGGGTTTTTTTTTAAGTACATATCGCGGACTATATATATATATATATATATATATATATATATATATATATATATATATATAGTCCGCGATATGTACTTAAAGGGGGCCCACTGAGACCTTTTCGCCCGGGGCCCACAGAAACCTGGAGCCGGCCCTGCAAGGAGCGGAATGCAAGCAAGGCCTATGGCAAAAAGACGGACGTCCCTGTTTACCTAGAAGAATGTACCCAGCTGTTGCAGCATGGGCACATGGAGCAACATACAGAGGGAAAAATCAGGCATGGGCACTGATAAGGAAGTTCTACCATGCTCCTGGGATCCTCACTACTTTGACAGCCTACAACCGGGCATGCCAGATTTGCAATGCCTTCAACCCAGGAAAAACAGAAAAAGTACCTGCAAAACATGTGGCCAAACCTCAATACCCATTTCAAAGGATCCAGGTTGACCATATCCAGATGCCAAAGAGTGGGAAATATGAATATGTACTGGTGATGGTGGACATGTTTTTCGGGTGGCCAGAAGCATACCCTGTGGCCAATATGACAGCTAAAACAACTGCAAAGAAACTCATGGTGGAGACAGCCTGCAGATTCGGGATACCAGAAGTTGTGGAAAGTGACCAGGGCCCTGCCTTCACAGCACAGGTTTACAGGTTTACCAGGAACTATGGCATATGTTGGGGGCAGATGTTGGCCTACATACACCATATCATCCCCAAAGTTCAGGAAAAGTGGAAAGAATGAATGCTACCTTCAAAAACAAGTTAGGAAAGATGAGTCAGGAAAGTCCCTTGACATGGGTAGAACTGTTGCACATAGCCCTGTACCATGTGAGACATACCCCACAGGGAAGACATGGACTGACCCCGTACGAGATACTCTTTGGGAAGACGCCACGACCCCAACAGGTAGAGACGCAGGAACTCACCCAAAGCCATGACAGAACAGTACAATTTTAATAGAGTTGTCCGGGGAACTAGCTAACATATCTTCTGCAGTTCTATCCTCTATTCCAGATCCATCAGAGGACCAGGAGACTCACTCTATTGAACCTGGTGATTTGGTGCGAGTGAAGCGGCATCTCAGACGAACTTGTCTCGAGCCAAGATTTGACGGGCCCTACCAAGTGCTACTGCAAACACCCACCTCTGTGAAACTTGACGGAAGGCTAACATGGACCCACGCTTCACACTGCAAAAAGGTGGACCCACCACCTACAGCTTGCTGATACTGTATATCCTTTTTATAAGTTTTTTAAATGCTACTTTAGTGTATATTGCTGATGCTCCTGATGATTCCACAAAGAACCCAGCTACGGCTACAATTCTCTGGACAGATCTCACCCAGGAAATTAATACTTGGAGGGTAGATTACTGTGCTATAGTCAAATGTCCCACTAGACAGCCCAGAACTCAGCCGGGGGTACAACCACAATATTACATGTGTATAACTAGAAAAAGGAATAATAACTGCTATTATTGGAGTGATGCCGCCTGGAACAGAGGGGATGACTGGGGATACAGGCCTGTTGAAACCCTTAACCGGAAAGATAAGAAAGGAAGAAGTTTGACGACTCGACTAACCCTTACTGCTGTAGGCCATCACTCCACTTCAGGGACTCCAGGATGTGATTGGAGCTCAAATACATGTAGACCCCTTATTATAAACCTTGAAAATGCCCAGAAAGATGACCTAGATACATATGTCTTGGGAATGTACGTCCCTAATAATGTAGCTGCAGGTCTATGGTTGGGTTGGATACAATTTAAAGATCTAGCTAAAAAAACGGAGGTCAATAAGACCACGTCCATCCCTGGAAAAGAAAAATTGGATGAGATCATTAAAGAAATTATCCCGGTTTCAGGACTAACTTGGGAAGATGCTTTAGCGGTAGAAACAGGAAGTTATGTCACCCGAAACTTGTGGCTAGAATGGGTAAGATATACAACTAGGAGCCAAAATATTTCAGGACGTATAGCCTGTGCAGCAGACAGGGTACACCTGGGGACAGTCCCTTATTACACTCCCCAAGATCAGATAGAATGTCTAATGCAACTACTAAGGGGGGAAAACACCACTAGCTGTCCAGATTACAAGCCATTACTTGATAACAAACCATCTAAACTCTCGACAGAAATAATAGTCTATAAAGGAAATCATACCTGTTATAAAGGGGGAGAGGAAGGAAAAGACATGAGTAAGTTTCCTGTAGGATTTTGTTACCAAGAAGCTAATATATCATCTGAGCTCTTGATGAATCATACCAAAGCACTGTTTAATATTTATTGGTTGTGTGCAGATATGAAATTAAGGGCAAAATTATCCCCCATGTGGAAAGGGCAATGTACTCTGTCAAAGCAGTAATGCCTTTCAGAATAATTCCCTATGACCCAATCCCTCAGATAGCCAATACAAGGCCTGAAGAGACAAGAAAGAAAAGATCAGTTGAGACACAAGGAGGTAGTATAGACCCACGGGTTTATATAGATAGCATAGGAGTGCCTACGTGAGTCCCCAATTAATTTAAAGCAAGAGATCAGGTAGCTGCAGGATTTGAATCCCTCTTTCTCTTTGTAAACATAAACAAGAATGTAGACTTTATCAACTATTTGTATTACAACCAACAAAGGTTTGTAAATTATACCCGAGACTCTTTAGAGGGTCTCCAGGAGCAGTTAGCGGCCACCTCCAAAATGGCTCTCCAGACTAGAACAGCTGTGGTCATGATACTAGCCGAGAAAGGAGGGGTCTGTGCCATGTTTGGGGACGACTGCTGTACGTATATTCCTGACAACACTGGGGTAGATGGGAAAGCTGCCATAGCCATAAATAAGATTAGGAATTTGGCAATAGAACTCAAGGAAAATTCGGGTATAAACCAACCTTGGGAGGAATGGTTCTCATGGACCAAACAGTGGAAGCAGTTACTGGTTCAGACAGGAGCAGCTATCCTAGGGGTCATGATAGTCTTGATTCTATGTCAACGTGTATAATCCCCTGTATAAGGAGAGGACTAGCCAAAACAGTAGAGTCAACAACAAAGGAGTTATATCCAGTTGAGGTACAGGGAAGCTATCAGAACTTGGGAAAAGTTACCCTGGAAAATTGTGACATACTGGGAAGGGAAGAAATACCGTTGGTAAGGACCCCAAGTGTCCATTATCACTCCACCCCTCTTGTATAAAAGGAAGGGCGAGAGAGAAGATGGACCCTCATGCACTAAAAAGTCCTTTAAGCAGGAGGCACATTCGCAGGGATAGCTTGTTGCCAAAGAGGTGAAATAAAGAAGATGAACCCATGTGCATAGGGGTAAATCATCGGTCTTTAGGGAAAAATTATGTATTTGGGTGGATTGTTAAGGATGGAGGACATGAAATGTCCTTACAGGGTAAAATATCACAACTTTTCCCTTACATAAGCTGTGACTTAGATATGCCATATCACCTGTTACGCAACCACCCAAGATGGCGCCCGTATCCTGTACTGCACCCTAGATTCGGGTCAACCCCAAAGAGGAAGAACTCTGGCGTCAGAATGATTCGGCAAGAAACGATCAATTAGAAGATGACAATTCTGTAGAATGTTCTAGAATGCTAACGCCCCTTGCTTTCCTGTATAAATATATGTGTTTCAATAAACTCTTGCGCAGTGCTTATTCTCATTGGGCTTAGCATGAGCAAGACTTGAAATGGATTTTGTGTCCGTGTCATTATTTGCGACGTGCATGCTTGCCTAAAGATTTGGAGTGGTTGACGGACTTGAGAAACATAGCTGAGACCCTCATCAGTGTGCAGGCTTCTATGGCGCTTTTTTTCCCTGAATCTCCCCTGGACTGTCCGGTTAGTCCGGATCTGTGGGGGAACTTTTCCTGACTGCCTGGGTCGTGATCATATCCTATCCGGGCTACCCCCTCTCCACCAGGGCGTCGGGGTGATGGGTAATCCCCCATTTTCAGGCATGTGCCTAAATGCTTGCTTACATGCTTGTTGCATTACAAGTACTGCGTTATTGTTCATTTGTTATGTCTGTGTTTTCTCCATGTGTTTTCTGTCTGTCTCCCCGCCACCGGAGCTTGGTTATTTTGGCTAGAAAGCCTTTCTGCATATTGCCATGAGTGTTAAACTTGTTTCCCTTAACGTTAGAGGGCTCAATTCTCCGGCAAAACGTTCCTTCCTGTGGAGGGAGGCGCTGGCCTGTTTATACGAGACACATCTTCTTAGCGAAGACAATGATAGATTAAAACACCCTAATTATCCCATAAGATTTTTTGCTAATTGTTCGAAAAAAAAGGCAGGTGTGTGTGTCTTTGTCAAAAACGTGATCGCTTTTCAACTTTTTGAGGTTCTTTCTGACCCGGCGGGCGTTATATTATCTTGAAATGTTTGCTTGCTGGTGTGCCGGTTACCATTGTGAATCTGTACGCACCGAATGAGGCCCAAGTTCAATTTTTACGATCTCTATTCGATAAAGTCTCTGAGGAAACTAGGGGACTGAAGTACATCTGCGAGGACTTTAATGTTGTCCTGGACGGGAGCTTAGACTGGTCTGGTAGGGGACGACACAGGGGTTGTGAGCTTGACCCAATGTGCAAAGAGCTGCGCTTGCACGATGTGTGGCGCTACCATCATGCAGCGGAAAGGGATTTTACCTTCTTTTCGCACAGGCACGGGTCGTATACTAGAATTCATTACTTTCTGATTGACAATAGATCTCTCTCGGCCTGTGTCTGTGCGGAGGTTGGCCTCATCACCTGGTCCGACCACGCGCTGGCATCTTTGGAGATAGACCTGGGACTTCACTTGTTCCCCCTCCAACCAGGTGGAAAATGAATGTAAGTTTTCTGGCCAACAGAAGTGTATTGGAGGAGGTCAATTGGGGTCTTAAGGAATTTTTTGGCCTCAACGATAATGGAGCCGTGGAGGATGGGACTCTGTGGGAGGCACATAAGGGTTTGTCAGAGGGATTTTCCTTCAAAAGGCGTCCCAAATCAAGAAAAGTGGAAACAGAGTGAGGTTTGACCTCATTCAGGGTCTCCAGACCTTAGAAGTGGAAAAAAATCCAGCCCTCCCGCAGTAACGCCAAGTTAATATTTGAGATTAGGACACAACTAAGATCTTTTATGGTGGAGCAGCACGAAAAAAAGCTTAGACGTCTTAAACTGGCTTACTATGAATCAGAGGATAGGGCTGGGGCGTTGTTGGCAAGAAGATTATGTAAGAGGGCGGTGAAGGGTGTAATTGAAAAGATGGCAGACCCCTCTGGAAAAAATGTAGGAACCTGAAAGAAATTTCATCCATCTTTGCCCATTATTATGGACAGTAACTTAAAGATGACCCGATACTCACAGACCTCCCAGAAGATATAACGCTATTTGGAGTCTTTCAGCAATAAGGACGAAGTGTCGTACGATCGCGCTGCTACCAAAGGAAGAAAGGACATGATCGTCTGTGAAATGGTTCTTTAATCCGACGTGTTCGGAGCTATTCCACTCCTTCTCAGGACATGTTATTTGGAGTCTTTGAGCCTCCCACGGGTGTCCCCGGCCCAACTATTGAATCTTAATGCTCCGTTTACGGTTCAGGAAGTAATTGGATCCATCATTTCTACTAAACGCAATTCCGCCCCCGGCCCAGATGGGCTCCCAAATGACTACTACAGGGAGTTCCCTAAACTTCTGGCACCATTTCTACTTAGGACTCTTCATAGCTGGCAGGAAACTGGTTCGGTCCTGGTGTCAAATCTAGAGGCCACTATAGCGACAATCCCTAAACCGGGGAAACCCCCTGACCACCTGGACAGCTACCGTCCAATATCCTTACTGAACTGTGATCTTAAATTATATTCTAAACTTCTGGCCAAAGGCTATTAGAGATAGTGCAGGATTTGGTGGACCTGATCAGGTGGGGTTTGTGCCTGGGCAGGATGGCGAGAGATGGCTCCAGGCGCATTATCGATCTTGTGGAGCTGGCTGAGACAGGGAGGGTCCCCAGTGTATTCCTGTCCCTGGACGCTGAAAAGGCGTTTGACATGGCACACGGGGATACCTCAAGGCTGTTTTGAGGAGGTTTGGCTTGACTGGCCCTTTGCTCTCTGCAGTTCTGTCTTTGTATACTAACCCTTATGCTAGGGTTTTCTCTTGCCTGCCTTCCAAATAAAATAATGGCACCCGTCAGGGCTCCCCGCTGTCGCCGGTGATATTCGCCCTGGCAATTGCAACCGTTGGCTGCTTCACTTTGCACTGACCCTCTGGTCAGGGGAATTGCCGTGGGTGCCTCTTCTCACACCATAGGTCTCTATGCAGACGATATTATCATCTCTTGCACAAATGTATCTGCTTTCCTCCCGGCAATAGTTAAATCTTTACACAAGTACTCACAAGTCTCCTACTATAAGCTAAATGCCTCTAAGTCGGTTATCCTTCCTGTTAGCATCCCGCCACGTCAATTAGCGTACCTTAAAACTGAATTTCCTTTTAAAATCATGCCCGACTGGATTCCCTGCCTGGGCATTTTACTTTGCCCCTCAAGAATCCTGATTAGGCGAAACCTGGAGGTGTTACTGAACGCTCCTTGGTAAAAAGCCAGCTCCGCTCACCCGTTCATAGCCTTTCGTGGACGGCCAGAGTGCAGGCGTTTAATATGTTGCTCCTTCCTAAAATCTCTTACGTCATCGGTAGTCTTCTGATTTCCATTCCTGGATACTAATTGAGAAAACTCAGGGACTTGTAAATAAATATATTTGGGCCCAAAAGAGGCAGATTATTGCAGGGTCTGTTATGTATCTCCCAATTGGGAGTGGAGGAATGGGGGTTCCTAATTTGTCGGTTCTCCATAAAGCAATTGTTTTGGAGGAAGCCAAATCCTGGTAGTCCCCGCTCCTCAATAAACATTGGATCCAAATTGAGTCACATTTTGCAGAAGGGGGCTCCTTGTCAGCTACCTTAGCGGCTGAGGAACTGAGCCCTGGAAAATGGTCCCCTCCTTTGGAGACCATGAGGACCTTGCTGAGATGTTGGAGGAATGGCCCGAGAAATTGGACATGCCTCCCCCCTGCCCAAATTTCTATTAAGGTATTAAACAACGAATTCCAGTCTACATCTTAGGTCTGAAAGAAGCAGGAGTGCTTATCCTTGATGACTTTTGTGCTTCCAGCGCTCATTTCTATTACCACATTTATTATTGCATTACGTTCCTTTCTCCCTTTGGAGAGTGGTACGAGCAGCTCTGGAGAGGACCTTGTGAAGAACAGAAACCTGGCCCTGCACATGACGGGACAGTGCAGTGTGAAGACGGAGCACAGACCTGGGTGAAAGGGAGCAGGCAATAGATGAAGACAGGGATCTGCATAAAATCTCACCTACTTGCGGCTAATCTAGTTGTGCAGAGGGCACAACATTAGGTGAGTGATACGTACAGTGTAACGGAATTTATACCCTAATTTGCAGTGTGCGAACATCTATTTTGATTTTTTGCTTGCTTGGTGTGGGTCATCTGTCCTCCTTTGAGTCTTTATCGTTGTGTTCCGAAGCTTCGACATAAGCTTCCTCCAATATCTGCAGGTGAGATGTTTCTTCTCTTCTTACGATTACCTAAAGAACCTGAGGGCCCTTCAGGGTCCCCCTTCTTGCAGAAGTTCTTGCTGGCAGACCCTAAGATGAGCAAAGGATTTTCCGTCCTTTTCCGAGACCTGATTTAATATTGTGTCCATTCCAAATTGCCTTAAGGTACCGTTACACACAGAGATATATTGTTTGCAACTCACTGGTTGCAGTGAAATCATGGACACATTGTTCCATTTTCTACACGTCAACAAAATGGAACAATGTTCCATGATTTCACTGCAACCAGTGAGTTGCAAGCAATATATCTTTGTGCGTAACGGTACCTTTACATCTTAAAATGGGAAGCTGACCTTAACTTCTCTGCCTCCAGAGAGGACTGGGAGGATGGAGTTTGGATAGCGCAGAAAGCCTCTAGGTGCATCAACCATCTCGAAAGATTTTTAAAAATCCACTTGCGCTGGTATGTGTCTCCCACTAGTAGTCTATCCAAATTTTCTACAACCCTTTCACCGCTCTGTTGGAGGCAGTGTGGGGAGATAGGTTCTTTATACCACATATGGTGGTCTTGCCCTAAGATTTGGCCCTACTGGGCATTGATGGAGAGTTTGGTTCGTTCAGTCACGGGGATCTAGAAAGACTTACCACCGTGTCTTGCAGTTCTTAACATTGGTGTAGATGACTTTCCACCCACTCTTAAAGGGACAGTTGAGTTCATATTAATTGCAGCTCATTTATGCCTTGCAAAAAAGTGGAAATCCCACATGCCCCCTGCTCTTGGGGAGGTTATTGACAAGACTAACCAAATTTTTCAACAGGAAATTTATTTTGCTATGGATCACCCTAGCAAAAGGAATACCGTGGCTAAATGGGATGTTTGGGCCTCTCACCCTGCAGCTCTCCCTATCCCGCCTAGGTGCAGTCACATATTATCCCAATAACTGGACCCTCTCTGGTTGGAACGGCGGTTTTGACACTGGAGCTTAACCTGTATGTAATTTTGACATAAGTTACTTCCTAACGTGATGTTGTCAAGTGGCTTCCTTTTCCCTGTCTTTCTGCTTTTCTTCCCCCCCCCCCATCTCCCTTCCCCACCAGTTCGCCTTTTCCCATTCTCCATTTTTCTACGTTTCTGGTAGATTCTTGGATTTTCATTTAATTGTGTTGTTGTGTTATTTGTATTTGATATCCGCACAAACGCTTTCAATAAAAATTTAATTTAAAAAAAAAACAAAAAAAAAAAACTATGAATTAACAAATGTGGAATAATATACTTAACAAAAAAGTGTGAATCAACTGAAAATATGTCTTCTATTCTAGGTTCTTCAAAGTAGCCACCTTATGCTGTGATTACTGCTTTGCACACTCTTGGCATTCTCTTGATGAGCTTCTAGAGGTAGTCACTGGAAATGGTTTTCACTTCACAGGTGTGCCCTGTCAGGTTTAATAACTGGGATTTCTTGCCTTATAGATGGAGTTGGGACCATCAGTTGTGTTGTGAAGAAGTCTGGTGGATACACAGCTGATAGTCCTACTGAATAGATTGTTAGAATTTGTATTATGGCAAGAAAAAAGCAGCTAAGTAAATAAAAACAAGTGACCATCATTACTTTAAGGCCACGTGCACACGCTGAGTAATTGATGAGTTTTTTACCTCAGGATTTGAAGCCAAAACCAGGAGTGGATGATTAAATCCAGAAGTGGTGCAGGTGTGTCTATTAGACTTTTTCTCTGATTGCTCCACTCCTGGTTTTGTCTACAAATCCTGAGGTAAAAAACTCATCAAATACTGAACGTCTGCACGTGGCCTAAGAAATGAAAGTCAGTCAGTCCGAAAAATTGGGAAAACTTTGAAAGTGCCAAAAAACATCTTTTTTTTTTTACTAGGGGGATGACGAAGGGTGATGGATGATCAAGGGGTATAAGGATATTGGGGAAGGATTTATTTGAATCTAGTTGAAAAAAATATTTTATTCTTCACTGATAACACTTGTAGTATTTGTAGTCATTCTCCAGGTAATACGTGTTCTCGGTACACAGTACAGTAGGTGGAATACATTGACAGATTTCAGAACCAAATTTTATTAACACAAAATACACTTATTACTGCTTTGTGCATTTTATACATAAAGGAAGTCAGTGCACATCTTTTTTTTGGGTGGGCAGGTGGTATATCGGGGATTAACCCTTTTACAACACACCCATATCACTCCAACTTTAGCAAGAAACTAAAAAAACAAATCTGTGCAATCCACTTTTAAAAGATTTTAAAAAAAAAATTCTAATAGCGTATACAAAATTCATAAAGACTATATTATAAATCTCGTTAATATCTATGTATAACATTTCTACCCTTTTTTTTGACCGACTTGCACTTGCCCCATTATATATAAAAAAAAACACCCTGGTCAGTGGGGTGTTTTCAAATACCAATCAAAAAAGTGTATTTATTGTAGGATTATAAAATGAGATACTTGAGCTGGCTGTGTGTTTCCTTCAGGTAATGAAATGTTGTAGGATTATAAATGACTAGAAATATGCTCGATGCTATTGCATCGGGAGGGCAGTCTTTGTACCTGTGTCCCCTTGTGCACTCTCTCCTGTCTGTACTGTCTCGACCCCTGTGCGCTCTGTCTTACTTGTGCCTTTATCTCGGCTTTGTGTGCCCTCAGCCCCTATGTGCACTGTCTCTCCCTGTTTGCGCTGTCTCTCCCCATGACTCTGCCTTCCCCTGTACCTCTGCCTCACCCTGTACCTCTGCCTCCCCTGAGCATTCTGCCTTCCTTGTACCATCTGCGTCCCCTGTGCCTTCTCCTTCCCCTGTGCCCCTGCCTCCTCTGTGCCTTCTGGCTCCCGTGTGTCTGCCTCCCATCACTGAGCCACCATACAATGCTAACCACTGAGCCACCATACAGTGCTAACCACTGAGCTACTGTAGAGTGCAGACCACTGAGCCACCATACAGTGCTAACCACTGAGCCACCATACAATGCTAACCACTGAGCTACTGTAGAGTGCAGACCACTGAGCCACCATACAATGCTCACCACTGAGCCACCATACAGTGCTAACCACTGAGTTACTGTAGAGTGCGGACCACTGAGCCACCATACAGTGCTGACTACTCAGCCACTGTACCATGCTAACCACTAAGCCACCATATACAGTGCTAACCACTGAGCCACCGCAGAGTGCTAACCACTGAGCCATGATACAGTGCTAACCACTGAGCCACGGCACAGTGCTAACGACTGAGCCACCGCACAGTTCTAACCACTGAACCACCGCACAGTTCTAACCACTGAACCACCGTACATTGCTAACCACAGACCCACTGTACATTACTAATCACTGAGCCACCATATACAGTGCTAACCACTGAGCCATCATACAGTGCTAACCACTGAGCTACTGTAGAGTGCAGACCACTGAGCCACTGTACAGTGCTAACTACTGAGCCACCATATACAGTGCTAACCACTGAGCCACCGCACAGTGCTAACCACTAAGCCACCATACAGTGCTAAGCATGGAGCCACCGGACATTGCTAACTACTGAGCCACCATATACAGTTCTAATCACTGAGCCACAATACAATGCTTACCACTGAGCTACTGTAGAGTGCAGACCACTGAGACACCATACAGTGCTGACTACTGAGCCACTGTACAGTGCTAACCACTGAGCCACCATATACAGTGCTAACCACTGAACCACAATATACAGTGCTAAACACTGAGCCACCGCACAGTGCTAACCACTGAGCCACCATATACTGTGCTAATCACTGAGCCATCATACAGTGCTAACCACTGAGCCACCGCACAGTGCTAACCACTGAGCCACCATATAATGTGCTAACCACTGAGCCACCATACAGTGCTAACCACTGAGCCACCATACAGTGCTAAACACTGAGCCACCTAAACACTGAGCCACCTAAACACTGAGCCACCATATACAGTGCTAACCACTGAGCCACCATATAGAGTGCTAACCACTGAGCCACCATACAGTGCTAACCACTGAGCCACTGAGCTGCCCTAAGTATGTTACAGTGTTAACCACTGAGCCACCATATAGAGTGCTAACCACTGAGCCACCATACAGTGCTAACCAGGTCATGGCGGAAGATTTGAATCCCGTGCCGCTGATTTGCTGAGCGGAGCGGGATTCAAATCTCCCACCAAGGCGCGAGCCACTTCGCTGATTGGTCGCTGATTGTATACTTGCCTACTGGAGTCCTTGGAAATCAATTTGAAGCGCTATCACCACATTGTTACATAACCATTGATGGACATAACACTGTACATGTATTTGTCTGCATGACTGTTAGTTTGGACATCAGAAAAATGTTATCTGATAGGGCTAAAGAAAACTGAAAATTTTCATGCTAAAATATGTCATTTATCCCTTCTGCCCAACTGTGTGTTATTTCAGACAACCCTTAGGCTGGCTTCACACCCCAGCCAGGACCAGATCTGGACACAGAACCGAAAGGCCAAATATGCCCTCCGGTCCGGTGTCCATCCGGATGGCTCATTTGCAGCCACAGCTGCTGATATTTCAGGACCACGGGGAGCAAACCGCGGTCCTGAACTGTCAGCAGGGGACAGCTGGTGGTGCTGAAGTTCAGCGCCGAGTGGCACTGAGCTTCAGCACCCGGCGTCCGGCTCCCGGCTGTGGCTCCGGTGCGATCCGGTGACATAGAACCCCATGTTAGGGGGCTCCAGATCGTACTGGACCGGGGGGAATCAGCTTTTTTTTCCCCGGACATAAAAATGCTGCATGCAACATTTTTGTGTTCGGGAGAAAATTTCAAATCCACCCGGATTCTCCCGGACAGATGGAAGCAGGATGGCAGATAGCTGCCATTCGGCTCTATCCGGCACCATACCATACTATGGGGCTGAAATCCGGTCCGGGGCTGTCAGGTTCACCCCTGACAGCCCTGGATAGGATCTGGCCGTGGTGTGAAGCCGGCCTTAGTCTGTTTTATTAGCAAAATGCAATTTGATTATTGGCACTCACCAATCTGACTTACATTTTTTAATTCTTCCAAATATTTCCCTGTAGTTTACAGACCTCCTGCTGGTATCCTTAAAATTATTTAAAAATTTAGAACTACATAAGTGCATATTCTAGAAAAGAAGTATACAAACTAGTAAAACATTACCTTTAAATATAGGGCAGATTCGTCTCCATATGGGGATAGCACCTGTTCTGTGAAACTGTCCTAAAGCCAACTCCATGAAGAAGAGAGGGACGCCACCAAATAAAGCCATAATTGTGTATGGAATCAGGAATGCTCCTAAAATAATAGATGATACAATGTCAGGACATACATTTATCATTATATATTTATCATTACATACAAAGCTTATCTTTTTTTGACTCGTAAGCAAACAAGCAAATACAAGAAAATGCTGATATTATAGGTTCTTTAAGAAAAAATGAGCGGCACTCACCATGTTGAAATCTTGTGTCTTTTATTTGCCAAAGTGTAGGCACGATATGGCTGCTGTAGGGGAGAGAGTGTGGAGGAGTGACGACGGGCCGTTTCACGGTGCTGTACTGCTTCTTCCGGTGGAGATCTGACCGGAAGAAGTGGTACAGCACCGCGAAACGGCCCGTCGTCACTCCTCCACACTCCCTCCCCTACAGCAGCCATGTCGTGCCTACACTTTGACAAATAAAAGAAACAAGATTTCAACATGGTGAGTGCCGCTCATTTTTTCTTAAAGAATTTGTTCTCACTTTAGTAAGCGTGGACCTCTATTCCGGACCTTCAACACTTGCACCTGTATATGTATGAGGTCACACACAGGCATACAGGGTGAGAGCTGCAGTGCCCGGTAATTTTTCTACTACTTGCTGATATTATAGGTCTAGCAAAAGTTCCCTAGACTCAGATAACACTGGACAACACAACAAAAAAATGGAATTTGACACCGACTGTATATTAACATTGATCAACATTTTGTGCAGTGTCGGATTTTCTTCTGTGATCGGTTATCATTAGTGATGAGCGAGCACTAAAATGCTCGGGTGCTCGGTGCTCTGGCCGAGCATCTCAAGATACTCGTGTACTCGGCCAGAGCACCGAGCCCAATGTAAGTCAATGAGTGACAAGCTCTGCCCACAGACTTCCGGTTATAAAACGAGTATTTCTGGGAAAGGGCGGGAGGGGGGGCTTTTTCAAATCGCCGCAACATATAACACCTTACTGTGGCCCCAAGAGGGATCCTAACAATTAATCTGCTCCCTGTGTGGTGCCAGCTCACTGTGTGCACTGAAGGGAGCAGTGCATTCGTGTCAGATTGCTAATTATTGGCGAGCAGTCCGAGCATCTCGGTGGTACTCGGTGCTCGCCGAGCATCCCGAGTACCGGGATACTCGTGCGAGTAACGAGTAGCGCCGAGCAAACTCGCTCATCCCTAGTTATCACCAACATGATGTGCTTTTAATCATTATAGCCTTTCCTACATCTGTGAATTAATATACTGTATATTTATTCCAATAATAAGCTATGTATGAGATATTTGTATATATATATCTATATATATATATATATATATATATAGATATATATATACACAGTGCCTACAAGTAGTCTTCAACCCCCTGCAGATTTAGCTGGTTGACACATGCGGAATTAACTTCGCATTGTGACATTTGGACTGTAGATCAGCCTGGAAGTGGGAAATGCACTGCAGCCAAAAAGATTTTTAACATTTTTTTTTTTTAAAGCGTTAAAAGTTAATTCAGAGGGTCATTTATTATTCATCCCCTCAAACCACCAGCATTCTGTTTGGTCCCCCTAAAGTATTAAGAAGTAGTTCAGGCACAAAGAACAATGAGCTTCACATGTGCGGATTAATTATCTCTTTTGCCAGCCTTTTCTGACTATTTAAGACCCTCCCCAAACTTGTGAACATGGGAAAGACAAAGGAGCATTCCAAGGCCATCAGAGACAAGATCGTGGAGGGTCACAAGGCTGGCAAGGGGTACAAAACCCTTTCCAAGGAGTTGGGCCTACCTGTCTCCACTGTTGGGAGCATCATCCGGAAGTGGAAGGCTTATGGAACTACTGTTAGCCTTCCACGGCCTGTACAGCCTTTGAAAGTTTCCTCCCGTGCCGAGGCCAGGCTTGTCCAAAGAGTCAAGGCTAACCCAAGGACAACAAGGAAGGAGCTCCGGGAAGGTCTCCTGGCAGTGGGGACATTGGTTTCAGTCAATACCATAAGTAACGTACTCCACCACAATGGTCTCCGTTCCAGACGAGCCCGTAAGGTACCTTTACTTTCAAAGCGTCATGTCAAGGCTCGTTTACAGTTTGTTCATGATCACTTGGAGGACTCTGAGACAGACTGGTTCAAGGTTCTATGGTCTGATGAGACCAAGATCAAGATCTTTGGTGACAACCACACACGTGATGTTTGGAGACTGGATGGCACTGCATACGACCCCAAGAATACCATCCTTACAGTCAAGCATGGTGGTGGCAGCATCATGCTGTGGGGCTGTTTCTCAGCCAAGGGGCCTGTCCATCTGGTCCGCATCCATGGGAAGAAGGATAGCACTGCCTACCTGGAGATTTTGGCCAAGAACCTCCGCTCCTCCATCAAGGATCTTAAGATGGGTCGTAATTTCATCTTCCAACAAGACAACGACCCAAAGCACACAGCCAAGAAAACCAAGGCCTGGTTCAAGAGGGAAAAAATCAAGGTGATGGAGTGGCCTAGTCAGTCTCCTGACCTTAACCCAATTGAAAACTTGTGGAAGGAGCTCAAGATTAAAGTCCACATGAGACACCCAAAGAACCTAGATAACTTGGAGAAGATCTGCATGGAGGAGTGGGCCAAGATAACTCCAGAGACCTGTGCCGGCCTGATCAGGTCTTATAAAAGATGATTATTAGCTGTAATTGCAAACAAGGGTTATTCCACAAAATATTAAACCTAGGGGTTGAATAATAATTGACCCACACTTTTATGTTTAAAATTTATTAAAATTCAACTGAGCAACATAACTTTTTGGTTTGTAAGATTTATGCTTCTGTTAATAAATCCTACTCTCGTTTGCAGTTTGAAGGCTCTAACTTATTTGCATCTTATCAAACCACCTAAATCTGTGGGGGGTTGAAGACTACTTGTAGGCACTGTATATATACACACATGTATACACACACACACATACACAAACATCTACATATACACATCACATATACTTTATAATATACTGTATATACACACACCTTATATATAGCTTCTTATTAGAATACTAAAAATACAATTTTTTCATATATTTATTGAAGCTAATTATCCCTTTTGTGGAAAATACTGATTATGTTTTAATATAAACTCACAGAATGCTTAATGAAAAATATCACTTTTATGATGTTGCATATATTTATTTTTAAATAAAATGAAATACCATCAAAGTCTTCAAGCAATAAATGAGTTAATTCCCTAGTGTAAAGCAACTTTGAAGTGAAGTAACTACACAAGGAATTTTGTGTTAAAATTTGCTCAAATGTAATTGATTACTTAACATAATTAATAACAAAGTATTACTGCTGATAACTTTGCATACTTTTAAGGTTTACATCTGGGATTATTTAACCGATACCTAAGGCGCATTAGGGTAAATAACTTGATTCTTTTAAAGTGGGTTGCATAAAATGTGCAATGCTATGCTTGTTAATTATTTTGATTGAGGATTTTCGGTCATGTCAGAGTCATCAATTTGTTATATATATATATATAACTTATAGGGCAGAGCGAGACACAGTGCAAAATGACCCCCAGGCAGGGGGTGAGACAGTGCACAGGATTCCCTGTCAGGGTAAAAGTCAGTACATGGGGGAGAAACAGTGCACAGAGGGGAAAGACACAACAGGTGGGAGAGATCCATCACATACACGGGAGAGACCCGGAACATAGGGGGAAAGACCCAGTGCATGGAGTGGGAGAAACCCACCGCACAGGGGGAGAGACACAGTGCACAGGGAGAAAAGACAGCGCACATGGGGAGAGAAACTCAGTTCTTTTGGGGAGAGACCCAGTGCACGAAAGGAGATTCCAAGTGCACAACGGGAATAGCGTGCACAGGGGGAAGAGACACAGCACACAAGGGGGAGAGACCAGGTGCACAGGAGTAGGGAAGACCCAGCACACAGGGAGGGAATGTCCAAGCACACGGGGAAAAGACGTAGTATACAGGGGAAAAAGTCCCAGTGCAAAGGGAGGGAGAAACCCAGCACACAACAGGGGAGAGACTCAGCGTATGGGGGAGAGACCCAGTGCACAGGGTGGATAGACACTGTGCACAGGGATGGAGAGATCCAGTGCACAGGGGAGGAGAGACCAGCACACAGGGGGAGAGGGACCCAGCGCTCGGAGGGGAGAAGAACAAAACACAAGAGACACAGCCCGAACCTCTATATTTTATATATATATATATATATATATATATATATATATATATATATATATATACTGTATATATATACTGTATAAATATTTATATATATATGCATCTCCCTGAATTAGAATATCATCAAAAGATTAATTTATTTCAGTAATGCAATAAATAAAGGGAAATACATATATTATATAAAAGGTTTTGCAGATATATACTGGGCACTGCTGTGCTACAGGGACCGGTGCTACTTACACATGTAAGGGTGCGAGTAAAGCAGGTTCATGTGCCCGGGTGCACGCTTATTAGACAGCAATATCAATGGATAAGAAAAAATTGCGGCACTCACCGAGCAAATCTTTTTCCTTTTTTATTTCAGAGTCCTCTTTACATGGTTTCTCTGAGATGGGGGAGGGAGTGAGGAGACACACAGGTGACGGATTCCGTTTCGGAGCACCTGCCCCTTCTACGGACCTTGTTTCTTATCCATTGACATATATTATATAGAGTTATTACACACAGAGTGATCTATTTAAAGTGTTTATTTATGTTAATGTTGATGATTATATCTTACAGCCAATGAAAACCCAAAGGTCATTATCTCGGAAAATTAAAGTAGGCAGGATGAAGGGTCTGAGAGATTAAATATTACCAAAATAGGTATCAGAGGCTTCACCTTGTGTGGTTGTGAGAGTCACAACCACTATAAAAGAATTTCATAGCTGCTGAAGTCCGCTGCATAGTGCATATATAGTAGGGAGGATGAAGGGTTAAAAACCACACTGCTGTATTCCACAAGAGATCAAAGGGTGAATATAATATTAATTTATTAACTAACGCATTTCAGGGCGGTACTGTGCAGCCACATATAGATTATTGGCAAACACAAAAAAAAATTGTGTAATACACTTTGGTGCGATTGTTATTCATTTAGCTGGTAAAGACATACCACAAAAGATTTGCAGCAGTAAGTGCAGCAAAAGTTGGTTTTACAGAGAATTGACTCAGGGGGGCAGAACATAAATACACATCACAGGATGGAGCTGGGGGGGCAGGATGGAGCCAGCGGTGGGGGGGTAGGATGGAGCAATCAGGGCAGGATGGAGCCGATGGGGAAGGCAGGATGGAGCTGATGGGGGGCAGGATGGAGCTGAGGGGGGCAGGATGGAGCCAAAGGGGGCAGGATGAAGTGCTCGGTAACCGGGAGCAGTAGCAGGTAGTGTCTTGCTAGGACATTGCATGATGTCAGAATGACATTGGCGTTGTGATTGGCCTGCTCACGGTCATGTAATATGTAACGCGCAAATCACATGACCGCGAGCGGGCCAATCACAGTGCTGAACGCCTGCTACTGCTCACAGTTATTGAACACTCAGCGGAGAGGTAAGTATAACAATCTTTATATCTTTTTAATACATTTGTCTTTATTTTACATTTGATTTCGGAGTGTATAATGCACTGCGAAATCAAATCACTAAAGAAGTAGCCCTAAGGAGCAGGTGGACGCGGGGAGTGGGAGCGCAGACAGAGCAGAGGAGCGGGGTATGGAGCGCAGGCAGGGTAGAGGAGCGGGGTATGGAGCACGGACAGGCCAACGTGTATCCCGGCGACACCGTCGCCGGGCTGCAAGTCGGCACGAAATTTGAACTTTGAATTTGCGCGCCTATTTGCATAGCTTGCGCTCATTGGTGCCCGACTTCGGCGGCCTCTGTCTGGCGCGTAATTTCTGTGACCGACAGATGCCTTAGACAATTATATAGTAGATTTACGACATTGGACATGCTGGGTATGTCATGGAAATCTGCGCCTTCAGAATAAAAGATAATAAATCCATTATTCTGTCAGCAACCTCTCTGTAGGTGTCCGAAGTCTGTATTGATCTAATCATTTCACCGAAGGCATATGACACTTCAAAAAGTGCAGGGAACATAAAAATGGATTGTATGGTATGGTGTATAGGGTACAAAGGTTGTGGGGTCATTCTTCATCAATGGAAACCTCAATGCCACTGGATATCTGAAATTGCTACATGATTCACATATCCAGTGGCATTGAGGTTTCCATTGATGAAGAATGGCCCCACTATCTTTGTACCCCATATACCACACCATACCATCAATTTTTGTGTTCCAACAGTCGTGGAGGGATCTATCCACTGTGGGTTAATGTCAGACCAATAATGGTGGTTTTGTTTGTTAACTTCACCATTCACAAAAAATTTTGCCTCATCACTCATCTGAAGGCAATTGTCTATGCTGAGAAGATACGAGATGTGCAGCATCTGAAACAACGGATACTGGAAGCATGTGCTAGCATTTCTTCTGCGGTGTTGCTAACAGTGTGTCAATAGTAGAAAAGAGGGTTGCATTGACGATCCAACACAATGGGCAGCACTTTGAACACATTTTATAAGTGGTCATAAACTTGTAAATAACTCATGAAAGAATAAAATTACATTAAAACTAAGCACATCATTCTTTTTCTTATGAAATTCTCAATAAGTTTGATGTGTCACATTACCCTCTTCCCATTGGAAAAAATAAAGTTGGATCCAAAATGGCTGACTTCAAAATGGCCACCATGGTCAACACCCATCTGGAAAAGTTTTCCCCTTCCATATACTAATGTGCCACAAACAGGAAGTTGATATCACCAACTATTCCCATTTTATTTAGCTGCATCCATATAAATGGCCCACCCTGTATTATTCCAACATGGTCAAAGAGCTCCTCAGCCTGTACACTGAGATAAATAAGTTAAAGAACAGAGTTGCATCCATGGATGCACTGATGAGGACACTTAAAGAGGATCTGGCTGAAAAGATGCAAACGATTGCGGATTTGCAACAGGTCATCTCTAATGTGTCATGGCCTGGTACGAAAAGCATGTTACCTTTGCCCATGAAACAGGTCTGTGTTTTGGGAACGGCTTAGGAGGAGGAGACCGCGGCAACAGGGTCTACATCTCCCATGGATTAGAGATCCAGATCTATAGAGACCAGGGAACAGGTGGGATTGTTGTTACAGTTCGCTCCAACATCGATGGAGTTTAGCGACTGCTCCCAGAGTTGGTGATATGGAGGTAGTTGAGAAGAGATTCCACAAACTCCAACCCACCAAATCAACCAGAAAGGCTGGAGGAATTTTATCCTAACCATAATGGTGGGTTTACACACACCAATCATTGTGTCCAATATCTGAACAGATCTCTGGTTGCAGTGAAATCATGGATACATTGTTCCATGGTGTACACAGCCACAAAATGGAACTCTGTGTCCATGATTTCACTGCAACCAGAGATCTGTTCAGATATTGGACACAATGATTGGTGTGTGTAAACCCACCATAACAGTATAGAAAGGATAAAATTCCTGTTACAGATTTTCAAGGAGATCCAAATATATGATCCCAGTCTAGATTCATTTCCTGAATGTGTCATGATTTTTGAGAGTTGTTAAAGTTGTGGTTGCCTATACACCTAAACCAGAGCTATGAGCCAATGGGGAGAATGGAACACTGGAATGCACAGTTTCATGAAAAGGAAGAATGTCTCTCCTTACTCATGAAACTGGTAATGGGACACTGGGATGTTACTCCAGAAATCCTGATGAAGTACATATAGGATGAGCCTTTTTCGCTGTGTAGTCGGTTTGAAGCTATGTGTAAGAAGGTCACTATAGATCAAGGGTTTGATATTCCACAAGGCATGATCTGTATGTTTGTGGAAAAATTCCCATGCATTAATACGGCAATTAGGTTGAGTGCAGCAAGGGAACCATCACTCACTGATGCGGCCATGATTATTGAGCAGTGTAAACAAGATCTACTGAACAATAAGAAATCCGTTAAGATTAGAGAGCATGTGCCTGTACATGTAAGATCGTAAGATGAACGTGTATACCATGCTAGAAAGAAGCCAACGGTTTGCTCCACAGTCCTGCCATTTGAGAGGACAGGGAGCATTCAATGTTTTCTGTGTTTGCAATTTGGGCACATGAAATTAAATTGTCCTCAATGGGTGCGGAACCAGAACAGTCCTGAGAAATATAACAATAAAAATGGTTTCAAGATGAAGCCTAATAATTCCAGAACAGTAGGGGAATAGGCTGATTGGAATCAGGGACATTTGCAAGAACATACACCAAAACGTGTTGCCACATGAAATGCCCCAGTTGCAGGTACAGTGGGTGTGGAATCTACTGATTCCACAAAAGGCTACAGTTCAGGACCCACAAGTTGCAGTATGTAACTCACAGGTACCTACTGGAAATCTTGTCAACATTGATTGACAAATAAGTGACTCACCGCGGCCGGGACTCCGGTTTAGACAGGCGATGCTTCCTTCCTCCTTGTCACGGGTGGAGCGCGCCTGCCGGTAGTGGGGCCCGGTGTAGTGCAGATCAAAAGTGTTGAAGACGTCTTGGGAGAACAGATTAAGGGGTTTTAATTTATTCGTGACGCCACCTATGAGTAGATTCGGTAAGGACTACCGACGCTGCGGAACCTCCGGGGGATGGACAGCAGCAAGATTTTACGCTCCCCACAGGCTGAGCGGTGATCCCGGAGGCTGGAGCTGCTCAAGATGTTGTGCGGCAGCTGCGGTTACCTTGTAGTGCGGACGGACAGTTCATAAGGAAGCACGGACACAGAAAGTCTCTGCAACGGGTCTTTACTGTAACCAGCAAGCAGTACATGGCATACAGTGGTTGAGTAGTAGACCGGGTGGACTCAGCAGTGATGGTGTCCCTTAGAAATCCGCAGTGTTCCTCCATTCTAACTAATTGGTTGCCAGCGTCGCCCAGGAATACCAGGTCGGGTATGGGGAGGCTGCTTCAATGCCCTATCCATGATGTACGTTCTGGATGTTTTGGGGAGCCTTGGATCCCTCGGTGGGTACACCGCTGGTTAGACGACTGGAAGTTGGCTGGTGGTGGGGTGCTCCTTTGAAGCTGCTTCTCCACGCTTCTGGTTCGCGTAGCAGAGGTGAACTGCTGCCAGCTTCGGTACCAGTGAACCGGCTGTGAAGTTGTGGGCACGGGAGTCTTTTGGGAACCCGTGTGAATAATGCCCAATCCCGGTTGGTAAGGCCTCAGGTGCTAACACCCGACCGGTGACGGCCCGGGGGCTGCACGGGGTGCGGAGCCCCCGCTCCTCTCCAAGTTCTAGTCCTAGACCCTTCTTCTCCGAGTTCTAGACTATTCTCTTCTGTTCTGTCTAGACTATCGTGTGTTCTACTACACTTCCCTAACACTCCACCCACCAGGACCTAGGATTGGTCCTCTGTTCTAGGTGATGCATGCAGGGTTGGATTTCTAATTTAACCAGATCACTGCCGGGTCAGAGAATATTGCGGCTGCTTTTATGGCTGCAATACCCTCTTGTGACGCACTCGTTGGGGGGCGCCACATAAGGATCCCTAAAGAGCTGGCACCAGCATGTCCTGTCATACTTGATTCTTCTAGGAGACCCCAAATAAAAGCAAGAATCAAAGACCATAAGATGCAAATTATGCTCGATACTGGTGCGGAGATCTCCATTACCAATATCAAACATGATTTGCATCCAAACAGCCCTCAGTGTGTGGTGATTGGATTTGATCCCCTGCAAGGGGGGTGTGAAGGCCTACTGAATTGAGGAAGTGATCATCTAGATTGCCAAACACTTAACCCTCAGGATCCCAATGTGTTATTACACTGGTTCTGACAACTTTGTCGGAGCTGATGTGATGACCCAAAATGGATGGATCCTTGATTTGACAAACTGCATTGTGTGATAGGGACCCAGACAATCCATGGTGTGTGTCATACAACGCCAGTGTCTGGAACTGCCCTTGCTGGCAATGGAGATTTCGGCAGATGTGCTCGCACACCAATGGCCAGAGGTCTCACCTAATATAGACCTCGTACCCATTGTGTACGAACGTCCTGATCTGTGGGTCTAGAGTAAAAAGGACTATGGAAGATGTATTGGTGTCCATATGGAAATACAGAGGCCAGATCCACCCCCTCAACATCAATATCGCTTCCCACCAGAAGTCGATAGTCACCACTGTCCTCGAACTGGAAAATAGGGGTGTGGTCATAGATGGAAATTCAAAGTGCAACAACCCTCTATGGCCAGTGAAGAAGAAGGACACCAATGCATAGCGTCTCACCATAGACCTATGTGTCCTTAAAAAGTACATCCCAATGTCTACCTCCATAGTTCCACAGATTCCTGACATAACGACGAGAATAAACGAAAAAAGCTGCATATTCTTGACCATTGATGTCACCAGTGGGTTCTTTTTTATTGAACTCACTGAAAATTGTAGGTACAAATTTGCCTTTACTGTGGGGAACAAGCAGTACATGTTTAATGTACTTCCCCAGTGGTTCCACAGCAGTCCTGCATATTTTCACCAGACACTGGTTGTCGTATTGAGTGTGTTTTCTCGTCCATATTGTTTTCTACAATATGTATATGATTCTTGCACACAGAAACCACAGACAAACATTTGGTTCTCTCAAGTGAGCTGTTGGGAATCCTGTCTAAATCCGGACTCAAGCTGAGTTCTCACAAGGCAAATTTGGCCAGGGTAGAGGTGACTTTCCTTGGGGTTCAGATCTCTTTTGAAGCCAAAGAAATTGTGGCAGCCCGAGTGGAAGCCATGGTTAAGTTACCTCGGCCTAGAACTGTACAGGACTTACGAAAGTTCCTGGGAGTGGCAAACTTCATGAGGAAATTCATAGACGATTTTGCTGCCAAAGTGAAACCCCTTTATAAACTCCTCAGAGGAAAATAACCCTCACACAAGGGCTGGTCGGAAGCACAGAATGAGGTCTTTTCAACTGTGAAAAGAGATCTCTCCTCTGCACCTGTGTTGGCCACCTCCAACCCAGATGGGGAAATGGCCATCCAGGCGCGTGCTGGGACTGAGTCTATCCCTGTTGTCCTTCTACAATAGATAGGTAATTACAGAAGACTACTGGGATACTTTTCCTGACTCCTCTCGCCTGTCAAACAAGGGTGTGATGAATGTGCCCAACAACTGGCTGCCATAAACTATGCTGTAAAAATCACTGAGCATATTGTAGGCTTCAGACCCCCCAGGTTACAGAATTTGCCTTTTCCTTGGGTCCTTTTACTCAGAGATACACTACCTGGAGTCTCCCAACAGAGATTTGGAAGGTGGACCATGGACCTCAGTGCTGGCATCTGAAAGTGGACCACAAAGCAAATTATGTCTGGTCCCAGTTGTTAGACATGACAGGAACCAAACATGACTGTGGTCAACCATCACTTACCAGTATGCTACAAATGTTCAGGACCAACAGTCATCCAGAAGTCATGGTCATCTTTGTTGGCGGCTCTCTATTTGGTCTGGATGGCATTTATGTGACTGGATTTGCAGGGCTGGATGAGACCACAGAGTCTCGTCAGGTTGTCAGGTCACATGTCAGCACATTGGGCTGAACTGGAGGCTGTCAAGGAGGCTCTTCTCCTTCAACCTCTAGAAAATCAAATTATAAATAGTGACAAATCATATGTAGTTCGATCTCCCACCCTGCACACATGGAAAAAACAAGGGTTTGTTAACAGCCAGAAAAAACCTCTAGCCCATGTAACGGTCCTGAAGGAATTATGGGAGTGGGGCATGGCACATCCAGCAGAGGCAGCAATCAATATAGTCTCAGCACACCAGACAGGAGAACAGCCTTTGACCTTAGGCGATAACACGGCTGACGAACTGGCTAAGTTTGCACCAGTGTCTGGGGTCCTTCGGAATCAGGCTCTCAGCAGATTTCTGCATTCCAAATTGCACTGGGGAAAACCAAACTAAAAGATGGCCCTGTGTCATTTGAGGAGGAACAGTCAAAATATCCCCTTCTAATGACACATATCACAGCTCCACAGCATTCCTGGACAATATGTCAGGAAATTCTGTACCCAGCAACTTCCTCTACCAGTAGTCTCGCAGCATCTGCAGACAAAACTGACGAGACTAAACCATCAACTGTTTGGGCACCTTGGATGGAAAAATTACTGTCTCTCCTGAGAGACAAAGTATACTGTCTGGAAGGTCCAAAACAGTTGAGGTAGTCACCCAACAATGCCTGGTATGTGCTCAGGTCAACCCTAGTGCATCTGCCCTGAAGCAAATACCACGAGTTCTGCTAGCAGAGGGTCCAGGGTCCAAGGTCCAGATTGATTATATCAGCAGGAAGTCGTAACTACCATTACATGCTGGTGGATGTCTTCTCAAAATGGGTAGAAGCCATCTCTGTTCTTTGGGAACAGGTCTTGTCATGATTGGGTTTCCCCAGAGTGATAGAGTCATACAAAAGGACACATTTCACGGGTAAGGTCATGAAAACATTCGAGACATAAGCAGAGGTTTTATGTTCCATACCACCCTCAGTCTGCGTGCAGCGTAGAGTGAATTAACTGTACCCTCAAAACGCAGATTTCTAAAGCACTGTTAGAGAGGGGATCCTCATGGGTCATGTCCCTTCCAGTGGTACTAATGATTATCTGAGCAACAGAAACTACCAGAACCAGTATCACTCTATTTGATCTGATGACCGGATGCAAAATGCCCATGAAAAATGCCATTGCCAGATACATGTTCCTCCAGCAGGTTCAAATGAACCTGAAGGAACTGCTGCATCATACAGCTTTATGGTTGCAGAAACCGTACTTATAGTGGCAGACACCATTGCCCTCTGTAGGGGAAAAGTTAATGGTAAAAATCTTCCACCAATCCGGACCATGGGACGCAAACTGGGAAGGACCTTTACAGGTCCTTCAAGTAATGTGCAACACCATGCTAACAGTACAGAGGCTGATGACAATTAATAAGAGATAATTTAGATGTCAGAAATCATTTTGGATACACATTGACCAAACAAAGGCCACCCGAGCCTCCCCAACTCAATATTAGTTGCACAGATAGAATTGGTGAAGGGGGGTGGGCAGGTCAAAGCTGAACCCCTAAATCCTTAAGTCACCTTGCATTCTACTTACACATAAATCCACTATAATCATTCAACTGGTCACTGGAAGCCGGGCCACAATGATATCAAGTGGCCAAAGAATTAGGGAACACCTGTACAAGGGTCACCTCCAGTTTGTGATGCTAGTGGTATGTATGAGGATGACAGGCTAAGCCTCTTCAGGGAATGGTTGGGAACCTAATAAAGGTACAGATAATATGTTGTTACTTTGGGGACCAGTCCTCTAAATTGTAGATTGTCTCGCAGGTAAAATCCAAGAACTGTACAGTGATTGTACCTTCATTCCAGGACAGCGGTATCTCTATGATTTCCAGAGAGAAGGTTTTGCTAAATGTGTCACACAGCATTATACAAATGTAGAGAATGTGTCTGCCATACAACATGACTTACACACCCTCTCAAGGAGTTCTGACATTTTCAAGACTCAGACCCAACACCCATCAAGTCTTTGAGATGGATGTCTAGGGACCCCCTCGTGCACCCCTACAAGCAAGTGGAAACAATGCCACTTAAATGTTGTGTACTAAAGAAGGCGTTCTGAGTCCTGAAGATGTCACTGGACCAGAGTATAATGAGTGGTATATCATACGGACAAACTTCATTAGGAAGTATAGTCAAGATGGTTTGAGGGTGAGGACATACTTTGATAGACCTGTACCTGTAAAAGGTGCCCTTAAGGCATATTGTGTGTTGAGGGATTCCCAGATGATTATCACCAGGGAATCTAAATTTGCCCAGGGACATGTGTCCACGGATTACTTATGGACTAGTGTATTGATGTTAACTGCAGCAACTCAAGGCCAGGCCTTCTGGAATGATCAGAGTGGTCAAATGAAATTGGATGGCTTATATCGAGCAACAGTTTTAAAAACACAGACCGATGCCAAGAATCTGAGGTATACTTGGGTAGAGGGGTTCCCATCTATATGGACTTTCATGATCACGATCATAAGAGACGTCTGTGTATCGGAGGTGACGGGATACTATTTCATCACCTATACCCACTGGGAAAGGGATACACAGATGGTGAGATTGGATTCTAATCCCTAGAGGTGGGACTTAGTAGGCAACTGGGGAATACCAGAGCAGATACGTGTCTTCTGATTGAAAAAACCCCAGAGGAAGGGACATTAACTTTGACATTAATATAGACGGTCCATTTAAGTGGCCTTTTTGTGAGCCGGTGGATGAAGGGTGCTGGTCGTTTACACAGTGGGTCTATCTGTCCAAATCCAAATCGATAGGGAACCTAGCATTACAGGCTGGGGATAGTGATCAGTGGTACCAGTTCAGATGTAGAGGACAAGTATGTGTGACAGTGGTAAGGGTCTCATATGAAGCTGAAGGTCTCCAACCAATCAAACTGCACCTGGATTCTTGCAATGTTTCTACCCATAAATTGGCAGATCCCATATTTCTTCAACTGTCATCCCCATGGAAGATTATCACGGGAATTAAATTAGTTATATATACCTGGCAAATTTCTGTAGGTGACTTCAGAATCACTGGAATCACAGATGTGAGGAGTTTGTGAGGAACCAAATTGACATGATGAGCGGATGGGTAGAGACAGGGCAAGAAGTGAGAAAAATTATCTCTGACAAAGGAAATTCAGGGAAAGGAGAGATTTGATAATTTAGGAATTAGTGGAGATACATTGGGAGTGGATGCCATGAACACAATGGATATGGAAGTCCTGAGAGATAAACTTGGGGACATTGAGCGACATGCAGGGGAAGGGTTCAGAACTCGGCTTGATGTAAATTATGTCTTAGAGGGTTTACAGCATTTGCACATTGATGCCATTACCTCACTATCTTCAGCTCTGTGAGAGAAGTTTAGAAGGTTAGTTGCAGGTCTAATTGAAGTGCGAGCCAGAATTCAGTTAGTCCTAGCATGTACGTAGGTCCAAAGTGAACTCTTTGACAACCTAAAACATATAGTGTCATCTTCATACAGGAGACTCTTCCCATTTTACCTCCGACAAAGAGTAAGTTCCCTGATCTCGCAGTTTACAGCCAACCATACAAAATGGAGGCTGGTTCAGTGGCATGGTTGCCATAATCTCACCTGCTCTAGAACTTCTTTACCACCTATAATCTGGTAATCTCACACAGGAGTACATTGCCATGAATCTAGGAATTGTGGTTAATAAACGGATGGTGCTTCACCCACAGCTCCACTTAGACATCCTAACCTATGAGCAAAGCCATCCTTATCTGTTTGATACAGAGGGATGTTGAAGGAAAGCGGATGCTATCCTCTGCCAAGAGAGTCAAGATCAGATGCTTAGACATCAGTCTTGGGATTCTGTGGGGTCCTGTGAGATGAAGGCTAACCCAATACCCCCCTCTCGTCTGAAATATTTGGGTCAAGGGTATTGGTGTTTGTACCAAGGGTAAAATGTTACATATTCTTTATATGGCACTAATTGCACCAAAAGAGGCATACTCCTCTCAGGAACATATTGCACCCTTAATCCCGTTCTTGGTTTAGATGTTGCAGAACAGCAGGGAGAAGCCTGATAACACCAGAAAAAAAGACTCGACATCTGACCTGACACTCCTCTTGGTTTTGGACATGAGCTCAAGCATCTCTTGTTAGATTTCAGCAAAGAAGATGAGATACTACGAAATATTCAAGAGCCTAAGAATTGAGCCACTATTCAGCTTTAGCATGACAAGACCAAGATTATGAGGATTAGCAGTGTTTTAGACAGAGACTCTAAGGTGTCCTGGTGGGAAAGTTTATTTTGCTACAGCCCGATACCTACCTTCGTTCAACTTTCTTATCCACTCAGTGACAGTTCTTCTGATTCTTGTTATGTACATTGGATGGTGCCCAGTTTACCAGAGGGTAAAGAGACTTGCTGACCAGATACAAGTACCAGGCAGAATTTCACTAATTTAACCACCGAAAAAGGTCCAGTACTTGGGACTAAGTCCTAGAACCTTGGGATTCTGTTTGACATTTCTTCAACTCAGTCCTGAAACCTCATAGCATTGTATATATTGTGTATTTTTTACTTTGATTTATGTGTATCGGATGGGGAGGGAGATATGTTTTCATATTGTTTATTTTTCATGCATTGGTTTAGGTGTATTGGGTTAGGTGGGGATATAGATTTGTTTTTTTGTGTGAATACGGAAAGAATAAGGTTCCCTTGGGACAGGCCCAATCATTGTCTAAGATGTTTGCTACTTCAACCCTTGAATTGATAACGTTCATAAAAGATGGATTGAAGGCCTGTTGGACTGTGCTCTTTTTCCCAGTCAACTTACATATTGTGACATCAAGCCCTACTCAAGAATTTCTGACCTGCTTTGTAGAGATTCAGCTATCTGTCCATGGAAGAACCACATTAACGATAGATACTTCAATCAAGATTGTAGAAGAAAACTCTGTTGAAAGTGGTGCCTCTGCTAAGAAGAATACCATTCCCTGATTAATCTGATCCCAAAAAGGAGGTGCTCAAGAAACCTCCTGGTGAGGCCCAACTAAAGATTGCAACTCTCGACACACCCATCACGTCAGACGTACTGAAACTGGCAGGGTGGATAAGGTTGTGGGCAAGACAGATTATGACACCAAGAAGTCCCTTCACACCAGACCTGCTAATAAAAGCAGGTAGGGGGAGGGGTGGACACAGAATAATTCTGTTGACCGATCTATGAACTGAAGGTGCAGCCACTCCAGACTCTAAGCAGTCAAGCTTGGAAGAAGACTACATTGGGATAGGCGAATATCTTAAGATTTGCAACAACTAGACAGCAGTGAACAGACGACAAAAGAACTGTGTTCATGAGCCAAAGAGACCAAGAAGATCCAGAAAGATGACTTTAGTGTAATCTGTGGATAAGACGCTGGGTTACGGTGAACGGCAAAGAAGAGGTGATGGCGATGGGTGATGTTTAGATACCTAGTGGAAAATTATACTTCATCCCATCCCTCCACATTTACATTCAATCATTATGTCTTCAGATTCCACACACGTCACCTTTTGAAGTTCCGACCACCATTGTCAGGCATACCAAGCAGGATTGACAAAAGTCAATCTTCTGAAAGGACACTTGATGTTATGGGCAAAATACCATATTTGAGGACAATCACAGACTATCAGAATAAAAGACAATAAATCGATTATTCTGTCAGGAACCTCTCTCTGTAGGTGTCGAAAGTCTGTATTAATCTAATCATTTCACCAAAGCCATACAACACTTCAAAAAGTGGAGGGCACGAGCATACACTCTTTCCCCCCTTGCTGGTGCACGGATGAGGGTATGTGTCTGCCATGTGCACAAACCCGGGAAGCTTAAAAAGCAAAAGCTGGGATACACTCACTCTCTCTCTGACCACGGTCCCTGCACACTGCCCTCCTGTCTCTCCCTCTGTCTCCTTCTCTCTCCTCCATGCGTCTCTCAGCTCCTCTGTGTCCCCCCTCCTCTCATCATCCAGTGTTAAATTCTCACCTCCTGCAACTTCCAGAAGACATCCAACATCATCCTATGCTCTGCAGCATTAAGCATCAACAGAGTGTGAAGTATCAAATTTTTCCCTGCATTCTAACTCTCTGCTTCTCTTCCTGCTACTTGTAACCCTATGTTTTTTCTTCTCCTGCTATTCCTAACCATGAACCCTTTGTTTCCCTGCGTTGCTCTGCATGTATGTTAACCCCTTATTGCTTTGCTGTCTGTTAAACCCTTATTCTTAGGCATAACTTAGTGTCAAGCGGGTGGCTGTAATTAATATAGTGTGTGGATGTATGTTTAGGTATTGTGGGTGGGATCTAATTATTAGTAATTGAGGTTGTTTTGCGTAATTGTATTATTGCATATAGTATCATGTCATTTGTGTTAGCTAGAATACCGTAAATGTATTTTCTGTAGACATTTTGGGTTGTTTAATAAATAATCTTTTATTAGAACAGTTTGCCTCATTTAGTCACCGGTATATTTATATATAGTTAATTAGCATAGTAATAGAATGTGTTGACGTAGTATAGGAACTGGATATTAACTATTAGTTGACATTAATAATACTCAAATTTAGCCCTATAACAGAGCGGCTGTGGAGGACTATTGATTGAGGATAAGAAGGAAGGAAGCATTGCGCATGCGCAAGTTTGCTGTGCGGCAGCTAATCCCAGATTAGCTGCCGTAGAGCAAACTCGTGCATGTGCAATGCGCAGTGCGAAGTTCTATGATATGGATATTGTGCGATTTGCGTCATACAGCCTATACCGCCCATGGAAGAGGGCGAGGGAGCTCACGATACATTAGCACGCCCGTCTGGGCTTGAATAATTGATCTGAATGCTTCGCTGAGAAGGCACAGGGAACACCCTGTGTGACTTCTCAAGCTTTGAGAAGCCGCAGAAAGGAAGGTAATAAAAGCACTTTTACATACTTTACAAATACACTTTTTTTACACAAAGGGATGCCTACAATGCATTTGTGAAGGTGCAGGGACAGGTATAAAATGGTCTGGGGGCTGATTTTTAGGGGTCAGGTTCCCTTTAAACGTTTTGTGACATCTGGGTGGAAAGTATCAATGGGGATATTAAAGTCAGCCATGATGATAATGGGGATGTCAAGGAAAGGAAGTGGAGTAGCCAAGTTGTGAAGTGGTCAAGAAAAGCAGTGGTTGACCCTGGGGGCGGTAAATGACAGCCAGCTGAAGGATGCAGGGGAAGTAGATGTGGATGGAATGCACCCCAAAAGAAGGGAAAGGAAAGGAGGGTGGCAGTGGAATTAGGGTAAAGTTGCAATTATCAGACAGGAGCAAACCTTCTCCACCATGTTTGTTGCTGGAGCAAGGAGTGTGAGAAAGATGGAATCCACCATAAGAAAGTGCAGCTGGAGAGGCTATGTCAAAGGGTGTGAGCCAGGTTTCAGTGATGCCAAGGAAGCAGAGCTTGTTAGTGATAAAGAAGTCATGGATGTATGAAAGTTTTGCAGACAGACTGAGCGTTCCATAGGGCTCCTGGTAAAGGGACTGGGGAAGCAGGGGCTGGATGAATGGGTATAAGGTTATTAGGGTTACAAAAATTTGTAGAACCCGTCCCCCACCCTTATATGGCATTATTCATGTGTGAAGCTGAAGACAGATTTCCCTGACAACCAGCATATGTCAGGTTTAGAAACAGCCAAGTGGGGACATCTTCTAGAAGGTTTTTAAAAGGTCTGTTTCTCTTCCACTAATAACTCCTTTTTTTTTTTTTTTTTTTAAACATTAAATTTTTATTGAGTTTTTTGTAAAACATGAGAAACAAACATAACATGTCAATGCCTGATCCTTGTCGGAAACAGAACCGGGGGATCTGATAGACATTAGACATCTAAAGCATTGAAAACAACAGTAATAAGAAAAGTAAGTGTTATAAGGGGGGAAATAAAGGTAGAAGAAAGAGAGAGAGAGGAGAGAGGTAGAAGGGAGGGGGGGGGGACGACGTCGGGATGTATTGGGTGTCCGGAAAAGGGAAGGGGAGAAACCACGTGGACTGCAGCATGGATCGGGTCACATTATGTCATCTATTTAAATCGAGTGTGATGTGGGTCTTTAAAATGAAGCCACCATTTGATTTGTTTCAATAAGTTCCAAACAAACAGACAGACAACTCACGGGGAAGACCGCTCCACAGCCGGTGGATCTGCAGGTTTTGCGGGGCAAGAGGGCTGGACGAGTCCCTGGGGGATCGGTGCAGCCTCTGGGTGTGAGGCCCAAACACTCCATCTATCATGAATCGACCGTCTGGATAACTTATTTAGTGCTAGATAGTATTCCTGATGGAAGATCCAGTTTATCTTATATGTCAGCTCAGTCAGGGTAGGCAAGGATGAGGCCTTCCACTTCGCGGCTAGGCATAGGCGGGCAGCGATAAGGATATACGTTACCGTCCCCCGCAACGGCCAAGGGAAGTCTCGAATGCCAATATTCAGGACTGCCAACTGAGGCGTCAGATCCTGCCTAATTCCAGTGACCGAGTGGATCAGGGTTTGGACTAATGTCCAGAAGGGGCGTATTTTCAGGCATTTCCACCACATGTGTGCTATGTTGCCTCTCTCCCCACATAGTCTCCAACACTGCGGGGAATGCCCCCCAGTGGTGTGAGCAAGGCGAACAGGAGAGAGGTACCATCTGAGATGAATTTTCTTTATATTCTCTAGATGGTTCACACACCTGGTGGTGCTCCCCACTTCTTTAGCTGCTGCGTGCCAGTCATCAATGTCTGACGTAAAGTCAAGATCTCCCTCCCATTTCCTCATGTAAGGCAGTTTCTCCTCTTGGTCCACATGCACCAATTCTCCATAGATCTTGGATAGTGTCCGCGGTTTGGGGGGATCCGCTTGAACAACCCTAAGGAGAGACGATGTACAGAGGGGGGGCACAGGTAGTGGGATGTATGTCGCCTCGCGTAGAAGGTGGTCTAGTTGAAAAAACTGCAAGAATGCCGAGCGGCACTCAGGAAACCACCCACAAAAGGTCTCAAATGTAGGCCACGTCCCCTCCCGACAAAAATCTCCCAGTGAGAGCAAACCTGCATCCTCCCATGTCCTCGTCTGAATCGACGGGACATGGAGGCGCAGCGCTCGTATAGGTACTTCCTCTGGCGGAACACGGGTCCAGGTCCGCGGCAGTGTCCTCCAGTAATGTAAGAGGGTTTGGGAAGTCTCAAGCTGGCGAGTCCGGGTGACTGGTTGAATCGACTCAGCCGCCAGGAGGTCCCCTAAAGTGCCGCCCCTCATGTAGGAAGTCTCAATGGATATCCATCTGAGGTGTTCCGGGCTGCGCCACCAGGACCCAGCTTCCTCCAGGATGACAGCCCTATGGTATTCCAGAATGTTTGGCATACCCATTCCACCCGCCCCTATCGGAGCATACATCGTCTCTCTGGCCACACGTGGTATCTTATTAGCCCAAATGAAAGTGTTTACTGCGCTCTGTAATTTAGCCAAAAGGGTTTTGGGGATCCTAAGGGGAACACATCTGAACATATATATTACCTTTGGTAAAGTCATCATCTTGAAGGCGTGCAGGCGAGCAATCCAAGAAAGAGACTTAGCATCAAAGGTGGCTACGTCCGAAATGACTTTTGATAGTAGTGACTCATAGTTAAGTCTCATGAGTTGGTTGGAGGGTGCCAGTGTAATCCCCAGGTAGGGGATACCGCCCCTGGACCAGCGAAATGGTAAGAATTTAGAGAGAGCAGCTACTTCTGCACTAATAACTCCTTTGATCACATGGTGTGGGCTCACAGAAACACCTTCCAAATAGGAATCAAATCCAGACCTTTTACCTTCTTAATTTATGGATTAATGAAGGAATAGCTCATGCAGCTCATTAAAGAGTATTTGAGATAACTGTCCATTTACCTTCAGTCCCTTTAAAAATGAGTCAGTTACATTTTATATTAAAGAGCTGTAATTCCTAAATAACTACTTCAATTAGGATGTAAATATTTTCACCTTAAAACTGAGAGCTTGCAATATAAGCCCATATGGATTATATAACTGTACCTTGATATGTTAAACAGCTAAAATGCCACATCTTGTATAATTGGCCACATTTTTTCTGGACATACAGTCACTACATGTAAGAGGTACAGAAAATTGTAAATTACGGTACCTTAACCCCATCAACACCCGGACAGATTTTACCTTTATAACCAGGCCATTTTTTCCAATTCTGACCAGTGTCACTTTAGGAGTTAATAACTCTGGAATGCTTCAACTGATCCCGGGGATTCTGAGAATGTTTTTTTCATGATATATACTTTTTGATAGTGGTAAATTCAGGATATTTTTTGTGTTTATTTGTGAAAATGCTGGCAATTTGGTGAAAAGTTTGACAATTTTCCAATTTGCTAAATTTTAATTTTAATGGCCTTAAACCAGAGAGTTAGATTACACAAATTAGTTAATAAATAATAATTCCCACATGTCTATTGTACATCGCCATAATTTTTTTAACCATAATGTTTTGGAGATAGGAGGTTAGCAGGATTAAATGTTCAGCAGCAATTTCTCATTTTTCCAACAAATTTTCCAATACATTTTTTAGGGACTACATATTTGAAGTGATTCTGAGGAACCTGTATGACAGAAATTACCCAAAGTGACACCATTCTAAAAAACTGCACTCCTCAAACTGTTCAAAACCACATTCAATAAGTTTATTAATCCTTCAGGTGTTTCACAGGTATTAAAGCAATGTAGAAGGAAAAATGAAAATTTTATTTTTTACCTCAAAAATGTTACTTTAGCCCCCAAAGTTTGCATTTTCACAAGGGTAACAAGAGAAAATTGCCCCTAAAACTTACTGTGCAATTTCTTCTGAGTATGCCTTCACGGCAGGGCCATTTGACTTTTGTACACCGATACGTCATATGTAATTGAAACCTACTTTCGAGATACAGTGCAAATCTCAGAAGGGAAGGAGCGCCAATTTGGATTTCAGATTTAGCTGGAATGGTTTGAGGGTTCCAAGTCTAATTGGCAGAGCCCCTGAGGTGCCAAAATAGCAGAAATTCCCCACAAGTGACCCCATTTTACAAAGTGCACCCCTCAATGAATTCATCTAGGGTTGCAGTGAGCATATTGACACCACAGGTGTCACATGGCATTTGGCTCAAAACTCTTAAGGTACCGTCACACGCGGCAATATTGCTAGGCAATTTCACTTGCAAATTGCTGGTTGCAGTGAAATCATGGACACATTGTTCCATTTGTATACAGCAACAAAATAGAACAATGTGTCCATGATTTAACTTCAACCAGCAATTTGCAAGTGAAATTGCCTAGCAATATTGCCGCGTGTGACGGTACCTTAAGAGTGTCATGGCGACAATTGGCACTGTTCACACTACAGACTCTGGCACTCTTCACTGTGCTTTTCTGGTGCTTCTTTGTTGCAAAAGCAGGCTCAGGTGTCGACTAGCTGTGTTAACTTTGTGATTGGGCTGGCAGGATTTAATCTCTGCTAGCCAGTTGATTACTTCTGGGATCACATGTTCTGGGAAACCTATCACAGTCACTCCCTGCCTTTTTAAGATGCTGGAATCTCTCTTCCCATGCAGACTACAGCTTTTGGGATGCTCATGCTGCTTTAATCCAATTGCTGGAGACTTATGGTACCTTTACACACCGCTACTGGATGGTGGCAACAACCGGGTACATGAGAGAAATGTATCTTGCACCGCCAAATCAACCCGAGGTAGCGGCGTGTGAAGACGGTTGTAGCCACCCGCCAGTGGCGGCACCTGTTTCAGAGCACTGCCCTAAAACAGGTGGTTACCCAGCCGATGGTAGCGACCTGTATCGGCGTGTAAAGAAGGAACAGAAGGGTTGTTTCGACACCAGGCTATGTACCTGGTATGTAGCTGGGGCGAGACACAGGCTCCGGGTTACCGTGCCCCATCAGCGATCATTGGAGGAAGCTTCTGCGTTACGATTGGTAGTCGCTGCATAGGGAGGCATATTTAAGGAGCTGACCAGTCACACTACACAATTGCTCAAGCGTCATGTATTAATCAGCCTCCTGCGCTGGCTGGCCAATCATGATGTTAGTGCATTGTCCTATCAGTGTACGAGCGTCTCGTAATCCACAATTGTGGCACGCCTATGTGTTGTCCCTGCTGCACCAGGTCCGCCCATATTAGCTTGTTGTAGCGGTGTGTAAATGAGGTAAGGTGCTCTGCAGAAGGTAACTTGAGACACCCGGTGGTGTATCCAGAGATAGATGTAACCTACCGTAGCGCACCTTGTTGCGGCGTGTAAAGGTGGTGCGTTTACCGTTGGCAACCGTTTGTGCGTGCTCGTGCACGTGAAGCACCCGGTTGTTGCCACCATCCAGTAGCGGCCTGTAAAGGTACCATTATTGTGTGCAGTTTGTAGTGCTGAGGAAATCCTCTCATCATTTGGTTATTTCCTCCTTGCTCTTTCTTTCTTCCTGCTAGCTTTTTGTCTTATTCCTCTTTGCGTGATTACTGTAAGTTGTGTCTTTGGTTTCCTCGTTTGTCTATCTGTGTGGGGTTTTATCACTTCTATCCCAGCCCACCCCTGGGGCGAGGAGGAGGGGGTATTAGATCAGGGCTGGCCAGGAGCAGGGAAAGGGTGACAACCCAGACATCTTCACCATCAGAGGTATCTCTGGGATAAGGGAGAGATAGGGCCCCCCTTGCCTGAGGATCAATATAGGAGTATACAGGAGAAATAGACTAAGCACTTTGTTACAACCTTCAGGGTCATCACTCTGCACTTGAACACTGACAGCAGGGCACTAACGCCATACCAGGGTGCTCGTTGAAAACTAAGCCGTATTCAATAATCCATAATAAAAAAGAAAGAAAAACGAGTTGCAACTCACCGGTCAGTATAGTCCAATTTTTTATGCAATTATGAGGTACATCAGTGCACGGAGGTGGTGATGGATCCACGGACTACGGTGCCATTTCCTAGGACCTGTAGAAGCACTGAGGTGTGAAATGGCACCATAGTCCGTGGATCCATCACCCCTTCCTTGTACTGATGTACCGGATAACTGCACAATAAATTGGAATATACTGATCAGTGAGTTGCAGCTCGTTTTTTTGCTTTTCTATTATGGAATAGTCAATATAGGAGTTCCCGATCCTTCTGTGATCTCCTACAATTCTGTGACAACAGGTGTGTCAAAAAATTGATACTTTGATTGGTGAGGGAAAAAAATTACATTTTTACCACTAAAATGTTGTTTTAACCCAAGATTTTCAATTTTGACAAGGGGAATAGGTAAAAAAAAGACCTACCGTAATAATATGTTACACATTTTTCCTGAATGTGGCAATACTGCACATGTGACTTTACAGTACTGTTTGGCCACATGCCAGGGCTCGGGAGGGAAGAAGCGCCATTTGAGTTTTGGAGCACGGATTTTCCTAAAATAGTTTGCGGACTCCCTTTCCATAGCCCCTAGGTGCCAGAACAGCAGAAATTCCCTCAAGTGACAACATTTTGGAAATTAGTCCCTGGCGCAGGGACCGTCCCTGGCTGTGAGAGCAAGGTCTTGGCTGTCAGGTGTCCTGAGCTCCTGGCCGTGATTGCATGTGAACAGTTCCTGTTCACATGCAATTACCAAGATGTAGCAGTATTTCCAAGGTTGGAAAGGAGTTAAATATTAGGCACCAATGTCCATAAAACATACACTGCATTGTTTAATGTATAGCCATGTCATATATTCCCCACATAGGTGATGTAGACACAACTCACCATGCAAATAATTTAAAAGACAAACATTGTACATCACACCAAGCTACCTTCTTCCATTGCACCATGGACTTATTTGAATTTTCACTTTTCCACTGTAGTTTTTTTTTAGTGCCCTGGAACATATGGTAGATATGTTAATTGATGATATCACTTAGGATTCCACCATAACACCAAATTGACAACCTCTGGGATTTCTTGACAAAACTGCACATGACATAAGTGTGGGGAGAAAGTACCAGCAATAAACAGTCCTCTAGACTCTCAATAGGAGAAATAGTGGACTTCAATTGAGATCATTGAGGGAAGCGTAAAAGAAAGCAATGTGCGTATGATTGCAACTATGTAAACTGTCTATGAGTGTAGAAACAGTAGAATCCTAACAGTTAGTATATTGCTCAATATTGGAATTACGCTTTTACAGTCTCCCACAAATTCTATACATCTTCCAGACAACCCCATTAAGTCCAGGGGCGAGCAGCGTACCAAGATCTTAAAAA
Source organism: Allobates femoralis (assembly GCA_033576535.1). Lineage (NCBI taxonomy): Eukaryota > Metazoa > Chordata > Amphibia > Anura > Aromobatidae > Allobates > Allobates femoralis. The sequence continues at coordinate 618,241,516 of JARQOC010000003.1, forward strand.
ATGTTAAAACAGGATCCTACAGGTGAAATGAGAGAACCATTTTAATTTTTACTTGTATCAATGATGAGGCTTCACACACCTTCTTAACAGTTTAAGCAACATATTTTTAAGAATTTCCTACTCCCTCAGCTCTCATTATTTAAAGTTTCTATTTTATTAGTTTTTCTAAAGGTAACCACATTTGCTGTCCGTCTGTTTTCTATCCTGTTCCCAGCTATCTAATTTATTTGAAAATGTTTCTTCAGAAACAAGGCACTAAGTGTAAGTAATGGTGGAATTTGCTACGCTACTCTATGTTACAAAATATATGGACCATGTTGTAAATTTTGATTAAGCCCAACAATTAAAAGACTAGCTAATAGTAACACTGCAATAACAGATTGAATTAAATATTTGTAATATAATGCATGTGTATGTATTTCAATATGTTTGTAATTGTAATACACTTACAATGTAGCATAGCCTTAAATTGTTAAGAACTATTCCTATGAGGAGTGAATCTGCCAATGTGGAATTTGACTTGTTTTTGTAAAATGTATTTCATTTATTAGTATGTATTTTAGTGGAATATATATTTATACCTAGTGAGCATGAAAAAAATGCTTACTAACATAAAATATTGACAGCCGAAAAGGCCACAAGTTCTGTCTGCTCTATCTCTGCACATATTCTGAAAGTTTTCCCAGTGCCACTTTTGCGAGTAGTGTACTTTGCTCGATATGGATAGCAGAAAAATGTACATGCCTGAACAGCATCATGGACAGCTTATATACAGTATTGTATGTATGTACAGGTGCATCTCTATGAATTAGAATTCATCAAAAAGATCATTTACTTCAGTAATTCAGTACAAAAAGTGAAATGCATATATTATAGGGTCATTGCAAACAGAGTGATCTATTTCAAGTGTTTATTTCTGTTTGTTTTGATGATTATGTCTTACAGTTAAAGAAAACCAAAGGTCATTATCTCAGAAAATTAAAGTAGGGAGAATGAATGGTTAAAAAACACATTGCTGTATTCCACGAGACATCAAAGGGTGAATATAACATTGATTTATTACTCAACACATTTCAGGGCTCCCAAAAACCCCCTGAAACATGGCAATATTGATATTGATTTGTCCTGAGGAAGAGGCCAGGGAGCCCTGAAACGTGTTGACTAATAGTATCCAATGTTGGGGCTCCACCTTAGTTGTTACTCTTTGTGTGCATGTGGTGTGTATACATGTCCCCGTGCGTGGTGAATATTCCATGTTGGGGCCCCACCTTAGTGACTATATGCTGGTATATGCTGCTAGTGCTGTCATTAAGCCCCTCTCATTCACAACTGTCAACTGGTAACTGTCACTTTTTACCCATTATGTAGATAGGGCCAAAATTGTTTGGTGAATTGGAATGCGCAGGGTTAAAATTTCGCCTCACAACATAGCCTATGATGCTCTCGAAATCAGACGTGTGACTGTGCAAAATTTTGTGGCTGTAGTTGCGACGGTGTAGATGCCAATCCCGGACATACACACACACATACACACATTCAGATTTATATATTAGATTACTGAAATAAATTAACTTTTTGATATCCTAATTTATTGAGATGCACCTGTATAATATATATAGCACATATTATGTAGCCAGGTCAGGAACATAGATTACGGTACCTAGTTACTGCTATATGTAAGAAGCAGGTAGTGAACTAATCCTATTCACTGTGAGAACAAGAAGGTACCAATAGGGTAGTCATACACCATTGATAGAATTATAATAAACAGAATTAATTTTTTATGAGGCATGTTAAAAAGTGAAAATTAACATCACATATGCATTATGGTCTAATATGGGGTAAAACCGTGAAGGAGGACTAACCATATAGAGTAACTTACACAGGAAAGGCATGAATGGCATTAGCATATAAGGACGAAGTTTTGTACGATCTGCACTGCTACCAAAGGAAGACCAGGACAATGGATCGTCTGGTTGAAGTAGTTCTTTCATCCGATGCATTTCGGAGCTATCTCACTACTCCTCAGGTGTCCCTGAGGAAGGAGCTGGGAGATAGCTCCAAAAGAAGTCGGATTAAAGAACTACTTCAAACAGACGATCCATTGTCCTGGTTTTCCTTTGGTAGCAGTGCAGATCGTACAACACTTCGTCCTTATATGCTGATTTCTGACCTGCGGTGACCCGTGGATGTGTGGATCCAGCAGCAGCTGCTGACTAAGTGTTCTTACTGGTTGTGGGTTTACACAACTAGATCAGGTGAGCAGGCCCTTGTTGCCTTACATATACCTCTATATAATAGAGATAAGACCCAATTGCGCATTTGTCTCATTTCTATAGATGAATGGCATTAAACTCATATACAAGTATAAGTAAAAAAAAATATCAGCAAAAAATAAAAGTATATTTGTACACCAAATGGTATCAGTCCCTCAGAGGACATGTGCAGATGATAAGGACAATACAAAGTAACACATAGTCCAATAGTTATGGGATCAGGGCCCTGATTGCAATCTCACAATCAATAAGGAAATGGGTGCGCACAGTATGTGAAAAGTGTCATGTATGGTTCAGCTTTCATTATAATAAATGGGGCATTTCAAATAAGCTGCATGAACCAGTCAGACAGTATTTGTCTAGGGACAGTTACCAAGTGGTATTGGGTACATGCAGGATGTTAAAACAGATGAGTAGTAGAAACTGGTTTATGAGGAAAATTTAGAAAGAGGGAACAGGGAAGAGTTATGTTAGTGAAGTGAGGTATTTGTAAAGCACACTTGAACTAGTACTACTACTTGTTGGCCTCGAATCCATCCCTCATAAGCATAGACCCATCATTACGCAAATTTTACTCACAGCTATAAGTAACATTGCTGCCCTGTGAAGGACCCTATTCCCCTATGGTGGAAAACACAATAGAGAAAATAGCATGTCAACACATACGAATACACATACGGCCTTAGAAACAACCTTTTAAAAAAATACTCAAAAAATGAAGGAGTGGAACAGAATTATGTCTCCTACAAATCACCAATAAAGACCTCAACATTGTACAAGACCAGATCAATCTGCGTACCGCAACCCAACTTAATTTACCATTACTATTTTAAGTAAATCATACCCATGTTAATTCATAGCGGGCATTCTTATATATTCTTTGTACTTCCATGTATGTAAATAATTAAGTTACTGTTTAGCAACTCGCTATAAATAAAATAACCAAATTAATGGCATATGAATGATATATATAGATCATTGACCAAGCGGCTAAAGCCTTGAGTAGTGTTATATATATATTATACATCTATTTTCATATTGTACCCCACCTATATTACTAATCTCCTTTTATTGTACTTCATTGATTTCTGTATCATTCATGCATAGCAGCATACTGTATGTTTTACCGTTCTTTTATTTACAAACCAATAAAAAATATTTGAACATGTAAAGCACACTTAAAAAAATGTGGTAGATATTAGTTGGATTGTCAAATATGGTGCATTCCATAAAACTGGCACAGCACGAGAGATGTCTTAGAGACAGAGGTGCGAAGTTTGCATTATGGAGGATTTTAATCTTCGCTCAGAAGATAATACAAAGCACGGGTAGGGTGACAGACAGAGGTGAGGAAGGAGGTTATGATGGTGTAGAACCGTGGAGACTTTTGTAGGTGAGAGAAATAAGTTTGTATTGTATTCTGTAGTGAATGGACAACCAGTGCAAAGACTGGCACAAGGTGGAGGCATCGGTGTAGCAGCTGGACAAAAATACGACCCTCGCTGTTGCATTCAGTACTGATTGGAGGGGAGAAAGTTTGGTTATAGAGAGACCAATCAGTAGAGAGTTGTAATAGCCCAGAGGAGAATGAATCAGAGCAATAGTAAAGTGTTTTAGCAGATTCAAAAGTTGAGAATAGGTCAGATTCTGGAGAGGTTTTAAAGATGCAGGTAACATAATGTATGTGAGTGAGCAACTGTATATAGAGAATAAATGAAAATTATGTGTTACATATGACCCCAAGACATCAAGCGTGCTGCTTGGGAATTATGGTTGAACCACCCAAGTCAATTGCAACATTGGGTATAGGTAGAGTAAGGGCAACATGAGAAATTTAGTTTTGGAAATATTCAGTTTCAGATACAGGAAGACCATAATGTTAGAGGTAGCAGACAGACTATCCCTGGTGCTTTGTATTAAAGTGGGGGGTACTGTCAGAAGAGGGGTATAATTGGGTATCATCAGCATATAGATGGTACGGGAAACCAAATTTTTCCGATTGTTTGTCCAAAAGGTGCCGTGTTTAGAGAGAGAGGAAAGGGTCTAGGACTGAGGCTTGAAGAACTCAGATAGTAAGGGAAGATGAATAAGAATTGGCTAAAGATATAGAGACGGCTCAGTCAGAGAGATAAGATGAGAACTCAAAGAGAGCAGTTTCTTTGAGGCCTATATAACAAATCATAGTGATAAGGATCTGGTGATCCATGATGTCAGATGCTGAAGAAATATCTATAATAGGATTGATAAGGGTGCAATGGGTCTTATCTCCTTAATGTTGTTAATGTATGCAGTGCATTAACTGCTCACCTTGATTAGTTGTGAGACCCACAACTAGTATTAGCGCATCGAACAGCTGCTCCAGGATCCACCACCTGAAAGATGGCCGTGAATGATATCCAAGGATGAAAGACAATATGATCCGCGCTGCTGCAATGAGGTTTCAAACACCCGTAGTGTTTAAAACTGTGCTCTTTATTCCAATCCGACGTGTTTCAAGGTCGTCCCGACCGCTTCATCAAGTGTATCCTCAATAAGGAGGTCGGGACGACCTTGAAATGCATCGGATTGGATTGGAATAAAGAGCAATGTTTTAAACACTAAGGGTGTTTGTAACCTCATTGCAGCAGCGCGGATTATATTGTCTTTCAACCTTGGAAATGCTGAAGAAAGATCCAGGACAATCAGCAGGGAGTAATGACCATTAAATTTAGCTTTTAATAGATCATTAGAGACTTCAGTAAGGGCCGTTTCAGTAGAGTGGAAAGAAGATTGTAAAGGGTGAAGAAGAGACTTATCTGAGAGATGATGGAGAGTGGACCAAGCATTCAAAAAATTTAGAGATGAAGGGGAGATTAGAGACTAGGTCTGCAGTTAGCAGCACAGTTTTGTTTGAGGAATGGGTTTTATAGTACAGGAGTTATGTCAGTGTGTTTGAATAAAGAGGGAAAGATTCCAGATGAGAGAGAGAGGTTGCATGTTTTAGTTAGGAGAGTGGGGAAAGGTGGGGAAAGGGATTGGAGGGAAATGTGAGGGAGTAGGTTCACTGGTGCAGGTTTCACTTTCCATATCCAAGATTAAAGGGAACCTGTCACCCCAAATAACCTTTCTAATACCTGTCCCTGCAGCTTTACAATACATTCTAACACATCCCTGTCTCACCTTTTTTTACTAATCTACGAGTACAATAATGTAGTTAGCAAACTTACAATTCTTGTCAGAGGGGCGTTCCTCCAAGCCATTTTGACTGGTAGGCGGGTCCCCTGTGCCGCGCTACCCCTGCCTCGTTGCTCTAATACGCCCTAATGGGCGTCATTATACAAATGCAGAGCTCGGGCACGATTTCAATATCGTGCCCGCAACGTCACCGCTGCGATGCGGTCATGTGGTTGGACGCCGCATTCGGATCGTCGCACAGGCAGACATTCAGCATGCAATCTGCGCATGCGCGAAGTCTGCCTGTGAGACCTGCAACCGGAAGTGACGCGTCCCTGCGTCACATGACTGCGCCCAGCGGTGAAGTTGCGGGCGCGATATTGAAATCGTGCCCGAGCTTTGCATTTGTATAATGACAGCCCATTGGGCGTATTAGAACAACGAAGCAGGGGTAGTGCGGCACAGGGGACCCGCCTACCAGTCAAAATAGCTTGGAGGAACGCCCTCTGACAAGAATTTCGTAAGTTTGCTAACTACATTATTGTACTCGTAGATTAGTAAGAAAAGGTGAGACAGAATTGTGTTAGAATGTATTGTAAGGCTGCAGGGACAGGTATTAATAGGTTAGAAATGTTATTTGGGGTGACAGGTTCCCTTTAATGTTGTAGTATAAGTATAAAGGCCATAAAGAAGTAGTCATAATGAAAGAACCAAGATAGAAAAAAGTATTGATGCTTTTGCACTGGTATTTTAGTGCCTATTGTAGAAATGTAAGAAAAAGGTATACATGGATCCATCATCAAACCAAGTCTATTCAAACTGACTTTTATTTTGAAATAAATATAGCTGGAAAGACAAGAAGCACAATAAGATCTTGTCCAGAATAAAAGGGTTAAAAGTAAGTATAGTGCTCACCTTCTGCGGGACATACCAGTGCTGCAGTGCCTTAAGGATTTTGCATCAGAGACTAGAAATGAAGAGGTTAACATGCGCTGCCCATTGACAATGAAGAAAGATGAAAAATCTTGGAGTGCGATTTTTATTTGTTAACGTATTTCAGAGTTGATAGACTTCTTCAAGAATTGCACTTCAGGATTTTTCATCTCTCTTCATTGTCCATAAGCAGCGCATGTTAACCCCTCTCTCTCCAGCCCTTGAATTTTATTTTGAGCATATGGGAAAGAAAAGTTCTCGTGAACTACACTAGCACAATAAAAAACAACGACAGCAAAGACTATAATACAGTAACATAATGGATGGACACTGATAGAAAAAACATATAGAAGACAGAACAAAACAAAAAAATTAGCTCCCTATTCATTTTAATAAGAATATATATTAGCTTAAGGAAATTATATCATAATTGTTATGTACTTAAAATGTAAACATTGTACCTGAGTGTGGACTGTAATTTAACCATAGAATTCAATGTAGAACAGCACTCCACACAACCGATACGTTCCAAAAACTGAAGTTTATTCCACCATGTTACAGTGCACTGTAACATGGTGGAATAAAGAACTTCAGTTTTTGGAACGTACCGGTTGTGGGGAGCGCTGTTCTACATTGAGTTCTATTACTGAACTCCATGATGACTCAGTTGGAGGGACATGCGTTGCCTTAGGGGTAAGAACATATACCCTTGGTCCGAGTGATAGGGTGCTGCATACCTGTCTATTGTTTGTAATTTTACCATAGTCCACTATGCATATGACGGAACGGAATAGGCAACCTTTACAGCTGATCAGCCTTACCTGATACGTGCCTTTTCTATAGCTAGGTAACTGTAGACTATGATGTAAAGCACATGTATTTTCCACTAACTTTACAATTCTATTATATCCTGTTAAAATGAGGTCATAGTGTAATAATAATTACGGTAACTATCCAAAGGATTTGATTGCTTACAAGGTCTTAAAACGTCTAAGTGAAGTTATCTATCATGTCCACAAATAATCTAGAAAATATTTAAGGATATTGGAAGTAGTAAATTGTTTTAGGATTGTACAGTGTTATATAAATGTGATTGATTAATTAATTATTCCTTAAATAACACCATACTAAACACTATAATAAAAAAATTGTAGCCACTTAGAAATAAATAATAATGTGTTATATATATATATATATATGTATATGTATGTATGTATGTATGAATGAATGTGTGCATGTATGTATATATATATGTATATGAATGTATGCATGTATGTATGTGTATATATATTATATATACCGTATATATATATATATATATTATATATATATATATATATTATATATATATTAGTTGTATATATATATATATATATATTATATATATATAATTAGCTCCAGGCTCTCCCTGGTTCCATTGAAATCAGGTACAGATAATCATAAAGGTCTGCAATACAGGTATTAAAATGTTTAACAGCTTACACCTTTTGATTTCAGTGAAATGCTTATTTTATGGCGTAAGTATTCTGTTTTCCAGTAAATACATATAGTAAGTATGATAACACCTTTCACTTATGCATTTACATTAAAAACCTGAATTTAAAATCTATATAGTATAATTATTCTTTGAAAAGAACCATAATGTATCATAATATTACACATTAATATTGTTTCATTATAGATTTTGTGTTAAACTGTACAACTTTGCATAAAGATAATTATGATTTTTTTGATTAGTGTTTATTAAAAACCAATTAGTTAATAAAATATATATATTAGTGTCAGTTGCAGTCATTTTTTAAGTTGCAGAGGCAAACATATAACCTACCTCCACCATTCTGATAGCAGATATATGGGAACCGCCACACATTTCCCAAGTCAACTGCAAATCCAATGACAGATAGTAGAAAGTCCATCTTTTTGCTCCATTTGTCCCTGGAATCAGTCTGGGAAACTGTAATTGGTAAAGTGTTGTTGGAAGGAACTGCATCATGTTTGGAGTGCTTGTCTTCTGGAGCTGTGGAGTTGTGCTCTGACATGATGCCTCTCGGTAAACCAGACAGAATTTCAACTGAATAAGTATAAGTCAGAGAGAATTTCTCAATGCTGTCAATGGGAGGCAGAGAGGGAAGGAGGACGACACAACATTAATTGGGTCCTCCTCCTTCACTATGCCAAATCCAAAAGCATAGTTCTTGTATAAAAAAAAAAAATAGATAAAATGACTGTATGGTTTTGTTTCTATTTTTTTATTGTGATTTCTACTTTATTGAAACGGTTTAATTTTTTTTATCTAAATGTATCCCACAATTTTGATAAAAGTGATGCATGAGGCTTAACACTCGTTTGCAAAGTTAATATATACGGTAATTGATCTCCCTAAAAAAAAAAAACACAAAATCATACATCAATTGTGCTGCCAGATAGACATACTTGCCTTATGGCTTATGTAATTCTTGTCATTCCTGTCGGAAAGCAATTGATTTATGTAGCCATTGTATACGTACAGCCAAAAAAGAATCAAGTGGTACCATTAAACTAAAAAGGTGATGTTAAAGGGAATCTGTCACCAGGTTTTTGCTACCTCATCTGAGAGCAGCATAGTGGAGGAAAAGAGACCCTGATTCCAACAATACATCATTTAGTTTACTGGGCTTAGTAGTTAGGACTAACCTTTTTAAGTTTATACAATAAAATCTGACATACTCAGTGCTTTTTTTGTAAAAAAAATATTTGCGGGTACGCATTTCTGCAGCGAGGAGCGGGGTGGGGGGGGGTGGTTATTGTCAGCCGGCGGCCGAGATTGAGTAGCGAGGGGGATGTGCTATCAGCCGGCGGCCGAGATTGAGGAGCGGGGGGGTGCTTTCGGGCGGCCGGGAGATCCTGTGCACGGTTTACCTGTTGAGCACACCAATCCTGTTTACGGTTTACCTGTTGAGGCACACCAGGCAGTGGGCAGCATGCAGTGGACGTCCACAAATGGCAGTCCCCCATACAGCTCTCCAGCTCCTGCACCAGCAGTGTCAGCACAGCGACAAGGTGCTCAGTGATGATGTCATCACTCAAGTCCCCGCCGAGCTGATCTGCAGTGATGGCAGTCGGCACGGCAGACACTGACACTAAGGGTGAGATCCGCCCTGCACCCCAGCCTGCGCATGATTACCACTGGTGGTGGCCCTCAGCGCTCTTCAGATTTTCCGTAGCCGTACCGGCACGTACCCCAAAAAAAAGCACTGGACATACTTATGTTATATATCCTGTCCCTGCCTTTGATGCGAATTAGCATCTTTCCCTGCACTTAATGGCTGATTAAATCAGCCATCAAGTGCCTCTACCAGCTGCAGTAAATGCTACTGTCAATTCTGGCAAGGGGTATGTCATTCCTCCTGTCCATCGGCACGCCCAAGACATGATAGCAAGGCACCGATGGGTTGTCATGACAGCTAGAGCCTGTACTTGTCATTACAATTTCCGGTGAACACTGGCTAAGAGCCAGCGTTCATAGGAGATCGTGATTTCTGTTCCACACGATTGGATGATCACTCTTATCACTAAGTGATAAGAAGTCGAGTAAAAAGGAGAAAAAAAGTTTAAATCACCCACCATTTTGTCCCATTAAAAATAAAACAATAAAAATACACGTTTGGTATTGCTGTATACGAAAGGACCAATCAAAATACAAAATAATCTGATCACAAAAAGGCGAAACAAGAAAAAAAGAAAATTGAAATGGCAGAATTATTTTATTTTGGTCACCATAACATTGCAAGAAAGTGCAATAACAGGCCATCAAAACATCGCATCTCCCCCAAAATGGTATAAATAAAAATGTCAACTCAGGTTGCAAAAAATAAGTCTTCACACAGCCCCTGATCATGAAAAATAAAAAAAATTTTGGGTCTCAGAAAATGGTGACAAAAGCAAACTTCTTTCAAAATAAGTTTTTTTTTTACCACTCAAAGAGAACCTGTGACCCCCTGGTGCTTTGCAAAGTGAATGCATCACTGAATGCAGTGTGTATGCTGCTTTCAGGGAAGGTGTCTCCCATGCCTCTACCCCCCATAACCTGGAAAAAACCACTTTTGAAAGTTGTGAGTTAAGAGGTCTGGAGGGACTTATCTTATTTTGCAGTCCTCGCTGCTCATGGGGTCCTCACTGACTCCTGCCTCTCTGTACCACCTCCTGCCTTTGTGGGTCTTCCCTCCTCACCTGCGCCTCAGCATGTCAATTGACCCAGGAGCACAATGAGGAATTGGTAGGAGCGGGTCCCAGCTGCTGGAACAGAGCATACATGGGAACATCAGCCCAGAACCCGCCCTTCTAATGATAATGCTATATGCATACAGCAGGGCGGCAATCTGGCGAGATGTTCCCAGCACATGCGCCGTTCCAGCAGCCAGGAGCCGCTCCTACCAATTCCTCGCTGTGCACCTGCGTGAATGGACATATGTTGAGGCGCAGGTACAGGCAAGGAGGGGAGACCCACACAGGCAGGAGGTGGCACAGTGAGGCAGGAAGCAGAACAGTGAGGCAGGAGGAAGAGAGGACCCCGTGAGCAGCGAGGACTGCAAAATAAGATAAGAGGTCCGAACCTCTTAACACACAACTTTCAAAAGTTATTTTCTCAGGTTACAGGGGGGAATAGAGACATGGGAGACACCCTCCCTGAATGCAGTATACACGCTGCATTCAGTGGTGCATTCAATTTGCAAAGCACCAGGGGTTGACAGGCTTTCTTTAAATAAGAAAATCAACTATACATGTTTGACATCTGTGAACTCGTACTGACCTTGGGAATCATATTGCCAGGTCAATGTTACCATATAGTGAACATGATAAAAAAAATAATAAAAAAAAAATTGTGAAATTTTACTTTTTATGCAATTTCAATGCACTTTTTTTTTTTACAATTTTCTAGTACACTATATGGTAAAATGAATGGTGTCACTCAAAGATATATAAAAACAAGTCCTCATACAGCTATATAATGGAAAAATAAAGCTATGGATCTTGGAAGAAGAGGAGGAAAAAGCAAAGATGAAAAAATGGAAAATGGTCATGACATGAAGGTGTTAATAGACTTTCCCTCTTAGGCTGGAAACACACTGGAGTGTAAAAAAACGGTCTGATTGATGGATCCGAGAGTCGGACCAGTGTCATCCGACTTTTGGTCAGTGTGGCTTGCGAGTGCTGTCCGAGTACAATCCATTTTTTTACTCAGCAGCTATTTACTGTATTAGCATTTACAGGTGCATTTTTTACAGTTGTCTAAGCTACAGAATGATAATGTATCAATTAAAAATCGCATCCAACTTGTATGTCGTCTTTTTTGTCGAACCCATAGACTTGCATTGGCGAGTCTCGTCCGATACTCGCATACTGTCGCAGCATGTTGCGAGTGACTCGTCATCCGTGAATCAGACAAGAAAAAAAATGTCCGACACTCGAAATGTGTTTCTCAGACATTGACTAACATTGACCCGACTGCAATGCGATTTTTACTCACATTGCAGTTGTCAGCTAAACGCCAGTGTGTCCGTGCCCTTAATCTCAAACTCATAGTTGATCTAGGGACATATGACCAGACATGACCATCAGCTTTCTTAATTGAAAAACACTGTACTAAGGCCCCTTTCACACAATGGTTTTCGGCTGCAGGGTTGATCCTGTTTGCAGGATCACCCTGACAGAACCTGACAGGGCAGGATGTGTAGAAAAGTGTGGCCAAATATGGTCCAAGATCCGTTTTTTTGCAGGATTTGTTTTCTGCCACTGTACATGGTGCTGGAGTCTGCCTGTGTCTGCTCTGCCGCTGTCCTTGGTGCTGAATTCACAGCCTGTACTAGAAGTAGTGCTGTCCATGGTGCTGAAGTTTGAATGGCAGGATTTCTGAGCATGCTCTGTGCTAAAAATCGTATCCGGTAAACGATCTGATTCTTTTCACGGATCCGGTTCCAATGACTTCCATGGATCGCCCCAGATCCGTTTCTGTCCGGTTTTGTGAGATTTTTTTCACCAAAGCCGAAAAAATGCTGCAGTCTCCGATTTTGGGATGGTGAAAAACCAGACAAAAATGAATCCGGCACAGAACACACAAAACTTGATGGCCAAAAAGGACCAATCCATCACTATAGGGTTACATGGGAGTTAAAACCGGATCAAGTTAGTTTTGTCCAGTTCAAACTGGACAGAACCTAATGCCAAAAATCATGGTGTGAAGGGGGCCTAAGGCTAGTTTCACATTTGTGTTTTTTCCAAATGAGGCAAGATTAGGTTTTTCAACAAAAACCTGATCCTTTCAGGATCCATTTTTTTTTGCCCATTCACTTTAGCTGTGTCAGATAGAATCCTGTTGCTTCAGGTCGTTACCTGACAGCATTAAAATGAATGGGAAAAAAACCTGGATCCTGAAAGGATCAGGTTTTTTTTTGTAAATATATTTTTATTGTGAAATTTTCGTTTAGAAAAAGTACAAAACAGTACAGTAAAGCATATACAACTGTGTAATTCCAGTAGAGAATGGTATGAATAGAGTTAATGAACCAGAAACCGTATAGTACAAGTCCAGACAGTTGTGGTCTCAAAAAGTCTTCCGAATAATATAAGGGGAAATCCCCTTTTTAGTGTCCAAGAAATAAAAGGTTAGATTCCATCTCTCTGCAAAATAAAACAACAAAAGAATATAGAATAAAGAGAACGTATATATTGGATCATATACAACTGGCGAAGGATCAGGTTTTTGCTGAAAAACCTGATCCTGCCTGAATTGAAAAACCGCAAGTGTGAAACTAACCTTAGGCTAGCTACACACCACGTTGTTTGGCTGTCAGGGTGGATCCTGTTTTTTGCAGGATCACCCTGACAGAACCTGACAGGATGTATAGAAAGTGTGACCAAATATGGTCCTGGATCCTGTTTTTAGCAGGATTTGTTTTCTGCCACTGTCCATGGTGCTGAAGTCTGCCTGTGTCTGCAATACAGCTGTCCTTGGTGCTGAATTTACAGCCTGTGCTTGAAGTACTGCTGTCCATGGTGCTGAATTTTGCACAACAGGATTTCTGAACATGCTCTGTGCTTAAAATCGTATCCAGGGAAATGATCCATTTTTTCACGGATCCAGCGCCCATAGACTGCCATGTTATTAGCGCCGGATCGCCCCGGATCAGTTTCTGTCCAGTTTTGTCCAATTGTTCCAACGGAGCTCAAAAATGCTGCAGTCTCCATTTTTGGGGACAGTGAAAAACTGGACAAAAATGAATCTGGCACAGAATACACAAAACCTGATGACCAAAAAGGACCAATCCAGCACCATAGAGATACATGGGAGGCAAAACCGGATCCTGTTCGTCCTGTTCAAACCAGACAGAACAGGATCTAAAGCTAGCTTTAGGCTAGCTTCACACCACGGATTTTGCCTGTCCGTCTAGATCCTGTTTTTTGCAGGACTATCCGGACGGAAAGGTCAGGACAGGATGTGTGAAAAGTGGTGTCAAATATGGTCCCAGATCTAGTTGTTTCACAGGATTCATATTTGTACAGAAATGCAGAGAATTTCCTGCACAGATTTCTGCTTTCAGGCCCATGGAAAGCATTCTGAGCAGCGCGCAGTGCAAAAAAAACGGATTTGGGAAACGATTGTTTTTCCACGGATCCGGCGCCCATAGACTTTGATATTAAGTGCAACCGACTGCGTCAGATTAGTTTGTGTCCGGTTTTGTCCGTTTTTTTTCACCGGAGCCCAAAAATGTTGCAGTCTCTGATTTTGGGGACAGTGAAAAACCGGACAAAATGATTCCGGCACAGAATACACAAAACCGGAAGGCCAAATAAGACCAATCTGGCACCATAGGGATACATGGGAGGCAAAACAGGATCCTGTTCTGTCCTGTTAAAACCGGACAGAAGAGGATTCCAAAAACCGTGGGGTGAAGCCAGCCTTAGGCCCCTTTCACATCAGCAGTAATCGCTGACCACGGCAGTTGCGGTTGAAAAAAACGCAGCGGCCGCGGTTACCGCATGAGGGCCGCACTTGCAGTTCACTTGCGGCAAGCCCCATGCAATGTCTATGGGGCTTGCGGTAAGTGTGCAGCAGGTGCGGCAAGTGCGGTTTCGGCACTTGTGGCAGATGCGGCTGCGAAAAAAACTGCGGTAACTGCAGCAGTTGCGTTTTTTTTCACCGCAACTGCCGTGATCAGCGATTACTGCTGATGTGAAAGGGGCCTTAGGAAAACTTCTTTTAATCGGAAGAAGCTTCAAGAAAATGTGTTGTGAGCATGATTTTGTGGCAAAGAAAAACAAAGTGAACAATCTTTTAATCATTTTTCAGTAAATCACAAATATAATTTTATAGAACAATTGTAGAGATTTGCTTTAAAAATATAAACTATTTATAAAAAATAACATGAATACAAACATTGTTATATCATTAATTTAATCATAAATTAATTATATTAATAAAATAATGTAGGATAAGTAATCTGCAAATTGAACATTTATTTTAAGGATGTACACAGGGGCATATCGCTATAAGCAGTATCAAGGTATCAGGAAAAATGAAAGATCAGCTTATGCTTGCCCTGAGGCTGCTAATCAGCCTAGAAGTGGAATCCTCGTTATGGGCATATTTTTTGTGTCACTTTGAATAAGTAAATATTTTGTGGACTTTTCATCCTTGAAGGAAGTTTCCCTGGAGGTGTTTATGCTTACCAAGCAAAAAAGGAGAGAAACATTTGAGTTTCCTTTGATCTGAATATATTCTGTAACATACAAATTTAGCTCCTGTATTGATGCTTATGTGATACCTTTTTTCATTTTGCTCTAGATTTCAATTGTCAAAGATACTGGGCAAATCTCAGTCTGAAAAGTTCACAGTTATAACTCTTTTAGAAATTATGGAGAAGGAGGAGTGTTTAATGGGAAGTTACAGTAAACATGCTTATTTAAAGGGAATATGTAAAGTCAAAGATCCATATGTATTAAAGTGAAAGTCTGCTGCAACATTACACACTATGAGTATGTAAAATAGCATAATGTCTAACAATGAATGGCAGGGCTCTATGCACACCTAATACAGATATGAGGAAAAAAACATAGCAGAAACTGCTTGAGAATATAAAAAAACTTGAGAAAACTTACCTTTAGCAGTGGCCACTGTGAAAGTGACCGATAACCGCGCCAAGGTGTTTCTAATTTGTCAGGTTCTAACCGTGTGCTTCTACTAGCGGTATACTGCTGTAATGTGTGGGTTTTTAGACCTCTGTATGCAAATAAAACCGTCACTGAGAGGTTTTCCTGGACCTGGCAACAATAAGATGGACAGCTTAGCATGGCTACAGGGTGTGGGGGGGGGGAGGGGTAGGGGGAAAGGAGCACAGTCCAAAGAAAAAAATAGTCATACTCAGGATTAAGAAATGACTGGCATCACCTTATGTGTAGGTGTTATCAAGACAAATCATGAAAATTAAAGTGAAAGTTGCAACAGTACACACTATGAGTATGTGACATACAATAATAATAGCTAACAATGAATGTCAGGGCTCTATGTACTACTAATACAGATATGAGGAAAAGGATATGGTAGAAACTGCTCGAGAATATAAAGAAACTTGAGAAAGCTTAGCTTTAGCAGTAGCCACTGTGAAAGTGTCCGATAACCGCGCCAAGGTGTTTCTCTGTTCAAAGAGGTGTACTGTTTTCCTCCACCTGTAAATCTCCAATTTCAGAAAAACCCACAAGCTTACTGTAGGGTTTAGGTTAGGTATGGAAGGGGGCTACGTCATTGTTCTTTCACCCTTACTGCCTAGCCAGTTAGTGAACTTCCTTAATGGAGCATTGTCCTGCATACAACAATTTTTTATTTTTTTTTTTTTTGTAGAATCTTTCCTTTTCCACTGCTTGAAGAAAGCGACTTCTAAAAACCGGTAGTAGGTTTTGGAGTGGATTTAGATTGTTTAACATGTAAACGTCCAACTGGCTCATCTCTAATGATACCAGCCTATAGCTGTACACCGCCCTCCACCTTCTGCGTCGGTGTAAGTCAAAGTGAAGGTCTGCACCCTTACTGATCCAGCCACAGGCCCATCCATATGGTCCATCAAAACTCACTCTCATCCGTTTATAAAACATTTTAAAAAAATAAATCTATCTTCATATATTCTAGTCCCAGTCTTGATGTTTCTATTGCTGCATCTTGTTCAGTGGAGGTAAGGATTCAGACTCCCTTTACTTTGGTTTCTGGGCACTGAACAACTTGTACTTTTGGGCACTCCAGTGAGGTTTCAGTTCTGGAATATGACAGCACTGGAGGGCAATGGGTTTCTGGATGCTTCATGTATGAGTCTTCTCAAATCTTTAGAAATGAATGTGCATTTTTTTTCTCAACAGGGTTTTTTTGCGATCCTATTGACTATTTGCAGCAGGTATTTCATGGTTTTGTGACCATACCTCAGTATCTTAGCAATTTCAAGAGTGCTGCATCTCACTGTAAGAGAGGCGTGTGACTCGCACGAGTGCAATGCAACAAAATCTCGCATTGCATTCAGCCTCATGTTAATCAATCAGGCAGCTCAGATTTACAAGTATTTCCTCAGCCCTAATCGGACTGCTACGATTGTCTGCAAGTCTTGGATCACATCCAAGTGCAGTGTGATATACGCAGCGACTTGCAATGGAGGAGATGGAGAGATTACCATGTTTTTCGCTTAATAAAACGCACCGGATAATAAGAGGCACCCAAGATTTGGTGAAGGAAAAGAGAAAAAAAAATTTTTTTTTATGTTAAATTGGGTTCATCTTATAATGCCAGTGTCCGTCTTACAATCAGTATATTTGTCCCTCATCCTGGTACATGACCCCACCCATCCTGGTATATATGTCCCCCATTCTGGGATATAGCCCCTCCATTCTGGATATGGTCCCCCTGTGCTGGCACATGCCCCTCAGCGATGGCACACACCTCCCTATGATGGTACACGCCACTCCGCATCCTGGATATGGCTCCCCATCACTGTGTATGCCTCCCATGCTGCTCCCCACACTAAAATAACAAACTCTTTAAACTTACCTCCCCGGTACTTGCCTCTGTCTCTCCCTGCTTGCCGCACTTCCTGGGTCCCGTGGGAACTGGTCATATGATCGGGGCGTGCACTGATGACATCACTCTGCTTTGCCGATCCCATGACCGGCTTCCACGGGACCCAGGAAGTGAGGCAAGCAGGGAGAGACAAAGGCAAGTGCCGGAGAGGTAAGTTGAAAGCGTGTTATTTTAGTGTGGGCAGCAGCATGGGGGCACACACAGTGATGGGGGGCCATATTCAGGATGGGGAGGACTGCAAGCACATGTGATATGCCTGCTCCCCGTCCATACCTCGGCGCGGTTTCAGCACCGAGGTGAGGGACAGCAGGTGCAGTGCATATTACATGAGGCATATGAGCGGGAGCATGTGACCTCTCGCTGCCTCTGCAGCCCGAAGCCATTCTCCTCCAGCCCCTGGACACTGCTCCAGAGCCGCCACTCCCCTCCCTACAGCACAGAAAGTAAATTCGTATTATAAGACACACACCCCACTTTGCCTCAAAATTTAGGGGAACAAGTGTGTTTTATAATCCGAAAAAAATATGGTAATAATCCCTTTGTTTTCTCTGCACCTGTGATCTGATTGCAATGTCAGAGCATAGTATAGTAACATTCGGTCACGCTCGCAGCAGACCCTGATCTGAGTGTCATTAGCTTATCACATCCGATGCTCACACATCAGATACCATACGCCAGTCTGGTCCTGGTCTAACACTTAACAAATTTTGACTTTTCAGAGTCAGTTACATATTTTTTTGGCCAATTTGGCCAGAGCTGACTTGTCCTTATAATGCATTCTATGATGTTGAAGTATACACACAAGGGTTAGTTAACAGAATAGCTATTTTCCAATTTTTTGAATTACATCTCATATTGCACTACACTAGACTTTAAATTACTGTATTTTTTGGACTCTAAGACACAATTTTTCCCCAGAACATTTTGGGCGGAAAGTAGAGGATGAGAGGATGCATCTAAGGGGGCCGTCACACGGAACGATATCTTGCCCGATATCGTTTAAGCGATCTCCTTTTTGATCGCTTAAGCGATATCGGGCAAGATATCGTTGCATGTAATCAAGCGATTTACGATGGTAAATCGCTTGATCGTGACATCGCTGATCTGAGGTTCGGTTCTCAGATCTAGCGATGAACGATGCAACGATCTGCATCATCGTGGTGTATGACACCACGATGATCCATCTCCCAGCGACCGCGCCTATGCTGGGAGATGGTAACTATGGTACACGTCGGGTAACTAAGCGACGCGCGGCGCCTAGTTACCCGATGTGTACCATAGTAACCAGCAGATCGCGGCTCCGCATCGCTGGTGAGTCTGTCTGTGTGACATCTCACCAGCGATGTGAGCGATATTGTAAGCGATTGCGCGTGCACGTGATCGCTTACAATATCGCTAAAGATGTCGCAGCGTGTGACGGCCCCCTAATAGTCTAGATGTACCTTGCTGTGGCTGAGGAGCAGGTCACAGGAGGCAGGAGCAGGCGCTGGGGCTAATAGTATGCCCACTATTAAAGAAAATTAATATTCATTGCTCCCCACGCCCATAATCCCACCCAACTCTCAGCATCTCAGCGCTGAAGTTGGCACTAAAAGGTAGGCAGAATTATGAGCATGGGGAACAGTGAATATTCATTCTCTTTATTAGCAGACATACATGATCACCCAGCCGCCGGCTTACTGCAACTGCTGAGCAACCATGTGTTTCTGCTATTAGAGAGAGCAGTTAATAATTCAGCAGCTGGGTGCATACGGCAGTGATATCATGTGCTGCACCACTTACAACACACTAAAGTCAGTTTTTGGCATCATATTAGGACACCGGACACTGAGGTTGCAGAGGGAAGGTGAGTAGAATTGTTTATTTTTTTGTGTGTGCAGTGTGATTGAAGACATACAGTATATAACAAGATGGGTCCAAGATGGAGATTATCTATAACAGAATGAAGAACATACAGTATATACAAGGATGTGGATCATTTCAGGCTATACCAGAATGAGTCCAGAATCGGTAGCAGATATACTTGGAGGAAAGCCATATAGCAGGATGGGGGACATACAGTTGGCACGGAAAGTATACTGACCCCTTTAAATTTTTCACTCTTTGTTTTATTGCAGCCTTTTGGTAAATTCAAAAAGTTCATTTTTTCTCTTTAATGTACACTCTGCAACCCGTCTTGACTTAAAAAACCATCGATGTACAATTTTTTGCAAATTTATTAAAAAAAGAAAAACTGAGATATCACATGGTCATAAGTATTCAGATCCTTTGCTCGGACACTCATATTTAAGTCACATGCTGTCCAATTCCTTGTGATCCTCCTTGAGATGGTTCTACTCCTTCATTGGAGTCCAGCTGTGTTTAATTAAACTGATAAGACTTGATTTGGAAAGACATACACCTGTCTATATAAGACCTCACAGTCATAGTGCATGGCAGACCAAATGAGAATCATGAGGTCAAAGGAATTGGCCAAGGAGCTCAGAGACAAAATTGTGGCAAGGCACAGATCTGGCCAAGGTTACAAAAGAATTTCTGTAGTACTCAAGGTTCCTAAGAACACACTGGCCTCCATAATCCTGGAAGAAGCTTGGGACCACCAGAAGTCTTCCTAGACCTGGCCGTCCAGCCAATCGTGGGAGAAGAGGTAAAGAAGAACCCCAAAGTCACTGTGGCTGAGGTCCAGAGATGCAGTAGAGAGATGAGAGAAAGTTCTACAAAGTCAACTATCACTGCATCCCTCCACCAGTCAGGCCTTTATGGCGGAGTGGCCCCACGGAAACCTCTCCTCAGTGCAAAACATATGAAAGCCCGCAGAGAGTTTGCTACAAAAACACATGAACTCGCAGACTATGAGAAAAAGATTTTCTGGTCTGATGAGACGAAGATAGAAATAATGCAATTAGTGATGGGTGAGTAAACTCGTAACTATTCAGTACTCACCAAATAGTATGGTATTTGGGCTACTCATTACTCCACGAGTTCCTTGCGATTACTCGTTAGGAGTAGTGAGTACTACATTCACTTTCATAGTGTATCTATATACACTGAAAGTGAAATAAAAGTTAATAAAAGGGACCCGAAAAGAACACATCTGCTGACCTGCCAGGACCTTACATATGATGACCAATCAGATGGCTGGTAGCGATCAGGTGGTGTGTGACGTCACACACCACCTGATCGCTACCAGCCATCTGATTGGTCATCATATGTAAGGTCCTGGCAGGTCAGCAGATGTGTTCTTTTTGGGTCCCGTGACAGCTGTCGGATAGGTGAGTATGTTATTTTTTTTATTTTTAACACCTTTTATTAACTTTTATTTCACTTTCGCAGTGTATATAGATACACTGCTGCCGGAGAGGCCCGGTAATTATGCCACAGCAGGATTCCGACGGTGATGGGACCCGATCCCCCTACACCCCAGGGAGGGGTCTCTCCGGCTGCAGGGTTGAAGATTCAGGGGGCTTTTTGGCCTTCATTATGTTGCTGTCAAATGAGGTAGCAAAAACGTGCTGACAGAATCCCTTTAAGGTCTCCTGCATACAGTCATTATACAGATTTGTATCATAAGAATTTATATCGAGCCCACAGTATGCATCTATGTATCTCTTATTTTACATGAAGATAAAGAGAGTTTTTCATCCACATTCTGTATAAGGGCCACGTCACACACACAGCTATTTGTGCAGATATTGTTCGCAGATCTCTGGTTGCAGTGAAATCATGGAGACATTGTTCCATTTTGTGGCTGTGTACAAATGTAACAATGTGTCCATGATTTCACTGCAACCAGAGATCTGTGAACAATATCTGCACAAATATCTGTGTGTGTGACGTGGGCCTTAGGGGTATCTTTGCATCATGGTGTTCAAGCCTCCATTAAGCTGCATCTGCATGACCTCTTTGCAATCAATATTTAAACATATAGAGATCAAATGTACCATGAAATCATCTTGTGCTATGGTATAGATAAGAAGAGTTAATTAGAAATCTCTAAATTATTTATCTTTTAATTAAATTGTGGCATCTACAAGTTGGTTTGCAAACATTTAAAGTCTGGAAAGGTTGGATCTGGATTTATATACATGTATTGTATCAGCTATTATTTTTTCTATGTTGATGCAACCCTTGATCCCAGCTTATGCAAAAATGTATCAGTTATGATATCAGGCTTTTTCCCCATATACAGTACTCCCAAGAGTTGTCCATGGGCATGATCAGAAGGTTACATTAAACACTGATCTGGCCTCCAGACCAGCATTTGCACTTGTCCGACACAACAATTAATGCACTTGGGAAAATCATATATAAAACAAAGGTCAATTCCTCCCAATAATAAAAAAATACATATGGAAAATCTAAATTACTTACTGGTAATGGGCTTTTCAGGAGCCACGCCAGTACCACCTGAGAGAGGTCCCGCCCACCCAAGTCAGGAAACATCTGAAATAAAAAGGATGAACCTCTCCTTGACTTCAGTTGGTCTACAGAGCTCGGAGAGGAGTACCTGTAAAACGTTAGTACACATGCCACCACCAATAGTAAAAAACACAATATAACAACACCCCAAACGTGAACCACAACCATGTTATAAGGGAGGGAAACAGTGGTGCAGTCGTGGCTCCTGAAAAAGCCATTTTGGGTAAGTAATTTAGATTTTTCCCTTATCGCAACAACAGCACCACCTGAGAGATTCCAGAGAAACAGAAACTTAGGGAAGGATCACCGCTTGAAGAAGCCTTCTACAAAAGGTCACCTCAGCAGAGGAAGATAAATTAAGCCTATAGTGCTTGAAAAAAGTGTTGAGAGAAGACCAAGTAGCAGCCCTACAGATTAATTCTAGTGAAACATCTGTCTTCTCTGCCCAAGAAGTCGCTACTGCCTTAGTAAAACGAGCACAGATCCCCTCAGGAATAGGAGCACCAATAGAGGTATAGGCTGAGTCTATAGCTTCCATGAGCCATCTAGCTAAGGTACCTTTAGATACCCCTTTGCCCTTGGAAGCACACTGTAAGGGAACAGAGGTTCTGAGATTTCCTCCATTGTTTAGACCCCTTTAAAGTGTGGTTTATACGTAGCAAGATTGATAATGAGATCGCTGCTACATCACCGATTTTGTGACGTAGAAGCGACCTCGCTGGTGATGTCGCTGCGTGTGACACTTAGCAGCAATCAGCTCCCCACTGGGAGATCACTGATCTTTACTAAATGGCTTGGTACGTGTTTTGATCCGGGATCTCCGGCTGGCCAGGCTGCATCGCTGTGTGTGACAGGCAGACTTACAAACTATCCCCATTCTGCACCCGAGACCCCGAACGATCCCAACAACCATCGGGTGACGGCGCATCGCTGATGAGTGATCGCTGGTGAGATCTGCCTGTCTGACATCTTACCAGTGACCACGTAACGACGCACCAGCGATCCCAGTCAGGCAGGATCGTTGTCGGGATCGCTGGTGCGTCGCTACATGTAAACCCCTTTAAGTATTTAATTCGAGCTCTTCTCACATCTAAGGTGTGTAAGAATTCTTCTTTAGGATTGGCTGGATTACCACAAAGGGAGGGCAACACAATCTTCTGAAAAGGAAGGAAGGAAGAACTGACAAGGCCTGTAAGTTGCTTAGTCTTCTTGCAGACGTTAATGCCACAAATAGGAGTACTTTCAGGGTGAGAATTTTAGGGACGGCAAGGTGGCTCAGTGGTTAGCACTGCAGTCCTGCAGCGCTGAGGTCCTGGGTTCAATTCCCACCAAGAACAACATCTGCAAGGAGTTTGTATGTTCTCCCTGTGTTTGTGTGGGTTTCCTTCGGGCACTTCAGTTTCCTCCCACATTGCAAAGACATACTGATAGGATATTTAGATTGTGAACCCCAAGAGGGACAGTGTTGAGAAATGTATGTAAAGCACTATGGAATTAATAGCGCTATATAGAATGAATAAATACATTATTATTAGGTGAATCTTCAGAAAGGGTTCAAATGGAGGCTTAGTGAGGGCATCTAAAACGAGATTAAGATCACAAGGAGGCATTTTGGGGCAGGGTGCTGGGGTTGCCCTCTTACATGACTGAATAAACCTCAATACCTAGGGAGAACTAGCCAGGTTACAGTTGCATAAGTCCCCAGAGCAGAGACCTGTACCTTTAAAATATTAACCGATAGCCCTATATCCCAACCTTTCTAGAGAAACTTTAGAATAGCCATAACAGAAGCTTTCCCGTCAGGAAAGCTAAGCCCCTGAACAGGGCAAGAATTTTTTCCACACCTTATCATAGATGTTCAATAGGAGGCAATCCAATTCTATGGTGGCTGCGCTCCCCGTGGTAATGATTTTAAGAACTTCTTGTCCACAAATAAAATCTATTGCTCAAAGCATACGAAATCATAAAAAATGGATACAACGCGTTTCAGTGGGGACAACCGCCTTCCTCAGGTATCTGACTAAAAATACATATGACACTTTGCTTTATAGGTAAAGGATAATTACAGCTTGCTAGGTATTCACATGAGGGTGTGGGTATAACCACTCTTGTCCAATCAGTCTCATTGTCTGCTTCAGCTATAGTGCTTCATAAGCCTGGTTTCACACTGCGGTCAGGTCAGGTCAGGTCAGGTTTTCGGTTCCAAAACCAGGAGAGGAACTTGCAGAGAAAAAGTATAATTGAAAGATTGATACCTGTTCTAGGTTTGAAGTCACTCCTGGTTTTGGAACACAAAACCTGACCTGATCTGACCTGACCTGACCACAGTGTGAAGCCTGCCTTACATAGTAAAAACAAACATCCACAAACAGGAAATCACTACGCTAAAAGCCACTAAGAACATTTATCAATAAAATTACTATCCACAAAAAAATCTTTAATGATATATAAGTTAACAAAGAAAGTAAATGTTTTAAAAAGTTTTTTTTCATGAAAAAAATTTTTTCCAGAGGTTTTTTTTTAAAGGGATTATATATTTACATATACAGTACAGACCTTCATGTATGACATTTCCTGGAACTGCATCTAAAAATTCCAATCTCATGATCTTAAGATAAAAAAGGGGGGGAACAAGAGGCGCAATAGTGCCCTATCAATGTGGCACTGAGTGTATAAGCGGTGAAAACAGGGATTCACTCACCTGGGGCAGTTGTGTAACCCACAATTGGCTTGAAGGCGTTTTTGATGATTGTTACCAGATAGCCGCTGCAGGACTTCCACCATCCACACAAGTGTGGAGTTACATCAGATGATAGGGAAGAAAATGGTGTGTCAGGGATCCCTGAGGAAGGTGCCAGGAGGGCACCGAAACGCGTAGGAGCCAGGAGGAAATAAAATATTTCGTGGAAGTTCCATCTTCACGTGTTTTCTTTGGAGTGGATGATCGTGGCAGCGCGGACTGTGACACACCATTTTCTTCCCTATCATCTGAATCTCATGATCTTTACTTTTTTCCATTTTTTGCAGATCTTTTTTTATTGTCTTGTGCATATGTAGGAGTAGAAAAGGGCACTGACCTGTGTTGATGCAGCTGTTAGTTCCCGTGGATGATGGTGTTAATGATCCCGGTGCTCCAGCTTGTAAAGGATCAAGTGCAGGATTGTTTCAATAGAAGAAGCGGCACTCACGGATCTGGTTCCAAGCTATTTATTTATCCAGATTACAGGATACATCCATCAGGGAGGGTGTGCAGGGAGGGGAAGCATGAGTTTTTTTATTGTCTCTAAAGGTACCTTTACATGTCGCAACATTACATGCAATTTCACTTGCAACTTACTGGTGGACACACTGTTCCATTTGTACACAGCAACAAAATGGAACAATGTGTCCATGATTTCACTGCAACCAGCAAATTGCAAGTGAAATTGCATACAATGTTGCGACGTGTAACGGTACCCTTAAGGCCACGTGCACACACAGATATCCGTGGACAACTTCTGAACAGATCTCTGGTTCCAGTGAAATCATGGACACATTGCTCCATTTTGTACACAGCCACAAAATGGAACAATGTGTCCATGATTTTACTGCAACCAGAGATATGTTCAGAAGTTGGTCACAGATATCTGTGTGTGTAACGTGGCCTTTAACCTACTTGGGGCTATGAGGGCCACTTTACACACACCAACTTATCTGTCCAACTTCTGACCAACTTACTGGTTGCAGTGAAATCATGGACACATTGCTCCATTTTGTGGCTGTGTACAAATGGAACAATGTGTCCATGATTTCACTGCAACCAGTAAGTTGGTCAGAAGTTGGACAGATAAGTTGGTGTGTGTAAAGTGGCCCATAGGGCCACGTCACACACATAGATAATTGTGCAGATATTGTTCACAGATCTCTGGTTGCAGTGAAATCATGGACACATTGTTCCATTTTGTGGCCATATACAAATGAACAATTTGTCCATGATTTCACTGCAACCAGAGATCTGCGAACAATATCTGCACAGATATCTGTGTGTGTGACGTGGCCCTTAGGCGGCCGTCACACGCTACAATATCGTGAGCGATATTGTAAGCGATCACGTGCATGCGCGATCGCTAACAATATCGCTCACATCGCTGGTGAGCTGTCACACAGGCAGACTCACCAGCGATGTGGGGCAGCGAAATCGCTGGTAACTATGGTACACATCGGGTTACTAGGCGCCGCGCGGCGCTTAGTAACCCGACGTTTACCATAGATACCATCTCCCAGCATAGGCTCTGCCGCTGGGAGATCGTTCATCGTGGTGTCACACATCACAATGAAGCAGATTGATCAAGCGTTTATCGCTTGATATGAGCTCCGGCTCCCATATCTGCGATGTAGCGATCAAGCGATTTTACATTGTAAAATCGCTTGATCGCACGCAGCGATGCACAAACGATATCGCTTAAGCGATCAAAAAGCAGATCACTTAAACAATATCGTTCAAGATATTGCACCGTGTGACGGCCGCCTTTGACTGATTGGACAAGTGTGGTTATACCCACACCCTCATGTGAAGACCTAGCAAGCTGTAAATATCCTTTATGGTACCTTTACACGCCGCCACAACAGGATGCATACAACCCGCTACAGGCTACAAATGTAGCTTGTCGCGCCAATATCGCCCGTAGTAGCGGCGTGTGAAGACGGGACGACACAGCCGGCTACAGATACCTCTGTATCCGTGCACTGCCCATAAACAGATGGCTACATCGCCGATTGTAGCGAGCTGTATAGGCGTGTAAAGAAGCTACAGAAGGGAACTCTGGACACCCGGCGATGTAGCTGCAATGTAGCTAAGGCGTGACCCAGGCTCCGTGTTACCGCGCCCCATCTGCGATCATTGGTGGAAGATGGTGCGGTCCGATTGGTTGTCGGCGCACAGGGCGGCATATTTAAGGAGCTGACGAGTCACACTACACAATTGCTCGAGCGTCAAATATTAATCAGCCTCCTACGATGCCTGGCCAATCATGGTATTATTGATTTGTCCTATCAGCGTACGGACGTCTCGTAATCCACAATTGTAGCACGCCTATGTGCTGTCCCTGCTGCACCAGGTACGCCCATAGTAGCTGGTTGTAGCGGTGTGTAAATGAGCTACAGACGGCTACTTGCGACACCCGGCGATGTAGCTAGCTGTAGATGTAGCGTAGCGTAGCGCACCTTGTGGCGGTGTGTAAAGAGGGTGCGTTTCCCGTTGGTAACCGTTCGGGCATGCTCGTGCACGTGAAGTAGCCGTTGGTATCCATCCTGTTGTGGCGGCGTGTAAAGGTACCATTAGAGCTGCATGGTTGATGGTTGTGAAGGTCCTTGCCTCCTGTGGTGTACTCCAGAACTGCAGTCACTATTATGTTCAATTGTTGGTCCAGGAGTTAATGTGTGACTCACCTGGAATCCCCTCCCCCTGGCTTTAAATAGCCTTCCCTCTCCTCTGTCAGGTGCTGATGATAGCTATGTGCTCTAGGGCTTGGTGCTGTGCTAATGCTTAGCTGCTGGGCTAAAGTCTTTCCTTGGGAGAAGCTGTGATTCCTGACCCGTGGGTGGAGGTAGAGGCCCTCAGCCTAGGGCTAATCAGAAGTTTTAGGGTACAGGGTGGCAGCTCGGAACTCCTCACCATCAGAGGTACCTCTGAGATCAGGGCGAGCCAGGGACCCCAGCATCAGGTCAGATTAGGCTCTCCTGACCCCCTTTTGCCCAATTCACCTACCTGTTACCTAATTCCCTTACCTCCCAAGCATGACACCTATAGTCGGTTCCTACCATGGAAATGTCCGCAAACTAGCAATAATTTCGCCTGTGTGTTCCAGTGAGAATATAGTAGTCTTTCACTTATTGACCTCTGTCAGTTACATAATCCCCTTTCCTTGTGGTTACCTTTCATACGCATTGTCAGCTTTACAGACTGGTTCCAGCCAGTCTCGCCATTCAGGAACTCACTTACTGGGATCATCCACCAGGTACTTGGACTTGCTTAGTATCAGCCCCTGTCATAGGTCCGAATCCTCAGATGTCTTGGTCACGTCTTGGACTCTCAGGAGCTCTAGCCAGCTCCACACTCACACATGACTTGTTCACCATGTGCTGCAATCAGGAAGTCTGTAGCAGAAGTCATTTAACACAACAGTCTCACTATATTACATGAAACTCACCTATAGGAGGTATGTGGTTACCCAGAGCAGCCCAGCTCTTTCTGGCCAACCAATAAAATTCAGCCCATAAATACTATAGCATGAGATTTGTGGAACAAAAAGTCGCAGCAAAACACCCTGGATTTTACATCGCAGCAGACCTCTGCCTGTGCCAAACATACCGGCCACTTACAACATTGCTGGTCGATACCTCACAGCACGCAGGGCTGTATTTGGCCAACATACTGCCCTAGGCACTTTTAGTGGTCACTTCCCTTATGAGTATGTGCACGCAACATCTATTATAGGGCCACGTCACACACACAGATATCTGTGCAGATATTGTTCGCAGATCTCTGGTTGCAGTGAAATCATGGACATATTTTTCATTTTTATATGGCCACAAAATGGAACAATTTGTCCATGATTTCACTGCAACCAGAGATATGCGAACAATATCTGCACAATTATCTGTGTGTGTGACGTGGCACTAAGGCAGATCTACTCTGTAATATGCTTAAAAAAGGGCTAATTAGATGCTGAAAGAATGAATGACTATACTTCCTGTGTACATGTTCACTCCTTTAAGCATCTCTTAACAACTTCAGGTTTTCAAAGACATCAGCGATTAAAATAGGTAATCTAACCATTTTTTTGGCTGCTACTCCTTGGAAGTTGCTAATTTACTAGTCTAACAATACAATTACTGATTGACTTAATACAATTTCAATAAAAAAAAAATCCAGGAGTCAAAATGTTAGGCCAGCTTCACCCTCGCGGTATAATCCGATCCGTGGCTGTCAGGGTGAACCTGACAGCCCCGGACAGGATCAGCACACAGAACCGGAGGGCTAATATGCCCTCCGATCCGGTGTGCAGCCGAACGCAGCTGCCACTGCTGATGATTCAGGACCGTGGCTCGTGGGGAGCTAGCCGCGGTCCTGAAATAACAGCGGCGTGCAGCCGCAGGTGTCCAGTTCCCGGATCCACCTGCACCGGAGTGCCGGATTGCCCCGGATCTGGGAGAAGGCAATTAGGGGAGATTTTTCTCCTCGGACACAAAAACATTGCAAGCAACGTTTTTGTGTCCGTGAAAAAAATTTGAATTCTCCCGGATTCTCACGGAGAGATGGAAACTGGATGGCAGAGAGCTGCCATCGAGCTCCATCCGGCCCCATAGGATACTATGGGGCCAAAATCCAGTCTGGGGCTGTCTGGCTGAAGCTGACAGCCACGGATTGGATCACACCCGCAGTGTGAAGCCGGCCTTAAGGTACCGTCACACGCGGCAATTTTGTTCTATTTTGTTGTCGTGTACAAATGGAACAATGTGTCCATGATTTCACTGCAACCAGCAAATTGCCAGTGAAATTGCTAGCAAAATTGCTGTGTGTGACGGTACCTTAATAGAAACACGTCACCACTTCAGTATTTTTTTTACCTTCTTCTGGTTTTGTCTTAGGGCCGCTTCACACTGCGGCACGATCCAGTCCGGTTCTTTCCGGGAGGGCCCTGACAGCCGCGGACCGGATCAGCACACAGGACTGGGGGGCTATTATGCCCTCCGGTCCTGTGTGCAGAACCTGATCGTGCCGCAGTGTGAAGCGGCCCTTATAAACATTGAGGTAAAAAATAAATCACCAAATTCTCAACATTTGCACATGGCCTAACTGCCACCTATAGTCATCTAGAAATAGACATATAATTGAGAGAGAAAAATGCATGTTCCTTTTTGGTGTCATTTACAATTTTGATTGCATTATAGTGATTGATGTAATTTAAAAGTTGTAATACAGTAGTTTGATCTGCTTTACTTTTAGATTTGTAAATTTATTGCTGCAGGAAATAAAATGCTAAAATGAATGAAAATGTACAAACAGGATGCTTCGTACTGCTGAAAATGCTTTTCTAGTTAGAATTTAATTGAAACGCATTGCAGATTAGGCAATTATCATCAAACAACATGCCGCAATGCCCTGTCCTAAAAATGAAATAGTCTAAACTTAAAATAAATCAGCAAACACTGCATAAAATACTCAATGGCCCCAATTTTTCATGCAGTTTTCACCAGGTTTCTGGTGTAAAACAATGTAGGGATTAACTCACTTTATGGCAACTAGTAGTATCCACGCTGGGACAAAGATCCTTAGGCTGGCTTCACACTGCAGTTTTTCACTGATCAGTGTCCATCAGTGTTTGGGTGCCAAAACCAGGAGTGTCTCCAAAACTCAGAACAGGTGTCAATCTTTCAATTATAGTTTTCTCTGCAAGTTCCTCTTCTGGTTCCTCTCCTGGTTTTGGCACCCAAACACTGATGGACACTGATCAGTGAAAAACTGCAGTGTGAAGCCAGCCTTAGAGCAATCAGGCAGGTTTATTAAAGTTCATCAAGGATAATAAAAAAGCATTTTCTTCCGTATAATGATAAGAAAAATAAACAGTCCATACAACAATGTGGAATCACAAAGCGTGCTCACTTGTTCAAATTCAGTCAAACCTTAAAGAGCTTCTGGCAAAGACTGACTAGCATTTAAAGTGAATCTGTCAGGTCAAAAATCCATATGTAACTGATATAATTTTCTAATTCCTCTCTCTAAACTCTATTCATGTATTTCTATTATTTATACTTCCCTCCTATCCTGTGTAAACTTCAAAATAAAAGATTCATTCCATATGTCAATCACAGTGAGTGATCACTTAGTTCTCTGCTGCACACTCCCCAAGAAATAAATATTCAAGAGTCACTGCATTGCCCTGCCCTCCTCTGGGTCTGTATGCTGTGTGTGTGCTGGCACTCAGTGCGGACAGAGAAATAAGAGAGTAGGAGGTGTGTGCACTTAGCAGATGCAGCTCTGAGATCTTCATTCTGTGTATCTGAGACATGTGTGTAGTGTGTGCTGTCTGATATATTTCTTTGTTTTTATATGATAATTTACTCAGCAGATACACACAATATATGTTTGCAAGAAAACCAAAGTGCATATCAACAGAAATCTCTCACAAGCAGCACAGGCTAGTGATGTTACTACAAGAGTTAGAGCACAAAACACCTCCCCCCCTCTTAACTCCCTCCCCTGCAGCCTGCAGAAGTCTGAGATTCAGTGTAACCAGCATGGAGGAGAAGGACAGAATACCAGCTTGGATAGGTGTGGATATTTAAATGGAACCTGACCCCTAAAAATCACCCCCCAGCCTATTAATACCTGTCCCTGCACCATTATTATGCTATTATACCTATCCCTTTGTGTAAAAATTGTGTGCTTTGAATGTTTATAAAAGTGCTTTAAATACCTCTAGATCTGCGGCTTCTGAGCTCTTGAGAAGTCACACAGGGCGTTCCCTGTGGCTTCTTTCCCCTGCCTGTAGTGCAATTATTAACGCCCCGATGGGCGTGATAATCCTTGTGGAGCATCATCTCCCCCCTCCACAAGGACTATCATGCCCATTGGGGCGTGAATAATTGCACTACAGGCAGGGGAAAGAAGCCACAGGGTACGCCCTGTGTGACTTCTCAAGAGCTCAGAAGCCGCAGATATAGAGGTATATAAAGCACTTTTATAAACATTCAAAGCACACCATTTTTACACAAAGGGATAGGTATAATAGCATAATGATGGTGCAGGGACAGGTATTAATAGGCTAGGGGGGTGATTTTTAGGGGTCAGGTTCCCTTTAAATAACATTTACATACTGTGACTCAGAGGAGTCATGTCAATTACTTTTACAGCAGCCTGCTGGGTGTGCAGGTGCTTATAAGCAAGGGAACTACAAGGGGTACGTTAATGATTTTACATTGGAGCGACTCCAGGTTTCTGTGGGCCCCGGACGAAAGAGTCTCAGTGGGCCCTTTTAACCCATACTGGTTGCATATATATACAGTATATGTGTGCACTGTGTCTCTCCCCTGTATGATGTCTCTCCCCCATGTGGGCTGTCTCACCTCTCTGTGCCTCCCCTCTCTGGGCCTGTCTCTGCCCTATGTACTGTGTCTACCCCTCTCTGTGCCTGTCTCACCCTGTGCGCTGTCTCTCTCCTCCGTCTGTCTCTTTCCTGTATGATGTCTCTCCCCATGTGTGCCGCTTTCCCTCTCTGTGTCTGTCTCCCCCTTGTACACTGTCTCCCTCCCCCATCTCCTTCCTTTCTGTGCACTCGCTTGCTCTCTTTTTCTCTCTATCTCCATCTCTCCCAGAAACATTAATTTGGTATAGTCTGGAACAGAAATTAAAACAAAAACACACATTATCTGCAGTAAAACAAACGCACCATTGGCACAGGCATTTTCTGTTGCAGTGACAGCAAAGCACACTAGATGACAGAGCACAGACAACAGAGCCCACTGACAGCAGAACACAGTGACAGCAAAGAACACCAGATGGCAGAGCACATACAGCAGAGCCCACCGGCGGCAACAGAGTCCTCCAGTCTACACCTGTGCTCAGCACAAGGCAGCAGCCAGTGCACAGAGCAGGGTTGGTGGGGTGGGATGCAATGCTCTGCAGTCCCTGCCCATCACATGCACGCAAGTGCAGCAGAATAGCTGATCACTGGACACATTATATGATCTGCAGAGTAGTGGACACTAGACATAATCTGCAGAGCACTGGACACACTGTAGAGCACTGGACATACTTTGTGGAGCACTGGACACTATGCAGCGCACTGGATACACACTGTGGAGCACTGGACACACTCTGCGGAGCTCTGGACACACTCTGCAGAGCTCTAGATACACTGCAGAGCTCTGGACAAACACTGCAGAGCTCTGGACACACACTGCAGAGCTCTGGACACACACTGCAGAGCTTTGGACACACACTGAAGAGTTCTGGACACACATAGCAGAGCACTGGACACACACTGAGGAGCACTGGACACACACTGCAGAGCTCTGTACACACAGCAGAGTTCTGGTGTCCCCTCTGCTGTGGGCCCATGGGCTCTGTGTATTTGTTCCTGCCCTGAAATGGGGGCCCACTGTGTGCTGCTGCGTCCACCTCCTCCCGCTCTCTCTCCTACCTGGGCGGCAGACACGATATCAGACAGTCACAATGTCTCTCTGCACTGAGCCAAGAGCTGAACTCTCTATGATCTCCTGACCTGCACTTCCTGCCGGTGACTTTAGAGTTTAGCTCCTGGCCCAGTGCAGATGGGAATTGTAACTGTCTGATATCGCGTCTGCCACACAGGTTAGGAGGGAGGGTGGGCACACAGGGGCTCCCGGGGGCCAACTGTCAGGGGCACATATACAGTGCCCAGCCATTGGAGAATACAGGACAGGGGACGCTGTCCTGCGGCAGATGGCGTGGGCCCCCCCCCCTCCGGCTCTTCTGGACCCCGACACTTGCTTGGGTGCGCCGGGTGCTGACGCCGGCCCTGATTTTACATATTCTTAAAGGTCTGCCTAAGCACTATTCAAGGGTACTATTAGTATCACATTGAAAAATGACCTGACAGAGTCTCTTTAACAAGTGTTTTTCTCTCTCCACAGGAAGATTACTTCTGTGAGCACTCAGCTGCTGTCAATGAGACTAAGGCTGCCTGACAAGACGAGGGCTGAAGGTACCGGTATCCTAAAACCCAGACCGTAAATCTGGGATCATATAAAACCCTCTCAGGACTATAGGTGCTGGAGCATGCTTTCTTAATTTCACATCACTGAGCCTAGGCACCTCGGTGACACATACACGTCATCCAGGACCTGTGCTGCTGCCCTCTTACGACTGATTGAAACATCACAAACATTTTGCACAATGAGAAGTTGTGCAACCGTGATGTATCATTGTTTTTGATGTTTTTAGGTGCAGCTAACTCCATTTGATTCGTGTTGCCAAAGAACAATGACCTAAAACACACCACTAGGCTATGTAAGGGCCCTGGGATCAAGAAGGAGAGGAATGAAGTGCTGTGTTAGATGACATGGTCTCCTCAATCATATGAGCTTAACCCAGTTGAGATATGAGTTTGGAAGGAGAGTGAAGACAAAGTAGACAACAAGTACTTTGCACCCCTGGAAACTCCTTCAAGTTTGTTGGAAAGCCGTTCCAGGTGATACCTCATGAAGCTGCTTGAGAGAATTCCATGAGGTTATAAATCTGTCATTTGATTAATAGGGTGTTTCTCTAAATATTGTATTTTGCCGATTATAAGGCACACCTGATTGTAAGACACATCCCAACTTTAGAGGAAGAGAATAGGAAAAAAATAATTTTTAATGGAAAAAATGGGGTCTATTTTATAATTCTAGAGTACATTTGATAATCCACGTATAGCTTATCGGGGAGTGCGGTGGAATGGGGTCATAGGAGGCAAGGTCACCGGCAGCATAAGTGGTGCAATTCTATGGGCCTGAGTCTGACGTGTCCTAGTGCTGGTGGCATGGTGGGGCAATGCTCTGGGGTGTCCCATTGGTGTGCAGTAGGGCAATACAGAGGGCTGTCCCAGTGGCGACAAGCTGGTGCAAAGCTGTGGGGCTGTCCCAGCGGCAACACAGTGGGGCAATGCTGCAGGTGTGTCCTAGTGCCAGCACTGTCAACGCTATTGAGTTCCCAGCAGTAGACGCAAGGGGCGCTGCTTTTGATGTAATGAACCTCATGAAAATGGAAGTGGAGGTGCCGCCTGCACAGATGGAGATCTCAACAATACGATATCTCCGTCTGCTCGTGCTCTGCCTCCGCAGCCATTTTCCTTCAGCCCATTGTATCTACTGCCAGGAAATCAAAGATGCTGATCGTGTGCCGTTGGGATACCCCGCAGCATTGCCCACCAGGCCGTCACCGAGACAGCCCCACAGCATTGGCCCACCATGTCATTGCAGGGATACCTTCTCAGCAGTGTCCCACAGTGCCGCCGTCAGAATACCCCATCCTCGGATCCACACTATACCTCCTGTGCCCCTGCTCCTCTGCTATAAGATATAACTTGATTACAGGACACACACCCATTTTCACACCAATTGGAGGAAGAGTATGTTTTATAATTTGAAAAATACAGTAATCTAACATACTTAACATATACACTGGCGATCAAAATTAGAGAACACACAATTTCCTTAATGTTAAGATCATTGTGTTGTCCTAGGTGAAAATATCCTAACATGAGTAAAATAGCAGAATTTTAATCTTATTTCTTAAATGTAATAAATTCTAATGCACAGAATAAAAATCTAAATGAGTTACATGAAAAAGAACACTGATCAAAATTAGAGAACACTTTCAGATACCTGATGCTAATCTGGCACCTGGTGCAAATTTCCTTAATTATCTGACAAACCCTATTTAACTGGCAGCCTAACTTTTCAGCTTGCACTCACTTTGCAAAATAGGTGTGCTGTTTCAAAGTGACTTAAACCCTCCAGCAGCATGTTACTAGAGACATCCCCAGTCAATTTTCAATTTTTTCCATTTTCCCTCCTCTGCTTCCAAAAGCCATTACTTTTTTATTTTTTTGTCAATATAGACATATGAGGATTTGTTTTTTTTGTGGGACGAGTTGAACTTTTGAATGACATCATTACTGGAAAACATGAAAAAAGTTTTTTAGGCTGCATTCACACATTGAGTATTTTGCTGCGCTTTTTTACGCGTGCTTTTCAAAATACGCAATGTGCTTTTTGTCTGCCAGCAAAGTGAATGTGAAATTCACTTTGCAGTGCAGACATTGCGCAAAAATACGCAGTGCATTTTCCGGGAGAAAGCGCAGCTCCGTAAACAATTGATATGTCAATTGTTTACGCAGCTGCTCCTGCGTATTCTCCCAGAGGGGAGGAAGAATCCTGCTTCCTCCTCCCCTCTGTGACAGCTGTGGCCGCCCATTAGATTTCACAGTGTATTAATATACACTGTGAAATCTAAATTAAAAGCAAGTGAATGAAAAATAAAAAAGAATGAATACTTCACCTGTCCGACGCCTTCTCCCGCTGTCCGGTGCCTTCTCCCGCTCTCCGGTCTCCGGTTCTAAGTGAGAGGTGTACTGACAGGACCTGTGGTGACGTCAGAGGGGCGTTCCCGGGCACTCGCGGTCATGTGATACATATCACATGACCGCGAACAGCCAATCAGCGCTGGGAACGCCCCGGGAACGCCCCCCTCTGACGTCACCTCAGGTCCTGTCAGTACACCTCTCACTTAGAACCGGAGACCGGAGAGAGGGAGAAAGGCACCGGACAGCTGGAGAAGGCGTCGGACAGGTGAAGTATTGATTCTTTTTTATTTTACATACATTTGCCTCTGTTTAACTTAGATTTCACAGTGTATAGTAATACACTGTGAAATCTAATGGGGCTGTCACAGAGGGGAGGAGGAAGCAGGATTTTTCCTCCCCTCTGTGACATCACTGCGCTTTCTGGAGTAAAGAAAGCGCAGTGTGTGAAAGCCCCTGCGTATTTTGTTGCGCTTTCTTGCGTGGCCGAAAAACGCGGCAAAAAGCGCGCGCAAAAAAAGCGCAGCAAAATACGCAAATGTGTGAACGCAGCCTTAGCGCAGTGAATTTACAAAAAAAATATAATGACACAATTCTTTTTTGGGTTTGTATTCATCATGTTAACTATATGGTAAAACGTATATGTTGGTATGATGCCTCAGGTTGGAACAAGTTCGTAGATACCAAGCATGTATAGTTTTACTTTTATTTAAGTGGTGAAAAAAATTCAAAAGTTTTTAAAGAAAAAGAGTTGCACTTTTGTTGCCATTTTCCATGACCCATAGCGTTCTTATTTTTCTGGATCTGGGACTGTGTGACTATATTTTGCAGCTTGAGCTGACGTTGTTAATAATATCATTTTTTCAGACCTCCCCATTCGGGCAGTTGCATTAGTGAGTTCAAGCTAATCCTGGCTTGTTTCCCCTCCAAAGGAAAGCCATGAACGCCTTGTGCAACTATTTATGTCCCTATGTTTAAGCAGCAGGGAGATCGTCTGTAGGGGATACAACAATCTTGGAAAGCACATCATCTTAATTAGATGATTTCTTGCCAACAACGGCAATGGCAAACCACTCCAACCCAGCAACTGCTGCTCCATTTTAGAAATCAGAGGCGTATAGTTTAGGTGTTACACTATATCCGCAGTGCTACCCAGGTAGATCCCCAGGTATTGAATTGATGTTTTCACTACCGGAATCACACACAGCTCCACTCGCTGATCTGTTCCCCTGTCATTACCAAGAAACAGGATTTCACATTTCTTCTTAAGTTTGAACCCCGCAATGTCCCAATGTTTCTCCAATTAGAATTAATGTGTGTTCTAGATCCTACTTTGACTCCTTCATAAATAGAATAACATCATCAGCAAACAGAGCTGATTTTAACTCCTTATCCGCTATTGAGATTTATATATATATATCTTCAGAACTTGCCATTTGGCCTCGCCCCTCAGGGGGCGGGGCTAAACGGTTATTCCTGGGAGTGAAAAAAACTCTGTTTAATGCTGGAGAAGAGGGAGAGAATGATTGGCAGCGGTAGGTAGATTAAACATGCAGGGGGTGTGAATCTGCCCTTGGCTCCAGCCTCTGGCCACCTCCTTTATGGCTGGACGATGTAAGTTTTCTAAGTGTATTATATCTCGGGGTACAGGATTGCTCAAGTGCTGGGGGACCCCTTGCCTGGATGCTGCAGACATGCTGTATCCAGTGCTGTAATTAGATCACCATGCCTGGTTTCGTGACAGGTCCTCTTTAATGGTAAAACATTGTCGAGGCTCTCGTCTGAGGGTTGGAGTAAGGGACCCGAATGAAGGTACGCATTGCACCCCCCATTGTCATGTCCTCTAGGACCTAGCCCAGCCATGGCTTTTTCAGCATCCAGTTCGTCCCATTCTCACCGTGTCCATAATCAGCATGGCGTTCCTAATATTCATTACGGCAAATTGCGCCTTCACAAATCCCTCCTGATGTGGCGTAATTATTCTAGGTAAGACAACTGCTAACTGATTGGCCACAATTTTGTACAATAATTTTAGGTTCTGGTTAATTAGCGAGATCAGATGGTAATTAGAAGGGTCTCCCAGGTCTTTATTGCCCTTTGGTAACAGCTTAATGTAAGGTGGGGTCAAGGTGGGGTTACACGGTGCAATATCGTTCCGATATCACATTTCAATGGCGCGGGAGCGCGCATTTAGTGCACGTTTCTCCCGCATCGCATCGGAGGTTTACACGTTGCGATTTCTGGATCCAACGTCCGTACGATGTCTACGCCCCCCAACCCAGGAACGACCATTTAACATGGGAGTGAATGGGTGACGTTGAACTTCACATCGGAGTTGGGCTGTCACACAGCACGATCCGGCTCCAATCTCCATTCAATATCGGAGCATTGGAGAGCACGCTCATTCAATCCCCG
Organism: Allobates femoralis; assembly: GCA_033576535.1. Classification (NCBI taxonomy): domain Eukaryota; kingdom Metazoa; phylum Chordata; class Amphibia; order Anura; family Aromobatidae; genus Allobates; species Allobates femoralis. The sequence goes on from JARQOC010000003.1 coordinate 618,279,888, forward strand.
ATATCGCATTGACAATTTTCTTGCATCGTATTGGACGTTCACACCATACAACGCAGGAACGATATCGGCTCCAACGATTGAACCACGTGACTTTTCATTGAAATTGGACGCCGATATCGCAACGTGTAAACCCACCAGTAGGCTGTATTGTCATGCTGAGAGATTGCCTCTCCACCCAATATCTTGTTAAACAATACTACCAACACCGGTGATACCTGTTCGTCTAACGCCTTATAAAATCCCCCTCCAAATAAGTCAGGACACAGGGCCTTGTTATTACTAAGCCCCTTTATAGCTTCCTGGAACTCCTCCACTGATAGTTCTGCATTTAAAAGCTCTAACTCCTGCTCAGTGAAACGTAGTATGCCCACCCTCTTTAACCAATCCCCACTCTCTCTCCCCTCTTCTGGCTACGCATCATACAGTTTTCTATAGTAGTCACCCAAGATCTTACTTATCTCCCTGGGATCTCAGGTGATACCCCCTGTTTGTTAATTCAAGCAGGGGATTAGAGTCAGGGGCCTTTGTCCCCTGGACAGATTGGCAAGCATCTTCCCCGCCTTGCTTCCGAACCTATTTAAGTCCACCTCTTGTTAAGCCTGGGTAAGTTGCTCTTTTCCCTCTGCCCACGCCTCAAACACTTTTTTTTGCTGTTCTCCATCCTCTTTTGCTGGGGAGGAGTGATCCACCAAGAACGCCATATACGCATCCCTCAAAAGGCCAATTGTCTCATTACACTGTTCAATCATTCGTCTTTTAGGTGTTGCCGCTTATCCCAATAGACGCCCCCTCAAAACTGCTTTGGCTGTGTCCCACTACAATTGGGCATTTTGCTCATGCTGTTTGTTTCTGAATATCTCCCCCACCATTCCTTCAGTATCCTATGAAAATTCACTTCTCTAAGGCTACTTTCACATTACGTTTTTTTTAGGGAGCCGATGCTGTCCGATAAAATCGGACAGCATCGGCTCCCTTCTGATGCCTGGAATCGGATGCCAAATAGGCATCCGATTCCGGCAGAAAATCGCTGCCTCCGGGCTGAAAAAAAAAAACTGAATTAGTCCTTACCGGTAATTCCTTTTCTTGGAGCCTTCCACGACAGCATTGAAGGATGTCGTCCACGCCCTATTGGGGGACAGGAACACAGAGAGGTTAAAAGCCCCTCCCCTTCCTCAGTACTCCAGTGTTTACCAAGATCACCCTTAGCCATGGATTACCTGATACAAACCGGAATCAAACACCAACAAGGGGGGGGAACTGATGCTGTCGTGGAAGGCTTCAAGAAAAGGAATTACCGGTAAGGACTAATTCAGTTTCTCCATTCGCCTTCCACGACAGCATTGGAGGAATACCACCGATACTCCTCAGGGTGGGACTATTGCCTGTAGGACTTTCCTACCAAAGGACAGATCCCGACTGACGGACAGAACTAACCTATAGTGGCGAGATAAAGAGGAGAGACTACCACGTAGCCGCTCTGCAAATCAGCTCCGATGAAGCTCTAGCCTGCTCCACCCAGGACGTAGAAGCAGCCCGAGGTGAAGGAGCCTTCAACCCCACCGGAGGAGCAAGGACCGGAGCGATGTAGGCCTCACAGATCACCTTCGTGATCCAGGAAGCGATGGTAGCCTAGGAAGTCTTCTTCCCTGTATTTTTCCCAAAATGCTGAACAAAACAGGTTCTGATCTAACCTCCAGGAAGCAGTCTCATGGAGGTAGTGGAGGACAGTCCGACGAACATCAAAGGAGTGAAACACGGTCTCAGCCGCATTAGCAGGAGATTGACCAAATGAAGGTAGAACCACAACCTGGGTACCGATGGAAAGCCGACACAACTGTCGGAAAAATAGATGAATGCAACAGAAGCGTAATGCGAACAACGGACACCACGAGACACGGAGCCCGGACAGAGAGTGCCTGCAGTTCTCCAACTCTGGAGCAGAAGTGATGGCCAAAAAAAACAGCCTCTTGTGAGAGAGACGTAAGGGATGCAGCAGACAAGGGTGCAAAGGGACTTCGAGAAAGCCCGTGAAGAACAATCTTCAAATCCCAGGAGGGACAGAAGGCAGAACCGGGGTCGCCGCCCCCAAGCAGAAGTAAAAAACCGCTTGATTCATCAATGGGAAGCAAGATCCTGGGCAAAAACTGCCCCAAGGGCCGACCCTGGACTTAAAGAGTGCTCAGCCGAAGCCTCGAATCAAAGCCACGCTGTAAAAACCCAAGAGTTGGGCCACATGAGGATGATGCATGGCCGGAATGGAAGGAGCACACCAGGACAGGAACCGATTCCAGCCCGTGCGACACAGTCTGCCTGCCCTGCCGAAGCATGCGGATCACTGCCTGTGAGAGACCCTTGGTCCTCAGGATCCGGGCCGCAACAGCCAGGCCGCCAGATAGAGCCACCGAAGGCCCAGGTGAAAGAGGACACTGGGACAGTAGGTCGAGACAGTGGGGTAACCTAATCAGTCCCTCCAGGCCCAGGACTCGGATGGCGTCATACCACACCCGTTTGGGCCACAGGGGAGCCACCAGGATAGTCAACAACCCCTCCGTCCGAATCTTTTGCAACGCCTTGGGAAGTAGCGGGATTGGAGGAAATGCATACACCAAACAGAAGGCCCAGGGATGGGCAAAGGCGTCCAGCCCCCGAGGATGGTCTGACCGCATATGGGAGAAAAAAGGGCGGCACCTTTGTATTCGAGCCCGAAGCGAACAGGTCGAACGAAGGGACACCCCACCTGTCTGTAAGAGAGCGAAATACATCTGGATGGAGGCACCATTCTCCTGGGTGGACCTCCGTGTGGCTCAAGAAATCTGCCTGTACATTGGCCATTCCCTTCAGATGTACTGCCGAGGAGGAGAGAAGATGGCGTACTGTCCACGAAAAGATCAGTCTTGCCAGCCCCTGCAAGTGTAAGCCTCGAGTACTGCCTTGGTACCGCAAGAAGGCAACCGTAGTCACGATGTCCGATAGGATCTTGACATGATGACCCCGGAGAGCGTGAGCTGCGCATGAAGCGCATCCTCCACTGCCAGAAGTTCCCGGAAGTGTGAAGACTGGCGACTGACCGAGCGACTCAAAATCCACTGGAATGGTGTGCGATCCACCATCGCGCCCCAATCGTAAACGCTGGCATCAGTGGGAACGGAGGTCACAGGAGCCTGCAGCCAGGCCACCCTCGTCCGAAGGTGTCCGGGATTCATCCAGGAAAGCGAGGTTACCATCCGCCCCGGGTTCCGGACCCGCGAGTTTAAGGAATCCTGACGTCTGTCCCAGGAACTCAGTATGTGTTCCTGGAGCAGATGGGAAGGAGCCTGAGCCCATGCTACCGACTGAATGCAGGACGTCATGGCCTCTAACAGAGACATTGCTTCCCGCAAGGAGGGCGACCTCCTTGCCCGGAAGCAGGTCAGATGCACGCAGCGCAGAAGCTGATGTGCCGCAGGAAGGAACGAGGCCTGTCTCCACTGCCGAAGGAGCCACCACCAACATGTAGTCTAAATAGGGAAGCACACATATTCCCTGGGTCTGGATGAATGCGATCATTTCCCCCATGAGTTTGGTAAACTCTGGGGGCCTACGAAAACCCAAAGGGCAGCACATTAAACCGATAATGGACTGTCCCGCCTGCCCCAGAGATCGTGAATCGCAGAAAGCGCTTGTGGGACGGGTGAATGAGGACATGATAATATGCGTTCTGGAGGTCCACAAACCTCCTGGAGTAACGCCCCAGGCCCTCCTCTCCAGGAGGAACCGGGGACCCCACACCCGAATCCAACAGGTCTCGCAGACCCGACAAGAAAAATGTGCAAGAGTCCCCCTGAGGAAGCGAGAGGACTCGAAGACACGGAGGGGCTGGCTCTCAAATTCCAAGCGCAGACCCTCCCAAATGGTCGAGAGGATCCAAGTGCACGAGGATATTGCTTGCCACTGTGGCAGAAACCGCAGGAGCTGCCCCGCCATGGGGAAGGCGGCATTGTTTAGGGGGCGGCTGGTGATGCCGCTGCTGGGGGAGCAAGATATTACGGGTCTTGTCCTCTTTCTGGAATGCCCAGCGACCAGACTTACCCTTCCCTTTAGACTGGGAGGGTTGGCTGCACTCCGCCGAAAAGACTGCCACCGAAAGGACTTCTGTTCCGGGAGACACAGTTTCCGGTCTGACACCTTACCCAGGATGTCATCCAATGCCGGACCAAAGACAAAAGACCTTTGAAAGTGGAGGCCACACAGCTGGAGCTTAGACGTGACCTACCCATTCCATAAAGTAAGCCATACTGCCTTGTGAGCTGTGTTAGCCAACACTGCGCACCTGGTGCCAATGCGGATCGACTCAGGAGAAGCATCGGTCAGGAAGCCCGTAGCACGCCTCAGAAGTGGAATGGAGTCCAAAGCTCCTACCTGGAGCACCCTGCAGGAGGATTCTTCCAGCTGGGTGATTCACTTAAAGAGAGACTTGGTTAAAAGCCTCACCCAAAGGCTAGTGGCCCACAGTCATCAGAGCACGGGCCCTGCCAGGGGGATAGCCTGCAGCCATCATGTGTCACCCATACATAATGCCTTGGATGATGTACAGCTTAGGATTGAACCCACAGCCACGGCTGGGTACATGGGCATTGGTGCAGGTGATTAACTGCTACATGGTTGCTGCCAGAGCAGCCCCACACATGTAGAGGAAATGTTCACCTTTAAAGACATAGCAGCCGTCTCCCAGGAGTTTTTGAGGACAGTCTCCATCTTACGATCGAGGGGGTCCTACAACTGGGAGGAATCTTCAAAAGGCAACGCGGTCTTATATGCTACCTTGGCCACCTGGATGTCCACCTCCGGGAACTCCCAGACAAAGTCATCACCCTCCAGTCCACTCGGATGGGGTGAGCAGCCGATGTTTTGGAGACTCTCACACCCGGCAGATGAGAGCCCGGATGACCTCATGGACAGGGAAGCCCAACTGCCGCTTAGCCTTCAGGCCTCTGAACATTTAGTCCTGCACAGAAGAAGGGGGTTCCACCACCTCTACTCCCATGGTACTGTGGACAGTGTCCACCAATTCACCCATGGACTCCGTGGAAAAATAGTAGTGTCCAGATTCTCGTGTCTGGACAGAGGCAACAGAGGGAATATCCTCGCCGTCCTCTGACGCTGAGCTCTGGTCAGCCTCCATGAGATCCACAGAGTCACAATCCTGGAGCTTCCCCTCTTTCGGAGGGGAAGGCCTGGAAGCTGCAGCAAAACCCAGCAGCCGAGATAGAAGCCTGAACCTCTTCCCTAATTGATTGGAGCTCCTCAAGCAGGGATGGGGAGTCCGTCCTGACAACACTGTCAGTCATGGCCGACACCTTTTTGTAGGAAGAGGGAAGTTCGTGCCACAGCCACATTTCCATGGACGGGATTTTAGCTCCCTTTCACAGGTGGCCCTTGTCTCCCTATAGAAAAAAAGGGAAGAGAAGGGGGTCCCAGTGGGAATGCAGGGCCTAAATAACTCTACCCCTTGTGACCACCCCCAGAAACACTTACATGAGCTGGGGGAACGCTGGGCTCTGCAGAAGCAGAGGTGGAAGCCTATCACCCTCCATGTTTCAGGGATCAGCCTTACCTAGGTGTAGCTTCCGGCGGGCACTTATCCAGAAGTACCGTGCCCCCAACGAGGAACACCTGTTCCCTCCCTCCTCCTGGTCACTGGCCGCGGGCAGTAGCGCGCGATAGGCCTGCTGGGTTCCCTGGAGCCACGCCCAGTCTGTACAGGAGCCACCGCCCAAAACAGGAAGTGCCCCGCCCGAAACAGGAAGTGCCATCCAGAAACCTCTGATGCATGCCCCAGGGACCGCAGCTGGAGGAGGGAGACGCCGGAGAGCTGAACAGGCCTCCGGCGCTGCAATACATGGCCTGCTTTGCCCCGTAGGACGCAGGAAGGCCGGATGGTCCCACCATGGGAGCCCCGAGAAGGAGGAGGAGGCCGCCCCCGACGTCCATCACTGGCCCGGCTGTAAGTACACCCCAATGCTGCCTCTGCCGGCCTGACAGCACTGGAACCTCTCCATGCCCCAAGGGGGACAGGAAGACACTGGAGTACTGAGGAAGGGGAGGGGCTTTTAACCTCTCTTGTTCCTGTCCCCCAATAGGGCGTGGACGACATCCTCCAATGCTGTCATGCAGAAAACAGAAATGATATGAACCAGCGCTCAGGGAGACCCGGACACTGCAATAGCATAAATTACCTTTAGGTTTTATTATATCGATATGGGATCCAGTCTCCACAACGCGTTTCAACGCAAAAAGGCGTCTTTCTCAAGTGATGGCCTTTTTGGACGCCTTTTTGCGTTGAAACGCGTTGTGGAGACTGGATCCCATATCGATATAATAAAACCTAAAGGTAATTTATGCTATTGCAGTGTCCGGGTCTCCCTGAGCGCTGGTTCATATCATTTCTGTTTTCTGCCACACATCTTCTTCCCTATGGGAAGCGTGATATACTGCAGCTCGGGACCCAGGACCTCACAGACCTAACACCAGCACCCTCCCAGAGCGGTCACGTGAACCGGACACCGGCGGTTCATTTGCACCACCTTGATTACTTAGCCAGCCTGAACACCAGCGGACGTGTCCACAGCTCTGCAACCTGTTGTGCGGTCGGCACAACAGGATCAGGTGAGCAAGGAACATTGTCACCTAACTTTCCAATTGATGATACAGTGTGGCGCAACTTTTTCTTTTTGTTTCCAATGCTGTCATGGAAGGCGAATGGAGTAAAATGTATATGCTCACCTATCCCCGAGACCCCCGCCGTCTCCTGCCGTCTCCCGGTGTCCTCCCGGTGTCTGCAGAGGTCTCCTTCTTTTGTACAGGACCTGCCGTGATGTCACAATCACGTGACCGCCTGTTAACATGGTGTAACCTGCGGTCACGTGACTGTGGCATCACGGCAGGTCCTGTACAGAAGAAGAAGACCTCTGCAGACACCGGAAGGACACCGGGAGCCTGCGGGAGACGGCGGGGGCATACATATATTTTTTTTTTTTTAACCCCTGCTGTCCCAGTTAGGATCAGTTTTACTGTACTGAGCATTCTCAGTACAGTAAAATCGGGTCTGAGGACACATCAGATGTCTCCTCGGACCCTGCTCCATAGGGCCCCATGTTAAAAACATCGGACCAAATTGGATGTACACTAAATGGCATCCGATTTGGTCCAATCCGATTTTGTCCGATTTTATTTTCGGTGCAAATATCGGAGCATGCTCCGATTTTTGCACTGATAAAAAAATCGGACAGAATCGGATCGGACCAAATCGGATGGCATTTAGTGCACATCCGATTCGGTCCGATGCCCATAGGGCTGCATGGTGGCTAAAATCGGTCCGATGCTGTTCGATTTTTATCGGACAGCATCAGAAAAGAGAATATCGTAGTGTGAAACCAGCCTAAGTAAAAATGTCAGAAACCCCAATAAGATGTCCGTCCCTCTCTGGAACCTATCCTGTATGTTGACAGTGACTGGGCTGTGATCAGATATCACAAGATCCTCAATCATACTATCATATGCTCTGGGAACAAGAGAATCACTCATCCATATCTAGTCAATGCATGACCAGCTGTCATGCGGATAGGAATAGTGGGTAAACTCCCTCTCACTCGGGTGCTGCAGCCTCCAAACATCATTGAGTCTCCTTCCCTTCCACGACAGGTTCTTATGTCCGTCATTCCCTCCTCTCAGTGGTGGTGTGGCGCCCCACTGGTCGGGACGCCACGAAGGGGTACTGCACCCGAAGCAGTGAGTGTGGTATCCCTGTGACCAAGGGGTTGGGATGTTAATTTGGGGCCCTCATCACACGCATTCATACACCTTGAGCCAGGGAATAAATTGTGTAACTTGTTACTAGGGAACCGATCTCTGTGGGCGGAGTTTAGGGTGGTAGTGAAGAGCGGGAAGAGGAGTTAGCCAGATGGTGAGGAGAGCTGAAGAAGAGGGGACCCTGCGAGTGGCTCAGACAGAAGGGATGTCCCAGGGTGTTTGTTAACACCCTAATCTGGACCAGTACAATACCCGGCCCGGAGGGACCCAGTCTAACAATGGAGGACCAGCCCCGAGAGCGGTGCAGGAGTTCATCCCTGAGCCGCCAAACCGGAGGGACGCGAGCTGCCCTAGGGAGTCGTGACCAATCCCTGCATACATCCTCAAAAGCCCCCGTGTAGGATCAAGGAGCCCCACAATTAGGAAGACTCCACCAGGATCCATGGGGACCAGCGAAGGGCTCTGTGCAGGGAGGCACTAGGAAGGTACAAGAGCAGAGAGCGCAGGATGAGGACAGAGGGAGGAATTTTCAGGAACACCACTGAGGGCCCCAAGGAGACATCCCATCCTTGGTGACTACCCAGGCCACCTACCCATAATTGTGTAATACCTGAAAGCTGCCTAAAGTTACCACTAAACCCATGCAGAGCCTAAACAGTGTGTAGTGTCTCATTTACATCTTGCCAGAGGAATTACATTCTAGCCTCCTCAGCATAGACTGCATCTGTGTCCTGCCTGCAGAGCAGCCTTCCTGTGCGAGTTCTCCATCTCCATCACTGCCACGGGGATTCTGCTCCACCTACGGGGAGCGTTAACATCTAGATGCAGAATCACCATCCTCGGAGGTCTGAGGCTGTGCCGGTATCATTACCGGGTACCATGGGTGTCTGCCCGCTTCAGCGTGGGGCTGTATGACGCGACCCGCGTCATTTCCGGAGCCGGGTGACGTCGTACAGCCGCGCCGCTGTGTCAGCTTCAAATGCGCACTGCGCATGCGCATGCGCATGCGCAGTGCGGGAATTGAAGCTAACAGCGGCGCGGCTGTAAATACGTCACCCGCGCCGGAAATGACGCGGGTCGCGTCATACAGCCCCACGCTGAAGCCGGCAGACACAGGACACAGCGGGGAGGCGCGCAGAGAGGCTGCAGTTTGAATCCATGATGAAGATCACGCCTATTGAGCGTGATAGTATGAAGAGGGCAGTCTGGATGAGTGACTATGAATAGCATAGTCACTCATTATCATGAGTAATGAGGTACTGTAAAAACGTTTTTATTCACTTTCATTATGTGCATTTAGGAGGTAAAAGGAGTGTAGGGAAAGTGTTAATATGCTGTAGGGACAGGTTTTAATAGGTTTATAGGTGTTTTGGGGTGACAGGATCCCTTTAATCAATGCCCGGGATCCGAATACCCCAAGGGCCCTGGGGTGGGTCATTGTGATGCGCACCGAGGGCTCGGGTACTCAGCTCTCAGGCAGTTTCGGGGTCTGGGGATGTCACGGGTGGCTGCTCGAGGCCGTAGCCCTGGTGGTCAATTAAATAAGGGGGGTATGTACAGGGATTATGTACAGTTTTGTTGTGACACCACCTGCAGTGTCTGGTGATGCTCACCGGCACCGCCGCAGTTCTCCGGTGGTCAATGGTATTGCGGCTTGGATGGATTAGTCCCCGGCAGGCGGGACTGGACCGCCGGGGCAGCGATGCTGTAAGAAAGTAGTTTATATGGGAAAGGATGCAGCAGAGTCGGGACTTCACTTCACTGGGTACTTTACTGAAAACGTCTCCAAAGTCATACAGTTCAGCAGTGCAGTAGATGATATAATGGCAAATGCTATGGATGCTGCAACTGGAATTTCTGGCCGTTAGGTGGATCCCTCCTTGTGTACCTTTCTTGTTCCTTTCTTTCCTTGCCTCCCAATGGTGGTGAAGTCTGACTCTTAAAGATTATCTGACCTCCTGCTGCTTTTCCTAGTCTCCTCTCTCTTGTACCCGTCGGGTGAATCTTTTACTGTCCTTCACAGGATCCTACTGCAGAACTGATTCCCCTCTTTTGGGCTCTTTGGGAGTCGGGCCGTATCTGTAATATCCCCGTTAGTCGATTTTCTGTGAGCCGTAAAGGTGATCACAGTTGCGGGCTCCGGTACCCGGGTTCTTTCTTTTGGGGCAAACTCTTCTATTACTCATTCCCCCTCTTAGAGTGAACTCGTGACTGAGTTATCTTCCCTCTCTTTATTTTCTCTGGAATCTGTTCTTTAGCTTCTCTGGGCCCCTCAGCCGAGGAGACCCTTCTTGCTTCCCCTCAGGCTGGCTGCCTGTCTCTCACTTCCTCCTCCAACTCCTGACTCTCCGACTCTCTGGTTCCCCTAGAGGCCACTATATATCCTCCCGGGCTCCCTCCCACCTACTAATCTAGTGTGTGGGTGTTAGCTCTAGGGTTCCACCTAGTGACCATAGTAACAATTGCAGTGGGGTGACTACACCGCTTTTCTGGGTGTAGTACCCCTTTTGTGGCACCTACATGGTGGGGTGCCACACACCCCCTTGATGAAACATGCTCGTCCGAGAGCATCACATTTGCCCATCAGGAAGTGAAAAACTTATTTTTATGTTAAATACCAACGGGTAACTATTTACAAATCATGAATATTTGGGTTTCTTCCCGTTTCCGGGAGGCGCATATCTTGAAACGTTGCATATAGAAAACATCACACAAGCATTATTTACTGTGGCCCAACGGGACCGACTCTAGCCATGGTGGCCCAGCGGTAATCTCTAGTCCTACACAGTCCAGTGTGCGTTATCACCACTGGGCCGCTATTCACCACACATTATCAAGGGTATATAGGGGAAAAGTTCCATAAAAAGTCTCAGGGTCACCAGGAATGCACTCTTCATTCAAAGAAAGGGGTAATGCAAAAATGGGCTATATACAAGGAAAAACAATGTCTCACAGTGGGAGTCTATTGTATGAATACTGCAATCAGTCTTCACGGGAAATCCTGATGGCAAACCATCCAAGCTGGGCAGTGTAGCGTTCATATGTCACGTGCTCACCTCTATATAAGTCACGCCGGAGGTGCCCTTTTCTTAGGAAGGATTCCACATCCCGCCGGGAAAATAATATATCGTCCAACAAGCCGGGTTCTCTCAAGAATCCCCATCCGTCCTTATGGTATACCGAGACTACCATCCCGGTCTTCCGCAGCTCCACGAGAAGTGGGGGCTGAGCGCGGGTCTCGTCCCTCAGCCTCTTGGTGGTCCGCTCTCACTCGTACCAGTCTTCTCTCTGCCGATGCATTGCCACCTGGCTCCGCTCATCCTGGGCCAGGTCAGGTGCTCTGCAGTGACTTGATATGGGGTTGGTGAAGGGCTTCTTCTGGGAGGTCTGGGTGTAGCACAGGTCTCCGCGGAGTTGAGGACAGCGGGAACTCCCCGACGATGCTGCTGCCAGGCAGTCCACCAAGCCACCTACGGGGTGCTCCCTCCTGAGGCTCCCGCTGGCTCCTAGTCGTTGTTATCATAGTAATCCTCATATATTTCTTCGACCCCTATGTTTGGTGCTTTGGGTGCGGGCGCTGTCTCCAGCCAGAGACAACTACTGGCCTGGGAAGATGGTGGTGTCGGGTGCTCCATCTGGGTCCCTGAGTCCCGGATCTGGGCCGGTGGTGGAAGGGAGGCGTGGTACTGCTCCACCGCACTGGCTGCAACCTCTGCCTCCCGCCCCTCACGGGCTGTCCTTCTCGCCGACAGCTCGTATGTCCGTTCTGCGCTCCACCGCCAGAACACCCACGTGAGCGTCTGCTCCATGTCCTGCCAGAGCCGGAGGAATGCATCCCTCTAATACTCCGCAACCCCTTCGATGGTAAGCATGGATGCTGCTGCTGGATCGCCTCTCTCAGCACGGGTCTGCTCTTCCAGCTCACGGACGACATCTCTCCATCAGGATGCTGCCATGCTGCCGGGTACAAAGGAGTCTGATGGCATCTGTCCTTCTTTTCCGGTTTGTACAGCGATGGGCGGGCACTCCCTGGGAACTTCCTGTGGGCCACCCCCCTGATTGATTGATGGCAATCGGGGCGGCCACACTTTTTGGCGCCTCTGTCTAGGCCCTTCTTCTTCTAGGGGCTGAGGCACTCCCCCGGGCCTGCACATGTTGTTTACATCAGGGCGTCGGCGCCATCTTGGGTCCTCGTGCTACAATGGCGGGAACCCATCTTTGGCGCCTAGCAAGATGGAGAAAGTCAGTTTTAAGTCCAAGTTCAAAGACGCACAGTACCCGGTGGTTATCCTGTTCGTGACGCCAGGATTGACGTGCACCCAGGGCTCAGGTACTCAGCTCTCAGGCGGTTTCGAGGTCTGGGGATGTCACGGGTGGCTGCCCAAGGCCGTGGCCCTGGTGGTCTATTAAATAAGGGGAGTATTTACAGGGATTATGTACAGTTTTGTTGTGACACTACCTGCAGTGTCTGGTGATGCTCACCAGCGCCGCCGCAGTCCTCCGGTGGACAATGGTATTGCAGCTTCGATGGATTAGTCCCCCACAGGCGGGACTGGACTGTTGGGGCAGCAATGCTGTAAGAAAGCAGTTTATATGGGAAAGGATGCAGCAGAGTCAGGACTTCACTTCACTGGGTACTTTACTGAAAACTTCTCCAAAATCATACGGTTCAGCAGTGCAGTAGATGGTATAATGGCAAATGCTACGGATGCTGCAATTGGAATTTCTGGCCGTTAGGTGGATCCCTCTTTGTGTACCTTTCTTGTTCTTTTCTTTCCTTGCCTCCCAGTGGCAGTGAAGTGTAACTCTTAAAGATTATCTGACCTCCTACTGCTTTCCTAGTCTCCTCTCCCTTGTACATGTCGAGTCAATCTTTTACTGTCCTTCGCAGGATCCTACTGCAGAACTGATTCCCCTATTTTGGGCTCTTTGGGAGTCGGGGCCGTATCTGTAATATCCCCGTTCGTTGGATTTTCTGTGAGCTGTAAAGGTGATCACAGTTGCGGGCTCCGGTACCCGGGTTCTTTCTTTTGGGGCAAACTCTTCTGTTACTCAATCCCCCTCTTAGAGGGGCGTGGCCTGCACGCTGATCGTGGTGGCTGCATAGACTGAGCTCTCCTGCTCCATAGGATCATTATCGGCACATAACGGCTCACTGCGGTTCCCCAGACATCCACAAACCTTATCACGGCTTTCCCCATCGCCCCGGGCTCATGATGACACGTGGCAGGTCGAACAGGCGGGCTTCACCTCCTCGTTTGCCGGACTTCTTCCCCGGAGGGCAGACTGTGCATGCTGCAGGAAAGATGGCGCCTGCCTCCCCAGCCAGATCCTCCCGCTCTTCCCGCGGCTCCAATAGAGGTGAGAGAGATTCTACTCCCCCACACAGCAGCAGCAGCAGTTCTGCCCCGTTTACAAAAGGGGACATGAAAGACTTTTTAACAACAATGAGGGCCTCCCTGAAACAGGATATGCACGAGATGCTAAGAGAGATAAGGAGAGACCTGAACTCCCTGGGGGATAGAACAGCCCATGTAGAAGGCAAACTAGGAGAATATGCCACTACCATCAATGCCTTAGTAGATGAAAATGCTGCACTACGGAATGAGCTCTCCTCAGTACATGACAAACTGTATGATTTGGAGGACAGATCTAGAAGACAAAACATAAGAGTCCGAGGCATTCCAGAGGAGATTGCTGATAAAGAACTAGCTCCTTTCATGCTGAGATTTCTGGCCTCTGTGTTACCTGACTTGCCACCAGGAGACCTGGCGATAGAGAGGATTCACAGAACCCCGAAACCTAAACACCTAAGACCCTCCGTACCCAGAGATGTACTGGCCAGAATGCTCAGGTTCCCCACAAAAGATGCTTTTGTACAGCGGATGAGAAAACCCCCCTTGCTGCCCGAGGAATTTCAGGGACTGCAGGTGTTCCCCGACCTGTCGCCGGCCACGTTGGCGAGGCGTCGGGAGTATGCACACGTGTGTGCGGCCCTAAAAGTACCTTTACACGCCGCGACGGCAGGCTGGATACATCCCGCTACTTCACGTGCACGAGCACGCTCAAACGGTTACAAACGGTCAACGCATCACCTTTACACGCCGCGACAAGATGCGCTAGGCCACGCTACATCTATAGCTAGCTACATCGCCGGGTGTCTCAAGTAGCCAGCTGTAGCTCATTTACACACCGCTACAACCAGCTACTATGGGCGTACCTGGTGCAGCAGGGACAGCACATAGGCGTGCTCCAATCGTGGATTACGAGACGTCCGTACGCTGATAGGACAAATCAATAATACCATGATTGGCCAGGCATCGCAGGAGGCTGATTAATATTTGACGCTCCAGCAATTGTGTAGTGTGACTCGTCAGCTCCTTAAATATGCCGCCCTGTGCGCCGACAACCAATCAGACCGCACCATCTTCCACCAATGATCGCACATGGGGCGCGGTAACACGGAGCCTAGGTGACGCCTTAGCTACATTGCAGCTACATCGCAGGCTGTCCCGAGTTCCCTTCCGTTGCTTCTTTACACGCCGATACAGCTCGCTACCATCGGCGTTGTAGCAGAGCTAGGAAACAGATGTATCTGTTGCCGGCTGTATCGTCACGTCTTCAGACGCCGCTACGACGGGCTACATTGGCGCTACAAGCTACATTTGTAGCCTGTAGCGGGATGTATCCAGCCTGCCGTCGCGGCGTGTAAAGGGCCCTTTAGTGGGGTTTCAATCCAGTAAAGTTAATAATTGATCATGATGACCGGATGGTTACTTGCTCCTCACCAAAGCAGGCAGAGGACAGATTGTCTTCATGGAGGATTCCCTTTGCTTTGTCAAAAGCTAAACCAACGGGGAAAAAGAAGGTGACCACGGAGTGGTCCACAACCTGAAGTGGACAACGGGACGATCCTGTGGATGGAGCATCAGACAGCCCTTCTGAGGCTAACTCCTGAACGGTACATTTGTACTGTGCCCCTGGATAGCAGATTTTTTTGGTTCTGCTCGTTGCCCGAGGAACTGGGCTTTTGACTCGGGTCTGTGGAGATAGACCCCAGTCTGTTGACTGTTTTATTTTTATTTTTGTTTTTTATTTTGTTTGTTTTTCCTTCACCCTTTTTGGTTGATGGTTGTTATTTCTTTATACTTGTTTTCCTTTTTGCAGCAACTCATTTCTGTTTTAGCATCCACTATTAATCTGTCCCTTACTGCGGAGTCAGCCATGGTTTCCAGCTTATATCCTTACTATTGTGTTCAGTGTTGGGGGACCGATGGGTCCGTGTGGACCGCTTTGCTCTCTGATTCTATACAATGAGTATAAAATTAATGTCACTCAATGTTAAGGGGATGAACTCCCCGGGTAAACGATCAATGATGTGGAGGGAGGTGAGGAGGTCTCGGGCGGAAATTGTTTGTCTTCAGGAAACCCATCTATTGGAATCAGATAATTTTAGGTTCCATAACTCCCAATTCCCCCATATATTTTTTGCCAATAATTCAGTTAAGACTGCAGGAGTGTGTATCATGATTAAGCATACCGTGGCCTTTAAATTGGAGGGATCATATATAGATTCAGGCGGCAGATTGTTGGTGCTGGTCTGCACTTTAAATGGAGTCTTGCACACCATATCAACACTCTATGCTCCCAACTCGGGCCAATGCAAATTTGTGAGACGCGCACTACAGACTGTTAAATCGTTGGCGCGAGGTGGTAAGATCGTTTGCGGAGATTTTAATCTCCCGATGAAGCGGGGCCTTGATTGTTGCCACCGGAGGGGTGGAGGTCGGGGAGAGTTGAGGTTACATACCCTTGAGTTTCAATATCATGATCATTGGAGATATTCCCATGCAGCGGAGCGGGATTATACCTTTTTCTCCCCTCGGCATCATACATATAGTAGATTGGACTATTTTTTGGTGGATGACGATGCCTTGTCCGGATGCCTCAGCTCCGAGATAGGGTTGATAACCTGGTCTGATCACGCCCCTGTCTTCCTTACTATAGCTCTGTCACACCAGGCTCCCCCGGCTTTTAGGTGGCGCCTGAATGATGGCCTTTTGCTGAACGAGGACGTGGTGTCCAGGATCTCCTCAGAGTTGTCTCTGTATTTTCAATTGAATGATACTGGAGAGATCACTGACGAGACGTTGTGGGCAGCCCATAAGGCGGTCCTGAGGGGCTTATTTATACAGCAAGCAGCAGCTTTGAAACGTAAGAGGGAAGGGGACCGGAATACGCTGTTATCCAGGTTGCAGGTCCTGGAGTCCCTTAATAAATCGGCTGTATCCCCTCTGTGACAGCAGAAATTTATTCTATAAGATTTAAACTCCGAGATTCTATGTTGGCCTCATATGCTCATAATCTGAGAAAATTGAAAACAAATTGGTACTCTATGGGGGACAGGGCCGGGGCCCTTCTCGCCCGTAGAGTCAAAATAAGAGAGGCTAAATCCAGGATAGATCATCTTTTAAGTCCTGGAGGCCAACCTGTCAGAAGCCCTGTAGAGATCGCTGCAGAGTTTGCTAAATATTATGCAGGCCTATACAATCTCAGAAATGACCCCTTGACTCCCCAGCCCACATCTCATGGTATTGCAGAATACCTTGATTCCATCAACTTACCCGCTGTTTCTGAGGATCAATTAACCTTTTTAAACGCCCCTTTCACGATAAATGAGATTCAGGAGACCATTAAACAAACTAAGAAGAAGAGCGCCCCGGGTCCAGACGGATTCTCCAATGCCTATTATCACACTTTTCAATCGTCACTAGCCCCCTATTTGTTACTTTGTTCACCGCCTGGAGAGATAGGGGATCAGTGTCCTCTCCTGGCTTGGAGGCTACTATTACAACCCTACCCAAGCCGGGGAAGTCTCCAACCGCCCCGGGCAATTTTAGACCCATCGCTCTCCTAAATTGCGATGTTAAGTTGTTCACTAAATTGCTGGCCTCGCGCTTGAACCTGATCGTCCCCTCCCTGGTCTCCCCGGACCAGGTTGGGTTTGTGGCGGGACGAGAAGCGAAGGACGGGGTTCGTAGAATGCTGAACCTGGTACGGGTGGCTGAATTGTCTGGCCTCCCCAGTGCATTCCTGTCGCTTGATGCTGAAAAAGCTTTTGACAGGGTGCACTGGGGATACCTCCAGGCGGTTCTCAAAAAGTTCGGCATGGTGGGCCCTATCTACTCGGCTATTTCTGCCATGTATTCCACTCCCTCGGCAAGAGTTCTCACTGCGGGCTTCTTATCGGAGCCCTTTCAGATAACTAACGGTACCCGACAGGGGTGTCCCCTCTCCCCTATAATTTTTGCCCTGTGTATGGAGCCTCTCGCGGAGAGGATTAGGGCCAACTCTGACGTTGCGGGCTTGGTGGTGGGGAAGGAGGCTCATAAAATCAGCCTTTATGCTGATGATGTTATTATTTCATGTGTAAATATTGGGCCTTCATTCTCTGCCATCATGTCCGAGTTGAGGAAATTTAGCGAGGTCTCCTACTATAGATTAAACCCGTCCAAATCCCTGGTGCTCCCGGTGGGGGTCCCTGTCTCCTGCCGGGGACGCCTGGAGGAGGTGTTCCCTTTTCAGTGGTCGCCTGACGGTATCCCTTATTTGGGAATAACTTTGACTCCCTCGGCACAGACAATTAAAACAAATTTCCACAACCTATATACAAAAATTAAAGCCCTTTTGGAAGATATGCATGAGATAATGACCTCGTGGTCCGCCCGTATTAATGCATTTAAAATGATAGCCCTCCCCAAGATCCTTTATTATTTCAGATCCCTTCCCCTCGACATACCCAAAAAACTTATTCTCCGCTTGCAACTATTAGCTAATAAATACATCTGGGCAAATAAGACACCACGTGTAGCAAAAAGGGTCTTGTACCGCCCCCTGGAGTCAGGAGGAATGGGAGTTCCAGAGTTGTTGACCTATCACAGGGCCTCGATCTTAACGGGGCTCAGGGATTGGTGGCAAATGGATAAGGACCACAGGTGGTTACAAATTGAGAGACTCTACTCTAGGCGAGGCTCCACTCGCTTGACACTGGAGTCTGAGGTACTCCGGACAGGTACGGTCTCGCCTCTATTACCTACAATGAGAGCTGCCCTGCGCCTTTGGAGATCTCTCGCCCCTACACTTCTTAGAATTCCTAGGGGATCACTCTCCGTGCATGCCATGGAAACTCATATTCCTTACCTAAACCTCCAACCCTGGCATTCTGCTGGTATTCAAACAATATCGGACTTAGAGGGACCCTCGGGTGTGACTCCCTTTGATCTACTATCCCGAAAACATCCGGGGTTAAGAAGGTTTTTCTACCAGTACTTACAATTGAGACATTTCTTACATGGTGTCCCCCATACCTCTTCTTCCTTTGCTGGTCACATGGATAGAAGGATCAATGGATACTTCCTGGTCCCGGGTTCTGGCTCAAAGGGAGTCTCTATTTGATACAAAGTATTGATAGATTCTGATCAAGGGGTAAAACTTCCTTACATGCAGAGTTGGGAGCGAGAATTGGGGGTTGTTCTGGAGTTAGAGGAGTGGAGGGACAGTATATCTGAGATCAAGAGGGTATCCTCATGCACGACCCACTTGGAACAGCTGAAAATATCACACATGAGATGGTATCGCTGCCCAGTACTGGTTGCCAGATTTGGCCCGCAGTACTCCCCCCTGTGTTGGCGAGGCTGCGCTCAGGTCGGCACCCAGACACATATTTGGTTCTCCTGCCCAGTTTTGTCATCTTTTTGGAAAGGGATGGAACAGTTGATCTTGGGAGCCACCGGGATCCGGCTGCAACTCACTCCCTCCACAGCGGTCCTGCATATGGGCCTCGAGGCAATACCCAGGATTGTTAGAGGAACCATTTCCCACATACTGATAGCTGCCCACTCTTCAATTGCATACAAATGGAAGGAGACTTCCCCGCCATCAGCTGAGGACGTAGTGGAAAGGGTTAACTTACATTGTAAATATGAGCTGGCTCTGGCACAGTCCCGATCCGCAAAGACAAAATCGACTCTGATTTGGGACCCGTGGATGACAAGTTCCTATTATATTGCGTAACTTGAAGTGTTGATCCTCACTAGGTTTGGTTGATCATTGTTATCATTGTTGGCTCTTACTGTTTAGGGCTCTGACACTAAAGTTTCAATTTGTGAAAATGGTGGAATGCTATATTCTCTAAACAAAATTGAGTATTAAGTATGCTGCAATTGTTATTTTGGTTCACCCCCCCCCCTCTCCCTCTACCCCACTCCCTTTTCAATTTACCTCCTACCTACATTTCCCCCCCCCATGTGCCCCCAGTGACAATCGCTATACGGCATTGAATGTGGTATGTAATACTGCTTGATCTCACTGCTAGTCACTTTGTTACAATTTCAAATGTTTGTCATTTATTTCTGTTCAAAATAATAAAAATGATTTGGTAAAAAAAAAAAATCCCCCTCTTAGAGTGAACTTGTGACTGAGTTATCTTTCTTCTCTTTCTTTTCTCCGGGATCTGTTCTTTAGCTTCTCTGGGCCCCTCAGCCGAGGAGACCCTTCTTGCTTCCCCTCAGGCTGGCTGCCTGTCTCTCTCTTCCTCCTCCAACTCCTGACTCTCCGACTCTCTGGTTCCCCCTAGAGGCCACTATATATCCTCCCGGGGTCCTACTAATCTAGTATGTGGGTGTTAGCTCTAGGGTTCCACATAATGACCATAGTTCCAATTGCAGTGGGGTGACTACACCGCTTTTCTGGGTGTAGTACCCCTTTTGTGGCACCTACATGGTGGGGCACCACAATTGGCCTTCCTAGTTTCTGTTTTCTATCTTCCCGGTGGTGTGGGACCCTGCTAAAATCACCCCCTACTACTATGTGTGGTTCATTATCTTTAGCAATATTTGTTTCCAGTCACCTGAAAAACATTTCTTGATCAGTATTAGGGGCATAAACAGGGGTGGTGTGGGACCCTGCTAAAATCACCCCCTACTACTATGTGTGGTTCATTATCTTTAGCAATATTTGTTTCCAGTCACCTGAAAAACATTTCTTGATCAGTATTAGGGGCATAAACATTGTGTGTGCTCAAAGTTCCTGAGGGCCCTGTGAACACTATATGCTGCCATCGCCTCTCTGAGTCATCTTCCTGCAGAATGAGAGAGTGACTTAGATCAGAGGTTCCCAACTCCAGTCCTCAAGGCACACCAACAGTGCAGGTTTTCAGGGTTTCCTTAGTATTGCACAGGTGATAATTGAATGACCTGAACTGGGGATGATTCCAATTTCTAAGGAAATCCTGAAAACCTGCACTGTTGGTGTGCCTTGAGGACTGGAATTGGGAACCTCTGATTTAGATGCTTTCTCATAAGAATCAGCGTCTTAGCTTTCTTCCCCTATGCCAGTGACCAGTATACAGAACCCACCCATGATTTTTTAATTAAAAAAAGTCTTCTCTCTGCAAGTGTGTTTCCTGCAGCAAGGCTACGTCCGCCCTAAGTCTCTTTAGGCGTCTCAAAACGCCTTTCCACGGGGACCTAAGGCCCTTGACATTCCAACATATACGGTAAGCTTAACCATAATCAAATGGCCGGTTGATCTCAGCGCAGGGTTTCTCAAAGAATCCTACACTTCAAACAGGTCTCCATCGGGTGTAAATAGAGCTCCTATCCCTCCCCCTTCCTCATACTCAACAACAACAACTACCCCAATAACATAACAACATTTCTGTACATGCATCTTCATGATTTCCATCATTCTGGCTACAATTCCTGCATCCCATACCCCTTTCTTCCCTCATCATATGCTAGACCCCTAAAGCTCTACTCATCACGGCCCTTTCTGCTCCCTCTCCATCCCATATCTCCCAGCTGTAAAGAAAAGGTGAAGATCTATCCTGGGTGCCCTCCCATCTCGAGAGTCACCCACGGAAAAACAACAGTTAAAGATTTAAGAGAAGTGAGAGAAAAAAAAAAGAAAGAGGGGGAGAAAATCCTCCCTATTCCATCCCAGAGACATCAGAGTCTTGTCCTGCAGCATAAGCCAGGTCATCACGTCGCCATAGGCACAGCTGTTCCATATTATCCTCAGCAACCTTTAACATAGTAACATAGTAACATAGTTTTTAAGGTTGAAGGAAGACTTTAAGTCCATCTAGTTCAACCCATAGCCTAACATGTTGATCCAGAGGAAGGCAAAAAAAAACCCATGTGGCAACACTAATCTCCACATTGGGGGAAAAAATTCCTTCCTGACTCCAGATACGGCAATCAGACTAATTCCCTGGATCAACGCCCTATCAAAGAATCTAGTATGTATAACTGGTAATATTATAGTTTTCAAGAAAGGCATCCAGGCCCCTCTTAAATGTTAGTAGTGACTCACTCATTACAACATCATGTGGCAGAGAGTTCCATAGTCTCACTGCTCTTACAGTAAAGAATCCGCGTCTGTGATTATGATTAAACCTTCTTCCCTCCAGACGTAGAGGATGCCCCCTTGTCCCAGTCTCAGGCCTAAGAGTAAAGAGATCATTAGAAAGGTCTCTGTACTGCCCCCTCATATATTTGTACATTATTATAAGATCACCCCTAAGCCTTCGTTTTTCCAAGCTAAATAACCCCAAGTTTAATAACCTGTCTTGGTATTGCAGACCCCTTAGTCCTCTAATAACTTTTGTCGCTCTTCTCTGGACCCGCTCTAGTTCAGCTATGTCTTTCTTATACACCGGAGACCAGAATTGTACACAGTATTCTAAGTGTGGTCGCACTAGTGACTTGTATAGAGGTAAAATTATGTTCTCCTCATGAGCATCTATGCCTCTTTTAATACATCCCATTATTTTATTTGCCTTTGCAGCAGCTGCCTGACACTGGCCACTAAATGTGAGTTTGTCATCTACCCATACACCCAGGTCTTTTTCAGTGATAGTTTTGCCCAGTGTTTTATAATTAAGCACATAATTATACCCTTTGTTTCCTCTGCCCAAGTGCATGACTTTACATTTATCCCCATTAAAGCGCATTTGCCATTTAGCAGCCCAAGCTTCTAGTTTACATAAATCCTCCTGTAATATAAAATTGTCCTCCTCTGTATTGATTACCCTGCAGAGTTTAGTGTCATCTGCAAATATTGAGATTCTACTCTGTATGCCCCCTACAAGGTCATTAATAAATATATTAAATAGAAGCGGGCCCAACACTGACCCCTGTGGTACCCCACTGTTAACTGTGACCCATTCTGAGTGTGTTCCATTAATAACCACCCTTTGTTTCCTATCACTAAGCCAGTTCTTAACCCACTTACACATATTTTCCCCTATCCCCATTGCCCTCATTTTATGTATCAACCTTTTGTGTGGCACCGTATCAAAAGCTTTTGAAAAGTCCATATACACCACATCCACTGCATTTCCTTGGTCCAGTCCAGAACTTACTTCTTCATAGAAGCTTATTAGATTAGTTTGACAGGAACGGTCCCTCGTAAAACCATGTTGATAATGGGTCATGAGGTTATTTTTGTTCAGATACTCCAGTATAGCATCTCTTAGAAAACCCTCTAGGATTTTACCCACAGCAGAGGTTAAGCTTACTGGCCTATAATTTCCAAGTTCAGTTTTTGTCCCCTTTTTGAATATTGGCACCACATTTGCTATACGCCAGTCCTGTGGTACAGACCCTGATATTATGGAATCTTTAAATATTAAAAATAATGGTCTATCTTTGACAGTACTTAATTCCTGCAGCACTCTGGGGTGTATCCCATCTGGGCCCGGGGATTTGTCAATTTTAGTGATTTTTAGACGATGCCGTACTTCCTCTTGGGTTAAGCAGGTGACGTTTAATTGAGAATTTTTGTTATCACTGATCATATTGTCTGTCATGGGATTTTCTTGTGTAAATACTGTTGAAAAAAAGTCATTTAGCATATTTGCTTTTTCCTCATCCTCATCCACCATTTCACCCAGACTATTTTTAAAGGGGCCAACACCATCATTTTTTAGTTTCTTACTATTTATGTAGTTAAAAAATATTTTGGGATTCTTTTTACTTTCTCTGGCAATGAGTCTCTCTGTCTCAATCTTTGCTGCCTTGATTTGCTTTTTACAAATGTTATTTAATTTTCTGTATTTATTTAATGCTTCATCACTACCTACTTGCTTTAATTCCCTAAATGCTTTCTTTTTGTCACATATTGCACTTCTTACCGCTTTATTTAGCCATAGTGGTTTCCTCCTATTTCTAGCATGCTTATTCCCATAGGGTATATATTGTGCACAGGTCCTATTCAGGATGCTAATAAACATCTCCCATTTGTGTTGTGTACTTTTATGTCTCAGGACATCGTCCCAGTTTATTGCACTAAGATCATCTCTCAACCGTTGGAAATTTGCCTTCCTGAAGTTTAGTGTCCTTGTGGCCCCTCTACTACACGTCTTAGTAAAGGATACTTGAAAGCTTATTAAGTTATGATCACTATTACCCAAGTGACCTCCAACCCGTATATTTGATATGCGGTCTGGCCTGTTGGTTAATATTAGGTCCAGCAGTGCCCCCCTTCTTGTTGGGTCCTGAACCAGTTGTGAAAGGTAATTGTCTCTTATAGTTTTCAAAAACTTATTACCTTTGCTAGAACTGCAGGTTTCTGATCCCCAATGTATTTCAGGGTAGTTGAAGTCCCCCATAATAATGACTTCTCCCTGAGTCGCTGCTTCTTCTATTTGCTTTATGAGGATATTCTCCTCCACTTCCATTATTGTTGGGGACTTATAACAAACCCCTATCAGTAATTTATTATTTTTTCCCCCTCCCCTTATCTCCACCCACAGAGACTCTACATTTCCATTAGATTCACCTATATTATCACGCAGGATGGGTTTTAAGGATGATTTTACGTATAAACATACACCTCCTCCTCGCCTATTTGTACGGTCATTTCTGAACAGACAATAGCCCTGTAAATTAACAGCCCAGTCATGACTCTCGTCCAGCCAAGTCTCCGAAATCCCCACCATGTCATAATTATTTTCCAACAAAATCAATTCTAATTCCTCCATTTTGTTGGTGAGGCTTCTGGCATTAGTGAACATGCACTTTATGCATCTCTCTTTACCTCTATTCCTTCCTACTAGATTGACTGTTCTAACCCCACCCCCCATGCCACCCCCACTTTTATTACTTGTGCCCAGGTTACTGTTTACACTATCTTCCCCTCCTATACAATGAATACCCTCCCCCCCAATCCCTAGTTTAAACACTCCTCCAACCTTCTAGCCATTTTCTCCCCCAGCACAGCTGCACCCTCCCCATTGAGGTGCAGCCCGTCCCTAGCATAGAACCTGTAGCCAACAGAGAAGTCGGCCCAGTTCTCCAGGAACCCAAACCCCTCCTTCCTACACCAATTCCTGAGCCACTTATTTATCTCCCTAATCTCCCGTTGCCTCTCTGGTGTGGCACGTGGTACAGGCAGTATTTCAGAGAATACTACCTTGGAGGTCCTTGCCTTAAGCTTGCAGCCTAATTCCCTGAAATCATCTTTAAGGACCTTCCACCTACCTCTAACTTTGTCATTTGTGCCAATGTGCACCATGACCGCTGGGTCCTCACCAGCCCCTCCCAGTAATCTGTCAACCCGATCAGCGATGTGCCGGACTCGAGCGCCAGGTAGGCAGCACACTGTTCGACGATCCCTGTCTTTGTGACAGATTGCCCTACCTATTCCCCTAATAATTGAGTCCCCCACTACCAGCACCTGTCTGGCCTGCCCTACTCTCCTGTTTTCCCCCTTACTGGAGCAGACACACCTCTGGCTTTCAGAGGTCATGCCCTGCTGCAGCAGTGCTGTACCTGAACTCACACCCCCCTCATCTGCCAACATAGCAAATTTATTGGGGTGTGCAAGATCAGGGCTAGCCTCCCTGGCACCCTTCCCTCTACCCCGCCTTCTAACTGTCACCCAGCTAGCTACCTCATGGTCCTGAGGCTCCATAGTACCATCCTCCCCCACATCTATCCCATTGAGCAGCTGTTCAGTGAGCAGCAGACTCCTTTCCATATTGTCTATGGATCTCAGCGTTGTCAGTCGTTCATTTAGATCCAGTATCTGGGCTTCCAAATGCACAACGTACTCACATCTCACACAGCAGTATGCACCCTCGGCCGGCTGGTCAAGGAATGCATACATGTGGCAAGATGTACACTGGATGGCATTGCCAATCATGGAGCTCATTTCCTAATGGGGATTGCACCAGACAGAAATGATAAGTAAAAAGAAATGCAAAGTATTAATAAAATACAACCAGCAATTCAGTAAGTCCTCCCTTCCAAACTCCCTTAATCCAAAGTCACTGAATCACAAGTCACACACTTACTTCTGTCGCACTTGCTCTGTCACACAAAGCTCGCGGTCACACTCGCTAGAGAATCAGATATAAAGAGGTTTTTTTTTTTTTTTTTTTCTTTTTTTCCCTTAGCAGCAAATCAGCCTGTATCTCAGTGCACTTCCAAAGGACTGGAAGCCCCAACCAGCTGCTTCTTATAAACCCTTAATTATGCACCCCCACCCTTAATTAACCCCTTGTAAGTATAGCTACACCACAGGTTTTAAGTGCAAGTAGTTAACCCTTTAACTTACAGGTAGTAAAATAAGAGACTATAAACTTGTAGAGAGAAAAGAAAGATAAGAAAGCCCAATAAAATTAAAATGTGAAAAAAAACAAAAACAAACAGTCAGCAATTCACACAGGTATTTGTTG
The DNA here is from genome assembly GCA_033576535.1 of Allobates femoralis. Taxonomy (NCBI): domain Eukaryota; kingdom Metazoa; phylum Chordata; class Amphibia; order Anura; family Aromobatidae; genus Allobates; species Allobates femoralis. Next base: position 618,305,419 of record JARQOC010000003.1, read on the forward strand.
CAGGATTCCCAAACACCTCCTCACTGAATCACAAGTCACACACTTACTTCTGTCGCACTTGCTCTGTCACACAAAGCTCGCGGTCACACTCGCTAGAGAATCAGATATAAAGAGGTTTTTTTTTTTGTTTTTTTTCTTTTTTTCCCTTAGCAGCAAATCAGCCTGTATCTCAGTGCACTTCCAAAGGCAACCTTTGGCAATCATCTTGCGAATTCCAGCCGTCGATCTTTGCTCTCCTGGTCTGCATCTATCCGCTTCTCTCCCAATCAGAGAACTATTCCCCTTTTCCAGCGGACTAGTTTCATTCCGTCCTCTCAATGTCTCCCCGACTCCCTCTCTCTCTGATAGGAACAGTCTTACTGCCTCTTTGTGGTCCTTATAGTACTGGAAAGTGTAATAATCTGACCCCTTCACCTTCAGTGTGGCTGGATAAAGGAGTTGAAAGGGAATCTTTTTATGGTAAAGGGCCGTCCAGACCCTGCTAAAAGCCTTCTTAGTTACCTTCACCGAACAGTCACCAAAAACTAGAAATTTATGTCCACTGAGTTGTAATGGGCAACGCCTTACACTGAAAGCTTCTAATATCTTTTCCGTATGTTTATAATCTAGGTACTTTTTAATCGCCTGTCTGGGTCGCAGTGGTGGCATTTGGTCCTTATTGAAGTATAGTGTTATCTCTAGGTTCATCCTGGTCTTTTAAAGGACCCATGCAGTGTGTTCTTTCCACCTGACAGTTGTTTGATGCCTAGGGCCTGGGGCAACTCTGCCGCAAAGATGTTATCAAGCTGCCAGGAGGGCACTGACTCTGGAAGGCCAACAATTCTCAGGTTGCTCCGTCTGGAGTGGTTTTCCAGGTCATCCATCTTGGTTCTAAGTGTGTCCGTTAGATTGGTCAGGGCACTTATTTGGTTTGACATGGACAATATCACATATTTTGAGTCTGCTATATGCTGTTCAGCCTCACGCAATCTATTGTCCTTCGACTCTAGCCTTGCTTCCATCTTGGACAAGGAAGGCTGTATGGCCTAAGTGATGGTTTGTTTAATGTCTTGTGAGATACGTGCTGCTACTTCACTGGCCATTCAGTCATAGTTTATAATGCATACATGTGACTTTAGCACCCCAGTGGCTGAATGGCTGGTGCCCCTGCATTTCCCTTTGGGCTCAGAGATGTCCATTTTATAGACTTTATCCCCTCCTGCCCAGACTGTTGTGGCTGTAGCTGTAGCTGTATTGTTCAGGCTCTGGCTGCAATCACCATGCCATGGTGATGCAGCATGAGGATCCTGCTCCTCCCCCACTCTGCATCACAGACCATAACAGGTTCCCTCTCAATGTCCTCCTCGTTTTCTTCCCCCGGGTTGCCCCCTCCCAATATGCACCGAACCATATCCATGCTTAGGGGTTTCCTGAGAGTTGCTCCTCCTGTCTGCCATCCATCTCTCTCACTCCACGCCGCAATCCTCCATGTTCCCCAGAATCTCTCCTAGGGGGGCAGGGAGTCTTTACTGCCAGCACCATGACGCTCTTCTTGGAGAGCGCTTCTTCCCCTTGACACCCGGGGCCGTCTCCGATTCCTGCCTAAGCAACAAGTACCTGTCCATGTCGAGAACACTCCTCTACATGCCTGTCAGGATTCCGGGCTCCTAGCAGGCTCAGTGGCTTTGGAGCGGTCGTTGTATTGGCAGGGTTTGCAGGAGCTGTCCTCCTAAGCTGCTGATGCAACCAGGGCAGGAACCGGAAGTCATGAGTTTGTTTTTAATGATTTTTTCTTTTTCCTTATTCTTTTATTTTTTGGGGAGCAAATCCATTGTACAAAATAAACTCATCCAATAATGGCTAATATGCTTGTATATAATTTTTCTTTAAATGGTCCTATATTTGATGTTCTGACATATATGTGTGGCACCCTGCTAACCACAGGTATCCACAGACTCACCCGCAGCATGGATGGGTTTCCACAGCGGGTACACAGCTACATGCAACACCTTCCAGCCCAGCACAGTAGAAGGAGCTCAACCTGCTGCTTTTAGGCAGGATCCCCTATAAATACTGGTGCTGGGAGTTAGACAGAGTGTGTGCAGATGCTACAAGAGCTGCAAAGAAGTGCTGGTGTTCGGTGTTGCTTTAGGCCTGAGCCAGTCACCCTGACCAGTCTCCGGTAGCCCTGCAAGGCCCAAGAGTGGGATTGAGAGGCAAGGAGAAGAGGCAGAACAGTGGGGAAACTGTGGAGCCAGAATTAGGTTCACCCCCGAGCACCATCGGACACCGGAGTCTGCGTCCACTGGAGTGCACCAGGCCCAGTGGAGAACACCGGAAAACTGTGGAGACTTCAGTCTCCCAAATTCCTGTGCAGTCACCTACCAGGTAGCCAGGCACCGCGGGGAGAGAATCAGCGGTAGTAAACAGAAGTGTCGAGCCCCACGGGACAGGGGGTACTCGGTACCGGACCGGATGGAACTGGGGAAGTCACGGGTGGCTTGGTCCGGACCGTGTCCCTGGCTCGGCAAATAAAAGGGAAATATTTACAGGGGAAAATGTCACTCGTGACGCCACCCACTTGATGCGGCCAGTGATGGGGCCGCCGCTGCTGCAGAACCTCCGGGGGTGATGGAATGGCAGCGGAGATGTTATAGTTCCAGTGGGAAGAACTGTATCTCCCGGGGCAGTAAGGGTTAAGGGTTGTGGAATTGTCCAGGACACTTACTTTGCAGACGCTGCAGGATCTCTCTTCCTTGCTGGTGCTGACAGGCTTGTGGCTCTGCACGTGGAAATCTGCTGCAACCTGTATGGGAGGAATGGTCTGCAGATAGAGACTGACAAGAGAGGCCAATTCAGGGTTTTCCGTGTCTTTTACTCTCAACTCTTCAAGCAGTTTACAAGTCAGTTGCAGTTCTTACAGTTCAAGCACAGTTCTCAATACACGGGCACTCTCTCCCTCTCCGGGTTCCCTTTGCTCTGCAGCCAGGCCTCTCTCTCTCTCCGTGACCCCTCACACAGTCTTTAGTGTCCTGTCCGGGCTGTCTACGGTCTCCGTCTATACGGGTAATGTGTGGTATGCTGGACAGTATGGCGGTGACTCGGACCCCTGGTGGGCCCTCCTGGTTGTCACTGAGCTGCCTGTCCTTTGGGTTGGGGACCCTAACGTGGAGCTGTGTTCCCCCGTCGTGTTGTCTGGAGATCTGGGTAAACTACGGTCCCCTCTAGAGCCGACACTCTACTCAGCCCAGCCTCCAGTAGTCCTCAGCACGAGGCTCTACCAGGCTCTCTCCTTTCTGTTCCTTTCAGTATACTAGGAGGGCTACTCCGCCTGCAGTCAGTGGCTTTAGCTGCTGTCTAGGGCACGGGTTCCACCGTCCCTCTCTGTTCTGTCACACTCCTGGTGGCATCAGCGTCGGATGGGCTTTCTCTCCCCTCTGGCTCACACTGGCTCAGTACGGATTCTGCGCTCGTCGGCCTTGCACTCACAGGACGTGTGTAAGTCTTTCTGTCTGTGCAGCTCAGCTTCTGGTCTTTGCATCTCGGCACCTTGGGCCTACTAACTTCCTTCACTCCTCCCCCTTCCTATATACTGTCAAGTCACCTGACTTCGTGTTTGCCCATCCCACTCCTCTGATCCACCACCCCTCAATCTCATAGAGTATCTAATCTCAGGGCTGGATGTTAATTCCTTCTTCACGTGGGTTGTGTGGGCTGTGAGGGTGTTGGTGTGCAACAAGTGTCCTACCTGCCTGGCTGCAGTTCCCTTTGTGGCCTCCTGGATGCAGGGGCGCCACATTCTCCCGGAGTTAACTAGCGCGTCCTCGCGCTGCCCGTCATGGATCCCCCTGAAAACATTTTTATTTTATATAACAGTAAACATTAACATTAAGGATTCTTGGTTTCTTCCAATCCGGGAGGCACGATTCTTATAACGTTACTTTAAGTTAACTATTTACAAGTGCACGGGTATATATTCGTCATTACCCTTTTCCTCTATCTAGACCTTTACGTGGTCTAATGCTACAACGCATTCACTTTTCTGTAGCTAAAACACATTATAAATACTTCTTTCTTTCAAAAAGTATAAAATCATTCTTCTTTTCTGAAAAAGTGCAAAAAGTTTCAAAAAGTTTCAAAGTTCACAGTTCACGATTCAAAGCAGTCAAAGTCTCATGCACTAACTCGCACGTGCAGCTGGTCTTAAAACCAAAGGGGAGCACACAAAGGTGCTCAACTATATACAGGGAAAGTTTTTATCACGTCACTGTTCATGATATCAATGTTCAGTTCAACATATATGAGACAAACAGGGGAATGCTAGCATTCATTCAGGTAAGGGATGGGATCACCAAGGAAAACACTTCATTCACACTTACAAGTCTTCATCTGTTCTTGATGCAGGACACGGGTCTTACTCCTTCTTCCCTTCGGGCTTGACTTTCACAATCCTGCCCTCATGCCTCTGGGATCCAGTAATGCTCTTGTCTCGTCTAGCAACAGTTTTCAGATATTGAGTCAGTGCAACTAATTCCCGCTTTCGCTCTTGTCTTTTTAATTCTTCCTGCTCCCATCTTTTACTACATCTCCTCAAATATTCGTTACTTGTGACTATTTCTACGGGGCCTACTTCGCCTTCGGGGTCTCCTACAAAGCCCATCATGTCGTCGCTAGCTTCATCCCGCTCCCACCAGCAACGGAGTTGCTCTCCTCTCACCTTTGTCGTCTTAGGCGCTGGCATCAGGGGCTCCGGCAGGGATAACCACACTTCTCCTCCAGGGCTCCGAGCGGGTCGGTCTCTTTCTTAGCAAGGCGCGGTGCAGCGCTGGGCATAGATAAGTCCACCAGGTTCGCGGTACGACATCCACCCTAGCTCCTCATGCGGTCACGGGTGTCGGCAACCCAGCCGGGTTGTATAGTTAAAGTCTCATAGCTCCGCTGGCAATGATCCACATTGATCTGGACCCGGGTTCGCTGCTCCTGGATCCGGGTCATCTGCTGGGGCAACAGTCGCATCACACCCCGTCGGGTGTCTTGGACGTGGGGAAGTTCTCCACCTTCCGCCATCTCTCCACAGTCACACAAGTTCTTTCCTCTGCTGGGTTCCTCCACCGGGTCACTCCGTGGGCCCTCTGGGATCACTTGCGGTCTTCCGGGTGCAGCGTTCTTCTCGGCGTCCTCCGCTTCCGTCCGCGTGTACTGGAATGGCGACTGCTTCTCTTCCGGTTCTTCGTTCCGCCCCCTCCTGATGACGATTTTTTTCTTCATGCCCGCCAGCTTCTTAGGAGGAGGGTCTAGGGGCGGCGGCTCTGCAATCAAACAATCAAACGATTTTTCAAAGAAAAATCGTTTGATTACATGCAGCGGCGCACAAACAATATCGCTTAAGCGATCAAAAAAGCAGATCGCTTAAGCGATATCGTTCAGAAAATTGAACCGTCTGACGTGGCCCTTCTTGTGTGACTTCTACATTTTTTAACTTTTTCTACCATTTATAGCCCACAATATAATGCTATTGTTAATATCATCAAAAAGTATATCCCTGTTCTATACAAAGAAAATAAATTGTCTAAAATCCCTGCCGAATTTCCAGTGCGGTTTTGTGCTAGAAAAGTACCTACGCTGAGTACACTTCTTTCTCCCAGTTTTTTCTCAGTTTACATAAAGAACCTAGTACAACCTGGTTAAACCTATGTGCTTTTTTTAAATATGGCCAGACACGCTGCACAGCCTGTCATTTTGCACAAAAAGGTGACACTTTTACTTCATGTAATGATGGTAAAAGATATAATATCAAAACCTTTATCAATTGTTGCACTAGCAATGTTATTTATCTTATAGAATGTATAGAGTGCCATGTGCACTGTAGGCTGTACGTATGTATGCCATGTGCATATGTAGGCTGTACTTCAGGGGAATTAAAGAGGAGAATCTGCAGGCATTTGTCACATTCCACCAGTACTACTGCCTTGAATATCTCAGCAGTCTCTAGACATTTTGCCACTGTTCATAGAGGGGAATACATCTGTCCTGTGGTTTAAGGGCATTCAAAAAGTGTCTCTTGATTTTAGAGGCGGGGATCTTAGACGTAAACTGCTGCATAAAGAATCACAATGGATTTTTCAGCTAGGATCCCGTACACCAGTGGGCCTTAATGTGAGGCAAGACATTATTCTTCAATATTAACCCTATTTTGTGTTGCATGAGTCTTTTTTCTTTAAGTGCACTTAGTTTTATCATTGTTTAATTCACTGATTGTTTGTTGCTGATTATTGCAGCTGTGCATTTGTTCAGGAGGCAGATATATAAACTGCACTCCTACTTCTGTACCTTTATGCCATGATTAAGCGTCGAAACGCGTTGTCTCTTGTTCTTAGCACTTTCCTGCCTGTTTATGGAAGTCATTTAAAATAAAGAAATATTGCTATGTGAAAAGGATTTTATTTTGCTGGATTTCTTACACCTGTATTGAATTACATGTACCTTACATTGTGTGTAGTTGTTGAAAAATCTCTAATGTTGTTTATTCTGCCCTGTTGCTATGTAGTTAAACATCATGTGCCATCCATGTTTGTATCTCTCTTTGCCTGACTTTTAACTGGTCTTATGTAACATCTGTATTTTTATTTGTAGCCTGTTGTTTGTCATAATTTGGTTTATTAAACATATCTGCACTTGCTTTGCAAACAGTCTCTTCCATTTACTCGAGTACCTATAAAACATTGTTGTTAGGTGTTTAATATATATGGTGGTGTTGTACTCTTATCTATGAGGTCCAGCTATCCCCCTGCTAATTTTCTTTTCCCTTTTATAATAGGACACCCATGGCTTCACAGTCACATTGTGCAGAAGCGTGCACTATGCATTATGGGATATTGAATTCACAACTTTACAGACATGCGCAGTGGATACACAAAGACTCTGAGGATTTGGAGCATTTACTTTTTTCTACATACCTAAATGTGTTAGTTATAATTGTGGTGCTCCTGCGGACTTATCGCCACTAGATGGCACAGCAGCTGGGATTGGTAAATCGGTCACCTCTGTTTTCTTCGACTGCTACCCCAGAATGGGCAGTTACTCTGTCGCAATCTCTGAGCCAAGCTATACAGCAGCTCTCCGACACATTGCTCCTGGTGGTACAACCACGTCCGGTGTCCCCGGACCAGCAGGTATTGGAGGGGGGATCTGACCATGAGGAGTCTCAATCGAGTACCTCCTTCTGATACTCTGGCCATGGTGGACGACCTGGTGTCGGCCGTCAATCAGGCGCTGTCGGTGGCAGATCCAGCCCCGGTGTCGGTTTCGGATCATGTAATCTCATTTAAGAGGCCTAAGAGACCTCAGAAGGTCTTTTCGGATCATTTTGAGATCCAGGAAGTCTTAAAAAAGCACTGGGCTCATCCTGATAAAAAGTTTGGTAATCAGAAGGCGATTGCAGCCTGTTACCCCTTTCTGCCGACAGTGGCAAAGGCATGGTTACAGTCCCCGACAGTGGACCCTCCAGTGTCCTGTTTGGCTTCAAAGACTCTGATATCCCTTCCTGATGGTGCCTCCATCAAGGATGCGGCCTACCGCCAGCTGGAACAGGTGTCCAAATTTTGTGTCTCCTTCCTTCGCCTCTATGTGGGTGGCGAAGGCTATTATGACCTGGGCTGGGGATTTACACTCCGACTTGAGTCGTCATGAGACTGATCCTGAATTACTGGATCTGGCGGCTCAGATTTCTGTGGCTGGGGAGTTTCTGGTACATTCTTCCCTTGATGCAGCTAATTGCACTGCAGTAGCTGCCTCTAATTCTATTGCGATACGCCGGGCCCTCTGGCTTCGGGAGTGGAAGGCGGATTCGGCCTCCAAGAACTCCCTCACGGGGATGCCATATGTAGGGGATCGCTTATTCGGGGAAAAGCTGGATAAGATGATCTCGGATGCCACGGGTGGTAAAAGCACCTTGCTTCCTCAGCAGACAGTTAGACGTCGGTTCTCCAAGGGTCAGCAGACGAGATTCCGGTCCTTTCGGAATTCGTCTGGGTGGTCGGTTTCCCATCCGCCACCCCGTCACCCACGGACAGGGACTTCCACATGCCCAATAAATCGGGTTCTACCTGGCAGTCCCGGAATAAACAACCGAAGTCCAAGGACTCCGGGTCTCAGAGGTTCCCCTCGTCATGACTCGTCACATCCGGAAGACACCTCCCAGGTGGGCGGCCGACTTTCCCTCTTTCGGCATGCCTGGCTCGCTGCTACAGACGACCAGTGGGTTCGGGAATTGGTGTCTTCCAGATACAACATAGAGTTTCATACTCGCCCTCCCAGAAGATTTGTTCTCTCTCGCCCCTCGAGAATGCCGGAAAAGGCACATGCCTTCTCCCAGGCAGTCGAGTCTCTGAGGCGGGCAGGAGTCATTATACCAGTGCCCCTGAACGAGCGTTTTCAGGGGTTCTATTCAAATCTATTCATCGTGCCCAAAAAGGATGGTTCCTTCCGTCTCATTCTGGATCTGGAGCGCTTGAACAGATTTGTGCGAATCTGACGTTTCCGGATGGAGAGTCTCCGGTCCGTCATTGCGTCCATGCAGAAAGGGGAGTTCCTTGCCTCCATAGATATCAAGGATGCTTATCTGCACATCCCAATATCTGGTCCTCATCAGAGGTTCCTGCGGTTCGCGGTGGGCGAGGATCATCTCCAGTTTGTAGTACTTCCCTTCGGGTTAGCAACCGCCCCACGCGTGTTTACCAAGGTCATGGCCACTGTCATGACCGTTCTGTATGGTCGGGGGGTGGTAATCTTCCCTTATCTGGACGACCTCCTGGTCAAGGGCCGGTCGTTCAAGGACTGCGAGGACAGTGTTCGCATTACGATAGACACGCTATCTCGGCTGAGTTGGATTCTCAACCTGCCAAAGTCCTCCCCGGTTCCGAGTCGCAGGCTCTCGTTTCTGAGGATGGTCCTGGACACCTCTCTGGGTCAGGTGCTCCTTCCTCAGTACAAGGTTCGGTCTCTGCAAGGTGCGGTTCACGCATTGCTGGGCCCTCATCCGCATTCTCTACGGTTTGTGATGCGCGTTTTGGGGAAGAGGTGTGGCAGCAATGGAGGCGGTGCCGTTTGCGCAACTGCATCTCCGTCCCTTACAACTGGATCTGTTGTCAACATGGACCGAAGCCCCTTCACCCTTCATCACCTCTTTCGCCCGTTGGCGTCAACGAGGAGATCTCTTCGGTGGTGGTTGACCTCGTCGTCTCCCTCGCAAGGGAGATCCTTCCTACCAGTGAGGTGGATTGTTCTGACCACCGACGCCAGTCTCATCAGCTGGGGGCGGTGTTCCGGAGTTACATGGCCCAGGGTCGGTGGACCCGTCAGGAGTCCTCTCTGCCCATAAATCTTTTAGAGATTCGGGCCATCCGCTTGGCATTGAAGAGCTTCCAGCACCTCCTGATGGGTTGTCATGTCCGCGTTCAATCGGACAATGCCACGGCGGTGGCTTACATCAACCATCAGAGCGGGACACGCAGCAGAGCAGCGATGCGAGAAGTGGAGCCAATTCTACATTGGGCCGAATCCTCGGGAGTCGTGCTGTCGGCAGTGCACATCCCGGGGGTCGAGAACTGGGCGGCGGATTATCTCAGCCGTCAAGAGCTCGCATCGGGGGAATGGGCCCTTCACCCGGAGGTGTTCGAGCAGTTTTGCAGACGTTTCGGGACTCCAGATGTGGACCTCATGGCGTCACGGATGAATGCTCAGGTTCCCAGCTTCTTTGCTCGGTCCCACGATCCCAGGGCTCTGGGATCGGATGTCCTGGTTCGGGACTGGACTCAGTTTCACCTCCCGTACATCTTTCCGCCTCTGGCCCTCCTTCCCCGAGTGGTCCAGAAGATCAGAACGGAGAGGGTGGAGGTGATATTGATAGCACCCAACTGGCCCAGGAGGTCGTGGTACGCCGATCTAGTTCAGCTCGCTGCAGACGCTCCTTGGCAGTTGCCGGTCCGCCCAGACCTTCTGTGTCAAGGTCAGATTTGGCATCAGAATTCCGGGGCTCTGCATTTGATGGCGTGGCCCTTGAGGCCAGAATTCTGACTCAGGCAGGGTTCATGGAAGGTGTTGCACACACTATGGCATGCGCAACAAAACCTGTTTCCGCCTGAATATATCACAGAACCTGGAAGATGTTCTTTGTTTGGTGTGAGTCAGTGCAGGTTTCTCCCTTGTGTTTCTCACTCCCGGCGGTTCTAGGGTTCCTCCAGTCGGGAGTGGATAAGGGCCTTTCCTTAAGTTCCCTTAAGGGTCAGGTTTCAGCACTGTTGGTGCTGTTTCAGCGACGATTGGCTTCAAAGCCTCAGGTTTGTACCTTCTTACAAGGTGTGGCTCGTATAGTCCCACCATATAGGAGACCCTTGGAGGCCTGGGATTTGAACCTGGTTCTGGAGACTCTCCAGAAGCCACCATTTGAACCTCTCAGAGAGGTTCCTTTGCGCCTTCTTTCCCAGAAGGTGGTGTTCCTGGTGGCGATCACTTCTATTCGTAGAGTGTCTGAGTTGGTGGCGCTTTCTTGCAAGGCACCGTTTCTTTCTTTCCACCAGGACAAGGTGGTACTGCGACCAGTACCGTCTTTCACTCCTAAGGTGGTGTCAACCTTGCATTTGAATGAGGACATTGTCCTTCCTTCCTTTTGTCTGGCTCCTGTGCATCGTTTTGAGAAAGTTTTGCACACTCTGGACCTGGTTTGTGCCCTTCGGATATACGTGTCTCGGACAGCGCCTTTCAGGAAGTCAGACACGCTGTTCGTCCTTCCTGAGGGTCACCGTAAGGGGGTGGCTGCGTCAAAGGCCACGCTTGCCAGGTGGATTAAACTGACTATTCAGGAAGCATACTCCTTACGCAACCTGGCAGTTTCTTCAGGTTTGCGTGCTCATTCCACTCGTGCGGTGGGTGCCTCCTGGGCAATTAGGCACCCGTCTACGGCTGAGCAGGTGTGCAAGGCGGCGACTTGGTCCAGTTTGCACACCTTTACGAAGCATTATCGAGTGCATACTCAGGCCTCGGCAGATGCGAGTCTGGGTAGACGCATCCTACAGGCAGCGGCTGCTAGCCTGTAGACTGTGTCGTTCAGTTGGGATGTTTGTTGTTCCCACCCAGGGACTGCTTTAGGACGTACCATCGTCCTGTGTTCCCCAATGAGGCGAAGGAGAAAAGGAGAATTTTGTGCACTCACCGTAAATTCCTTTTCTCTTAGCCTCTCATTGGGGGACACAGCTCCCTCTCTGGGCCTGTTGGGCCTTCTTGAGTTTTTTGGTTGCCTTTTTCGGCTTGTGTAGTTTTTTACTCCTACTGCTTTTGCACAAAACTGGCTAGACTGTGCCAGTCAGGGGGTTTTATACTGCAGGGAGGAGCCACTGTGCTTGTTTTGATTGCTTAGTGTCACCTCCTAGTGGCAGAATAGCATAACCCATCTTCCTGTGTCCCTAATGAGAGGCTAAGAGAAAAGGAATTTACGGTGAGTACACAAAATTCTCCTTTCCTTGCACAATCGCTGCAGGAGCTCGGCACAGCTGCCAGCCAAGCTCCTGCAGTCACAACCTGGGCCAGGGTGTGTGCAGACCACACTGATTAACCCTCTAGATGCTGCAATCTATAGAGATCGCAGAATCTAGAAGGCTGTTAGAGGGAGTGAGCTCCCTACCTTACTCCATCGTGTCCCCATGATAAAATTACAAGGATCTGGTGGTTGCCATGGCACCTGGAGGTCACACCAATGACCTCCTGGGTGCCAGGTATGGTGACCTGTTAGGGCCAGATTGCACTGACAAGCTCTGTCAGTGTAATCAGGCTGTTCTCACGTATTGCAATACATGAGATAACCATTGGAATATTTACCAGGCTATTTGCGCTCCTGGAGGTTTATGATCCAAAATTTCTTATTATCCCAAAAAAAATTTCTCAAGAAAAGCACATACAATGCATTTCGACAGTTAAAATGTCTACCTCTGGTATATTGTTAGTCTGATGGTACCTTCACACGCCGCAATATCGACTGGCAATCCTAAAGGCGATATGTCACTCCGGAGTAATCACCATGAAGTTGCCTCACAGTTGCGGCGTGTGATTGGGGAATTTCGCGGCGATAAATCGCCTCTCGCCTCTCGCCTGATTCCTAAGCACTGCTCTCAAATCAGCCTCAATCATGAAGGTGATATTTCCGTGTTGTGGCATGTGATAGGGCAATAGTGATGGAATCAGGGTCGCCTATGATTTTCCGTAGGCATGCCACAGCGTGCTGTAGTCCACGCCACATGTAAACTGATTGGTGTGGGCTACTGTGTTCCCATTGGCTATCAATTGACACCGCGCCATATTTGAAGAAGTGTCCGTCCCACGCCACACAATGGCAATGGCGTCATGTATTAGCCAGCCTACCAGAGCAGGCTGACCAATCGTAACGCTGTTGCGTTGTCCAATGAGCGCGTATGGGGCGCGGTGTAAACCACTGCGGCACACCTATCTCTTCGCCACGCTGAGCACGTACACCCACATTGCCTTTGAAATTGTGGCGTGTGAACCAGGGATGGGATTAGGCAGGATTGCTTCCGCTGTACGTGAGGCGATTTCCAGAGCATCGCATTACTTTTAGGGCGCAATTGCAGCGTGTGATGCCGCCATCGGCGATCTGAGGCGAGCATGAAAAACGTGCACGCGCACGTTAGATTGCCTCATATCGCCAGGCGTTATAGCGGCGTGTGAAGGTACCATAACACTATACCTGAGGAAGATATTTTGGATAATGAGACATTTTGGAACATAAACCTGCTGAGCGCAAATAGCCTGGTAAAAATTCCAATGGATACCTACACCTATGGTAACTCCTTCTGAGTTACATACTAGCTACCAGGGATTTTCAGCATACCAACTACAGAGGAAATCTACTCCTGGATACCTAATGGTCCCAAGTGACCTATATAAAAGATAACAAGACCTAAAAAAGGTGAGTGCCAACTATATCTACCTACGATCTAATCTTACATTTACATTTAGATCGGTGCGCTGTCTTCCTTTCCTTCTACCAAATACATGAGATAAGTGATCAAAAATATAAAAGTTAGTATAGTCACCGCATCCGTAACGACCCCCTCTATATAAAAACGAAGGCTTAGGGTGATCTTATTACAATGTACAAATATATGAGGTGACAGTACGAAGACAAGATCTTTTTACACTTAGGCCTGAAACGGCAACATTAAGGCATCCTCTTTGTCTGTAGGAAAGAAGGTTTAATCATAATCACAGACGTGGATTCTTTACTGTAAGAGCAGTGAGACTATGGAACTCTGTGCTGTATGACGTTAATGAGTGATTCACTACTAACATTTAAGAATGGCCTGGATGCCTTTCTTGAAAAATACAAAAGTACAGGTTATGTACATTATCCAGGGAACTAGTCTGATTGTCGTATGTGGAGTCAGGAAGGAATTTTTTTCCTTAATGTGGAGCTTACTGCTTGGCACATGGGTTTGTTTTTTTTTGCCTTCCTCTCGATCAACATTTTAAGGCCACTTTACACACACAGATATCTGTGACCAACTTCTGAACAGACTGAACAGATCTCTCCTTGCAATGAAATCATGAACACATTGTTCCATTTTGTGGCTGTGTACAAAATGGAGCAATGTGTCCATGATTTCACTGCAACCAGAGATCTGTTCAGAAGTTGGTCACAGATATCTGTGTGTGTAACGTGGCCTTTAGGCTATGAGTTAAACTAGATGGACTTAAAGTCTTCCTTCAACCTTATAAACTATGAAACTATATGTCCCACTATTTAATTCCTACAGGGAACACCATAAAAAAATGGCAAGAAATCATGCTTTTTCATCATACCTCTGAAATAAAAGTGGAATAAAACTCAAATGTAAATAAAAATAGTACCACTGTAAACATCATTTGTCCCAAAAAAACAAGCCACCACTCAACTCCGACAGCAGAAAAATAATAAAACTATGACCCTTATGACCCTCAGAACACAGTGAAAAAGCGACAAATCATAAAAAAATAATATAAATGTGTTATTGCTGTGTTCTCGTACTGAGCAGAAGAATAAAAATGTCTCACCATCACTATTATCGCATGGCAAATGGCATAAAAGAAAACTCCAAATAAACAATTTTTGAATTGCTGGTTTTTGGTCCTTCTTCCCTCAAAAACTAGAATAAAAAGCGATCATAAAATAATATGTGCCTGAAAATGGTACCAATAAAAATTTAAACTCGTCCCGCAAAAAACAAACCCTCAACACACTCTATCAGCAGAAATATAAAAAAGATTTAGTCCTCCTGAAGTAAAGAAAGCCCAAGAGGAGAATAGGTATCCCCACAGCAAGGTCCTCATTGTCGGTTGTGGAGTAGCATCCTGAGAGGGAGAAGGAGAAAGAGCGGCAGGTTCAGCTCCAGGCAGAACTTACCCCAATTACTGCACACACTAACAGAGGAGGCCTCACAACTCTCCAAGGTGGACGTCCCAAACTGCACCGATAGCCTGGTTACCCTTCTGGACCGTGCATGTTACCGGACATCAGTAACAAGGTACCGAAACAGAGACTATTGTGTGTGTGTGTGCCTGCTTCACTGCCGCCGCCTGCAGCGTTCACAACAGAACCGCTACTACTACTCACCTCATCCATCCCGCTGCCCTGAGGTAAAGCTCCACCTGGGGGGAGCTGTACTACCAAAGCTGCATTCCTATCACCTCAGCGGCCAGCCCCAGCGCTGGTAACCCTATTACCAGGTACCCAGGTGGCATCACGTTACAAATCCCCCGTCATCATCAACCCCACCCCCGCCACTGAGGGTCCAGGGCACAGACCAGCCGTGATCCCCACTGAAGTAACCACCTGTCCCAGTATCCGAGTACCCCTACCCTGTTGACTGACTCAGTTCCTTTGTGAAAATGCAAAATTTGGAGGAAAAACAACATTTTTGTTGGAAAAAAGCGATTGTTTTTATTGTCGTGGCTTAACATTATAAAGTTCTGTGAAGCACCAATGTGTTCAAGGTGCTCACCACACCACTAGACACATTAACTGAGTGGTGTAGTTTCCAAAATAGTGACACTTTTGGAGGGTTTCTCCTATATTGGAACCGTTGCAGCTTTGCAAATGTAACATAGTATCTACAATCTCTTCCAAAAATCAAATGGTGTTCCTTCCCTTCTGATCCCTGCCTTGTGCCCAAACAGTAATTTTCCACCAAATATGTGGTATTGTCGTACTAAGGAGAAATTGCACAATAAATTACATGGTGTAATTTTTGTTGGAAAATAGTGATTTTTTTATTTTTCATAGTTCTTTTGTTAGAAAATTCTGAGAAGAACCTGGGGGTTCAAGGTGCTTACCACACATAAATTCCTTGAGGGGTTCAGTGTCCAAAATGGGGTCACTTGTGAGGGAGCTTCACTGTTTAGGCACATCAGGGACTCTCCAAATGCGACATGGTATCAGCTTACGATTCCAGCTAATTTTGAATTCCAAAAGTCAAATTGTGCTCCTTCCCTACTAAGCCCTGCCATGCACCTAAACATTTGTTTTTCGCCATATTTTGAGTATCTGTACTTAGGAGAAATTGCACAATAATGTCCATGGTGCAATTTCCCTTGCTACCCTTGTGACATTGCAAAATTTTGAAATAAAACAACATTTTTGTGGGAAAAAAGACATTTTCTATTTTCATGGCTCTTAGTTATTGGGGTCACTTGTATGGGGTTTCCACTGTTTAGGTACATCAGGTGCTCCCCTAATGTGACTTGGTGTCAGCTAACGATCCCAGGCAATCTTGAGTTTCAAAAGAAAAATATTGCTCCTTCCGTTCCAAGCCCTGCCATGCGCCCAAACAGTGGTTTTCTATCACATGTGGGGTATCGGCATACTCAGGACAAATTGCACAACAAATTATATGAAGCATTTTTTCCTGTTTAAAAATGCTTTATTTGAGGATAAAGTAACATTTTTGTGGCAAAAAGTAAAATTTACATTTTTTTCCTTCCACATTGCTTTAGTTCCTGTGAAGCACCTGAAGAGTTCATAATCTTCTTGAATGTGGTTTTGAGCAGTCTGAGGGGTGCAGTTTTTGGAATTGCATCATTTTGGGGTGTTTTCTGTCATGCAGGCCCCTCAAAGTCACTTCTAATGGGATGAGGTCCCTAAAAAAGTGGCTTTGTAAATTTTGTTGGAAAAATAGAAATTGCAAATAACTTCCTAACAAAAAAAAAATGTTTCCAAAATTGTGCTGATGTAGACATGTGGGAAATGTTATTTATTAACTCTGCTGTGCTTTTTAAATATTATTTATGTGTTCATAATATATGCACTTCGCCCTTTAAATGTATAATATAATGAGACCGATCTGTTATAATATTGTAATATTTATGCTTCACATATGTTCACTGCTTGGAAAAGGCTAGCATGCTGGAATGTCGCCACGCCATTTGAACTATTAAAGTCCACATTTTCTTTATTTTTTGTGTGCTTTCTTTTTCATTCTATCTTCTATACCAATCATCATTGGATTTAATGTTGGGAAAACTTTGCACTACATTTATTTGAGGTAAATGGTGCTTCTAAGGTACACAGAGGTGAGAGAGTGGAGATGTGGACCGACTAGACCACCAAAGCGGAGGCTGACCCGAAGATAGGAACAGGCAGGAAATGCAGATAAGGTAATGCAGAGTCTTTAATGTGGTAAGCTTGCTAATACAGACCAGATGGTGCACAAGACAAGTTTACAGAAAATGAGGAGCAAGCACGAAGCTCAGAGTAGCAAGGTACCTGCCAATGGTCCAAGAGTCAAGGTGCAGGAACTGGGGTGGAGGCTCCCAGGCCGATGGGACTAGCACACGGACATGGTTAAGCTCTGGACTGGCAAGCGAAATAGAAGTAGCCTCTCCGTGCTAGTCTGAGGGGGAAATTAAGGTGCGTGATGGGCACCAACCTCCTAGCCCCAGGGAGGTCGGTCACGCAGCATGGGGCATGACAGTGTTTTTCCTATCTTTTGCTCTATACAGTATATTTGTCTATATATAAATCTATCTAACCATCCAATCTAAGGCTACGTTCACACGCGGTGTTCATTTGGCAGTGGCACTTTTTTGCGCGACTGCATGCCGAAGTCATGCTTTTCCCGAGGCCATTTTAACATGTAGCCAATGGGAAAAGCGTGCCGAAAAAAGTGCAAAGAATTGACATTTCAATTTTTTTGCACGCTTGCTTTAGCAGTGAAAGCGCGCACAAATACATGGCCAAATGCAGCATCTGCATGCATTTCAGCAAAAGCCATGGCTTTTGCTGGAAGGCTTATCCAGCTTTCTTTTGCACTACTTTTACGCGAGCGCTCAAAAGAACTGCGTAAAAGCAGGAATACGTGGCAATTACGCCACGTGTAAACATAGCTTTAAGCTCTCTTAGTCACTGGGTTGACTGCTGCTGCAAGATCCAATGGCTATTTTGCCTGGAAACCTTCAATAAACATTTAAGGGAGACTTGAAGGTTTCTGGAGTTTACATGTACTGGGACGTGTGGAGACTATGAACTCCTCCCAAAGTTCACAGCCTCCAGGTGTCCCAACAGCTGGAAAAGCGACACGATTAAAAACTCCATGAAAGACTCCCATAAAGTCACTGGGTTGAAAGCTGCTGCAAGACCCAGTGGCTGTGAACGTAGGTAGCCATAAAGGTTACCAGACTTCACAGCCACCAGGTCTTCAGGTGGCTGGTTTGCCTGGAAACCATAAATGAACATTTACAGGAGACTTGAAGGTCTTGGAGCTGGAAACTCCATGAACCTTCAAAGTATTCCTTAAATTCTCTTTTAGACTTCCTCACAGCTGCTAAACTGTTGGCATGTGCTGCCACCATGATATACACTCTCACAGCTGGCACTGATTTCACTTGAGGTCACAGCTGGTGGCTAACACAGCAGGTATTGTGTGAACCACCAGAAATGACCTCAGGTGAACTCAGTGATGGACTGCGCTGTGACAAGCACTCTGACAGTATGCATTGAGTTCATTTCAGGTCACAGCTAGCGGCTCACACAGCAGTATTGTGTGAACTGCCAGAAGTGACCTCAAATCAACTCAGTGCGGG
This sequence comes from Allobates femoralis, assembly GCA_033576535.1. Classification (NCBI taxonomy): domain Eukaryota; kingdom Metazoa; phylum Chordata; class Amphibia; order Anura; family Aromobatidae; genus Allobates; species Allobates femoralis. The sequence goes on from JARQOC010000003.1 coordinate 618,323,521, forward strand.
ACTGTTGGACTGTGCTGTAACAAGCACTCCAATAGTCCGGCATTGAGTTCAGTTTACGTCACTATGGCAGCTCCCTTTCACGTACGGACAGGTAAAATATCCATTACATGGCGCTAGACAAACGGATAGTGGGATTTAAAAAGGGGAAGGAGGGCCTTAATAATAGGAAGCAGGGAATGTTGACACCTCCTGACAGTAGCTTGTGCCTGTCACTTAACCCTGCTCCCTATTGTGGGACATCGTGTATAGATTGCATCAGACCTGAGGGAGTGTTTTGGGTCTAAATCAATTGGTGAAAGAGTATTTTTTTTTTTAATTTAAAATAAAAGGAGTTTTGTGTGTTTGTGTTTTTTTTCTTGTTACTTACAGGGTTGGTAATGGGGTGTCTTATAGACACCTCCTCCATCACCAACCCAGGGCTTGGTCACAGCCATGATTTTTGACAAATCACAGCTGTCATCAACCCTTACATTACCCTGATTGCCAACGCATCAGGGCAATCAGGATAAGCCAGGTAAGTGCCATAGTTGGAGCATCTAATGGATGCTACAATAGTGGGGCAGCTGTGGGCTGATATTTTGAAGCTGGGGGTCCAATAATCATGGGCCTCCCCAGTTTGAGAATACTAGGTCCCAGCTGTCCGCTTTATCTGTGGTGGGTTATCAAAAATGGAGGGGCCCCCACCATTTTTTATTATTTATTTAAATAATGAAAAAATAAAACGAGTTGGGGAACCTCTTTTTGTGATAACCAGCTTAGATAAAGGGCACAGCTAGGTCTGTAGCTCACAGCTGTCTACATTACATGCACTGGTTATCACAAGCCAGGGAGCTGCATGTCTTTTTTTTTTTGCTTTCACTGAGCCTGTCACAGCAGGCAACTGTGGGTCAGAAATGCAAGCGGTCACCTTCTCCATGCTGTTTCGATTTAGTTTCTGCCTTTTTACATCCCTGCCAAACCTTCTTATTGAGTCTGGTAGATATTTACTCACGTTTCCCACTGACTTGCATTGGGTACATTATTTGTAACGAATACACAAATATTAAAAAATATTTGGCACCAATAATTTGAACCCGAATATTTCAATAGTCGCCCATAACTAAAATCTATGTCTTTAATCTACAAAATAGAAAAAGATAAAGGGGTTAGAAAAAAAACCCAGAAACAATGTTATTGTAGCAGTCCAGGTTTAAAGTCTAGCCTGTTTAATAGCAGAATTACAAGCCATTAATTTATCCATGCGTAGTAGACACTTTTTCTACTACATTCATTAAAGGGAACCTGTCATCTGATCCATGCTTCCCAATGGGCAGCAAAAATCAGAGTTTGGCCGTATGATTGCAGCCAGGTATATTTTTCTCTGAAACTCTCTTTTCAGAGAAATTAAATTATAGAGTTGTGGCCAGAGACATTAACCGGAGAAGAAAATAGTCCGGCATGGAAATCACATGATATAGTTTAAAATAAGTAACCTTGCAAAAATAAACATGCCTGATCATTCTTAATGAAATCAATTTCCTTTATATTTGCTAATACTTGTCACTATATATCTGATTGGTAACATTATTACCATGCAGCAGAGATGTACTTGTTTATTATATGGTCTGAAGGGCCCTCTAGTGATAAAAAGTAAATATATAGATGATTTAACACAATGGAAATTAACAGATTTTTCAGAATTTACTTCCATGTTAACTGTGAATCACCTGACAAAGCAAGAGTTGTAAGGTTATCCATCAGATGCCTCAACGTATACAGGTGAGTTCACATTAGGCAGATTTTCCTGTAACTTTGCATTTTAGAGATACAATCTGCTTTTAAAATCTGCAACATCAATACACAGAACGTACTCTTCAAATGTATACTGTGTAGGGTATGGATTACATTTTGTAAAATCTCAAATACACTACAACTATTGTAGTCAACAATAAGTAAAAAAGGCTGCAGGAGAAAGACATAAAACATGTTACAGACAAATGTATAAATAAAGGATTTAAAGGATTTTAATTATATGTATTGTAATAAGCAGTAGATTTTCTGGCCTGTACAAAGAGACTCCATACATCCAAAAAGGTAGGAATATGATTCACTGTGGAGATGAGCGGGTTGACTTTTAGGCCGGTCTTCCACTTATGAGAGCAATGTGAATAACTAGAACATGTCTCACATCGCATCACCCAGCATGGTTGCAGACTCTCCAGACAGGAACATGTCAGTTGCATGTATTTCTATGCATTTCTCGCATTGCTCTCGCAAGTCGAACCCTGCCCTTGGTCAAATCTTCTGAAAGCCTCTGGTACCTGTGTGGTGCCCCACCGGGTAGGCCACCACCAGAGGTACTGCAGTCCTCCATTAGAGGAGAGTTGTGCCTCTGGTCTCCAGGTACTGGGATGGTGCAGTTGAGCTTCACACACACACACAACACTTAGGACCCTGGGACGGTGGGTCGACCCAGAGGGAGGACCCAAGCATAGCTGGGAGAAAAAGTGTAGACTTAAAAAATGGGAGAAGGAGAGACATCGGACATAAAGGAGTGGAAGTCAGGAGTGAAGGAGCGGTGTGGCGCCGGCTCCCGCGGGCTAGAGCATGACCACAATCGCCCCGGGAGGGAAAGACCAACAGGTGTAGAGGAGGAAAGAAGCCCTTGGGGTACGGAACGAGACGTAGATCCCCGAATGCCCGTATCTGGCGAGACAGAGGGGCTGGTGGACGACACAGGCACCCGGCCCTCAACACGGCGCAGATGCTTCAAGCCCAAACCGTTCAACCGGAGGCCCCAAGCTTCTAATGGGAGCTGTGACCAAACACCCGACAGAATTTGGAGAAGGCGGCCGAACTAGGGAGCAGTGCCTGGAAGGGGGTACAACTGAGCACCCGTGGCTGTCGGTACCTGAGCTCTGTGCTGCGGAGGCGCTGAGAGAAGTGGCAAGACTATCTTACAGCACTGACGGACCACTAGAGACAGAAACACCTAGTGAGAGAGGAAGGAACACCAACCGAGGCTCGACTGCACTGACCCGGTTCTGGAGACAAAGCTGAAACGGAGGTTGGAAAGGGAAGCACCCGGCGGCCATGCTGAGACCACTGAGTAAAAGTAACAGAACTCCAGCTGTGGTGTGTGAGACTTTCTTTAGCGGCGACCACCGGCCACAGAGGCCGCATAAGACACCGGGGTGCTGATGACCTAATAACCATCTGCCAAGGTACAAACTGACGCCTCTATCCTACTGCCCTGGGGACTGCGCGGAACCATCCAAGCTGACTGTCCCTTCACAGAGGTTCTGAAGCAACAGCGGCCGTCTTGACTGCATACTGCAGGTGGCGTCACGCAGAAGTGTATCTAGGTTTTCTGGCACCCAGGGCAAGACTTTAGTTTGGCGCCCCCCCCCCAGAGGTCTGAGTAATCGTCATGTGACTGATCATTCATATATGATTTACTCACTTACAGTCATGTGCCAACAAGCTGCTCTACCTAATTCTTTCAATGAAAAGAAAGTATATTACACGCTGTTAGGATTGGGCTACAGGGCTTAGTGCTTAATCAGTACACATATACATCCATATAACCCCCATCACTATAGAAACACAGCATCACAACCCTCCTCAGTGCAGAAATTCATCAGAACCAACATCAGGAAATGGTAAAACAATTGTAATGTCAGGTCAGACCCAAACACATTTGTGCTGCATGAACCTACAACTCCTACTACTTCCTTGACAATGGTAAGGAGTTACTGGGAGTTGTTGTTACCAGTCACCATGAGATCATACAGGAACTACAGTACTGATGAGATGTAGTCAGTATCATAAATACAGTAATCATTTACATTCAGGTACCTTATAGATTACTTTGTCTCTGATTAGGGTCATCTTTTTCTTTTCTTTATTTTGTCCGGACACCATAATGACTTTTCACATCCACAGCTCGTCTCTGGAGACGTCCATCTTCTCCAGTCTTCAGCACATCCCGACACGATATCCTTAAAAATAGCAAAATTATCCAAATTCTCATGAGTAAAATTATCTGCCCTATACTCTGTCCTGTAATAAATAATTGCTCCTCCTCACTATTCCCTGCACAAAATATGATTTACACTCTGTTCCTCTTCTGGCGCATGCCCTCCACACTGCCCCCTCATCACACTGCCCTCTCCTTTCCATACTGGGCTCCCTAGTCACACGGTCTTCTACACTGCGTCCCCCTATACTGCTCAGTTTATACTGTTCTGCCTCAAACCCGATCTCCTCCTCACTCCACATACTGTGTTGGCAGCCATCCCCCTCAGACTTTTTTTTGTGTCCACACTCTTCCCCTTCATTCCACATACCAAAGCGCAGCCATCCCCCTCTCTCTCCATATACTGTGCCGCAGACATCCCCCCTCACCTTACTGTGCCACAGCCATCCCCTCTCACCATACTGTGCGGCAGCCATTCCCCCTCACCATACTGTGCCACAGCCATCCCCCTCACTCACCATACTGTGCCGCAGCGATCCCCACACGATAATGTGCCGCAGCCATCCCCCCTCACTCACCATAGTGTGCCACAGCCATCCCCCCTCACCATACTGTGCCGCAGCCATCCCCACTCACTCACCATACTGTGCTGCATCCATCCCCCTCACTCACCATACTATGCCGCAGCCATCCCCCATCACCATACTGTGCCGCAGCCAGCCCCCTCACCATTCTGTGCTGCAGCCATCCCCCTCACTCACCATACTTTGCCGCAGCCATCCTCACTCACCTTACTGTGCCGCAGCCATCCCCCCTCACCATACTGTGCCGCAGCCGTTACCACTCACTCACCATACTGTGCCGCAGCAATCGCCCTCACTCACCATACTGTGCCGCAGCTATCCCCATTCACTCAGCATACTGTGCTGCAGCCACCTTCCTCACACCTCATACTGTGTCCACACTGATCCCCCTTCAGTCTTTTATACTGGATCCTTAAATTTACACCCTAGGTTAGATATACTCGCCCAACTCTCTCCCCCAAGGTTTGGTTCAAATATACTCCCTTCATCCTCTATCCACAGTTTGGTTCACATATATTTCTAACAACCCTCTCCCCACGCTCGGTTTGGCTCACAGTCTTCCCCCCCACCTTGGCATTCTCCCGCACCCTCTATCCCCGGTTTGGCTCTTATTCCCCCCTTCCCTCCCAGTTTGGCTCACTTATCGCCCCTCTCCCTCCAGTTTGGCTCTAATCCCCCCTCCCCCCAGCTGTACGCACCATTAGGGTGTAGCTTGGAGAAGATCCTGCAACCTAACCTTGGAGACTGTCGAACAATTCTGGTATAAGTAGTAGTGGGTATTTGTTCTTGACTGTGATTTGGGCGATACCCCTATAATTAATACATAATAAAAGAATCCAGCTGCTGACAGTGAGGAGGTCTTTTGGTAAGGTCAATGATGTCTAACATATGTCTAATCATGCATGCTTAGACGTCTGTTAATCATTGAAAGGCAGCTGCAACTGGATCAAATACATCCTGTTGTCATTCTGTTCTTTTCTGGACAGTGTTAATCAATGAAAGAAGATGAAAAGGGAGTAAATATCCAGATCCCGCACAATTAAATAGGAAGGAGGTTCTTCTTATAAAAATATGTTTTATTTAAAAAAAAAATGTAAATTGTAAAATGGAACTCATGTGTTTTAATTTTACAATTCAATTTTGTTTTTAAATAAAACAATGGTTTTACAAGAAGAACCTCCTTTATATTTATTTGTGGGAGCTGGTATAGTTGCTTTTACTCTTTATTCAAACAACTGGGAGGCGGCCCAGGCTTAATCTATGCCTTACTTCTTGGCTGATACATCCATCTGGACTGGTGAGTTGATGACGGTTTATACTTTTTATCATAATTAATCACTGAAACTTAGTTCTGCCCTCATCAATGGCATCCTCTTGACATCTCATCCTTTTCTGCAATTTCAAATCACAAAAACAAAGATGGATCTGTGAATACAAACTCATTCAAAACTTTGATGCTGTTCGAACAGGTTTAAATCTATCAAAAGGATTTATGACTTCTTTACAACATCTAAAGAAAAATATTAAAATCTGAGATTTTTCTATCTACTGGCTAACACGGTACAAACAACATTTTTTACAACATCTGAGGAATGTTTTCCAGAGACAGTGGAGGCACCAGGTTCACATATAAATTTGGGCCATAAAACCTTCTTGCCACGAAGCCTAATTAATGATCTTCTCAAGGTTCTGTTTGTTTTTTGTTTGTTTTTTATATGTCCATTTATTTTAACTTGTATCTGTTCTAATTGGGTATATATTTCTGTTTCTTTAAATGCTTTGTCATACCAAGCCTGATGAAGAGACTGAGAAGTCTCGCAACTCGCCTTGTAACATCAATTATTTTATTTTTGTTAGCCATTAAAAGGTATCACAACTACAAGATTATTATTTTGTTTCTGCCACTGAGAGCAATCAAATTTTTTTTTTAACTGGCTAGCACTGTATGGCACCCCAGAGTCCGGATACCACAATGTCATTATCTCCCCTGGGGGGTAGTGTCTTATCTGAGAGCAACAGAGGATATTCACACCAGGCAAACCCAAAGCACATAACACCTTTCTGCCTCCAGGCCTGAAGGAGAGCTCTAAAGCCCGGGTTCAGGGTAGCTCCCCTATAAATTCTTGTCTGGGGCAGAGTTCAGTTCCTAGGAGGACTGAGGAAGACATCCTCTGGACTGGAGTTATGCTAAGCTCGTCCCAGGAGAGCTAGACTTAGCTTGAGTGACCAGTAGGCAAGGGTCTGAGGAAGTCGAGGAGAGCTTGAGGGGTAGAGCGTGTGAGCTCACACCAGAGGAGTAAGCACCAAGAAACGGGACACCGGAGTCCGAGGCTGTACAGGGCCTAACATCCCGGCAGCCAATACTGGAAGATGGTGGATTCCAAGTCCCCCATCCACACCAAAGTGCCCGGAGGCACAGCAGCGTGAAGAGCCCAGGAGCAGCCGCCACTGAAGTGGGGCTGGAGAAGGACTCGAGCTGCCTGTCATACGGCACACTGCAGGAGAGAGAGGGCCGAAGCTCAGCTTAAGCAGCCGCAGGGACCGCTAAGAGAGCACAGCAGGGAGGCCTCAAACTTTCCAGGTGAGAAAAACCCCGAGTTGCTCCCAGGTTGCCGGATTCCAGCAATATCATCTGTCCTTGTGCCGGTATCACCAGTAAAGGACTTGAGAAACCAACAAACCGTGAGTCTGTCAGTTACTTTGCACCCTCCATCCTGCATCCTACACCCTTTCATATCTACTGCCTTGGGGATCCGCTCCACCCGTGGGCAGCTACGACATCATAGCTGCCCATCCATCGTCCCCAGAGGTTCTGCAGCAGCGGCCACTAATAGCCACAAACCACGGGTGGCTTCACAAATACTACTCGCTTTAAACTACCCTATTCCCAAAAACTTTTGAAGGTGAACCCAGGGTCACGGAGCTGGGTCTTGACCCCTGTGACTCCCCAGAAGCACTGCAGTCCAGTTCAGAGTACCCCACTGCCCTGGGGCATGTCAATGGTACTAAACCTTTTTTCTTCTAATCCTTATTTGTATACTGTTAGGTATTGCAACAAAGCTCCACTTTCATTAGCATCCTTTTCTTACTTTGTCTGATTCCAGAGCCCAGATTGGTAGCAACAGACTGGAAGCAAATGCTTTAAAGACAGCAAAGGGTTATGTGACCCACACACAGATGCACTCATTCAAGAGGTGCTGGTAATAAAATTATATTAGACTGGTGAGGTTAGTGTAACACTCACAGGTGAGCATCTGGGAGTGGACCCACTGGGCTGTGGCACCAATCACCACCCAAAGGAACAGCCTGGGTGACTAAGGAGTTTTCACTAGAGTCTCAGGTGCTGAGGTAGGCTGTTGCTGGTAGGTATCCACCAGCTGAAGCCTAGGGAGTCTCAGTACATCAATCAGCTGACTGGAGTGGTTGAGCTCACATGGACTGAGTCTCTGAGTAGAAGCGACCTGGTCAGCTGGTGCTTGTATACAGTGGCAAAGTAGATGCAGACAGGGGCAGACTGGTAGATGGTGGCACAGCAGATGCTGACAGGGGCAGACTGGTAGATGGCTGTACAGCAGATGCAGGTAGGTACTAGGACAAGACACGGGTTAGCGGACACGGCTACGGGTATTTTGACATGGGTACAGAGTATAAGAAAAGGACCTGAGAACTAGCAACGTGTCTCTAGGGAATAGACTGCATTGCTCAGACAGCTCCCATAGGGAAAAGGTGCCCGTGCTTCTCAAATGTAGGCTGAGTAGCACTTCCAGGTAGGGTGCACATGGCCTAAGTGGTTACCCAAAAGGCCTGCTGCACAGATGTCTTGCCTATGAGCAGGAGGCAGGAGATGGAACCGTGCAGATGCCATGGGCCCGTCAGAAGAGTGAATACGCAACAGCTGCCAGTCTCCCTGCTGTGGAGACACCGATGCCGTGGCGATGGGCAATACAGTTAGGATGAGTTAGGACTTGTGAAATGGGGTCAAATCTTAGTGGCAAACCCTTTAAGATTACATTGATTAAGGATTTTCATCATCTGAAACGCTGTTCTTTCTATTGCATTGATGCCTATATTTTACCTTTCATGCACCATAGAAAAGGGAATTTGCAGGGGAACAGGGGAAGACAGGGGAAGTGCAGGCTCTAAGTGTAGTATATTAGCAGGCAGTAAGTTTCAAAGGTTAAAAGCACTCACCACATAGAGGTCCTGAATTTTGCATATAAATCCACTGTCCACGGACCACGGAGGCTGTAAATTCTCTCTTCAGTTTGCTGCACAACCTCGACACGATATATGAGCACCAAGATGTGCTACTATAGACAATATAGGGAAGAATACCTGACCCATACCAAAAGACCAAAAGTCAAAACGCGTTGTTTGATCGTTTGTTCTGAGTACAAATAAAGAAATAATCAAAGTTGAATTGCAAACAAATCCTCTACTCCCAGGAGCACAATATACTTGGCATTTGAAATTCTCTATATTTTACCTTTGAATGGACTTTCAATACATTTCTATTCTATCCACACACCGTGAAGCTGCATTTTCGTCCTCTCAAGACTTTTTGCATATTTACCATTTACAGGCGTGCAGGTTTGAGGGTGAGCTGGATTTTTGTCTGTATTCCCAAGGCTACAAAATCAATAACTAATAGCAAACATTAAAGAACACAATAGTTCAGAAATAACAGTAGTCCATGTTATATTAGAACATTTTAAGAAAGCAAGGGGATCGTTTTTATCACTTTTACAGCATGCCATGTTTACCTTGTAAAAATAACTTTTCATTCCGGTATGAACCACTTTCAGAATGAGTCATTTAGTAACACTCACCTGTTTTAACTACATCAGATACTTATGCTAACATTACCTAAGAGCAAGAGTTTACCTTTTACAGATAAAACAGCATGGTACGTATCTAAACGTTATAGCAAACAATTATAACAACTGCACCTAATAGTAAGGAAAGAGGAACTTTAAATTAAAATATGTTATGCGTTAAGGTATTTCTGTCCACAAATCCTATAATGGTAAGCAGCTTCTTTATTGCCACAAAGATCCTCCCAACAAGGACTACATAAGTAACCAGATCCATATTTAGATTTTACAATGCAATATAACATGAATCTGTAGAACCGGTTTCAAATATGACCTATAATAATTAGGGATGAGCGAGTATGCTTTTGACTACTCGGTACTTGCACGAATATTTTGGTACTCGGGGTACTCGGCGAGTACCGAGTAATCCCGCATACTCTTGCTATGCTCGTGGTCCATCTCCCCACATGTTCACGCTCTTTACAGAGCCAGCCCACATGCAGGGATTGGCTGACAGACACTGTAATGCCACAGCCATGTTGGTTGTGGCATTACAGTGATTGGCTGGCCGCACAGCGTGACCAAGTCTTTATAATACCTAACCGCGCTGTGCTCGTCACTCTGCTCCACAGACAGGCAGCGTAGGGAGAGGTGCTGCTGATTCAGGGACAGATATGTGGCCTTTCAGCTAGTGTAAGTGCAGGGCGGCTAATCTAATACCACAACAGTCCTTCTGAGGACTAATACAGCTGTATACAGGCAGGCAGGGAGGCAGGGTATATAGCAAACTTCTTGTGCTAGTATACCAGCCTGCATCACACTGGGGCTGGTGGACAGGCTGGAAATCTCTAAAACAGTCTTTTTAAGGATTAATTTAGCTCTCTATAGCCAGTAAGGGGTTAGCTCCAATTAGTATACGCCAAAACACTGTATACTCGTCAGCGTTTGTGTCTGACTGTTCCAGCTGCCGGGATTAAACTGTTCTAATCTGTAATCTCAGTGTGCAGCTAAAAAACAATTCTTGTCTGCATTCATTTAGCATCTAAGTGCGGCAGGAGGGGCTTGTAGCTCCAAGTAGCTATACGCCAAAACACTGTATACGCGTCAGCCTTCCAGCTGCTGGGATTAAACCGCTCTAATCTGTAATCTCAGTGTGCAACTAAAAACCAACTCTTGTCTGCATTCATTTACCATCTTAGTGTGGCAGGAGTGGCTTGTAGCGCCAAGTAGTATACGCCAAAACACTGTATACGCATCATTTACGCATAGATAAAGTAATGGCACTCACCGGTGAAGTTATGTGGTGTTTATTACAGTTAGACTGAACTGGTGCAGGGAGGGGGTACCTGAGAGGACGACGCACCGTTTCGCGCACTTCTTGCGCTTCCAGGGTCAAAAGCCGTGTGCTAGCAGGGGGCCTCTGTATAATGAAGGGGGGGACCGTGTGCCAGCAGGGGGCCTTTGTATACCGATGGGGGTTCGTGTGCCAGCAGGGGGGCCCTGTATATTTATACATAAATTTAAATGGAAATAAAAACCACTGTTGCCAGATATTACATGTACAATTGTTCGACAGAATTCCTTTTTAAATAGGATTTTAGCAAAAATATCGATCTTAGATTTACAAAAAATCCTTACGTGATGGAAAAAAAATGGAGGTCATTTTCGTAATCAGCACACCAAATTACATAAAAATCTGTGTAAACTTCTCTTGTATTTTACAAAAAAATCAATTTTGCAGGGTTGTGTAATGGGAACACTACACACAATCTGCTACATGCACACTACACACACAGCTCTACTACATGAAAATAAAGATACATACACAGTTCTGCTACATGCCCAATACATGCACATACTGACACACACAGCTTTGCTAAATGCACATTACATAACAGTTCTGTTACATTCACATACAGAAACACACTCTACTCTACTTACATGCACATAAAGTCACATACAGCTCCACTACATGCCCAATGCATGCACATAAAGATACACACAGCTGTGCTACAGCACATCACACTACACACCCAATATATGCACACTACACACATAGCTCTGCTACATGAACACACAGGTACCCACATAGCTCTGCTTACATGCAGATACAGATACACATACAGCTCAACTACATGCTCAATACATGCACATACAAACACACACAGCTCTGCTACATGGACACACGTTCACAACTCTGCTACATACCTGACATATGCACACTACACGCACAGCTCTCCTACATGAACATACAGATACACACAAAGCTTGGCTTAAATGCATATACAGACACATACAGCTCCACTACATGCCCAATACATGCACATACAGACACACACAGCCCTGCTATATGGCCAATACATGCAAATACAGATACACACAGCTCTGCTACATGCACTCTACATACACAGTTCTGCTACACACACAACTCTGCTTACATGCACATACAGACACATACAGCTCCATTACATGCCTAATACATGCACATACAGCCATGCAACATGGACACTACATGTACATACACAGATACAAACACAGCTTTGCTACATGCACACTACACACACAGCTCTCCTACATGCACACTACACACAGCTCTGCTACATGAACATACAGATACACACACACACAAAGCTCTGCTACATGCCCAATACATGCACATACAGACACACTCAGCTCGGCTACATGGACACTACATGTACATAAATACTCACACAGCTCTGCTACATGGACAATACATGCACATACAGACACACACAGCTTTACTACATGAACAATACACACACTATACATAAGGCTTGACAAAGGACTCTGTCCGAAAAGCATTGCCGTTAGCGACGCTCCCTGCCTTATTCAATGCTTATGGAATGTGTTTATGTACATGCTGTCAATAAGGAGCCCGATGATTATTCATAAATAAAAAGAATATTCATGCATTCAACCGCAAAAGCTGGACTGTCTCTTACTTCACCACACTATACATTACCACATTGGTGTGACGCACCCCTCCAGGGCCTTAGGATACTCGGAACAGGGTTTTGAGGCTTCATCACGGGGATCACAGGGACCGAGACCTGGCTCCGTAACCCTGGCGGTGTCATTAAAAGTTCGGTGTGGGTGGCTCACTCTTAGGGAAGGGCATCTGGAGTGGAGGGTTCATTCTGGAAGGGATAACTTGACTTGGGGACACTACAGTTCTCCTAGGGACCGATGGTTGGGAGGCAGCAATGTTCTTAAGCCCTATATGGGTAGGGCTCACCCTTAGGGCAGCTAGAGGTACCTGAGTGAGTTGGTAGATGTGTTTCAGGCACTTTTGAGCTTTTGTTAAGAAAGTTCACAGATACAGCGGGTTGCAGTCTTCAGATCTTTACTCACAGTCTTGTGTAACAGCCTACGGAGCACTGGGTTCTCAGAGGCAGGAATCCAGCTACTCCCGGGTAGGAGGATGACACATAACCGGCATCCCTTCTTTGTCCTTTCTCAGTCTCCTTACACTGCTCTTGCCACGCCCCTCCTGCCTGCGCGTCGCCACACAGAGCTCTGAGCCAGTGGCTGTGGGCTTTTCTTAGGGGTAAACTTGCAGTATCTCCCCTTAGCCTTATGGTTTCCACCTTTTCAGCAGATGTGCACGGTTGTCTACCGTGTCACCATGGAAGTACCACACAGTCTCTGGGTTGCTAGCTGAGCCTTGTATGTATTCTCCACTAGTCTTGGGGTCTTGGTGCCCCTGTTCTTCAGTCTAGTCCCTCCACTGCCTGCACTTGACAATGGATATGAGTCCCACGGGAGGAATGGTCACTGCCTGTGCCTCTGGGACCCTCTCTTCCTCCTGGAGCCACCTAGTTCTCCTTCTCTGTTCCTCAGTCTGGTCTCTGGACACTTCTCTCAAATTCTCTTCCTTCTGTGACAGGCTTTCTTTCTCTATGTTCCTCTAACTCTACCCCAGCTGCTTTCCTCTCCTTTTCTCTCTCCGCAGTAACTCTCCTCTCTGCTGTTCAACTGTCTCTCCCTCGTTCTAGATCTTTCCTGCTCTATTTATACCCTTTGTCACGTGTCCCACATCATCTACGAGTGTGCTTCCTAACTTCCCTCCTCCCAGGTGCTCCCTCTAACTACTTCCTTCACTACCCATCCCCACTACAATGGTTCCTAGTCGGGATGGGTAGTGAAGGTACTGGCACTGGTCTGTGCCCTTCTTACCCAGGAGTGGGATAGTACACCCTAACAGGGATGCAGTACCTCTGTGACAACTGGATCTGCAGGGGTGCCACAGGTGCAGAGCAGGAGAGGAGGCACTGGGAACTGCATGAACTCTGCAGAACTTGAGCAGCAGCAGTATTTTCAAAGGCTTTGATTTCAGTCATATGATCAGTCACATGACTGGAACTGAAGGTCCTTCATCCTCTGTGTAGCTCCTGGTAAGTTTTTTCTCTGCTGTGTACGAATCCATAGATCAGTGCAGAGCAAGAGAGAAGAGAGGGAAAGAGGGCAGCTGTCTGTAAGTGGGTCTCCTCACTGCTTATGCTCCCAGACAGCGACTGGGCGCCCTCACGGCTTCATGGCCCTGGCACCTGCCTGAGTATGCCAGATGCTGGTGCTGGGCCTGTTCTGAAGTTTTGCGAACATGGTGCCCTTGCAGATTTGATGCAGAAATAATTCTGCAGAAATGTCAATTGTTGCTTTGTTCGTGCAGCATATTTACACTTTAGCACTTGTGGCACACTTGCGGCAAGCCCCATGCATTGTCTATGGGGCTTGTGGTCAGGTGCAGCAAGTGCAGAAGAAAACAGCAGTCAGCTGCTTATTTTTTTTCCCCGCAAGTGCGGATGTGGATCTGCCACATCCAGCAGAACGGCACTTGCCGCACCCGACCGCAAGCCCCATAGACAATGCATGGGGCTTGCCGCAAGTGTGGCTATTAGGTAGCAGATGCTGTAAATCTGCTGGTCCTGCCGCAATTTAAAAAAAAAAGCTAATATGAAGGGGGCCTTACTCAAGTAATCCGGCATTGAGTTCAACGAGTTCACCTGATGTAAATTAACTAAATTCAGTCAAAAAAATCTGCACCAAATCTGCATCTTGTGGCAGGAAAACGTTTTTTGGTGAGTTTTTCTGCCAGGAGATGCAGACTTGGAACACAAAGGTCTGCATCATGTCTGCACCAACTCTTTAATGCGATTTTGGCATGCTTTTTTATACATTTGGGGTGGGAATATGCTGTAAGAATTGACATACTGCAGATTCATTTCCCCACCAAATTTGGGAAAAAAAGCAACATGTGTACAATATTTCAGAATTCTCATTGATTTTGCTGGCATAAGGATTTGCATGCAGTTTCGGGCACGCATTCTGGTAATCTGGAATTGAGTTTAATGAGTTCACCTAAAGTAATTTCACCGAGTTCAATGAGAGCATTCTGCACTAAATCTGCATCTCCTTGTACAATAACGCAACATTTTTTATGTGTTTTTGATGCTTTATTTGCATACTTTTTTCCATGCCTTTGGTGTGAAAATACACATAAGGATTTGCATTTAGTTTTGTGTCAAAACTGCAATATAAAACAAACTAAAAAAAACATGTCAAAGGCGTTTTGCGTTTTTGGTATTTTTTTTCGGCCAGGGGATATAGATATGGTGCAGAAATGTCTTCAACCAAATACTCAAGGTGCACATATATAATCTAATCCTGCCCATGATAAGTAAATTAGATTTGCTTTAATCCCCATGGTTTTCATTTATCCATAAAATGCAATGCAGTCTAAAAATAGGAAGGTTTTTCTAATGTCTATTAATTGATATGCCTACATTTTATTTTTATTTCAGTGCTGGAGTTGTGCTTTAAATCTAATGACGGGTTTACACGTCGCGATATCGGCGTCCAACTCCGATCCAACTCCGACAAAAAGTCACGTGGTTCGGGAGTTGAACCCGATATCGTTCGCGCGCGTTGTACGGTTTGAACGTACAACGCGATGCTGGAACGATGCCAAAAACAATATCGGAGTTGAATGAGCAGGCTATTCAACTGCCCGATATCGCATGGCCGTTGTAGCAGCATCGTACCGTGTAACAGCCCAACTACGATGTGTACTCGCACCTCACCCATTAACTCCCATGTTAAATGGTCGTTACTGGGTTGGTGGGCGTACACATCGTAGGGACGTTGTTTCCCGATATCGCAGCGTGTAAACCGCCGATGCGATATCGGGAAAAGCGCTCAAAAAATGGCGCTCCCGCGCCGTTGCCTACGATATCGCCACGATATCGGGACGTGTAAACCCACCATAAATCCTCTGCCCTCTGTTTCATAATCACCATCCTCCGTCTTCATGTGTTTCCATCATCGCTCTGGTCAGTCTCTGGTGATTTGTGACCTTTCAGCAGCTCCAGTATTTCATAGAGTGCGATGAAGATCACAAATCAGTATATCATCTTTTTTTTGGACTATACAGCTACATTCATACACAGTGTTTTTTCTGCAGAAACTGCACCAAGAACGGATCTTCACAAAGCGCAGCCTTCTGAGTGTGAATGCTGGTTTGCTATTTACTTACCTCTCTGTGCTCCCTTGGTGACCGCTGGTCATGTCCCCTCATCCCAGAGGCTGCAGTGTTCTGTGCCTCTAGGAACCCGCAGCCTGTGCATGTGACTTAGACGGCCGTCACACGGTTCAATATTTCTAACGATATCGTTTAAGTGATCTGCTTTTTGATCGCTTAAGCGATATCGCTTGTGCATCGCTGCGTGCGATCAAGCGATTTTACAATGTAAAATCGCTTGATCGTGACATCGCAGATATGAGAGCCGGAGCTCATATCAAGCGATAAACGCTTGTTCAATCTGCTTCATCGTGGTGTGTGACACCACGATGAACGATCTCCCAGCGGCAGAGCCTATGCTGGGAGATGGTATCTATGGTAAACGTCGGGTTACTAAGCGCCGTGCGGCGCCTAGTAACCCGATGTGTACCATAGTTACCAGCGATCTCGCTGCTCCACATCGCTGGTGAGTCTGTCTGTGTGACAGCTCACCAGCGATGTGAGCGATATCGTTAGCAATCGCGCGTGCACGTGATCGCTAACAATATCGCTCACGATATTGATGAGTGTGACGGCCGCCTTAGTGACATCACTCAGTCACATGGTGTAGTGGCAGGTCCTCTCACATGTTCTGTGGCCTCGGTATGAAGACATTGCTGGCGGTCACCGTGCGAGTGCGGGGCGGTGAGTAAATAGCGCATCCGAAAAGCGCAAAAACAATTGACATGCTCATTCTATTTATGGATCTGTTCTTGAACCCAAGAACGGATCCGTAAAAAGGTGCAGCGTGTAAATGCAGAATTCTGAAATGCATTTACTTGGCTGGAACAGCCAATGTCACAGCATTTTCTCAGCAATTGCAGATCCGTAAGGAACACAGCAATAACGGTGCAATAACGTACCATGTGAACATAGCGTAAGATGCACTTTTTTCCTGTAAATTTGATGAGAACGTGTGGGGTGTGTCTTGTAGTCCGGAAATATATTTGGGTGCTGTGCTGTAGGGGTCAGCAGCTTTGGAGCGGTGACAGGAGGCTGGAGCAGGCTGCAGAGGCAGACAGTGGTCATGTGGGCCCACTCATTAGGCTAATGTAATATTCACTGCATCCCCGTGTCAATGACCTCTCATCGCTGAGAGGTGGGCAATAGGAGTAGCACATATTACATTAGACTAAAAAGTGGGCCTGCGTGATCACCGGTCGCAACGGCAGCCACCGGCGTTCGTGTGTCGATATTCACTGTTTGTCATGCATCATCATTAAGCCTTAACCATTAATCCTGCGCCTAGGCAGAAGCGCTGGCAACAGCACCACTGAGTGCTCTTAACCGTTCCTATACAGTGGGATACTCCTTACAACACCCATATGATAGAGACAACCTTCTTCCCTCTACTATTGCATTAAGCAACTAAAGTGGACCTACACCTAAGAACTAAACACATTGGTACATGGACAAGCTCCTACCTATAGACAAGCTGAAGGGTCTCCATAGGTGCCATAAGGAGTAAAGCGACGCTATGAAAAAGACCACAGATTAGTGGTCGAAACTTCAGCTCCACTGTTGCACCTGTCTTTTTTGCACAAAAAAACCCCCAAAATAAACCACCAGCTTCACTTGAATTACATTGTGAGTGTGCAGTGTTCATTTGACTGTTATACGCATCGGGTCATAGAAACCCTACACTGGTACCTCGGACTACACCCCCTTGGGTGTGCACACCACTTACCTACATTTACTTGACCCTAGCCTTAGTCTACTTTTAGACTGTACTTTTTTTTTCTCTTTTGTTCTGCTGCGTTTTTAGCTTCAAAATGTTTCGGATCCGTTTTTGGCTGTGTTTTTGGATGGGTGAATTTTTTTTTACCCATAGACAACAGACGGCTCCTATAGGAAAAGAGGGTCAGAAAAACGCCAGACAAATTGGCAGAACCTTTTACATAGTTTTACATAGTTTTACATAGTTTTTAAGGTTGAAGGAAGACTTTAAGTCCATCTAGTTCAACCCATAGCCTAACATGTTGATCCAGAGGAAGGCAAAAAAAACCCATGTGGCAACACTAAGCAACACATTGGTGGAAAAAAATTCCTTCCTGACTCCAGATATGGCAATCAGACTAATTCCCTGGATAAACGCCCTATCAAAGAATCTAGTATGTATAACTGGTAATATTATAGTTTTCAAGAAAGGCATCCAGGCCCTTCTTAAATGTTAGTAGTGAGTCACTCATTACAACATCATGTGGCAGAGAGTTCCATAGTCTCACTGCTCTTACAGTAAAGAATCCGCGTCTGTGATTATGATTAAACCTTCTTTCCTCCAGACGTAGAGGATGCCCCCTTGTCCCAGTCTCAGGCCTAAGAGTAAAGAGATCATTAGAAAGGTCTCTGTACTGTCCCCTCATATATTTATACATTATTATAAGATCACCCTAAGCCTTCGTTTTTCCAAGCTAAATAACCCCAAGTTTAATAACCTGTCTTGGTATTGCAGACCCCTTAGTCCTCTAATGACTTTTGTCGCTCTTCTCTGGACCCGCTCTAGTTCAGCTATGTCTTTCTTATACACCGGAGACCAGAATTGTACACAGTATTCTAAGTGTGGTCGCACTAGTGACTTGTATAGAGGTAAAATTATGTTCTCCTCGTGAGCATCTATGCCTCTTTTAATGCATCCCATTATTTTATTTGCCTTTGCAGCAGCTGCCTGACACTGGCCACTAAATGTGAGTTTGTCATCTACCCATACACCCAGGTCTTTTTCAGTGACAGTTTTGCCCAGTGTTTTACAATTAAGCACATAATTATACCTTTTATTTCCTCTGTCCAAGTGCATGACCTTACATTTATCCCCATTAAAGCGCATTTGCCATTTAGCAGCCCAAGCTTCTAGTTTACATAAATCCTCCTGTAATATAAAATTGTCCTCCTCTGTATTGATTACCCTGCAGAGTTTAGTGTTATCTGCAAATATTGAGATTCTACTCTGTATGCCCCCTACAAGGTCATTAATAAATATATTAAATAGAAGCGGGCCCAACACTGACCCCTGTGGTACCCCACTGTTAACTGTGACCCATTCTCGAATGAAGCACTCCAAAAGTAAAAAATGAATCACTTTCAGAGTGCCCTGTGTGAATGACAAAAATGGAAACCCATAGACTTTGCTGGGATGTCATTTGAGTGATCGTTTTTTTGCAGTACACTGCAAACAACAAATCAAAAGACGCACAGTCTCAATGTAGCCTAAAATAAAACAAGTTGCATACAATGTATGTTCTAACACCAACCTATTATTTACAGTTAAAGCAAAAGTCCAGCAAAAAATGTTTTTGCCTGTGTAGTGCAGCATAGTCTATTAGTAAAGGGAATGTCCACTATTGAACAACCCCGGTTTGATCACTTGAGGGCGCCATTTAAAATAAAAATAATAGATACCTCACAAATCTGCTCCGTTTTAGTGATGTGAGAGCTACTATACCTGAAAACTAACGTTACATTGTTGTGTCACAGTAAAATAAAATGACTTCAGCATCCAAAAATTATAAACTTGATTTAATATTGCATTACAAATACAGAAATAACAACATTTCGACTCCCTCGCTTGAAAAAAAACGTTGCTGAAGTTGTTGAGTCTGAGATGGTATAATAAATCAAATTGATCATTATAGGATGCTGAAGCCGTCTTTTTTTTAACTTGAACCCAGGATATACGACATTATCTTTGTAATAACACAAACCATGACTCATGTATGAAAAGGCCTTAAAGGGGTTGTCCGATACCTATAATACCTTTTATAAATATCTATCTTTAAGCACTAATCACTTTTCTAAACAGCTTCATTATAAAACTCCCTACCATCCTCCCCACACTGCTAATCTTTGTAATTTTCTTTACTTTATGTCCTGTGATGTTTCGTTTGAGGGGAGTCTCAAATGGGATGTAACAGGAAGATGGCCCTTCAGTCACTTCCTGGCAGATTCTATCACCCCCTCCTGAAAGAGCACATCATTACGGGGGGCGCTATGGTCATTTACCAAAGCTTTGTCACTGCTTTTCCCTAATGATGTCCTGTTTCAGGTGAATGATAGAGAAGTGACCGCGGCTTCAGTGGCTACCAATCCCCTTTTTCTATCTCCAGCGCCCACATATTTAATTGCCGCTGCAACAGTCCTTGGTTCTATCGCCACTGTCTCTTTCCCTGAAATAAGATGTCATCCGGAGGTGGTAACAGAAGTAAGGTGAGTGACATCAGCACTTCCCCAGCTTTCATCATTGCACTCATTGAGTGCACTCGCCATAAAGGGGCGGTGATAGAGGCAGGATGTGAAACCAGTGCTGCCCCACAGCTTCTATAACCTCCCTCACACAAATCCTCATCAGGGTGTAATTATAGAAGTAAGGTTAATAACAGCAGCACCACGCCTAATGACCATGCATTTGAGGGCAGTAATAGGAACAGTGGGGTGTCACTCAACCTGCTTCAACAACTGCCCCATGATGACATCTCATTTCAGAGAAAGACACGGTTTGAATAGAAGAAGGGACTGTGTCTATTGAATATGTGGCTATTGAATACATAGGTAGCAGGCACAGAAGAAGTATGACAGTAGCCACTGAACACTGATTACTTGTCCAGAAAGCAAACAATTAGATGTAGGGTTTTAGCTGTATAGGGAGAATGGTAGGGGATGTTATAATAAAGCAAATTGTAAAGCCTCATACACACGTTGATATTTTTGCATCAGTTTTTGTATGTCAAAGCCAGGAGTGGAACTTACAGAGAAAAACTATAAGGCTGAAGGCACACTGTCGTGCATTAAACACGGAGCGTGTTTGATGCACGACAGTGATGCGAGTGCTGTGCGTCTTTGTGGGTGTGTGTGGTGCGTGTGGTGAGTGTGGCTGGCTGTATGTATGTTAGTGTGCTGTAGGGATGGGCGAGTCTACTCGCTAGGACTCGTTACTCGGCAAGTAGTAAGGGACTCGCAGGACTCGGTACTCTGCGAGTTTCCCAGCGATTACTCGCACAGTAACAAGTCCAATGCAAATCAATGGCAATCCTAGTTTTGTCAGAGTCTGAGACTCTGACAAAACTAGGATTGCCATTGACTTGCATTGGACTCGTTACTGTGCAAGTAATCGCAGGGAAACTCGCACAGTTAGGAGTCTGGCTGTCTGCTCTGTGTGGGGCTCGGGTTCTGCAGGCTGCCGCAGCTCCAGGGTCCTAGAGCCCGCCTGCTCTCCCTGTACACAGAGATGATGTAGCAGAGATGAGATTGTTCTCAGTCTGCTCATTCCCTGTGCATAGACATCATTCTATATCTATGCACAGGAATGTAGCAGAGAGGACATCACGTTTTGGACTACGTCGGACGGAAGAGGATTTTTTTAATTAAAGATGGAGTCCCTAATGGCTTTTTTTTTTTATTTCTAATAAAAGATTTTCTCTGTGTTGTGTTTTTTTTAACCCTTTATTAGAGATTCTTAGTGGCCAGGTCAAACGTGGCCTGACATTAAGAATCTCGGGCTTAATACCAGCTTTTATAACAAAGCTGGTATTAACCCCTTTATTACCCAGCATGCCACTGCCACCAGGGCCGCTGGAAGAGCGGGGTTCAGCGCCAGAGGATGGCGCTTCAATGAACGTGCCATCTTCTGGGGCGGCTGCGGGCTGAAATTTGCAGCGAGGGGTGCCCAGAATGCTTGGGCCTCCCTGCGCTGCGGATTCCAGCCCCCAGCTGCTTAGCTGTACCTGGCTAGACATAGAAATTGCGCGGGGCCCCACACATTTTTTTTTTATTATTTCATCAAATTCATGAAATAATAAAAAAAAAAGGGCTCCCCTATATTCTTGTGTCCGGCCAGGTACAAATAGGCACCTGGGGGTTGGGGGCAGCCCGTCGCTGCCTGCTGGATCCGGCTGGTTCCAGAAATACGGCGAAGCCCACGTCATTTTTTTGTGAAAAATCAATAAAACAATCCTAAAAAAGGGACTGCCTCTTTATTAACCCTTCCACCATGGCCGAGGGGTTAATAAAGATGCAGTCCCTTTTATTTATATTGTTTTATGGATTTTTTGGAAAAAAATTTGACGTGGGCTTCGCCGTATTTTGCAACCAGCCGGATCCAGCAGGCAGCGATGGGCTGCCCCCAACCCCCAGGTGCCCATCTGTACCTGGCCGGACACAAGAAAATAGGGGAGCCCTTTTTTTATTATTATTTCATGAATTTCATGAAATAATAAAAAAAAAACTGCGTGGAGCTCCGCACAATTTCTATGTCTGGCCAGGTACAGCTAAGCAGCTGGGGGCTGGAATCTGCAGCGCAGGGATGCCCAAGCGTTCTGGGCACCCCCCGCTGCGAATTGCAGCCCGCAGCCGCCCCAGAAGATGGCGCATTCATTGAAGCGCCATCTTCTGGCGCTGAACCCCGCTCTTCCAGTGGCCCTGGTGCGGTGGCTCACTGGGTAATAAAGGGGTTAGGGCCAGATTTTTATTATCAGCTGGCCCTAAGCCCGAAATTTATGGCGGTCACGCCAATATTAGACATGACCGCCATGAATTTCAGTAATTAATAGAAAAAACACAACACATGAGAAAAAATTAATTTTATTAGAAATAAAAATGTACACAATTAGGGAACCACTTTATTTAAAAATTTCCTCTTGCCGTCCAACGTAGTCCACAACGAAGGTCCACGACGATCGCTCCGATCGTAGTCCAAACGGAATCTTCACTGCCACATCCTCTGCATAGACTCACGTCTATGCAGAGGGAGAGCGCTGCAAAATGACTTTCACGTCAGGGTTCACCTAGGTGAACCCTACTGTGACAGCCCATTCACTGCTCTGCCGGCGGGAGCGCCGGCGCAGTGAATAAATTATCTTCAGGAGGTCGGCAGGTCCCGATGGGTCCCAGTGTCCTCCCGGTTGGAGCTATTGCTGACAGGACGTCACATGACCGCCAATCATGTGACTGTGACGTCACAGCAGGCCCTGTTCAGCAGATAGCTGCGACACGTGAGTCCGTGTCACACATCCACGCACACATCCACACACGCTCACATCCACGCTACGCTCACTTTCGCTGTCACATCCACGCGCTCAATCCACGCACGCTCACATCCACGCGACGCTCACATCCACGCACCTCAACCATCCATGAACATGCATCCGCATTCCATAACATACACACATACACACACTGCATTTACTAAAACATCATATAAACAATCCATAAATAATAATACATGCACACATACATACACACTTACATACACCATTACATAAAATACATCCACTTACATACATCATACATTATCAACATACACATACATTCACATACATTACACCTACATACACACAAATACATACACACCATACATACACCCATACACACATACCTACATCACACACATACAATACATAGTACATACATTACACATACATACATACATACATACACATCATAATATACAACACAACACACATACATAAATACATACACACAATACATACTACACACATACACACACATACATACACACACATACATACACACATACACACACATACATACATACATACATAACACACATACATACACATACATACACATACATATACACACATACATACACACATACATACATACACACACACATACATACATACATACACATACATACATACACACATACATACACACACATACACACACATACACACACATACATAAATACATACACACACATACATAAATACATACACACACATACATACATACACACATACACACACATACACACACATACATACACACATACACACACATACATACATACATACACACACATACATACATACACACACATACACACACATACATACACACACATACATACACACATACACACACTACATAAATACATACACACACGTACATAAATACATACACACCCATCCATTCATGCACTCCTCCGGAGTGCAGGGGTTAAAGATAACCAATCAGGTCATCCTCACCTATCCTCTGTTTCTACAGGACCTGGCATGATGTCATAATCACATGACAGCCATTAACCAGTAACCGGCAGTGTAATTACTGCCGGTTACTAGGTAACCGGCTGTGATGTGAATATGACATCATGCCAGGTCCTGGCAGCACATCGCAAGAGACGCTGGAGAGACCGGGCACCGGGAGCGTACGGGACGTGCAGGAGCGAGGACAGGTGAGAAGAATGGAGGAGGAGGAGGAGAGGGGGAGCAGAGGAGAGACACAGGGGAGCACATAGGAGGATGGGGGAGCAGAGGGGAACACTGTGAGGGGCATACTGTGAGGGGGGGGCGCAAAACTGTGAGGGGGGGGGGGCCTGTATACCTACGATGGAGCCTGTATATATGCTGGGGGAGCCTGTATAGCTACGGTACGGGGAGAGCCTGTATTACGGGATATGCACTGCATCCCCCCCGCTGATGGACGGGAGGATGCAGTGCATATCATGAATAGCAAATGAGCGGCACCACGTGATCGGCCGCTCTGCCTGTATATATGCTGGGGGAGTCGAATCGTTTTCACACTAGCACTATACTCGCACCAAACTAGCACTGCACTCGCATCACTGTCGTGCATCAATCACGCTCCGTGTTTGATGCACGACAGTGTGCCTCCACCCATACAGAATCTGTTATGTTCCGACAAAGCTTCTGAGACACATCTGTGATTTGTAAATCGCACATTACTCGCTATTACTCGCTTCCCCATTCATTAACATTGGACTCGCTAGACTCGCAACGAGTAGCGAGTCCTGGGCTCGGACTCGCTAGAGTCAAGCGATTCCGAGTAATTTAGGACTCGCCCATCACTAGTGTGCTGCAATTGTGAGGTGTGAGTGCGTGTGTGCTGCGTGATTGTGATACTGTGGTCCTGAAGGAACGCGGGCAGCATTTGTCGGGGAATAGAAACTCTGCAGCTGTCAAAGCCACTTAGTTTGTATTTCCCGCTTTGCCGGTACAGTAAGCTATCATTTTGTACTGCTGTGACAGCAGCGGTACAAGATGTTTAGCTAATACAATAATGATTGTTGTAAAATAATGTATTCTGGGGTTATTTTAGTGATTAACCCCATCAGCATCCTCTGCGCCGCATGTGTGCGCAGAGGATGCTGATGCGGCTCTAAACCCAGTGATGAAGTGGTTAATATGCAGCTGGTGTGGTGGCACCATGTGTGTTGAGAGTGTCCTCACTCTCTGCAGACATGGTGTCATTACACCATGTGTGTGCAGGGGTTAATTGGTCTGTAAAATGGGTTAAAAGAACGGTCGGGTTTATAAATTCACAGAGAAAGTCGGCGTTCTGTTACTGCCTATGGGGAGCTGTCCCCTCTGCATGGTGCTGAAGCCCTATCTCGCCTTCAGCACCTGCAGCGTTCAGCACCATGAGAGGGGACAGCTCCCCATAGACAGTAACAGAGAGCCGTCTCTCTCAGTGAAATTATAAATCCGACAGCTCTTTTAACCCATTTTACACACCAATTAACCCCTTCACACACATGGTGTAATGACACCATGTCTGCAGAGAGTGAGTATGCAAATAGAGTCTGTGGAGCCTCGTTTAGGAGTCTCAACACAGGACTAGACAGATCTTCCTCTAGTGAAGGACCTAGTCATGATAACCACCATATTAAGTGGCCCTTTGAGTCAATATCCAGTTCTTTACAAGCTTAAAGATATGACAAGGGAATACCAAGGCCAGGTATCCATCCACAGACAGCTGTTTCGGGGTGTTGCCCCTCATCAGTGTGGAGTAGGATTCTGGCTAGGTGGGAGCAATGCCTAGTAGACCAACAAAACAAAGTATTTACTGATCTCAGGGAGACCAGTTCAAGAACACACTGTGGGCAGCCGGCTAAAGCGCTCAACACAGTGAATTCCTAGGCCCATTGCCCCCTGGGAATTTTGAATATGCAAATAGAGTCTGTGGAGCCTCGTTTAGGAGTCTCACACAGGACTAGCCAGATCTTCCTCTAGTGAAGGACCTAGCCATGATAACCACCATATTTAGTTGCCCTTTGAGTCAATATCCAGCTCTTTACAAGCTTAAACATATGACAAGGGAATACCAAGGCCAGGTATCCATCCACAGACAGCTGTTTCGGGGTGTTGCCCTCATCAGTGTGGAGTAGGATTCTGGCTAGGTGGGAGCAATGCCACTTAATATGGTGGTTATCATGGCTAGGTCCTTCACTAGAGGAAGATCTGGCTAGTCCTGTGTTGAGACTCCTAAACGAGGCTCCACAGACTCTATTTGCATATTCAAAATTCCCAGGGGCAATGGGCCTAGGAATTCACTGTGTTGAGCGCTTTAGCCGGTGCCTGCAATGTTTCTTGAACTGGTCTTCCTGAGATCAGTAAATACTTTGTTTGTGGTCTACTAGGCATTGCTCCCACCTAGCCAGAATCCTACTCCACACTGATGAGGGACACACACCCGAAACAGCTGTCTGTCGATGGATACCTGGCCTTGGTATTCCCTTGTCATATCTTTAAGCTTGTAAAGAGCTGGATATTGACTCAAAGGCCACTTAATATGGTGGTTATCATAGCTAGATCCTTCACTAGAGGAAGATCTGGCTAGTCCTGTGTTGAGACTCCTAAACGAGGCTCCACAGACTCTATTTGCATATTCAAAATTCCCAGGGGGCAATGGGCCTAGGAATTCACTGTGTTGAATGCTTTAGCCAAAAGTTGCATGACACTCGTTCGACTCTCCAATCCGTCAATCGGACCGTTTTTGTACTCGCCAGTGTGTTTCCAGCCTCACTGTATAATCATTTACAGGAAAAAAATTTTACAGTTGTCTGAGCTACAGAATGATAATGTATCAATTAAGAATCGGATCCGACTCGGATGTTCCATGTGCGGTCCGAGTTTAGTCTGCCTTTTTTGTCGGACCCATAGACTTGCATTGGCGAGTCTCGTCCGACACTCGCATACAATCGCAGCATCTTGCGACTTACTCGTCATCCGTGAAATCAGATGAGAAAAAAACGTCCGCCACTCGGAAATGTGCTCTAGGACATTGAATTACATTGGTCCGACTGCAATGTGATTTTTACTCGCATTGCAGTCGTCCGAGTTACACGCCAGTGTGTCCGAGCCCTTGGAGATACTCTTAGTTTTGGCATAGAAATACTGATATGTGAGCGAAGCCTTAAAGTGTTTATGCTTAAAGATACACACATGGTTAAAATTGTTGGTACCCCTCGTTCAATAAAAGAGAAAAACACAATGGTTACAGAAATAAATTGAATCTGACAAAAGTAATAAATAAAAAATCTATGAAAATGAACAAATGAAAGTCAGACATTGCTTTTCATCCCTGCTTCTACAGAATTAAAAAAAAAATTAGCATCACAGGTGTCTACAATCTTGTAATCAGTCAGTGGGCCTGTATATAGGGGTACAGATATTCACTGTGCTGTTTGGAGACATGGTGTGTACCACATTCAACATGGCCCATAGGAAGGGAAGGAGAGTTGTCTCAGGAGATTAAAAAGAAAATTATAGGCAAGCGTGTTAAAGGTAAAGGTTATAAGACCATCTTCAAGCAGCTTGATGTTCCTGTCACTACAGTTGCACATATTATTCAGAAATTTAAGATCCATGGGACTGTAGCCAACCTCCCTTGACGTGGCCGCTGATGACAAATCAAAGAGACGGATAATACGGATGGTAACAAAAGACCCCAGGAAAACTTCTAAACAGACTAAAGGTGAACTTCAAGCTCAAGGAACATCAGTGTCAAATTGCACCATCCGTTGTTATTTGAGCCAAAGTGGACTTCATAACTATATAAAAATATAAGGGGAGACAACAGAGGCGCAATAGTGCCCTATCATTTGGCATAGATTAGGGACTAATCGGTACAAAACAGGTTTGCACTAACCTGGTCCAGTTGTGAATCCCACAACTGGAATAAGAGCGTTGGTTTTAGTAATGCAGGCTGCTGCTGGACCTCCACCTCCACGGGGCCGTGGGTACTTCAAGAGTTCTGGGATCAAAGGTGTGTTACAGTCCGCGCTGCCCGATCATCCAAAGGATCACAAGGGAAACAATGTTCCAAACGAAATTCTCTTTATTCTTATAAACCAACGCGTTTCGGCGCCCAATCCTGGCACCGTCCTCAGGGTATATACCCTGAGGACGGTGCCAGGATTGGGCGCCGAAACGCGTTGGTTTATAAGAATAAAGAGAATTTCGTTTGGAACATTGTTTCCCTTGTGATCCTTTGGATGATCGGGCAGCGCGGACTGTAACACACCTTTGATCCCAGAACTCTTAAAGTGGACTTCATGGGAGACAACCAAGGAAGACACCATTGTTGAAAAAAAATCCTAAAAAAGTGAGACTGGAATTTGCCAAACTACATGATGAAAAGCCACAAAGCTTCTGGGAGAATGTCCTATGGACAAATGAGACAAAATGGAACTTTTGGACAAAGCACATCAGCTCTATGTTCACAGATGGAAAAATGAAGCATATCAGAAAAGAACACTGTCTCTACTGTGAAACATGAAGCAGGATCTGCTATATTCTGAGGCTACTTTGTTGCATCTTGCACATGGTGTCTTGAATCTGTGCAGGGTACAAAGAAATCTCAAGACTATCAAGGGATTCTAGAGAGAAATGTACTGCTCAGTGTCAGAAAGCTTGGTCTCAGTCACAGGTCATGGGTCTTGCAACAGGATATTGACCCAAAACACCCAGCTAAAAACAAAATGGCTAAGAGGAAAACATTGAATTATTCTGAGATGGCCTTCTATGAGCCCTGACCTAATGACCTAAATCCTATTGAGCATCTTTGGAAAGAGCTGAAACATGCAGTCTGGAAAAGGCAACCTTCAAACATGAGACAACTAGAGCAGTTTGCTCTTGTGGAGTGGGCCAAAATACCTGTAAAGATGTGCAGAAGTCTCATTGACAGCTACAGGAATCGTTGATTGCAGTAGTTGCCTCAAAATATTGTGCAACAAAATATTGAGTTGAGGGTATCATCATTTCTGTCCAGGCCTATTTCATAAGTTTAATTTTTTTTAAATTTCTGTGGAAGCAGGGTAGAAAAGCAATGTGTGACTTTCATTTATTCAATTTCATAGATTTTTTTAATTTATTATTAATTTTGTCAGATTCAAGTTATTTCTGTGACCATTGTGGGTTTTTCTTTCATTAAATGAGGGGTACCAACACTCTTGACCACGGGTGTAGATATTGTGAGATTTACCGGCAATATTGTACATGGCTGGTATACATCGCACAGGCGGAGGTCTGTTGCAATGTAAATGTGAATGTTTTTTTCTGTGACTTGCAGCATTACACAAAAGGGTTAAATGCATGCAGGTCTGTGTGTCAGACTGAACACACATATCCACCTTTTCTGTGATGTAAAGAAGACCCTTTACACTTCCTGTGTCCAGATGGAAGACAAGCAGTCTGAGGCTACATTCACACTGTGCGTTTTTTTTTTTTTTTTTTGCTCATCAGTTTTGTAGCCGAAACCTGGAGTGGAACAATGAGAAGAAAATAGAAACATGGGCACTACTTCTGTTTTTATCACCCACTCCTGGTTTTGGCTACAAAAACTGATGAGGCTGGTTTCACACTGCAGTTTTTTCCCTGATCAGGTTCGATCAAGTTTGTGTGTCAAAACCAGGAGTGTTTCCAAAACTCAGAACAGGTGTCAATCTTTCAATTATAGTTTTTGGCCTGTTCCACATTTATGAGATTCCTGCGCTAGGTTGCCCTGCCTGCCTGCGCCAGCGCAAATACAAGCGCAGGGGCATTTAGGGGCTTGGGCAGCCTAGAGCAGGGACGCATAGATGCCCTGCATTAGCGCTCAACTGCACTCAGTGCCCCAATTATAGCTTATGGTAGAGCACAGCTAAGCGCGTGCTCTGTACAGTGAGAAGCGCAAGTGAAAGTGGCAGAGCGCATGGCGCATGCGCCTGCTCAGACGCTCCCGGAAACGCCCAATTTGGGCATTTCCGGGTGCTAAGTGACAGGCGCATGTGCCGTGCGCTCTGCCACTTTCACTTGCGCTTCTCACTATACAGAGCGCTTGCTCAACTGTGCTTGGCCATAGGCAGGGCAGCCTAGCGCAGGGAAGTCATAGATGTGAAACCACCCTTTCTCTGCAAGTTCCTCTCCTGGTTCCTCTCCTGGTTTTGGCACACAAAACTGATCGAACCTGATCAGGAAAAAACTGTGGTACAAAACCAGCCTGAGCAAAAACAGATAAAAAACGCACAGTGTGAATGTAGCCCATGAGAGTGGAGCTGCCAGGGCTCCGGTAAGTCCAGGTGATAATTGAGGCCCGGTGGATCTGGACTCACAACAGGTGCTGACACAAAGCAAGTCCAAGGACCTGGTGTGTGATCGCTGAGTGCAACCTCCTGGACAGCAAGACTGACAGGGGTGTCTGAATTCCTGCTAAGGCCGGCTTCACACCACGGGACGATCCGATCTGGGACTGTCAGGGGTGAAACTGGCCACACCGGATCAGATTTTGGCCCCATAGTATGCTATGGGGCCGGATGGAGCCGGATGGCAGCTATCTGCCATCTGGTTTCCATCTGTCTGGGAGGATCCGGGGCATTTCGGATTTTCCTCCGGGACACAAATCTCCCCAAATTGGATCCTCCTGGATTCTCCTGGATCCTCCCGGACCCGGGGCAATCTGGCGCTCCTTAGCATGGGAGTCTATGGGGCCAGATTGCCACGATCCGGAAGGATCCGGGAGGATCCGGGAACCGGACACCTGCGGCTGAAGTTCAGCGTGAGCTACGCTGAAGTTCAGCACCGGAGAGCTGCAGCCATTCAGAACCAATTCGCAGGGGACAGCTGAGCTCTGCAGCATCCGGCTGCACACCGGACCGGAGGGCGTATTTGCCCTCCGGTTCTGTTTGCAAATCCAGTCCAGGGCTGTCAGGTTCACCCCTGTCAGCCCCGGATCGGATCGTCCCGTGGTGTGAAGCCAGCCTAAGCTGCAAGAGCAGGTAAACCTATAGTGGGATAATTGTGTGCACTGACAGATGTCAGTAATTGAACTGTGCAGGCATACCTGTTGAAGTGAGAGGACTATATGCTATGTATACTTTAGTCATAGTTATCTGCTATGTTGCCAGTGTAATGGTTTATGACTTCTAGGAAACCAATGGACTATCTTTAATAAGTATCTGTGTATGTGTGCTTGAATTGTGCAGTAAGGCTAGGGTCGCACCTGCATGGGCAATACGTTCAGCAGGTTTTGTTTGAAACTTAGAAAATTTCCGCATTTGTGCAGTGTTACTGGAAAGGTAGCACTGCGTTAATGCTGTCTATGCATCCCTATGGAAGACGGAAGCCGAGCGCATTGCAAACGCTGGCTTCACACTGCCGTAGTTGCAAATCTCACGCTTTTTCCAAGCGTGTCAAATGACGCGGGGCCCCATGTCATTTCCGGTAACACTGTGCTAATGCTAAAATATTCTAAGTTTCAAACGGAACCTGCTGAACGTAATGCACACGCAGGTGTGACCCTAGCCTACGTGAGTGTCCCCAAACACACACAGTAAGCGCTACCTGACAATATTTATATAGGGCATTATAGGTATTGGACCACTATTTCAATCTCAAAAACATTGAGATTAATATAAACAGAGCCGTACATAACTTTGTACGAGAAGTTGAGAACAACATATATGGGTAGGTTATCTTAACACAGTTTTTCCAAGTGGAGAAATCTGACAAATGTTTCCAGTGGAGACTGCTTCACTAATTGCTCCTTTATTGGAGAGTTGTCTGGTTTGGAGCAGATTCCAGTAGGCCCACTTCAAAGAACTCACATGTACTTCTTTTATTATTTTGCAACAAGCATTTTTAAAAACCTTTAAAAAAAACCTGGTATGATCTGCACCGTGGATTTCCCACAGAAATGAATTAAAAAAAAGTTTATGTTTTTGAGAATTTTGTAGTAGATCCACTCAAAATAATCTTCTCAAGACACTCTGTGTGGAAATAGCCCTCAAATGGAACCAATCACTTGATTCATGCTGCCCAAGTCAGCAGGGAAAATATAGCTGGAAGCAGGGGCGAACTACAATAGGTGCAGGGGTTTCGATCGCACCCGGGCCCTGCAGCCTAGGAGGCCCCAAAAGTCCCTTTGGCCCATAGAAAAAGACTAATATTATTAACCCCTTCATGACCTTGCCATTTTTTGCAATTCTGACCAGTGTCCCTTTATGAGGTTATAACTCGGGAACGCTTCAACGGATCCTAGCGATTCTGAGATTGTTTTTTCGTGACATATTGGGCTTCATGTTCGTATTAAATTTAGGTCGATAATTTTTGCGTTTATTTGTGAAAAAATCCAAAATATGGCAAAAATTTTGAAAATTTTGCAATTTTCAAATTTTGAATTTTTCTTCTGGTAAACCAGAGAGTTATGTGACACAAAATAGTTATGAAATAATATTTCCCACATGTCTACTTTACATCAGCACGATTTTGGAAAAAAAAAAAAATTTTGTTAGGAAGTTATAAGGGTTCAAAGTTCATGAGCAATTTTTCATTTTTCTACCAAAATTTACAAAACCATTTTTTTTTAGTGACCACATCCCATTTGAAGTCCCTTTGAGGGGTTTACATGACAGAAAACACCCAAAAGTGACACCATTCCAAAAACTGCACCCCTCAAGCTACTCAAAACTACATTCAAGAAGATTATTAACCCTCCAGGTGCTTCACAGGAACTAAGCAAATTGGAAACAAAAAAATGGATATTTTAATTTTTCTAACAAAAATGTTCTTTTATCCTCAATTTTTTCATTTTCACATGGGCAACAAGATAAAATGGATCCTAAAATTTGTTGGGCAATTTCTCCTGAGTATATCGATACCACATATGTGATCATAAACCACGGTTTGGGCGCACGGCAGGGCTCTGAAGGGAAAGAGCGCAATTTGACTTTCGGAGCTAATTTTCCATTCAAAAAGTGAAATGGCACTTCTTCACTTCTGAGCCCTGCCGCGCGCCAAAACAGTGGTTTATGACCACATATGAGGTATCGGTGTACTCAGGAGAAATTTCCCAACAAATTTTAGAATGAATTTTATCCTGTTACCCATGTGAAAATGAAAGAATTGAAGCTAAAAGAACATTTTTGTGAAAAAAAAGTACTTTTTCCATATTCACAGATCAATTTGTAAAGCATGTCGGGGTTCAATATGCTCACCACTCATCTAGATAAGTTCCCTGGGGGGTCTAGTTTCCAAAATGGGGTCACTTGTGGTTGAGCTCCAAAGTTTAGGCACACAGGGGCTCTCCAAACGCGACATGGTGTCCGCTAACAATTTGAATGGAAAATCACCTCAAATTGTTAGCGGACACCATGTCGCATTTGGAGAGCCCCTGTGTGCCTAAACATTGGGGCTCCACCACAAGTGACCCCATTTTGTAAACTAGACCCCCCAGGGAACATATCTAGATGCATTGTGAGCACTTTGAACCCGCAGGTGCTTCACAAATTGATCCGTAAAAATTAAAAAGTACTTTTTTTCCACAAAGTTTTTTTTTTTCATTTTCATGAATTAATTTGTGAAGAACCTGGGGGTTCAATATGCTCACCACCCATCTAGATATGTTCCCTGGGGGGTCTAGTTTCCAAAATGGGGTCATTTGTGGGGAGCTCCAAAGTTTAGGCACACAGGGGCTCACCAAACGCGACATGGTGTCCGCTAACAATTTGAATGGAAAATCAGCTCAAATTGTTAGCGGACACCATGTCGCATTTGGAGAGCTCCTGTGTGCCTAAACATTGGAGCTCCCCACAAGTGACCCCATTTTGGAAACTAGACCCCCAGGGAACATATCTAGATGGGTGGTGAGCATATTGAACCCCCAGGTTCTTCACAAATTAATTCATGAAAATGAAAAAAAAAACTTTTTGTGGAAAAAAAAGTACTTTTTAATTTTTACGGATCAATTTGTGAAGCACCTGCGGGTTCAAAGTGCTCACAATGCATCTAGATATGTTCCTTGGGGGGGTCTAGTTTCCAAAATGGGGTCACTTGTGGGGGAGCTCCAATGTTTAGGCACACAGGGGCTCTCCACACGCAACCTGGTGTTTGCCAACAATTGGAATGGTTAGCGGACACCAGGTCGCATATGGAGAGCCCCTGTGTGCCTAAACATTTGAGCTCCCCCACAAGTGACCCCATTTTGGAAACTAGACCCCCCAGGGAACATATCTAGATGCACAGTGAGCACTTTGAACCCCCATGTGCTTCACAAATTGAGACGTATAAATGAATAAAGAAACTTTTTGTGAAAAAACATACTAGTCTAGTAGTTAAAATTCGCAGCATAGGGGACCCAATACATTTGGGTCTCTCCATGCTGAGGATTCCAGCCCCCTAGCTGCCATGTTGTATCTGGCTGGCAACCAAAAATACGGCAAAGCTCCATGTCATTTTATTTGTAGAATTTTTTAAAAAAAATGACATGGGGCTCTGCCATATTTTTGGTCCAGCCAGGTACAACTTGGCAGCTACGGACTGCCACCAGCCCCCAGCTGCCTCATTGTACCTGGCTGGAACCAAAAATACAGCGAAGCCTATTTTTTTTTTATTTCTAGAATTATTTCTAGAAAAAAAATGACATAGGGCTCCGCCATATTTTTGGTCCAGCCAGGTACAACTTGGCAGCTACGGACTGCCACCAGCCACCAGCTGCCTCGTCATACCTGGCTGGAACCCAAAATACAGCCAGGTACAACTAGGCAGCTGGGGGCTGGAATCCTCAGCATAGAGAGGCCCAAGCGTTCTGGGCCCCCCATGCTGCTAATTGCAGCCCGCAGCCGCCCCAGAAAATGGCGCATTCATTGAAGCACCATTTTCTGGCGCTGTACCCACGCTCTTCCAGTTGCCCTGGTACCGGTGGCTAACTGGGTAATAAAGGGGTTAATGCCAGCTTTTTATTGGCAGCTGGCACTAAGCCCGAGATTCATAATATAGGGCCAATGTTAGACCCGCCATTAGGAATCTCTAGTACGGTAAATAGTCAATAAATACACACAGAGAAAAATCTTTTTATTTGAAAAAAAAAAACACAGACACAATTCGGACTCCATCTTTATTATAAAGAGATCCGACGTAGTCCACAACAAAGGTCCCACGACGCCCGATCGCTCCGACGTAGTCCACAACGAAGGTCCCACGCCGCTCGATCGCCTTTGTTTTCAGATCGCTACTCTGGAGCCCAACCCGCCAGCATGGTGATCGAGCTGCAGAAAGTGATCTGACACCCCGGGCGCAGTGACCCACTATGCGCATCACTGCGCCTGGGCTGCCAGATAGCTTTCCGCAGCTCGATCCCATGCATGGGGATCGAGCTGCGGAAAGCGATCTGGCAGCACAGGCGCATTGACCCACTATGTGCATCACTGCGTCCGGGCTGTCAGATCGCTTTCTGCAGCTCGATGCCCATGCAGGGAGATCGGGATCCTCAGGATCTAGCTGTAGAAAGTGATCTGGCAGCTCCAGCACAGAGCTGTCAGATCCGGAGGCGTTGAAGAGTAGGAGGAGGAGCGGGACGCAGTGGAGACAGAGCGGCCGCCGGAGGGGTGAGTGGGAGAGGCGATCGCCACTCCAGTGATCGGGGGGGCAGGAAGGGGGAAAAGGGGGGGTGACAGGAGAAGTAGGGGGGCACTTAGGAGGAAGCGGGGGCAGGCAGGAGGAAGCGAGGGCAGGCAGGAGGAAGTGGGGGCAGGCAGGAGAAGGCGGGCGGCAGGAAGAGGAAGCGGGCGGCAGGCACAGGAAGCAGGTGGCAGGAAAAGGAAGCAGGGGGGGGTAAGAAAGATGAAGAGGGGGGCAGGAAAGAGGTGGGGGGCAGGGGGGCAGTTAGAGGATGACAGGGGAGAAGATTGGAGGGTAGGGATAGCAGCGGCAGGCAGGGAAGCATTACAGGCGCGGTGATTTTCACTTTCACTTTTGAGTGCCAATCACCGCGCCTGTAGCCGGGGGGGTGGGGGGGGGGCAAATCGACCCCCCTGGGGTGTTGTACAACTCCCCATGTACCTGCAGGCCGAGTGACAGGTCAGTGACACTCTCACTCGACCTGCAGGAGCCCGATCATTCCATGGCCCAGGGGGTGGGCCAAGGGTCTGGAAGGGGTTAAAGATTTGCAATAATTGGGGGCCCCGTTGGAGCTTTCGCATCGGGGCCCCTGGGCCTGAAGTTACGCCACTGGTTGGAAGATCCAGGCAGGGACCATAGCCAAAGATAATAATAATATAAAATGCATTCACTTAATATACCCCCATTAATTCCACAGTGCTTTATTTACATACATCAGCAACACTGCCCCCATTGGGGCTCACAATCTAAATTCTCTCTCAATATGTCTTTGGAGTTTCAGAGGAAGCTGGGCATCCAGAGGAAACAAAGGGAAAACTTACAAACTCCTTGCAGATGTTGTCATTGGTGGGAGATGAGACTAGTCTGGTACCATCCCATCCGTCTTTTCTCAGCACTGCTCCAGATGATTGACAGGTTTCACACAGTGAAATGCTTGCCGATCTCCTGGAGCAACACAGGGAGAAGTCAGTAGGGGGTGACAAATTGACAGCATACATCAATGCTGTAGGCCAGGGCTCACCAACCTGTAGGTTGGGAGACACATGTGGCTCATTGGCCTGTGATGTGTGGCTCATGGCTGTATTCCAGCTTGGTGTATTAGCACCAGATCTAGCAAACTGCTATGAAGAGCAGGGCTCCAGATGGTGACTTTTATGAGTAGATCCACATAGAAAAGCAGATCTGAATGGGGGCATTGTGGTAATTCCTGCCTGGATCTTGATAAACTGCTGTGGTGTCATTTGTATAAATAAGAATGGAGGTCTGGGCGCCAGTACTATGAGGGGAGATGGGAAATGGATGTGGCTCACAATCCTCTCTCAGAGCTCAGGCTACGTTCACACGTCGTGTATTTGCTCTGTATTTCTGCAGTTGCGAGTTTTTGCATGGCAACATAGGACCTAACCCTATGCTTAAAATACAATTAAACCCCATAAGATAAATGAGACATTCAGTCGTGTGTGGAATAAAAGTGGCCATGAAACTTTATTAATGGGTTACTTGAAATTTGAAGAATTACACCAAAGAATAACTCCAATTTTAATCAATAAATAACTCCATTTCCATAAATAATTAAAAATATAAATAATCCTTTATAACCATTTAACCAAAATCCGCTCATGAAAAGAGCAATTGTGCCCAAACGGCAGGCATTACGAATGCCTGACCACCCCCAAACCAAGCCACCTTTCCACAATCGACTGCATGCCTACATTAAAAATTCCAACCCAACCTCTCCCAAGTGAACACCATCCCGCTTATACAACCCCGAAGAAAACCCTCTAAATCTACGTGACTAAAACAAAAGAATCCCAAACTAGCCATAATCTTTTCATCCTCCTGATCACCCTCTTTTTGATCCCATTTACAAAAGCCAAATGACCCGAAGACCAAATCAAACGAGGAACGACCTCAGAAAACACCAAAAAAAAAAAATGCTCCAGGAATTACAGAGCGAAGCACTGCCAAATCCCATCAGCCAAAGCAGATCCCACGTACGTGTCTTCCCGAGATCGCTCCCCGCCAGATGAATGATGATGAGATCAGGAAGAGGGAAAGAAAATGAAAGATCTCAATGACAGAACACAGATCTCCCCAATGCATGCTGCGAACGCCATGCCAAAAAATACGAATTTCCGAATCATCGAAGGACAGATTTCCCGTACAAGGGCGTAAAGCTGTTCTATTCCGAGCCCAATGAATGTATGAATGACCTACAATCCATACAGTCCGGGGCCCTGAAAAAGAAATCAAAGATCAAATAAAAAGCTCCGGCCTACTATAAAGCTCCACCCTTCTGAATTCCCAACGACCCAACCGTTTGATTACTTGGCAAGACATGCCTAAACGAGCAGCCTCAGTTGCGGCGCCAATCCTGAAAGAATGTGGGGTCAGGTTCAAATGCCCAATACCCAAAAATGATAAACATTTTGATAGGAGAACGCCAAAACTTAAATTTTGTTGCCGGTTCAAAAGAACCATGCACAAATAATGACCCTTGTACATACGGCCTAAAGGATAGCCAACGCAATAAATTATCCCTAGGGCAAAGAGGAAAATCCGGTATAACACCAATTTTGTCAACACTCCCTTACCTAACTGATCCGTTTTTGAACGACGAACCCGTATAAACACATGAGAAGTACCAATAGAAACATCCGACACATCAAGCCCCGAAACATGAAGCTTGCTAACCGCTACCAACTCAGACACACGAAATGCCCCAAAAAATGCAAACTCAAAGCAAGTTTAAATAAACACGTCTCAAACCCATTGATACATACCCTCGAGAGGGTATCCCATAATTGACGAAATAGGTCAATAGAAACTGGACGCCTACTATCCGTCTGGAAAGTCTGTTTTCGTAAACCCTTCAGGAACTGTCGTAGTGGAAATAGGCCAGTCAAAGACCGCCCACCATAGAGCTGAAGAAAAACAAGACACTCCAGCCAACAATCGATAAAGGGAAGAAAAATTCAAACCAGCCAATACTTTATCTTGAAGAAATTCCAAAGTCAATGCCGTATCATGCACTACACACGAACGGCCCCTCTTGAACAAAAACACCCTCCATTCGGCCCATGTCGAGGCGTAAGAAGACCATGTTGAAGTCTCCAGTGAACTCCTAATCAGTGACGGATGAAATCCCCATCACCCCCCACAATTCCTGCGGGTAAGGGATACCTTAGATGTCCATATCTGGATGCTGGCCAAGAAAGTTTTCCAAAGCCTGCCGTGAAACGAAATCACTAGCAGCATGACACAACTCGTACATAAAAAGGCTTTAATCCAAATATTATGGAACAATCATTGTAACACCAGCTCCCTAAGAGCTGCCCCCATGTAATCACACTTAGTTGAAAAAGTATTAAGCGCAAGCACAGCTCCAGTGACATTAAACCGAACCCGAATACGCTTATTCGCCAAAGAAGAACCCCAAAGATATATTCCCACCAATACTGTAAAAAAAACTGATAGGAAAGCAGCATTAGAAACCAAACCATTATCTACCCAACAATGAGGCCATGTACCCGCCGACCAGGTAGAATGAAAACGAACAGCGAAACCCAATGGCGAAAACAGAGCCTATGAAAAATTTCAACGAATCTGAGTCCACAAAATCTTCCTGCATGATACTAATCCCATTGAAAGAGGACAAAAACCTTCTCCAAACTCCTAAATCCGCTTTAAACGGCAAAGTCAAACGAATATGATCACCCGACGAAGCAACGCCTTTTGAGCAATCATATAGCTGACGAGAAAAAACACGAGCCATAGGCAAAAACCCTCAAAGCAAAATTCAAACAACCCAATAAGAACTGAAAGTCACCCAACGTTGTATTATTCCTAGCAAGCATCGCATCGATCAAACCCAAACGTGTTTGAATTTTGCACTGAGGAAGGCATATTCCATCGCATCCGTGTCCAAGATCACACTCAAAAATTCAAGACACACACATGGACCAACTGTTTTGTCCTCCACCAACGGAAACCCAAAAATACTCCATAAGTCGCTTGAAAGTATCCAAAAGCCTAAAACAGTCATCGTAATCAGCTGCACCAATAAACAAAAATTTGTCCAAATAATGTAATACACGTCCCCATGGCGCTTCCGAAACCGAAGCCCACTCCAAAAAACGTTAGAGAAAGCCTTAAAATAGAAGCATGAAAGCGAAAAACACCCCTGGGGAGGCACTTGTCAAAATAAAAATAAACCATCGAAGGAAAAGCCCAAAAAATTGAAAAACCATCCGGTGACACCGGCAAAAGCCGAAAGGCAGCTTTAATATCTGACTTAGCCAGCAGAGTATGCCGGCCAAAAAAAACGCCGTAATACATCAACGGCCACATCAAAGGAAGTGTAGGATACTGAACAATCAGAGGAACTCACTTGATCATTTAACGACTCACCCAAAGGGTAGGAGAGATGGTGAATTACTCTGATTGGCCGAGAATCTTTTCTCGGTACCGATCCCAAGGGAGACACCCGAAAATTCGAGAAGGGTGGCTCCACAAACGGCCCGGCTACACGATCCAATGCCAATTCCCTTGAAATGTGTCCTTTAACTTCCATGTAAAATCTCCTAACCGACAACAAATTTCCAGAATCACAACAACCTTCCCCAGAAAACGAAGGAACAAAAAAAACCATATAAAAACCCATTATGAATGAGTTCTGCCTTCTGACGGTCTGGATAACGTTCCAGCCACGGGGCCATATTTTGGAGCTTAATTGGGGTCCGAACTTCTAAAACCGACTCCTTCCCAGCCTGCTGCTGATGAGCAAGCTGATTGGCTTTTTTATAGCACTTGGAAGCGGGATGACTCCCCCCGCAAAAGGAACAGTCATGGCAAAACCGACAGTTCGCCTGCCACTTACAAACTGAATCTTAAACACAAAGCAAAGACTCTTTTTCAAAGGCCAACTGCTCCGCTGCCCGACGACGGCCGCTCTCTGAGGAAGCATAAGGGTACCTTTACACGCGGCTACATTTCTAGGGTGGCTACAGGTAACTTACTGGTTGCAGTGAAATCATGGAGAGATTATTCCATTTGTACACAGCAACCAGATAGAACCTTGTCTCCATGATTTCACTGCAACCAGTAAGTTACCTGTAACCACCCTAGAAATGTAGCGGCGTGTAAAGGTACCATAAGGGTACCTTTACACGCGGCTACATTTCTAGGGTGGCTACAGGTAACTTACTGGTTGCAGTGAAATCATGGAGAGATTATTCCATTTGTACACAGCAACAAGATAGAACCTTGTCTCCATGATTTCACTGCAACCAGTAAGTTACCTGTAGCCACCCTAGAAATGTAGCCGTGTGTAAAGGTACCCTAAGGGTACCTTTACACGCCGCTACTGGAGGATGGATACAACCAGCTACAGGCTACAAATGTAGCTTGTAGCGGCAAAATACCCCGTAGTAGCGGTGTGTGAAGACGGTAGGAGGCACCCGGCCACAGATACATCTGTTTCCGAGCACTGCCCGGAAACAGGTGGCTACACAGGCGATTGTAGCGAGCTGTATCGGCGTGTAAAGAAGCAACAGAAGGGATGTGTCGACACCAGGCAATGTACCTGGTATGTAGCTGGGGCGTGACACAGGCACCGGGATACAGCCCCCCTTCAGCGATCATTGGTGGAAGCTCCTGCGTTACGATTGGTAGTCGCAGCATAGGGAGGCATATTTAAGGAGCTGACCAGTCACACTACACAATTGCTCGAGCGTCATGTATTAAACAGCCTCCTGCGATGCCTGGCCAATCATGGGTTTCTTGCTTTGTCCTATCAGCGTACGGACGTCTCGTAATCCACAATTGTGGCACGCCTATGTGCTGTCCCTGCTGCAGCAGGTCTGCCCATATTAGCTTGTTGTAGTGGTGTGTAAATGAGGTACGGTGAGCTACAGAAGGTGACTTATGGCACCCGGCGGTGTATCCAGAGATAGATGTAACGTAGCGTAGCGTAGCTTGTGGCGGCGTGTAAAGATGGTGCGTTGACCGTTTGTAACCGTTTGTGCGTGCTCGTGCACGTGAAGTAGCTGGTTGTATCCATCCTCCAGTAGCGGCGTGTAAAGGTACCCTAAGGCTTAGCCAAAGGCCAACAACCTCAGCCCCCCAGGCTAAATTAGTATGCACAGCCATTTTTTGACAGAATGACTCATCATAGCTGAGCCATGCCGTGCCGCCACAGCTCCTGTAAGCCTCCAAAACCGTATCCATATGGTGAAACAAGCCACTTCATAAATGGGGATGCTTTTCTCCTAAAACCGCAGAAAAAATGCTGAAGGCTTGTAACCACATATGGAAAGACTTGCAAGGCTTCATTTTGTCATCAGCTTCTGCATCTTTTTTTTCTAGCTTAAACCCATAATCCTTGCCGTCCCGGCAATACAGAAAAGATGTCAACATATTCTCTATTCCAAATCCTAACCCTGATGGTCTGACTTAAGTGAAGACCCTAGAGGCGAGATATCACAAATAATCGCCTCCCTTTATAGGGATTCAGCTACCCCTGAAGATCAAGCAGGAGGAACAAAAGTCTGATCATCAACAGTCCCCCTAACCTCTGCCACTACCCTACTTACTATCTCCTGCATGAAAGCAGCAGAGGCAAAGTCATATGAAAAGACAGAAAGAGGGTTATGCTCACCATCAGTAGCTGAAGCGTCCATAAGATGATCCCTGGAAGAGCTGGTCAGCTGGAGGGGCAGGAATCCGCGATGTCCCTCCTGGGGAAGATCCTGAGGCAGCTAGGCAGCAGATGGATCAGGGCCTCAGATCCACGAATGAAGGAACCTGCATTCTCTCCTGTCAGGGGGGGGGGGCCAGCAAAAGCACTGCCCGGCTTCTTGACATCCGGAATCTCCAGAGAAGACATCAGAGGACCCGGCAAATGCGACATCGCCTCATCTCTCCGGACTGGAACCAGACTGTCAGTTATAGCAGTCCCCTGCAGGGGCGCATATCACCCCTCCTCCATAACAGGATAAGGAACAGGAATCACCTCAGGTTCGGCTGCTAGGCCGCGAAAGGGCCCTGGAGGAGCGAACATCAGATGAGGAGCCCCGGTCACGCTCCTACGTCGTCGAGGAGCCGGGTGAGGGGTGAATATGCTTCTCTCGGACGCCTCACCCTCGGCTCTCCTCTCCCCTCAGCAGGCACCGTTACCTCGAGCACTCGGGCAGAGTCAAGTACAGGAGGCTCCAAAGCAGCAGACACAGCAGAAGAAGTGGATCCCACATCAGGCTGTGATAAACAGTTCCTCAGCCATTCCTCACCACCTTCTTCCCCCAATAACTGGGATAACAGGGCATCCATCTTCTTGGCTTGCCACAGCAAATAATGCTTGTT
The DNA here is from genome assembly GCA_033576535.1 of Allobates femoralis. Lineage (NCBI taxonomy): Eukaryota > Metazoa > Chordata > Amphibia > Anura > Aromobatidae > Allobates > Allobates femoralis. The sequence continues at coordinate 618,366,441 of JARQOC010000003.1, forward strand.
TTCTGTCAGAAATTTGTTTATATAAGGGCTATTCTTGCCCAAAGCTTCCACCAATCAGGAGCTGTTACTAAGCTTCCTCATAAAGCTCATCCAACTCATTGGCTACTCCAGTAGCTATGGTAACAACATAAAGCCAGATACCTGTAGATATAAAACTTAGGCGGCTGTCACACGCTACAATATCGTGAGCGATATTGTAAGCGATCACGTGCACGCGCGATCGCTAACAATATCGCTCACATCGCTGGTGAGATGACACACAGACAGACTCACCAGCGATGTGGGGCAGCGAAATCGCTGGTAACTATGGTACACATCGGGTTACTAGGCGCCGCGCGGCGCTTAGTAACCCGACGTTTACCATAGATACCATCTCCCAGCATAGGCTCTGCCGCTGGGAGATCGTTCATCGTGGTGTCACACACCACGATGAAGCAGATTGAACAAGCGATTATCGCTTGATATGAGCTCCGGCTCCCATATCTGCGATGTAACGATCAAGCGATTTTACATTGTAAAATCGCTTGATCGCACGTAGCGATGCACAAACGATATCGCTTAAGGGATCAAAAAGCAGATCGCTTAAGCGATATCGTGCATTAAATTGATGCGTGTGACGGCCGCCTAAGAAACACAGTGTTAACCCTTTGTAATCACATAACACAAAGCATTGGTTCCATGTTGCCATGAAACCCCAAGCTGAGGGCTGGTGCTTCTACATTCACACACTGCGCTTTTTCGGCAGCGCTTTTCCTGAGCCCATTTTATAATGTGGCCTATGGGAAAAGCGTGCCAAAAAAGGTGCAAGGAATTGACATGGTCATTCTTTTTGCGGACACACTTTGCAGTGAAAGCGCGTCCACAAAAAAAGTAAAGATTTGCAGCGTCTGAATGCTTTTCGGCAAAAGCCATTGATTTGCTGAGATGCGCTTCCAGCGATGCGTTTCACTGCATTTACGCAAGCATAAAAAAGCGTCTGCACACAACATAAATGTGGCTCTCAAAATCAGAAAGGTTGAAGACCTCTGCTGTAGGCAATCACTGAGTTCAGTGGTTTTCCTGAGGTAGATGGCGCAAGCCGCTGAAGTCCATGATTGGCTAAAATAGAGATGCCCGCTGTTGATGTGTCCGCTACAGTGGTTGGGAGCTGGCACTGGACCAAAAGAGGGTGAAAACCTACTCAGTTTATTATTTTAGGTGTTTTAATAACGTCTGATGCGCTTCCATGAAGGTTGACATCTCTCTAATGGTACCTTTACACGCCGCGACGGCAGGCTGGATACATCGCGCTACAGGCTACAAATGTAGCTTGTAGCGTCAATGTAGCCCGTCGTAGCGGCGTCTGAAGACGCGACGCTACAGCCGGCGACAGATACATCTGTTTATGGCTCTGCTCGAAAACAGATGGCTATATCGCCGATGGTAGCAAGCTGTATCGGCGTGTAAAGAAGCAACGGAAGGGAACTCTGGACACCCGGGCTGTAGCTGCAATGTAGCTAAGGCGTGACCTCGGCTCCATGTTACCGCGCCCCATGTGCGATCATTGGTGGAAGCTGCTGCATGACGATTGGTAGTCGCTGCATAGGGAGGCATATTTAAGGAGCTGACGAGTCACACTACACAATCGCTCGAGCGTGCTGTATTACTCAGCCTCCTGCGATGCCTGCCCAATCAGGATGTTATTGCTTCGTCCTATCAGCGTACGGAAGTCTTGTAATCCACAATTGGAGCACGCCTATGTGCTGTCCCTGCTGCACCAGGTCCGCCCATAGTAGCTGGTTGTAGCGGTGTGTAAATGAGCAACAGCTGGCTACTTGAGACACCCGGCGATGTAGCTAGCTATAGATGTAGCGTGGCGTAGCGAACCTTGTGGCGGCGTGTAAAGAGGGTGCGTTGACCGTTTGTAGCCGTTTGAGCGTGCTCGTGCACGTGAAGTAGCGGGATGTATCCAGCCTGCCGTGGCGGCGTGTAAAGGTACCATAAAGGATAATCAGTATCTATCCCTGGCATATCAAAAAATTCGGAACTTGGAGTTTTGCTTAATGCGGTTTTTTATTGTTTCAAAGAGTGAGGACAATCAACCAGTCAATGTTTCGACCCTTCGGGTCTTCGTCAGGATTGTGCTAAGATATATATACAAAACAAAAAAATCACAATTTTGTATAAAGAACAAATTAATGGAAGATCCATGTGAGTGATGTGATGTGAGTGGTGGAAAAACAACCATTTCTATAGTGTTTTTTTGTGGAGGGGTGATCATGTAGATGAAAAGTATTGTATATTGTGGGCTAGAGTGCTCGTGTACGTGTAGGTTTTTTATATAAAAAATATACTAGAGTGCAAAACGTATTATTGGTAGACGTGTATTGAAGTCAAAGGTCTCGTAGAAGGTTAGATACTAGATGAGTGGTTGAGCTAGATTTTTTTTTTTATATACGACATCTCTCTAAAGGCCCAGTTACATGGGGAAACATCTCTGGCAACATCGCCGGCAACTGACGGGAGCGCGCACGTTTTTGGCCACTGGCCAAGATCGCTGGTGAGCTGTCAGATGAGGAGACATCGCCGACAACACAGCGGCGATGTTGAAAGCAACTATTGCAGCGATCCATAACATTGGATTCAATGGGGGAAGTTGCTTGCAACATCGCTATTGCAATGTCAGACAGGGTGATTCAGGCAGATCACCTGAGCAACATCGCCAGGTTTCGTGACATTGTCCTGAAACCAGGCGATGTTGCTGAAGCAATTATCGTCGTTGATATTGTTACACGGGGCAACTCTCCAGCGATGTCACTTCAAAATGGCAATGCCCCTGAGTTGCCGGCGATGTTGCCGGAGATGTTCCCCCGTGTAGCGGGGCCTTTAAAATTTGCTGTGGCATAGCTTCTTTAGGAAAGAGAAATACTAGTTTGAGGTCATTCTTTCATTAAAAAAAAACAAACAACAAAGCAAATGCTTTAGAACCGCATTTATGTGTATTATATGCAATATGGTAGCACTATGTAGTGTTTTACACTGTAGACCCGCCAAGCAGCGCCCCTCAGTGACTACAATAAACAGGCGCGGGAACGTTCTCTCAGGTGCGCGCTCCCTAGTGCGCGGGAAAGTGCTGTGACGTCACGCGAGGCAGGTGCACGCGCAGGGCAGCTGTGCCTCCTAGAGCCGAGCCTGCAGAGGACAGGAACGGGGAAGCTGCAAACATGGCAACGGGGACAGGTGAGCAGAAAGCAAAACCGACGAGAAGCCATTTACAACGATTAGATCGTGTCACATAATGAGAGCTCAGTGAGCGGAATAACCAATAGATATGTCGTCCACAGAGGCAGAGACCAGGCAGAGGCTGCTGAAGACTGTCAAGAAGGAGGTAGGTGACCCCATGGCAGCATCTCTGTGTGTCTGCTGCTCAGTCCATCATCCATGAATGGGTAGGAGATGTGCACAGACACCGTGCAGGCTGTGAGGGTGTGTTACATTACACAGCTGCCAGTGTCTGCTCACTGCTGCCACACTGCTGCCCTATGGGTGCAATGGGAGCCTGGTGAAGGCAGTACAGGGACTGAGAAATCATTATGGCAGGTCTCTGGAATTGATATCCCTGCTACTGACTCTGTGTGCGCTATTTCTTACATTTCATTAAGCCTCTTCCCAGAGGCGGGCATCAGTCATTATGCCAGTAAGTCACTGGGCTCCTATTTGGTCTCAAACTAACAGTCTACGCAATTTGTGCAGGTAGGTTACAAAAATACCATCAGGGCCGTGTATAATGTTTATCAGCGTACTGATAAGTAAGACGTGGCTCGATAATCACATTGTGATAACTACATTATGCCAGGGATTGCACCAAAGACATATTAGAATAAGCCATGAACACATACAATGCCAGGGCCATTATAAATACAATTCACAGACTGAGTGGGTTGTATTGATAAAAGTGCAGTAATTGATGATCCGTTCTTTTCCTTTAGAATTATGTTACTGTCTGACAAACCGATTGCTATACCCAGCTAAGGCTGCTTTCACATTACGATTTTTTTGGCATCCGTGGCTGTCCGTTGTAAAACGGACAGCCACGGATCTGATTTGGCCCCCATGTTGGCCTATGGGCACGAATCGGATTTGCCCTTAGTGGCATCCAATTTTTGTCAGATCCGTTTTGGGCCGATTTTTTTTCTTGCTGTACCCAAAATCGGAGACTGCTCCAATTTTGGGCACAGCGGATCAAATCGGACAGAATCAGATCCGACATGATCCGTGGCCCATAACATGGGGGCCTATGGAGCACGGTCCGAGAAAACATTGGATGCTTTCTCGGACCCGATTTTAGTGTACTGAGCATGCTCAGTACACTAAAACTTCTCCTCTCCAGCTAATTTCACTTCCGTAATGTATATATACATTGCGGTAGTGAAATTTAAGTAAAATCAAGTGTTAAAAAAAAAAAAAAAAAATCAATCCTCACCTGTCCAGCGATCCACCGCCGTCGGCATCTCTGGATGTACAGGACGTGGTCTGACGTCACAGTCACATGTGACCGATGAAACTGAGCCGGTAGCCCCGCCCAGCCAGGTCCTTTCAGCATCCGGAGCTAGATGCCGACAGCGCTGGATTGCGTGACAGGTGAGAATTGTTTTTTTTTTTTTTTTAACACTTGATTTTACTTAAATTTCACTTCCGCAATACACAATATACATTGCGGAAGTGAAATTACTCCGCACAACGCTTTCTGTGTCCGGATCCGTGATAATCACGGACCTGGACACAGAATACGTCACCCCCTGTGGTGTCCGTTCCTGTCCGTGGGATCCTACAAAAAGTAGGATCCCACGGACAGGAAAAAAATCGTAATGTGAAAGCACCCTAAGAAAGGGTAAACCTCATGGATCCAAACCAAAACAATGTGTTACTAAATGGCTCATAATGGACTAGTGTAAAAGCAGCAGTGTAATGATTGAGACTTTTCCTTGAAAACAACATATTGCTTGTGCTGAAGATGCCCAGCCTATGTTCTTTTAACATAGTGTATCAACTGAATTTGGGACCATTTAGGACATGAGTCTGTCATTAGGGAGGTAGACTCACATTTCTTATAATGTATTAAATACATGTGTTAAAGGCGGCCGTCACATGGTTCAATATTGCAAACGATATAGTTTAAGCGATCTGCTTTTTGATCGCTTAAGCGATATCGTTTGTGCATCGCTACGTGCGATCAAGCGATTTTACAATGTAAAATCGCTTGATCGTTACATCGCAGATATGAGAGCCGGAGCTCATATCAAGCGATCATCGCTTGTTCAATCTGCTTCATCGTGGTGTGTGACACCACGATGAACGATCTCCCAGCGGCAGAGCCTATGCTGGGAGATGGTATCTATGGTAAACGCCGGGTTCTTAAGCGCCGCACGGCGCCTAGTAACCCGATGTGTACCATAGTTACCAGCGATCTCGCTGCTCCACATCGCTGGTGAGTCTGCCTGTGTGACAGCTCACCAGCGATGTGAACGATATTGTTAGCGATCGCGCGTGCACGTGATCGCTTACAATATCGCTCATGATATTGTAGCGTGTGACGGCCGCCGAATGAAAACATATGAAAAACAGCAAATCCTCTATACAACTTTCAGACACATCTGATTTAATATAGTAGTTAGTTTGTATTATATATGCAATTTAATATATAAAGCTGAGTTTATGTGTGTGTGTATATGTCCGTCCACTAAAGGAATCCACACCATTACATTTAAAATTACAAACTTGCACAGCCACCTAATTTGACTTGGGGAACGTCATAGACTATGCTTTGAGAGTATATTTTAACCCTGTGCTTTACAGTAAGTCACCAAAAAAAGGGATATTTATTGTTTGTATCTGTGAGGTAAGGCTGCTTTTACATGTGCGATTCTGCCCCTTTGCGGCAGATCTGGCAGCTTTGCTGCATCTGTCGCGTAATGGCTGACTTTCGGCAAGCCCCATTCATTCCCTGTGGGAATTGCGGTCAGGTGCGGATCCAGCACTTGCAGCAAAGGAGAAAAAATGCCTGCTGGATTTGCGGTGCTTGGCAAAACTGCACTTGCCGCACCTGACTGCAAGTCCCATAGAAAATGAATGGGGCTTGCCACAAGTCAACCGTTACGCGGGAGATGCGGCAAAGCTGCCAGATCTGCCTCGAACGGGCAGAATCGCCGATGTGAAAGCAGCCTAATAGATACTGCCTTGCCTGCTTTCACAGTTAGCCTGGATATTTATCATGTGGCCTATAGCAACCAGTCACAGCTCAGCTTCTGATTCATTGCTATAGGCAACAAAGGGCATTCGTAGTTGGAGGCTACGTTCATACACTGCGCATTTTTGAGCGCTTTTCAAAAATGCACAGGTGCGTATTGTCTGACAGCAAAGTGAATGTAAAATTCACTTTGCCGTTCAGACAGCACGTATTTTCACCCCGCGACTTTCTGGGAGAAAGCGCCGGCGTAAAAAGAATTGACTTGTCAATTCTTTACGCAGCAGCGCCGGCGCTTTTTCCTATAAGGGTGGCGCTGCTGCAACAGACGTCACAGAGGTGAGGAAGAATCCTGCTTCCTCCTTCCCTGTGTGACGGCTGTGCCCGCCCCATTATATTTTGCAGTGTATTAATATACACTGCGAAATCTAAATTAAATAAAGCCAAATGTATGAAAAATAACAAAGAATCACATACTTACCTCTCCGACGCCTTTTTCCCGCTGTCCGGTGGAGAAGCCACGCGATGTGTGTTCTGCCAGGACCTGTGGTGATGTCAGAGGGCGTTTCGGTCATGTGATATGTATCACATGACTGCGAGCGGCCAATCAGCGCCGGGAACGGCCTCTGACATCACCACAGGTCTTTTTCCACTCGGAATCTGCGGCTGCTCACCGGTCCTGGCTCCCGGACACCCACCAACCACCCGCCGGAGGGTAAGTATCCATGTTTATTATTTTAAAAGCCTCTGGCTTTATTGAATTTAGATTTTACAGTGTATAATTATACACTGTGAAATCTTAAGGGGCGTGCACAGATGTGACAGAGAGGAGGAGGAAGCAGGATTCTTCCTCCCCCTGCAGCACATAAAAACGTGGTGTGTGAATGCACCCACGTATTTTGTTGGATGGATGGAGCCGGCGGGGCAGGATGGATATGGGGGGCAGGATGGAGGCACTCCTCCTGCCCCCCTCTGCTGCTCCTGTCCCTCCTCCGCTTTCCCCGCTCCTCCACGGTGATAAAAATAAAAAAAAAATCCCATACGGATATTTAACCGTCCGCCGGCTCGCTTCACCTCTGTCTTGTAGCTCCCAGGACAAAACCTGTCGTTGCCTGGGAAACCGATCAGCTGATCGGTTTCCCAGGCAACGACAGGTCCTCAAGCCCTCTAGAAGCTAGAAGACGGAGGTGGAGGGAGCTGGCAAATGGTAAGTATCCTTATGGGATTTTTTTATTTTTATCACCGCGGAGGAGTGGAGGGGGACAGGAGGAGCGGGGGGGGGGGAGGGCTGTGAGGAGAGACCGTGCAAATTGGGGCGAAGTTCGAACATTCAATTCTCGCGCCTATTTGCATAGTCTGCGCTCATTGGTGCCCGTCTCCGGCGGGCACCAATGAGCGGCCTCTGTCTGGCGTGCGATTTCTGTGACCGGCAGACGCCTTGGATAATTATATAGTAGATGGAACGGGCATTCCAGAGCACTCCAGAATAAGGGAGTGGTGGAGGAGAGGGGGTCAGGGGAATGGGTTTTATATTTGAAGGATTGTGGCTGTTTCTTGCAGGTGTGGGGTGATCGGAGGGAGGAATAGTGGGAAATGTTAGCTGTGGAGGTCCAGGATTGGGAGATAGCGGATAGCAGCAGCAAAGAGAGAGCAAGCGGGAGAATGTAAGTGGGCGGCTTGTTTTGTGTTTCAGCAGGAGCAGTGTGAGATTAGATGCCACTATTACAATAATTATGAGGGAATATATGGGTCTTCTTTGTGCTGCCCTTCTGACATGATAAAGAAAAAAAATCACGATTATCAATAGTTTATTAATACGCTTTTCAAAGCTTGATTGTAGTTTTTCCTAAAGAAGAAACCAGGATAGGCTTTGGAATGCGTAGAAATAAACTACAGTTGATAACTAATTCTCCTGTTCGTGGAGTTTTCTTCATCATGTCAGAAGAGCAGCGCAAAGAAGATCCATATATTACTCATAATTTTTATCCTCCTGTTTTGGATCTGCAACATCCCTACTTACATGTTCTGTATATTTCTAACAGGTGAACACACCTTATCATATTATCAACCTCTACTTCACCATCCGATAAGACCCTACATGCTCCTTTTTATTCCCCAGTATTTCCTACTGACCAGTGAAACAAATCATTTGCAGAAATCCCTTTTTATTTCACAAAACTGTGAGTGGTTATATTGAAAAGTGTAACTGAGATAATGTGGTTTCTAAGTTTTAAAGTGGCAATCTTACATGGTGGGGTCATAGAGTGCTGAGGTGCTTAGTGTATAAAAGTCACCAATGCTGTGCTGACTCAATTAACATCAGCACCAAAAAACTGTGCCAGTAGATTCATCCATGGCCAAACAGCTGCACACAAGCTGTGCATCATGTACCACAGTGCCAAGTGACAGAACAAGAGGTTATGTGCACTGCCACTTGACTCTAGAGCAGTGGGAATCTGTTTTCTAGAGTGATGAATTGCACTTCTCTAGCTGACAGTCTGGTGAACAAGTTTGATGACAGTCATAAGAACTTTAGCTGCAAGACTGAATTTGTTAACGGTAAAATTTAGTGGAGGAGAGAAAAACTATGGGGTTGGTTTACAGGGGTTTGCCAGGCTCCCTTATTTCTACTGAAGTGAAATCTTAATGTTCCAACATACCAAGATATTTTTGGTAAATTGTATACTTCCAATTGCCGTATTTTTCTCTTTATAAGGCGCACCTGATTATAAGACACACCCAAATTTGGTGAAGTAAAATAGAAACATTTGTTTTTTATGTTAAATGGTGTCCGTCTTATAATGCCAGTGTCTGTCTTACAAATCATATACATGTCTATCATCCTGGTAAATATATAACCCCAATCCTGGTACATAGTCCTCTATCCTGGATATGGCCCATGTAGCTCCCCCTGTGCAGCCACATGTAGCTCCCCCTGTGCAGCCACATGTAGCTCCCCCTGTGCAGCCACATGTAGATCCCCCTGTGCAGCCACATGTAGATCCCCCTGTGCAGCCACATGTACCGTGTTTCCCGGAAAATAAGTCACCCCCGAATATAAGTCAGGGCAGGGCTGGCGCAGAATTTTCCAATATAAGTCATACCCCGATTATAAGACAGGGTGACTTATTTTCGGGGAGTACGGTATAAGACAGGGGGAAGGGTGCGGGGGGTGAGGGGCGCTGCGCAGTATTTCCTACCTTGTCCCCCGGTCTGCTGTGCCTTGTGGTTCCCCCTGCTTCAGTTCCATCATCATCGGTGCTGGGGGCTGCCATCTTGCTTCTTCTCTCCGCCCCCGGCCAGTGATGTCAGAGCAGGCCGCGCTGTGATTGGCTAGCACCCGTGATCACGTGTCACGGGTGCTAGCCAATCACAGCGCGGCCTGCTCTGACATCACTGGCCGGGGGCGGAGAGAAGAAGCAAGATGGCAGCCCCCAGCACCGATGATGATGGAACTGAAGCAGGGGGAACCACAAAGCACAGCAGACCGGGAACGGAGCGAGGACCCCACCGGAAGGCACAGAGGACATCCCAGCACAGAAAAAGAGGATCGAGGAGGCAGCACAGCGGTCGGCACGAGGGACAAGGTAGGAAGCGGTGTGTATGTGTATATGTGTGTGTGTGTGTGTGTGTGTGTGTGTATATATGTGTGTATGTATGGGTATGTGTATGTAAGTAGGCTGGTGGCTGCCAATATAAGCCATACCCCGAAAATAAGACATGGGGCCACTTTTGGCCCCCCAAAACATATAAGACAGTGTCTTATTTTCGGGGAAACACGGTAACTCCCCCTGTGCTGCCACGTATGGCCCCTTTGCTGGCTTATTGCGGGATCTCCATTGCTCACGTGATAGCCCCGGGTCCTGGTGTGAACCTGGAAGCTATCGGGGACAGTTTCCTGTCTATGATTGGCAGGTGCTTCCAACCACTGAAAATTAAACCAAGTGCCATGTCCCGATGTGCTGCAGCTCATCGGGACATGGCACAAGCAATCGGGCCCTGCAGCACTGTGGTGCCCTATAGAGCATTGTTAAATTAAGAATTAATTAAAAAATAAAGTTTTTTAAATTATGAAAAAAAAACAAACAAAAGTTCAAATCACTCCCCTTTTCCCCCATTCAAAATAAATCTATTTAAAAAAAAACACACATTTGGTATCGTCACGTTCAGAAATCCTTAATCTATCAAGATATAAAATCAATTAATGAGAGCCTTAAACTGAGTAATGGAAAAATGGTCAGAACGCCAAAATTACATTTTTTTTGGTTGCCACAACATTGCTATAAAATGCAAAAACGGGCGATCAAAACAGCGCATCCACCCAAAAATCATAACATTAGAAGTGTCAGCTGAAGCTAAAAAAAATAAGCCTTCACACAACCCCAGATTCTGAAAAACGAGAGTGCTACAGGTTGCAGAACATGGCGCAAAAAGTGTGATTCTTTTTTCTTCTTTCAAACGTCTGAATTTTTTTTCACCAGATAACAGTAAAAGTATACTTGTTTGGTATCTATGAACACATACTGACCCGAGGCATCACACCGTCCTGTCCTGTCAGTTTTACCATATAGTGATCATGGCGAATAAAAAACCCCAAAAACCCCATATAATTGCACTTTTTTTGCAATTTCACCGCACTTGGAATTTTTTTCCCATTTTCCTGTACACTATATGGTAAAATAAATGATTTCATCTGAAAGGTACAACTCATCCCACAAAAAAATAAGCCCTCATATGTCTATGTTGATGGAAAAATAAAAAAGTTATGGCTCTTGAAAGCAGGGGAGCAAAAAAACGAAAAATATAAAATCACCAGATGAAGGGGTTAAGGGCGTTTGTTATTTTACTATGTGCGCGCCAGCATTGGGGCATATAGTATGATGGGGGGGGGGCATATTCAGCATGGGGGTGAGTGCAGGCACATGTAACATGCCCTGCTTCCCTGTCTGCATCTCAGTGCAGATTCATCACCGAGGTGATGGACAGCAGGTGAAGTACATATTACATGAGGCTAATTGAGCAGGAACATGTGACATCCTGCTGCCTCTGCAGCCTGATCCAGTCCCCGGACACCGCTCCAATGCGGAACCCCTCTCCTGCAGTACATGTAGATTCAGATTATAAAACGCACCCCCATTTTCCCCCAGAATTTGGGAGAACAAAAGTGCGTTTTATAATGGGAAAAATACGGTATTTGAAAACCCTTTAGTTGGATGTTATGTTTTAGATCAGCGTGACTGTGCCCCAGTGCACAAGACAACGTCTATAAATACATGGTTGGGTGAGTTTCGTGTGGAAGAACTTGACTATCCTGCACAGAACCCTAACCTCAATCCCCTTCAACACACATATGATAAATTAGAACTGAGATTGTAAATCAAACCCGCTCATCCAACGTCACTGTCTGGATGAATGGACAGAAGTTCCCATGGAGAGATTTCAAAATTTTCCGTCGACAATAAGGGCTATCTTGGTGGGGCAGTTCTTGAGGGTGAGGCGGATCTGCTCCACAGACCAAAAGTTTGAGACACACAGGCCAAAGATCTACATCTTAGTTTCCAGTCCAGAGGCTAAAACCAGTGTGCTATTAAAAAATGATATAGAAGGGCCAAATATTCTAAAAGAAGTGACCTATTAACACTTACCAGTAGAACTGAGTCAAACAAAGAGATAATTAGATTAATCTCAGCCTATAATGGGGATTGGGAAACAATGAGGAGAATATTTTGCAAATACTGGCCAATATTGAAGTCAGATCAGACACTGACTAAATATTTGCCAGATTTTCCCTCCCTGACCCCTAGAAGATGTAAAAATCTGAGGGACCTACTGGTGAATACTGAAATGAGAAACATACTGTATGTGCGGCTTAACAGTGGCAACACATTCCTGTTCCCGTAGTACTATGTATAATGAGATCCAGCTTGCCTTACCATTGCCTGATGAGGACTTATGAATTAATGACTACTAAGGTATAGGTGCCTTGGTAGGAATTAGTGTGGTATCGGAACTGTCATGTGAGCTGTGTCGGTCCACTTCCGGGTAGTGCGCATTTGTGCCGGATGTGTCTCGCTGAGCACCGCAGTGCTGATCAAAAGTGGTCTGCGCGTCGGCGTCACATACCACTAGGCCGGTTGTTGGGCGCATGCGTGGAATTACTCCGGACACAGCACGGATGTCATGGTGACGCATAGTCATGGGGCACATGCGCCAATGAATGCCCGGGATTGGCCCTTCAGCTGTCACTTGAGCATGACACCGCACAAACTCATTGGATGCATTATGTGGTCGGGATACACCTAATAAATGCCCATACAGGAACTACAGTAGCCACGCCCCTTGAGGAAGCAATTATTGCAAAATGATCGTAGGGGCTGGTGTCCGTGTGCTCAGCAGGTCTCCCACATGGATAACTAAAAAAGTAGTCTTTTCTACCTTGAACACTAGTATAGTTAAAAACTTGAGAATATGAAGGAAGGGGATTGAGAATCTCTTCATGGCTTGATGAAAAATACAGGGCCCCTATAAAAATGTGCTATGTGCTTACTTGGTGGACATGATATGCTTTGTTGGCAGCATGCAACTGTAATATGTACTAAACTGCATACTTGTCTACGCATGTATTGATGAACTATTAGGTGGTCTGTGTATAGATTCTTTTACAACCTCATCCCTCTGTTACTGTGAACTATTTGTAAGTGCTCTTGCTTGTATCCCATTGAGCATATGTAACGCCTGATCTTGACCGAGATCCATATGTCGTATTTGCACTTGTCACTTTATTCTTTTTTCTAAAAAATAAAATTCAGTACAATTTTGCATCAAAGAAAATTGGCAGTGTATGTATGGACTCTATCTTCTCCTAAGGTTAGTTCTATTGGTTGAGTCTTAAGGCCGCTTTACACGTCCCGATGTCGTAACTCAACTACGATAAAAAGTCACGTGGTTCGGGCATTGCCGCCGATATCGTTCGTGCGTTGTCGTGTAAATGGGCAACGCAACTCGAAAATGATGTAACTACGATATCGTTTTTGAATTGTGCATGCTCTCCAACCATGCAATATTGGCTAGGCGATGTGGCAGGATCGTGCTGTGTGACCGCGCAACTACGATTTGGAGCACAACTTCCCCTATTCACTCCCATGTTAAATGGTTGTTCCCTGGGTCGCTCGTACGAGGGGGCGTATACATCGCAGTTGTGTTGTCTGCCGATATCTGCCTGTGTAACATCAACATCTCCTATGCAATTTGGGACGAGTGTCAAAAAAATGTGCGCTCCCGTGCCGTTGTATACAATATCGTAACGATATTGCAACGTGTAAAGCGGCTTTTAGTGTACACACTTTATGTACGGCTGGAACCTGTTTATCTAGATTTCAAAATTTTGTAGATGGCCTTCCAAAAAAAAGTCTATGTTGTTATAGTTGCAAGTAGAGGACTGTTTCTATTTGGATGTCTTTGGATTTGTAATTAGATGTCAAATGCATTTGTAGGTGTCCCATATAGTGTAAAAGACCCCAGTAATACTGTTTAGTATATCAGATCTAAGTTCTCATCAATTTTGAATATCAAGTATGGTTTAAACTGGTACTAATATACATCATATTGTTAACATATGCTATAACTGACCACTGAAAACTTATTATGACCCCTGTGAGGTAGCGACCCGGGGAACTCGCTTGGCCACTGAAATTACATCAACACACGTTTCAACCATAAGATTTAGGCAGCAGTTTATTGGGTTCAAACCGCCCCTCTCATATAAATGCATGATAGCTACATAATCCTCACAATACCGTATAAACATGACATTACAAATATAACATTACATACAACAACACGTTACATTGCACATATCCTTTTACCCCCGGTACCCTTAATTTACCGTTACCCACGCAGAGTACACAGGTCAGTTGCCGTCTCACTGGGTTTCGGTCGCCGCCGGTACACCCTTAAGGGCTCATCACACGGGGCGATATCGGCGCCAATTACATAGGCGACATAGGGGCGTGGCCTATCGGCGGCGACATCGCCCCTACGTCGCCTCGTAAAGGGGCGATGTCAGCGCCGCCGGGAGGTCGCCTGGTTTCAGAGCAGTGCTCTGAAACCAGGCGACCGATCTGGGGCGATGTGCACACATCCGCCCCATGTAACCGGCCGTCGGCGAGCTGACAGGCGATGGGAGCCATAGGCTCCCATTGTCCTGCATCGCCGCTGGGGTTTTCAGACACCCCGGCGGCGATGCCGTCTGTCAGCTCGCTGGTGTGGGGCTGGAGATTTCGCCCCATGTAAATGGGGGACGGCGATGCTGGCGGGGCACCAAAAACGTGCGTGCACCCACCAGTCGCCACCGACATCCCCAGCCCCGTCGCCAGATATGACTGGGCCTTTACGGTTTCTGCTTGACTGCCAGGCCCTTCCTTGGCCAGGTTTCCCCTGTGGAGTCCAGGACTTGGACTTCTTCCCCTCCCAGGGGCGCTGCCCTGCTTCATTCACACACGGACCACCCAGCCCCCCATCATACATGGCACTTTTACATAAGCCATCATCTCTCATACATGGCACTTTTACATAAGCCATCATCTCTCATACATGGCACTTTTACATAAGCCATCATATACTTTCATGGCACCTTTACATAAGCCATCACCTACTTCCACGGGTCCTTTACCGACTGTCTAGTCGGACCCAACGGCGGCTCACACATGGTACACAGTTCACTCTAGTATACGAGAACTGCTGTCTTACCGGGCACGGATTCGGGTCTAGCAACCTCAGTCACGGGTTCACCATGCATCCTCAAGGGCTCCTTCCCGGACGTGTTTCGCCCCACGTACAGACCAGCGTAATCCAGGTTCCTCAATGGTTTCCCCACTCTAGGAGCCATAACGCCCCGTTCCCGGCCACCGGTTCGTACACAAGCAACAGAGGGTCAGGGGCCTCCCACATGGAGATAAGCCGACTCCCCTCTCATCCCAACGGGACGGATCGCCTCTGCACGTCTTCACACCACAGAGCTCTGGACTGCTCTCATCTCTTCTCTCTGGTCTCTGTTGTCTCTCACAAACACCTGGGCTAGCTCTTATCGTAGCTGCCACACCCACACTGACACACCCACCTGGGCTGCTATGCAATCAGTACACACACACAGTTCCCATACAGCCGCTCATCCAGCTCATCTACTCCTTTTAGCTGTTAACTCACTGTGTTCCAGTTAGGTTTCACACAGCACAACCACAGTAAAAGCTGCTAATGTGCACAGTCATACACCAACAACCTGTGTGATGCACCCGGCCATGGGTCGCATCACCACACCCCCTACGATCAGTAGAATAATGTGGCAGTGGTGATAAGAAACTGTTGGTGCTGTTTGCTCTTTGCCACAGACTGCTTGATTTCTTGTCCTGTGACTGTGAGCCACCTATTTATCATAGTCATATCACACAATTTTGGTAAGTATCATAAATGCTTAAAGCCTTGACATGCTGTATAAGCCTCCAACACCTGTATATTGTTTGATAAAATCAGATAGCCCCAGCAACACATGGCCAAGTTCTTCACCCACAGTATTTATAATCGTTGTTCACATCTCCTCTCAGTGCCACAGACATCCTTTATGGAAGATACCAGTGGGTCTGTCATTCCTAGCACATACACATACAATAGCTTTTGTCCAGAATGACGGCTGCTTGATATTTTTTGGGTTGGTGGGTGACAAAAGTCTGGGATGCCTACCTGCCATGATGTGGCAAAATGAATGCCCACATTGAGAGAAAGATCGTTGGAGATGCTGCTGTGCGACTGAAAAAAAATCGCTCGCTGGGTCGCCCGAACGATCGTGGCATCGCTGCATCGTTGAGACGCCGTGAACGAGATCTTGGCGTGTGACATCTTCCTCACGATAATTAGACGTCGATTAGGCAAAAGTTGCATCGCTCATAGGATTGTTAGCAATATTGATGTGTGTGACAACCCCTTAACAATCCTATGAGCAATGCAACTTTTCGTCCAGCCGTCATTCTGGACAAAAGCTATTGTATGTGTATGTGCTAGGAATGACAGACCCACTGGTATCTTCCATAAAGGATGTGTGTGGCACTCAGAGGGGATGTGGACGACGATTATGAATACTGTGGGTGGAGAACTTGGCCATGTATTGCTGGGGCTATCTGGCCCAGTACTCAGGACACTTCTGGTCCACAATCACAAAAAGTCAATTTCAAATGCATTGTAGGTATGCCCATCCACACACTGACATAACTATCATATAATCATCTTATGTTAGGAGACTACATATGTGGAGCAGCAACCAAACAAAAAACCACACACAGGTTGCCAGAGTGGTGTATGACAGCCTTGGTAGCATCGAAGATAGATCAGGGGGGCGGAAACAGACAGGTAGCTAGGTGCCGATGCAAATAGACTGCGACAGGACAAGTAACCGGAGAACGATGCTCAGCCACAACAAATTTGCGAGACACCATTTTTAATAAACGCAAGCCAAAAGGAACCCAGACCTCGCATCCAATCGGTGCTGAGGATGCGAGGCGAGCCAAACCCCAAGGCATGCCTACTGTCTAGGATTTGAGGATCGCACACACCGCCAAACATGTCGACACACAGATGTCACACACTCTGATGTACAAGATCTACTGACCAATCGCCGCCAGGTGTTAGGTCTGGTTCGAAAACCTGCGATCAAGCAACTAATGCTGGTCGTATCGCCCAGTCACAAGCTACGATGTCGCTTTCCAGACTTTGCGCGGCGGAAAGTCTGTGACGTAGCAGCGATGTTGACAGCGATATCGACGTGTGTGACAGCCCCTTTTGGTTATCATTCCCCGGTGATAATCAATTTCACAAGCGCATTCATGGTTTCCTTCCTGGCATGACACAGCTGCCGCGTCATTTTTAGTCCTATGCATTGTGGGAGTGTATTGGATATACTGGCCGGCTTCACAGCATGTGCACTACAAATGAACCATACGAACATCTAATATATAAAAGCCTAAGCTCACTTCTGTCAGTTTCGGCAGGACTTCCGTAACTGTGTCCTCGGCTACGTGACGTCACTGGAGCCCTACACCCCTTCAGGGTGAACCAAGATGGCGGCCGTAAGCGGGAGCAGGACTCAGGCAGCCCCGCCACGCTTACGGCCGCCCCTACACTGCGCAAAACACACACACATCACGGGCGGGAGACGACCGCCTTCAGCCGGTCGTCTCCCGACCGCCACACACCACTTCAGGGAGATTACCGCCTAATGCACTGTGCGGCTCTCATGTAAGGCCCCCGCTCCTCCTGTCTCCTACCCGCGGTCCCCCCCGGTCCTCCTGTCTCCTGCCCGCGCTCCCCCCCCGGTCCCCTGTCTCCTGCCTGCGCTCCCCCCGGTCCTCCTGCCTCTCTTTGCCCCCAGCCCCCCCCCGCCCTCTCCGCTCCTTGCGGCCCCCCTTGCTCCCCCAGCCCAGGGCCGCACCATCCATCTGTCCATGCGGGAGGGGAGCGGCTGTGCAGAAGGAGCCGCCGCTATCCCCACACAGCCACTTCCTGCCTGCCGCCCGGCGCCGGGAGCGGCAAGTTTAAGAGCTGTGAGCATGACGCATGTGTGTGCTGTGTGCATGATGCATGTGTGTGTGCATGATGCATGTGTGTGCATGATGCATGTGTGTGCATGATGCTGTGTGTGCATGATGCATGTGTGTGCATGATGCATGTGTGTGTGCAGGTGTGCTGTGTGCATGATGCATGTTGTGTGCAGGTGTGCATGATACTGTGTGTGCAGTGTGCTGTGTGCATGATACATGTGTGTGCAGTTAGCTGTGTGCATGATGCATGTGTGTGCAGGTGTGCTGTGTGCATGATGCATAGGTGTGCTGTAGATGCATGGTTGCTAGGTGTGCTGTCTGTGTGCATGATGCATAGTGTGTGCATGATGTGCATGTGTGATGTGCATGGTGTGCTGTGTGCATGATGCATAGGTGTGCTGTGTGCATGATGCATAGGTGTGCTGTGTGCATGATGCATAGGTGTGCTGTGTGCATGATGCATAGGTGTGCTGTGTGCATGATGCATAGGTGTGCTGTGTGCATGATGCATAGGTGTGCTGTGTGCATGATGCATAGGTGTGCTGTGTGCATGATGCATAGGTGTGCTGTGTGCATGATGCATAGGTGTGTGTGTGCATGATGCATAGGTGTGCTGTGTGCATGATGCATAGGTGTGCTGTGTGCATGATGCATAGGTGTGCTGTGTGCATGATGCATAGGTGTGCTGTGTGCATGATGCATAGTGTGCAGTGTTGTGTGCATGATGCATAGGTGTGCTGTGTGCATGATGCATAGGTGTGCTGTGTGCATGATGCATAGGTGTGCTGTGTGCATGATGCATAGGTGTGCTGTGTGCATGATGCATAGGTGTGCTGTGTGCATGATGCATAGGTGTGCTGTGTGCATGATGCATGGTGTGCTGTGTGCATGATACATGTGTGTGCAGGTGTGCTGTGTGCATGATGCATGTGTGTGCAGGTGTGCTGTGTGCATGTGTGTGCAGGTGTGCATGATGCATGTGTGTGCAGGTGTGCATGATGCATGTGTGTGCAGGTGTGCATGATACATGTGTGTGCACGTGTGCTGTGTGCATGATACATGAGCGCCAACATAAAGAGCTGTGTGCATGATGCATGTGTCTGCTGTGTGCATGATACATGTGGGTGAAGGTGTGCTGTCTGCATGATGCATGTGCGTCCAGGTGTGCTGTGTACATGATTCATGTGTGTGCAAGTGTGCTCGCTCCATCCTAATCCCCCCCCCCCACCATCCTGCTCGCCTCCATCCTGCCCCGCTCGCCTCCATCCTGCCCCGCTCGCCTCCATCCTGCCCCGCTCGCCTCCATCCTGCTCCTCTGGCTCCATCCTGTCCCGCTCACTCCATCCTGCCCCGCTCCCCACTATCCAACCCTACCCCACTGCCACCATCCTCGCCTCCTCCGCCTCCATCCTGCCCCTCCCTCCATCCTGCTCCCCCCTGCCATCCTGCCCCCCGCTGTTCTTGCCCCCCCTCTGCCTCCATCCTGCCCCCCCTCTGCCTCCATCCTGCCCCCTTCTGCCTCCGTCCTGCCCCCCCTCTGCCTCCGTCCTGCTCCGCCTCCATCCTGCCCCCCTCTGCCTCCATCCTGCCCCCCCTCCGCCTCCATCCTGCCCCCCCTCCGCCTCCATCCTGCCCCGCCCCCCGGCTCCATCCTGCCCACCTGCCATCCGACACAATCCTCCCCCCCCGCCCCCCAGCTGATCGTTTCCCAGGCAACCACAGGTCCTAAACGCCTGTAGGACCTAAAATATGGAGGTGGAGCGAGCTGGCGGACAGGTGAGTATCCTCACTGAGGATTTTTTTAACTTTTACTGTGGAGAAGCGGGAGCGCAGTATCGCCATATACCATAGTGCTGCTATACATGTACTGTAATGTACCGCCATATACCATCGTGCTGCTATACATGTGCTGTAATGTACCGCCATATACTATAGTGCTGCTATACACGTACTGTAATGTACCGCCATATACTATAGCGCTGCTATACATGTAATGTAATGTACCGCCATATACTATAGTGCTGCTATACATGTACTCTAATGTACCGCCATATACTATAGTGCTGCTATACATGTACTAAAATGTACCGCCATATACTATAGCGCTGCTATACATGTAATGTACAGCCATATACATGTACTGTAATGTACCGCCATATACCATCGTGCTGCTATACATGTGCTGTAATGTACCGCCATATACTATAGTGCTGCTATACACGTGCTGTAATGTACCGCCATATACTATAGTGCTGCTATACACGTACTGTAATGTACCGCCATATACTATAGCGCTGCTATACATGTAATGTAATGTACCGCCATATACTATAGTGCTGCTATACATGTACTCTAATGTACCGCCATATACTATAGTGCTGCTATACATGTACTATAATGTACCGCCATATACTATAGCGCTGCTATACATGTAATGTACAGCCATATACTAATGCCGGTCGTCTCCCGAGTGCCTCGCGCTCGCTCCGGCTGGTTTCACAGGTGCAGGCTCCTCCCCCTCACTTCCAGTGCTCGGGGCTGTTGATGACTCTCAGCGGAATAGCGGCTGCACGGACCGGCCTCCGCTCTTGGACTGGCCCCAGCCTCCGGGGTCAGCCCTGTGCCGGACCGCCAGCAGTAGGCCAAGTGGCCCTGAGGATACGGAGCCAGCTGGTGTGCAGCCTGATAGAAGAGAGAGAGGTGTGCAGCCTAGAGGAGGACAGGTGTACTGAGCGGTGATGTCACTGCTCCAGCCTCCTTTCTCTTCACTCCTCCAGCCGGACCTCTCCTCACTCCTCCATTAGGACCTCTCCTCACCCCTTCAGCGCCACCTCTCCTCACCCCTCCAGCGCCACCTCTCCTCACCCCTCCAGCGCCACCTCTCCTCACCCCTCCAGTGCCACCTCTCCTCACCCCTCCAGCGCCACCTCTCCTCACCCCTCCAGCGCCACCTCTCCTCACCCCTCCAGCGCCACCTCTCCTCACCCCTCCAACCGCACCTCTCCTCACCCCTCCAGCGCCACCTCTCTTCACCCCTCCAGCGCCACCTCTCTTCACCCCTCCAGCGCCACCTCTCCTCACCCCTCCAGCGCCACCTCTCCTCACCCCTCCATCCGCACCTCTCCTCACCCCTCCATCCGCACCTCTCCTCACCCCTCCAGCGCCACCTCTCCTCACCCCTCCAGCCTCCGCCACATCATACTCTGCTATCCACAGAGCCGCCTCTATACTCTGCTACCCACACAGCGCCTGTATACTCTGCTACCCACAGAGCCGCCTATATACTCTGCTACCCACGGAGCCGCCTGTATACCCTGCTACCCACGGAGCCGCCTGGATACTCTGCTACCCACGGAGCCGCCTGGATACTCTGCTACCCACGGAGCCGCCTGGATACTCTGCTACCCACGGAGCCGCCTGGCTACTCTGCTACCCACGGAGCCGCCTGGATACTCTGCTACCCACGGAGCCGCCTGGATACTCTGCTACCCACGGAGCCGCCTGGATACTCTGCTACCCACGGAGCCGCCTGGCTACCCTGCTACCCACGGAGCCGCCTGGCTACCCTGCTACCCACGGAGCCGCCTGGCTACCCTGCTACCCACGGAGCCGCCTGGCTACCCTGCTACCCACGGAGCCGCCTGGCTACCCTGCTACCCACGGAGCCGCCTGGCTACCCTGCTACCCACGGAGCCGCCTGGCTACTCTGCTACCCACGGAGCCGCCTGGCTACCTGCTACCCACGGAGCCGCCTGGCTACTCTGCTACCCACGGAGCCGCCTGGCTACTCTGCTACCCACGGAGCCGCCTGGCTACTCTGCTACCCACGGAGCCGCCTGGCTACTCTGCTACCCACGGAGCCGCCTGGCTACTCTGCTACCCACGGAGCCGCCTGGCTACTCTGCTACCCACGGAGCCGCCTGGCTACTCTGCTACCCACGGAGCCGCCTGGCTACTCTGCTACCCACGGAGCCGCCTGGCTACTCTGCTACCCACGGAGCCGCCTGGCTACTCTGCTACCCACGGAGCCGCCTGGCTACTCTGCTACCCACGGAGCCGCCTGGCTACTCTGCTACCCACGGAGCCGCCTGGCTACTCTGCTACCCACGGAGCCGCCTGGCTACTCTGCTACCCACGGAGCCGCCTGGCTACTCTGCTACCCACGGAGCCGCCTGGCTACTCTGCTACCCACGGAGCCGCCTGGCTACTCTGCTACCCACGGAGCCGCCTGGCTACTCTGCTACCCACGGAGCCGCCTGGCTACTCTGCTACCCACGGAGCCCCCTGGATACTCTGCTACCCACGGAGCCCCCTGGATACTCTGCTACCCACGGAGCCGCCTGGATACTCTGCTACCCACTGACCCGCCTGGATACTCTGCTACCACCGACCCGCCTGGATACTCTGCTACCCACCGACCCGACTGTATACTCTGCTACCCACCGACACGCCTGTATAATCTGCTACCCACTGACCCGCCTGTATACACACAATTAACTTCACCGCGCTCCCAATGCTATTGCATCGGGCCCCTGACCACTGCACTCTGCCCCTGACCACTGCACTCTGCCCCTGACCACTGCACTCTGCCCCTGACCACTGCACTCTGCCCCTGACCACTGCACTCTGCCCTGAGGCAGACTACGAGCCACTGAGCCTCCGTATACTCTGCTAACCACTGAGCAGCTGTATAGTCTGCTAACTACTGAGCCCCCGTATACCCTGCTAACCATAGGCTAGAATACCCGATTCTTCAGAATCGGGCCGCCATCTAGTGTAAGTTATAAAATGATTTGTCTCAACTATTACAGTACACATTTAGCTCAGACAGGGATGCTTAGGGATGTACTAGGACGCTGCAGGGACAGGTAGTGATAGGTTTGGGGGCATAAAGTAGCTGACACAATCTCACATGTTTTAAAAAAGTATTTGAAACTCCTTTTTTGATATGAAAATGTTGCTATTGACTAGTAAATAGGGCATTATGTCAATAACAGGGGATCCCCCAGTCCTCAATGCCAGAAAATAAGTAGGGGTGGCAATGATGTGGCGTCAAGATAAGCAGCAGACACCACATCAATCGAGGTTCATTTGTGATGATTTTATGATTAGTTTATAGTTAGCCTTCAGATTACTCTGCTCTGTATGTAGTATTTTTATTTTTATTAGTCTTCTTATATTGATAGCATATGATTTGATATTTGACTATCTTTTAGGTGGATAATATGGCTAATGTCTGGGTTTTTTATACATCTTTTTGTTATTGGTTATTCCTTCGTTATTATTTGTGGTTGGAAGTTTAAATATGTGGGTTGTACATTGCCTCTGTTATAGCTTAGCAAAGACCCATCATATGGTCAAAATGGTGCTGTCCTTCTGACCGTCATGGACGTTTTTAAAAATATTTTTATTCTCTGGTGCTATTGCCACTCCTACTTATTTTCTGCACATGTGTCTGTTGACGCCCTTAGGCTTGATAAACTAAAGGTAAGTTTTTTAACATCTTAATGTAAAGGAAGGCCTTGCCCTTTATATGACAACAATATTTAAATGTGCAAGGTGTGGATTATTAAAGCTACAAGGGGCCGTTTGTTATATAACAGCCTTCCAAATTGTGAATGTGTTTCTAAGCGTTTAGAAATAATTACATCTGAAATACTAGTCGGAAAAAAAATACTTCTTTCCATAAATTTTTGGTCCACCGGAGAAGTTCATGTGCTGCATCATTGAGACATATGTTTCATTCAATGTTTAGAGGATGGCCGCGCTATATGTACGGTATAGCTGTCAACACGGCTGATGACTTGCCATTTACTGTAACAACAACATAGTATGGTTGGTTGATCCTGCGTTAGTATGATATTCACTGACCATGCTCTACCAGTATTCACTTTCTGTTTACACAGTTATGTTCATTCTCTTATATAAAAGGCTGAACCAAAAGGTATCAGCATTGATATATCAATTCTCTGTATATGCATGGATTACATTATACGTTAATGCTCTGAATAGATATTCAACTTTCCCATCATTTTTTTTTACCTGACTTTACATTCTAGATATGATGCCTAGCTATAAAGCGTAAAACAAACTAAAAGCTACATAGCTGTCATTTTTCAGATTGGCATAAGCTATATAAACAGAATTCTTACATGTATCTGTTCTAGTATGTAAATCCGCAAATAAAGTTGAGTAAAATTATTCCTATTTGAGTATAGAATGTAATAACATATTCTATGTTTAAATAATTGAAATGAATAAACATCTTGGAAAACCAGCTAGACATTTTACAACACATTAAATATGCCATTCTTGTTTATTTTTTGTTTAAATCGGGCAAACAATTACTTGAGATGCTCAGTGAGTGCCAGGAAGCCATATCCCTTTTATACGCTGTTCCTTTGGTAAATTTGTAGTGTGAAAAGACAGACTTCTCGTTGCCTTGACTACCATCCTTAAATTGGAAAGACACAATATGTTTTTACAAATGTAAAACTTGACAGTAAGCAGATGTGCTGATTTGTAGGCTCTAGAATACCATCCTCAGACATGAATATCATTAGAAAATAAGTGGTTTAGTACTCTGGTTTTTAAGACTGCAGCTTAAGAAATACTGTGGTCTAGTGGTTCCTTTCTGTTTTTGTTCTGTTTTTCCAACTTGTTCACAAATTTGATAATGTCCAAAGCATGGTTCCAAACATTTAAAATTACCGTGTTTCCCCGAAAGTAAGGCCCTGTCTTACATTAAATTTACCCCCAAAAGTCCCACCCTGCCTTACTTTCGGGGGAGGCCTTACATTAGACAAAAAAAATGACACTTTTTGTTTAACAATAAAATTAACATTTATTAACAGGCTGAACAGTATGGCCAAACAAATAACAAATGTCTCAAGAATATCTTGCTACTACCGTTTTAATACGGTATTTCCATGTATAACATGCAAACAATGAACAATGAACAGTCAGGAACAGTCTCAATACCGTATGTAACCCTGTAACACAAAGCAAGATTATTCAATGACAACCATGTCATCCTCTTCTGGAACATCATCAAACACATCCAAATGTTGAGGTTCCTCTGGAATAGCTTGGGACTCGAGTTCCTGCAGAATCATGGGCCCATATCTGTCATGTGTAGCCACGGCACTGTCCAGAAATGAGCAGGTCTTGTCCAGGTAGCCAGCTCGTAGGGCATTTTGAATGCAAGTGTCCGTGATCTTAGCCCATGAATTTTTGACCCAGTTCACAATCTCCGGCAGTTTAGGCTTCACAAAGTTTCCACGGACATTCCTCTCCATTCTGTTCTCGATGTAGTCATTGATCTCAGCACGGAGATTGTCCTTGAAGGGCTTGTTAATGCCGATGTCGAGAGTCTGGAGATACGCCGTCATCCCTGCAGGAATCATGATCTGGTCAATTCTCCGCTCATGAAGAAAGTTTTTCATGTCCTTGGCACGGTGTGTGCTGGCTGCGTCCCAGATCAACATTCCTCTTTGGCTCCCTCGCATAACAAGCGGCAGCATTAGATCAAGCCACTTCCTTATAACCGCCTGTGTGGCCCAGGCTTTCTCAGTTTCCAGCACATAAATGCCGGAAACCCTTTCAATTTTGTCCTTCTTGCCCTTTGCAATCAGTAACGGTGGGACTTTAGTGCCATCCAGCCGAATAGCCAAAATACAAGTGACACGGGCACTTTCATACGCAGTGGAGGGAACGTATACGGAGGAGGCACCTCGTTGCTCAATGGTGGTTTGAGCTGCTTGACCCATGAACACTGCGGTTTCATCCATGGCGATCATGTTGGCAAGACTGTATTGTGAGAAGTCTGTGTCATCCACAAACTTCTTGTAGGCAAAAGTGCGTTTAATAATCTCCGCATCCTTCAGCCTAAAGAGTGTAGTGGATCTTCTCAGTGACAGGTCATTGCGCTCAAGAAAGTTATCCACCCAGTGCTGTGACGCCTTGAATTCCTCAGGGGAAATGTCAAACTGAGGGGCCACTGCAAGGGCGTAATCCTGGATCTGAGCCCTGGTCACCACCAATGTCTTTGCTCTCCTGTCAGCGACCCACTCAGAGACCAGGCTTTCCAGCTCGGTGAACATTGGTTGGCGACCACATCCAACTTTCCGCATTTTTGCCTTTCCGGTCTCTGCTTGTTCAGTCAGGTGATCATAATCAGCTCTCCATTTGTGCACCAAACGTTCGGCCAGCATTTTCTGCTTGCAGAATTCAGCAAGATTTTTGCCCCGGGATTCTTCCACTATCCCTTTTTTGTACTCCACGGAGTAGCTTTTTCTTTTGCCTGAACCGGAAGTGCTCATCTGGGGTAAAAATATACTGTATCAGCATTGTTTCTGGTACAGTATCCCCTGCAGCCCCCCATTGTTGTGCAGCTTTCCCTGCAGCTCCCCCATTGTTGTGCAGCATCGCCTGCAGCTGCCCCATCCCTGTGTGCATGATCCCACTGCTGCTCCCCATCCCTGTGTGCATGATCCCACTGCTGCTCCCCCATCCCTGTGTGCATGATCCCACTGCTGCTCCCCCATCCCTGTGTGCATGATCCCACTGCTGCTCCCCCATCCCTGTGTGCATGATCCCACTGCTGCTCCCCCATCCCTGTGTGCATGATCCCACTGCTGCTCCCCCATCCCTGTGTGCATGATCCCACTGCTGCTCCCCCATCCCTGTGTGCATGATCCCACTGCTGCTCCCCCATCCCTGTGTGCATGATCCCACTGCTGCTCCCCCATCCCTGTGTGCATGATCCCACTGCTGCTCCCCCATCCCTGTGTGCATGATCCCACTGCTGCTCCCCCATCCCTGTGTGCATGATCCCACTGCTGCTCCCCCATCCCTGTGTGCATGATCCCACTGCTGCTCCCCCATCCCTGTGTGCATGATCCCACTGCATACCCCCACTCTGCCCATGTGCTGCCACCACCCGCGCGCAGCCCCACACACACACACGGTTTAGCTACGGTATACTTACCGTTCCGTTGCCGTACTTTCGATTCCTCTGCGGTGCCGGTGGGAGCCTTCTGGTGCAGGAGACGCTGGGCCAATCAGCTGCGAGCCTGCAGGGCAGTGACGTTGCGGCTGATCGGCCAATCAGAGCTCGAGCTGATGGCCAATCAGCTGCGAGCCTGCAGGCCCGTGACCCGGGGCAGGAGAGAATGGCGGAGCCGGCCACAAGAAGCCCGCAGGCAGGCGAGAATGCATGGAGGGGCCAGAACAATGAGGTAATTCCCCAGCTACCCCCCACCATAGGCGGCCTTACATTCCCCACAGACCCCCCCGAAAGCGGCCTTACAATCGGGGGGTGCCTTACATTGGAGAACCCTGGGCACCCCCCTACCCTGCCTTACTTTCGGGGGGGTCTTATATTCGGGGAAACACGGTAGGAATAGAGAATATTTAAGAAATGCAGCTACAATAAGATACTGTACTGTTACAATATATAAAAGCTCAAAGGCTTCTTTGGATCCCAAATTTATCCTGTGTTACCTTAGTGCATGCTGCTTGAAGTTTTTAGTTTGTGGTTTAATGATAATCTGTCAGTTTGTAATATTGGAATTACATCTTGATAAGTTTTAAGCATACCACCTTTGAAATTGAAAAGTAATGTATGGTATGTCTAAGACTAGTGATGAGCGAGTACTAAAATGCTCGGTGCTCGAAGCTCGGGCCGAGCATCCCGAGATACTCGTGTACTCGGCCCGAGTAACGAGCCCAATGTTATCCTATGGGAGACACGAGTATTTTATGAAATGACTGCCGGCAGCATGGAAAAACCCTAAAAATGTCACAAAAGTCTCAGAAGAGTGCTGAAATGACATGGCAACACCATGGGGAAGACCCCTGGAAGCATTTCTCACTCAAAAGTCACAGCTGTGAACAATGTTGTCCGAGTTTCACGCCAATTTTACGGAGTCTCCAGAAAACCTTCCAAAATGACACCAAAATGAATATTTAGGGTGGAAATGTTAAGGCACATACCCAATAGTGAGATACAGCTGGTGTATGTCACTTTTTGTGATTACATGACAGATTTTACGTGAAAACATTGTGCGACACTCCGATGACCCTGACAAGAGACGTACATGAAGCCCTGTCTAGAAATAAAGTGCCCATTTTGAGGAACTGGGTCTATTGTAGTATCTTCCTTTGCAAGGGCAGTCCAAAATTGGGAGGTTCACCAATGCCCCTGGATACAGACATGCAGGATGGCCTGTAAACAAGAACTGGGTGTATTGTAGTATAGCCCTTTGGCCAGGGCATCCAAAAATTGGGAGGCTCCACATTGTCCCTGGATAGAGACGTGCAGGAGGGCCTGTAAAGAAGAACTGGGTGTATTGTAGTATAGGCCTTTGGCCAGGGCAGGCAAAAATTGGGAGGTTCAACAATGAGCCATGCATACAGACATGTAGTAGGGCCTGTAACCCTCAAGTGGGTGTATTGTAGTATAGCCCTTTGGTCAGGGCAGCCAAAAATTGGGAGGTTCAACAATGACCCATGCATACAGACATGTAGTAGGGCCTGTAACCCTCAAGTGGGTGTATTGCAGTATAGCCCTTTGGTCAGGGCAGCCAAAAATTGGGAGGCTCCTCTTTGTCCCTGGATAGAGACGTGCAGGAGGGCCTGTAACCCTCAAGTGGGTGTATTGTAGTATAGCCCTTTGGTCAGGGCAGCCACAAATTGGGAGGTTCAACAATGACCCATGCATACAGACATGTAGTAGGGCCTGTAACCCTCAAGTGGGTGTATTGTAGTATAGCCCTTTGGTCAGGGCAGCCAAAAATTGGGAGGCTCCACATTGTCCCTGGATAGAGACGTGCAGGAGGGCCTGTAAAGAAGAACTGGGTGTATTGTAGTATAGCCCTTTGGTCAGGGCAGCCAAAAATTGGGAGGTTCAACAATGACCCATGCATACAGACATGCAGTAGGGCCTGTAACCCTCAAGTGGGTGTATTGTAGTATAGCCCTTTGGTCAGGGCGGCCAAAAATTGGGAGGTTCAACAATGACTCATGCATACAGACATGTAGTAGGGCCTGTAACCCTCAAGTGGGTGTATTGTAGTATAGCCCTTTGGTCAGGGCAGCCAAAAATTGGGAGGCTCCTCTTTGTCCCTGGATACAGACATGCAGGATGGCCTGTAAACAAGAACTGGGTGTATTGTAGTATAGCCCTTTGGCCAGGGCATCCAAAAATTGGGAGGCTCCACATTGTCCCTGGATAGAGACGTGCAGAAGGGCCTGTAAAGAAGAACTGGGTGTATTGTAGTATCGTCTTTGGCCATGGCAGGCAAAAATTGGGAGGTTCAAAAATGAGCCATGCATACAGACATGTAGTAGGGCCTGTAACCCTCAAGTCGGTGTATTGTAGTATAGCCCTTTGGTCAGGGCAGCCAAAAATTGGAAGGCTCCTTTTTGTCCCTGGATAGAGACGTGCAGGAGCGCCTGTAACCCTCAAGTGGGTGTATTGTAGTATAGCCCTTTGGTCAGGGCAGCCACAAATTGGGAGGTTCAACAATGACCCATGCATACAGACATGTAGTAGGGCCTGTAACCCTTAAGTGGGTGTACTGTAGTATAGCCCTTTGGTCAGGGCAGCCAAAAATTGGGAGGCTCCACATTGTCCCTGGATAGAGACGTGCAGGAGGGCCTGTAAAGAAGAACTGGGTGCATTGTAGTATAGGCCTTTGGCCAGGGCAGGCAAAAATTGGGAGGTTCAACAATGAGCCATGCATACAGACATGTAGTAGGGCCTGTAACCCTCAAGTGGATGTATTGTAGTATAGCCCTTTGGTCAGGGCAGCCAAAAATTGGGAGGTTCAACAATGACCCATGCATACAGACATGTAGTAGGGCCTGTAACCCTCAAGTGGGTGTATTGTAGTATAGCCCTTTGGTCAGGGCAGCCAAAAATTGGGAGGTTCAACAATGACCCATGCATACAGACATGTAGTAGGGCCTGTAACCCTCAAGTGGATGTATTGTAGTATAGCCCTTTGGTCAGGGCAGCCAAAAATTGGGAGGTTCAACAATGACCCATGCATACAGACATGTAGTAGGGCCTGTAACCCTCAAGTGGGTGTATTGTAGTATAGCCCTTTGGTCAGGGCAGCCACAAATTGGGAGGTTCAACAATGACCCATGCATACAGACATGCAGTAGGGCCTGTAACCCTCAAGTGGGTGTATTGTAGTATAGCCCTTTGGTCAGGGCGGTCAAAAATTGAGAGGCTCCTCTTTGTCCCTGGATACAGACATGCAGGATGGCCTGTAAACAAGAACTGGGTGTATTGTAGTATAGCCCTTTGGCCAGGGCATCCAAAAATTGGGAGGCTCCACATTGTCCCTGGATAGAGACGTGCAGGAGGGCCTGTAAAGAAGAACTGGGTGTATTGTAGTATCGTCCTTTGGCCATGGCAGGCAAAAATTGGGAGGTTCAAAAATGAGCCATGCATACAGACATGTAGTAGGGCCTGTAACCCTCAAGTGGGTGTATTGTAGTATAGCCCTTTGGTCAGGGCAGCCAAAAATTGGGAGGCTCCTCTTTGTCCCTGGATAGAGACGTGCAGGAGCGCCTGTAACCCTCAAGTGGGTGTATGGTAGTATAGCCCTTTGGTCAGGGCAGCCAAAAATTGGGAGGTTCAACAATGACCCATGCATACAGACATATAGTAGGGCCTGTAACCCTCAAGTGGGTGTATTGTAGTATAGCCCTTTGGTCAGGGCAGACAAAAATTGGGAGGCTCCTCTTTGTCCCTGGATAGAGACGTGCAGGAGCGCCTGTAACCCTCAAGTGGGTGTATGGTAGTATAGCCCTTTGGTCAGGGCAGCCAAAAATTGGGAGGTTCAACAATGACCCATGCATACAGACATATAGTAGGGCCTGTAACCCTCAAGTGGGTGTATTGTAGTATAGCCCTTTGGTCAGGGCAGACAAAAATTGGGAGGCTCCACATTGTCCCTGCATAGAGACGTGCAGGAGGGCCTCAAAACATTTTTCCCATTGAAAAGGAGTGGGTCTCCTGTCGTTGTAATGCCCATTCTAAAAGAATGGGCGAAAAAATTTACCACTGCGGGTATACTTCAAACAACAGCCTAACTATTGTAATGGTCATCATGGTGTCACATGAGGAGAAGGAGGAGCAGTCCAGCGATTAGCCAAAGTCCGGAAGTGTGTACCCATGGGTGAGTGGAGGTACATGTCAAATTCAAATAACAAAATTTTAATTCAGTTGTCATTTGCTGGTGGTGTGGTGAAGTCTGGCCCAATCCAACCCTTGTTCATCTTGATCAGAGTCAGCCTGTCCGCATTTTCAGTTGACAGGCGGGTGCGTTTATCAGTGATGATTCCACCTGCAGAACTGAAAACACGTTCTGATAAAACGCTAGCGGCAGGGCAGGCCAGGACTTCCAAGGCGTAGAGAGCCAATTCATGCCACGTGTCGAGCTTGGAGACCCAATAATTGAAAGGCACAAAGGAATCTCGCAGTACAGTTGTTCGATCTGCAAGGTACTCCTTCAGCATCTGCCCAAACTTAGCATTTCTGGTGGCACTACCTCGCACCTCAGGGGCTGTGGTATGTGAGGGGCTGAGAAAACTGTCCCACATCGTAAAGACAGTTCCTCTGGCGGATTGGACTTGTGCCCCTCTCGGCCGTACGCCTTGGTTGTCCACCGAATCCTGACCTATGCCGCTAGCGTTTTGTGAGGGGAATGATTTCACTACTTCCGTGACTATGGCCCTGTGGAACTGCTGCATTTTGGCTGACCTCTCCGCCTCAGGAATGAGAGACATAAAGTTCTCCTTGTAGCGTGGGTCTAACAGTGTTGCCAACCAGTACTGATTGTCGGCCAAGATGTTCTGAACGCGAGGGTCACGAGACAGGCAGCTTACCATAAAGTCAGCCATGTGCGCCAGACTCTTAACAGCCATCACTTCAGTATCCAGACCAACACGATGACTGAACATGCTGTCCTCATCTCCCCTGTCCTCTGGCCAGCCACGCTGAATCGAGGGTATGACTGGTGTGCATGTCATATCCTCAATTTGGCCAGAGAGTTGCTCCATGTCTTCATCCTCCTCCTCCTCGTCATAGTCCTCCACTGCACGTTGTGATGAGATGAGGCTGGGCTGTTTGTTTTCACCCACACCCACTACTGTCTCTTGCTCAAAGTCATCGCGCTCGGCCTGCAGTGCATCCTCTTTGATTTTCAGCAGAGACCGTTTTAGAAGGCAGAGTAGTGGTATGGTGACGCTAATGATGGCGTCATCGCCGCTCACCATCTTGGTGGAGTCCTCAAAGTTTTGGAGGACGGTGCATAGGTCCGACATCCATCTCCACTCCTCAGGTGTTATGTGTGGAGTTTGACCCATTTCCCGACGGCTTAGGTGATGCAGGTAGTCCACTGCTGCCCTCTTCTGCTCACATATCCTGACCAACATGTGCAGAGTTGAATTCCAACGCGTGGGGACATCACACACCAGTCTGTGGGCCGAAAGACGCAAACGGCGCTGAAAGCCGGCAAGGCCGGCTGAAGCAGCAGGTTACTTGCGAAAATGTGCAGACAGACGCCGAACTTTTACCAGCAGGTCAGACACCTCTGGGTATGACTTCACAAACCTCTGAACCACCAGGTTGAGCACATGGGCCACGCATGGAACTTGCGTCAGCTGCCCTCGCCTCAAAGCTGCCACCAGGTTCCGGCCATTGTCACACATGACCTTTCCTGGCTTTAGGTTCAGAGGTGTGAGCCAGTGATCTGCCTGCTCTTTCAGAGCTGTCCACACCTCTTCTGCATTGTGGGGTTTGTGACCTATGCAGACTAGCTTCAGCACAGCCTGTTGCCGCTTTGCAGAGGCAGTGCTGCAGTGCTTCAGCTTGGGACTGGTGTGGAGGGTACAGAGGATGAGGATGCGCAGGAGGAGGAGGCTGAGGAGCATGACATTCCGGAGCTGTAGAGTGTCGGTGAAACCCTGACAGAGGTAGGGCCTGCTATCCTTGGTGTGGGAAGGACGTGTTCCGTCCCTCGCTCAGACTGGGTCCCAGCCTCCACAATATTAATCCAGTGTGCCGTCAAGGAGATGTAGCGGCCTTGCCCACAAGCACTTGTCCACGTGTCTGTTGTTAGGTGGACTTTGGCTGAAACAGCATTGTTCAGGGCACGTGTGATGCTGTTGGACACGTGGTTATGCAATGCGGGGACGGCACATCTGGAGAAATAGTGGCGGCTGGGGACCGAGTAACGTGGGACAGCAGCCGCCATCAGGTCGCGGAATGCGTCCGTCTCCACCAGCCGGAAAGGCAACATTTCTAGCGCTATGAGTCGCGAAATGTGATCATTCAGGACTGTGGCATGTGGGGCGTTGGCAGCGTATTTGCGCCTGCGTTCAAATGTTTGCTGAATGGATAATTGAACGCTGCGCTGGGACAAGGACGTGCTTGATGGTGGTGTAATTTGTGCGTGGGCAACTTCAGGTGCAGGGCCGGAGGCTTGTTTGCGGCCAGCATGGACAGGGGATTGGCTCGCATGCACAACAGGCGAAGACGTAGCAGTGACATCAGCAAGCACCGCTCCTCGACTCTGTTGTACTTCCCACAACGTCGGGTGCTTGGCTGACATGTGCCTGATCATGCTGGTGGTGGTCAGGCTGCTAGTTTTCGTACCCCTGCTGATAGGAATTCACTTTGGGGATTCCACTATTAGTCCATAACAATACCTAAAACGAAAGGCATGTTAAATACAACAATTCAAAATTCTAAAATCCAAAAATGAGGAAAAAAGAAAACGGCTAAAGTTCAGGTCAGGAAGCGTTCATCCCGTAGTGGCGCTCTCTACGGGCAACAGCAGAATGAGTTCGTGGATCGGCCTTGCAAAGGTCTTCGTCTCACCTTTCCTGAAGACCGTTAGCTCCACCTTCCGCACATTGCCGTCCTGGCTAGGTAGTTTCTTAGTAACAAGTCCCAAAGGCCAGTCAGTTCTTTCAGTGGTCTGATCTTTCATAAGGACCAGGTCTCCTTCCTTGATATTCGGCTTGGGATGTCGCTACTTCCTTCTTCCTTGAAGAACGGTGAGGTATTCCTTTCTCCATCGATTCCAGAAGTAGTCGGCCAAATATTGGACTCGTTTCAGGTGTCTTTGGTAGGTGTTGGCGTGAGTGAAGTCTCCGCTGGGAATTACCGCGTTGTCAATTTTTTGAGTAAGAAGGATGGTGGGAGTCAGCATGGTTGGTACCTCTGGATCCATTGTCACCGGCACGAGGGGTCTCGAATTGATGATGGCTGAGACTTCGGCTAAAAGAGTGACTAGAGTCTCGTGCGTGAGTCTTGAGGAGTTAACGTCCTTTAGCATGGAGTTCAGGATGTTGCGTGAGATCCCGATCATCCTCTCCCAGGAGCTTCCCATGTGAGAACTGTGAGGAGAATTGAAGATCCAGGTGCAACCCTTGTCTGCTAGCTGGTCTTGGATTGGCTTGGTGTCGATGTTCAGCTCTCTACATGCACCGACGAAGTTGCTGCCACGGTCGGACCTCAGCTGCTTTACTGGTCCTCTAATGGCAAAGAACCTCCTTAAGGCATTGATCAGGCAGGAAGTATCCATGGATTCTAACACCTCAATGTGAACGGCTCGAACACTCATGCAGGTGAATAGCACAGCCCACGCTTACTGTCTGCTCGGCTGCTACGAGTTCTGCGTGAGGATACCATCCATGGTCCGAACACGTCTAGGCCCACGTAGGTGAAAGGTGGTTCCGTAGAAAGTCTGTCTTCAAGCAGATCAGCCATTTGTTGGCACAGTTGCTTTCCTCTCGTTTTGCGACAATGCACACAATCATGGAGTATTTGTGCTACACGTCTCTTCATTCCAATGATCCAAAGGCCTGCCGACCGTACGGCGCCCTCTGTGATCTGCCTGCCTTGGTGTTCAGTCCTTTCATAGTGATGTCGGATCAGCAAGACTGTAACGTGGTGTTTGTTGGGAATGATGAGAAGATTTTGTTCTGCAATTCCGAAACGAGCCTGATTTAAACGACCGCCGACTCTAAGTAAGCCAAAACTGTCCATAATCGGGTTTAAATTGGCGAGAGGGCTTCTTAGTGGAATCTGCTGTTTGTTGTGTAAACAGTTCCATTCGGTGGCGAATTCGCTCTGTTGGAGGTGGCGTATTATGAGGGACTCACCATGGGAGATGTCCTCAGCAGAAAGGGGTTTGTGGCACACATGCCAGCGATGACAGTCTCTGTTTTTTAGGTCTGTACAATAGCATCTGGCGATGTGCACTAACCTGGCGACAGTCCGGACGAGTCTTGTCCAGCTGGAGAAACGTTCAAAATGTTGGCAGCCGAGGTTGGAAGCTTCCTCTGCACTGGTGGCCAGGGTGTTGACTTCAGTTCGGACATCTGGATCGTTATCTGGATCTAGGATGCTGAAGTTTTCCTGGACACCTTCCTCCGACTGTCTCAGCAGGAACTCTGGACCTTGGGTCCTTTTGATCAAATCAATGGCTGCTTCCTCGGTGGGTAATGATTTGAGCCCGTCATCTACGTAAAAGTCTTTTTCAACAAAGTCTCTCACGTCTGTGCCATACTCGGGCTCTCCCTCTGACACGGTTCTTCGCAGACCATAGGTTGCGTGAAAGACTGATCTTCCTAAGTTGTCGGTGCGCAGGGAAGAAGCGACGTCGGGTAGCTGTATTGAGTCTGGGGGCTTCTTCACTTCATGGTGATGAGGACATGGTCTTAGGCAGGTTGTGCGCCCATCTCCATGCACGTAGGTCCTGAAGGAGTCGATTTCTGATCGATCAACACACGCATTTCCTATGACTACCCATCCCAAGTCCAGTCTCTGGGCGTATGGTGCATAGTCAGGTCCGTTGCACTGTTGTCGCACCTTGTGTACCCTCAGGTTGTCTCTGCCGAGCAGGAGTAGAATCTCCGCGTTGTTGTCTATAGGTGGGATAACGCTCGCGAGGTGTTTCAGGTGTGGTTGATGAAGTGCAGCTTCTGGGGTAGGAATTTCACTCCTGTGGCTGGGTATTTGGTCACATTCAACGAGCGTTGGTAGGGGTATTTCAGTCTTCCCGTTGATAGGAGAAGCAATGAATCCCCGGGCTCTTCTGCCGCTAGTCTCTATGCGGCCTGAGCAGGTGTTCAAGGTGTAGGGTTCTGATGGTCCACTAATTCCGAAGGCTTCAAAGAATTTGGTTCCTGCCAGGGACCGATTGCTTTGGTCATCAATGATGGCATACACCTTCATCGCCTTTTCTGGGCGTCCCTCGGGATAAACCTTGATGAGGCATATTCGGGCACAACATTTCTCCATTCGGCCCTCTCCACATACCTCTGAGCATGAGCAGGAAACAGTTGTGGCGGTGTCAGTCTGATTCTGTGGCTCCCCGCCATGACTTGGAGCGGGAGCTGTGGTTACTGTAGCCGGTGTGTCTCTAGCTAGCCGAGTAGGATGCATGGCTGAAATGTGCTTTTCGCTGTGGCACTCCCCACACTTGACTGTGGATTTACAGTCCTTGGCCATGTGCTCAAGTGATGCGCAGCATCTGAAGCAAATCCCAAGCTCAGTGAGGATCTTCTTGCGTTCCTGTAAGGTTTTGGATCTAAACCCCTTGCACTTGGTCAGTGAGTGTGGTTTGTTATGGATGGGACATTCACGATTGAAAGACTTATCTCGTGGTGAGACAGTGTTCTGTTCGTCTGTGTGCGTTGCGGGTGATGGTAGTTCGGTCTTTCTAACACTCACAGCTCTCTTAGTGTCTCTGGGTTTTTGTGTAGCACTTTCATACCTTGATGCTGGAGTTGCTGCAGCTGCCGAAGTGTTGGATTCGAGGAAGTCGAGGCTGGGGTCATTCCTCATCTGGGCCTGCTCGTCAATGAATCTGCAGAAGTGGATAAATGGGGGAAAGGTGACGTCGTTCACTCTTTTGTACCTTGAGACTGACGTTGCCCATTTCTCCTGCAGACTGTATGGCAGCTTCACCACGATTGGGTTTACTCCATGGGCTGAATCCAGATAGCACAGCCCGGACAGACGAGGGTCTCTTTTGGCGAGCTCCAGCTCCATGAGCAGATCACTTAGGTCTTGGAGCTTGTGGACTTCTTTAAGGTTGATCTTTGGGAAATCCTGCAGTCTCTTGAATAGGGCTTTCTCTATTGCTTCCGCGCTGCCAAAGGTCTGTTCCAGCCTTTGCCATGCGGCGGCGAGACCTGCTTCTGCTTGTCCTACATAGACGGTTCTGAGGCTCTTGATACGGCTTGAAGAGCTTGGGCCCAACCACTTGATCAGGAGGTCGAGTTCCTGTTCTTCGGTTAGGTTGAGATTGGCGATGGCTGCCTTGAAGGTTGCTTTCCAGGCCCTGTAGTTCTCTGCACGATCATCAAAATTCACAAGACTAGTACTGATTAGCTCTCTGCTCACCATGAACCTGGCAAACTCGGACATGTCCGACTTCTCACCACTTGTTGCCACGACGACTCGTGATGCCCCTGGGGCGTATGGGCCGCCTGGCGTGAATGGATGAGCTGTTTCCGGGTAGAATGATGCTGCTGCAGGGTTGAGCTGTGGTTTAGCCCTTGAAGAATCTGACGAATACCGCTTGAGCTGTGAACTTTGGGCCAGGAAACGCTGGGTTGCCATCTTGTGGTGGTGACTGTGTTTGAGAGGGCATCTCTCGGCGACTGTCGTTAATTAGCTCGGGCGCCTTTGAGGGTACTGGCACCTTTAGAAGTATGTTGGGGGTTTTGGTGTCGTCGACTTGGACGGTACTGTAGACCGGGGTCGCTACAGGTACCCGGTTTAGCACATAGTCTCTGGTGCGATCGACTGGATCATCCGTTTCCAGTGGTGGCGAGTTAGCTGGATCAAGACCTTGGATCAATGCCTGCTCAAGTAGTCTTACTTTAGCTAGCGCAACCTCCTCTTCCATCTGTGACCGAAGGATCTGTATTCGAGCCTCTGCTTCTGCTTCGGTCCTTTTTGCTTCCATCTCCGCTTCCGCCCTTTTTGCCTCTGCCCTTTTTGCTTCCACTTCTGCTTCTGCCCTTTTTGCCTCTGCCCTTGCTTCTGTCCTTTTTTCTTCTGCTTCTCTCTCAGTGAAAGAACGTCTCACCCTGGATTCCTCTGCTATTATGCGGGCCTCTAGTATCCTGTCGCTCATGGTTGAACTTCTTGAGGATGATGACCTGGATGCCCGAGAGGAACGTTTAGATGAGCTCGATCGTGTGATCTGGTTTCTTGCAGGTGAGAGATACGGTGTTCGGCCTTGTTTATGGCGTGTTGGACCTTGGCATCTCTCCCTTTTATCCGTCTCTAGCGCCTTACTGAGGTCTGAAAGAGATTCATCAGAATTAAAGTCTTTTAGAAGGGCAATGTACCTTGTTGACAGTCTCTTGTATCCTTCATGGGCGGCGTTCAGCCGTTCCATAACAGATTGTAAGCTTGCGGCGTCGCCTGACGAGGGTTCAAGTCTCGACATGAAAGAGGCGACACGTTCCCACTGTTCTTCCAGGCGTTCACTTAGCTCATCTTTCATAGCGTGATAGTTTTCAATTGCCTTTACCGTTGGGTTTGGAAGAACGTTTTGGTCGGGTAACTTGGTCTGCTTGAGACGTGGGGTCTACCTCCTGGGCTTCCTCGTGGACGGTATCAGGTTGTATTTGCTCTGTTTCAGCAGTGGGAGCCTGTCCGAGGTCCTTTTCGGCCATTTTGAATAAAGGTGTACTGTCTCTTTAAAAAACTCAACTTTTGAATAGGGGTCCGAAAATCGCTGTGCGGCTCTGCGGGAACTCCCGGATGGGATTCCCAAGGTGGCTTTGACGAAACTTGGGGTTCGCAGCTCGCTGATGTGCAGTAATGAGGTATAGTGTACTGCAGGCTTATGGAAGCGATGTGGCCAGAAGGAAACCGCAGGTGCATAAAAACAGTTCTTTATAACAGTACAGGCAGAGCTGATACAAGATGTGGCAGGTGGGAGAGCTTCCTCTAGGCTTGTCCAGACGTGCACTGCTGCAGGCAGACAGGTACACAAGGCTTGTTGCTGGGCAGATTAATGCACAGAGGGACAGGGCACATGGGATCGATAGCTGGATGTTGGGCTGTAAGGCAGTTTTCTAGCTGCTAGGAGCTTTTAGGCAGAGTTTTTGACTGCTGGGAGCTTTTAAGCAGAGTTTTTGACTGTTCTGTTCCCACTTAAAGGCGATAAAGGCACGCTGGTTGTATAATGGGGTGAGAGTTCTTTTTCTTACCTTTGTACTTCCAGTAAGAGGGGCAGACAGGACCCGGAGCAGCGTCTCAGATAAGCGTACACACGTTAGGGTGAAAACAATGCTGGTTTATTCCGTAGATGAATGATCCAAAACATGGCATTGAAATCTTGTCTCTGCAGTCGCTACTTGTGGGTCAAAAACTTTGCTTCTCCAGCTCCATGAGGATCGAACTCTCTGCAGTAAAAGATGTCTCCTAATGACTGGGCAAACAGGAAGAGACAAGCAGCACATACAGGAGCCACACCCCCATAGCTGGACAAGGAAAGGCAGAAAGAATTGAAAGGTCTGGCCAGCAGGTGGCAGCAGAAACAAGCATCAATATAACAGTTTAACCCCTTCAGCCCCCGGCCTATTTTGACCTTAATGACCAGGCCATTTTTGTCAATTCTGACCAGTGGTCCTTTATGAGGTAATATCTCTGGAACGCTTCAACCGATCCTAGCGATTCTGAGATTGTTTTTTCGTGACATATTGGGCTTCATGTTAGTATTAAATTTAGGTTGATAATTTTTGCGATTATTTGTGAAAAAATTAAAAATTTGGCAAAATTTTTGAAAGTTTAGCAATTTTCAAATTATAAATTTTTATTCTGCTAAACCAGAGAGGTATGTGACACAAAATAGTTAATAAATAACATTTCCCACATGTCTACTTTACATCAGCACAATTTTGGAGAAAAAAAATTTTTGTTCGGACGTTATAAGGGTTCAAAGTTCATCAACAATTTTTCATTTTTCCAGCAAAATTTACAAAGCCATTTTTTTTAATGACCACATCACATTTGAAGTCCCTTTGAGGGTTTATATGACAGAAAACACCCAAAAGTGACACCATTCCAAAAACTGCACCCCTCAAGCTACTCAAAACTACCTTCAAGAAGATTATTAACCCTTCAGGTGCTTCACGGGAACTAAAGCAAAGTGGAAGGAAAAAATGGTCATTTTAATTTTTCCAACAAAAATGTTCTTTTAGCCTCAATTCTTTCATTTTCACATGGGGAACAGGATAAAATGGATCCTAAAAATTGTTGGGCAATTTCTCCTGAGTACATCGATATCTCATATGTGGTCATAAGCCACTCTTTGGGCGCACGGCAGGGCTCAGAAGGGAGGGAGCGCAATTTGACTTTTGGAGCTAATTTTCCATTCAAAAAGTGAAATGGCGCTCCTTCCCTTCTGAGCCCTGCCGTGCGCCCAAAGAGTGGTTTATGACCACATAAGAGATATCGATGTACTCAGAGAAATTGCCCAACAATTTTTAGGATTCATTTTATCCTGTTCCCCATGTGAAAATGAAAAAATGTAGGCTAAAAGAAACTTTTTGTAGAAAAAAAAGTACTTTTCATTTTTACGGATGAATTTGTGAAGCACCTGGGGGTTCAAAATGCTCACCACCCATCTAGATAAGTTCCCTGGGGGTCTAGTTTCCAAAATGGGGTCACGTGTGGGGGAGCTCCAATGTGTAAGCACACAGGGGCTCTCCAAACGCGACATGGTGTCCGCTAACAATTTGAGCTGATTTTTCAGTCAAATTGTTAGCGGACACCATGTTGCGCTTGGAGAGCCCCTGTGTGCCTAAACATTGGAGCTCCCCCACAAGTCACCCCATTTTGGAAACTAGACCCCCCAGGGAACTTATCTAGATGGGTGGTGAACATTTTGAATGCCCCAGTGCTTCACAAAT
This sequence comes from Allobates femoralis, assembly GCA_033576535.1. NCBI lineage: Eukaryota > Metazoa > Chordata > Amphibia > Anura > Aromobatidae > Allobates > Allobates femoralis. The sequence continues at coordinate 618,407,217 of JARQOC010000003.1, forward strand.
TAATCTGTAAAAATGAAAAAAGAAAATTTTTATGGAAAAAAAAGTGATTTTTCATTTTTATGGATGAATTTGTCAAGTACCTGGGGGTTCAAAATGCTCACCACCTATCTAGATAAGTTCCCGGGGGGGTCTAGTTTCCAAAATGGGGTCACTTGTGAGGGAGCTCCAATGTTTAGGCACACAGGGGCTCTTCAAACGCGATATGGTGTCCGCTAACAATTTGAAAAATTAGATTCAATTGTTAGCGGACACCATGTCGCGTTTGGAGAGCCCCTGTGTGCCTAAACATTGGATATCCCCCACAAGTGACCCCATTTTGGAAACTAGACCCCCCAGGGAACTTATCTAGATGGGTGGTGAGCATTTTGAATGCCCCAGTGCTTCACAAATTAATCTGTAAAAATGAAAAAAGAAACTTTTTATGGAAAAAAAAGTGATTTTTCATTTTTACGGATGAATTTGTCAAGCACCTGGGGGTTCAAAATGCTCACCACCTATCTAGATAAGTTCCCTGGGGGTCTAGTTTCCAAAATGGGGTCACTTGTGAGGGAGCTCCAATGTTTAGGCACACAGGGGCTCTCCAAATGCGACATGGTGTCCGCTAACAATTTGACTGAAAAATTAGCTTCAATTGTTAGCGGACACCATGTCGCGTTTGGAGAGCCCCTGTGTGCCTAAACATTGGAGCTCCCCCACAAGTGACCCCATTTTGGAAACTAGACCCCCCAAGGAATGCATCTAGATGCATAGTGAGCACTTTGAACCCCCCGGGGCTTCACAAATTGATCCGTAAGAAGGAAAAAGTACATTTGTTTTCACACATTTTCTTTTTTCATTATTACGGATCAATTTGTGAAGCACCTGGGGGTTCAAAGTGCTCACTATGCATCTAGATATGTTCCTTGGGGGGTCTAGTTTCCAAAATGGGTCACTTGTGGGGGAGCTCCAATGTTTAGGCACACAGGGGCTCTCCATACGCAACATGGTGTCCGCTAACTATTGGAATCGTTAGCGGACACCATGTCGTGTATGGAGAGCCCCTGTGTGCCTAAACATTGGAGCTCCCCCACAAGTGACCCCATTTTGGAAACTAGACCCCCAAGGAATGCATCTAGATGCATAGTGAACACTTTGAACCCCAAGGTGCTTCACAAATTGATTCATAATAAGGAAAAAGTACATTTGTTTTCACACAAATTTTCTTTTTTCATTTTTACGGATCAATTTGTGAAGCACCTGGGGTTCAAAGTGTTCACTATGCATCTAAATACAGCGACGCCCATTTTTATTTTTTTTCTAGGACTAATTCCAGAAAAAAATGGCGTGGGGCTCCGCCATATTTTTGGTCCAGCCAGGTACAACTTGGCAGCTACAGACTGCCACCAACCCCCAGCTGCCTCGTTGTACCTGGCTAGCCACCAAAAATACAGCAAAGCCCTTTTTTTCTTCTTCTAGAACTAATTCTAGAAAAAAAAATGACATGGGGCTCCGCCATATTTTTGGTCCAGCCAGGTACAACTAGGCAGCTGGGGCTGGAATCCGCAGCATGGAGAGGCCCAAGCGTTCTGGGCCCCCCATGCTGCGAATTGCAGCCCGCAGCCGCCCCAGAAAATGGCGCATTCATTGAAGCGCCATTTTCTGGCGCTGTACCCATGCTCTTCCAGTTGCCCTGGTGCCGGTGGCAAACTGGGTAATAAAGGGGTTAATGCCAGCTTTTTATTGCCAGCTGGCACTAAGCCCGAGATTCATAATATAGGGCCAATGTTAGACCCGCCATTAGGAATCTCTGGTAAATAGTCAGAAAATACACACAGAGAAAAATCTTTTTATTTGAAAAAAAAACACAAACAAAATTCGGACTCCATCTTTATTATAAAGATCCGACGTAGTCCACAACGAAGGTCCCACGACGCTCGATCGCCTCCGACGTAGTCCACAACGAAGGTCCCACGACGCTCGAGTCGCCTCTGGTCAATCCAGAGACTGCAGCAAGGGATGAAGTGTCCTCTTCCTACAGTCTCTGGGGTCAGAGTTATGGTGCACTGTATGACAATGACCTGTCATACAGTGCACCATGACTATGATCCCAGAGACTACAACAAGAGGACACCTGATCCCTTGTTGCACCCATCCATCCACCTATGCACCCATCATCCACGCACACGTCTATGCACACACACGTCTATGCACACACACATCTATGCACGCACACGTCCACACACATGTCCACACACGCACACGTCTACGCACGCACACGTCTACGCACACTCACGTCTACGCACACTCACGTCTACGCACACTCACGTCCACGCACGCTCATGTACGCTCACGTCCACGCATGCACCCCCTATCCATTCACCCACCATCAATTCATTCATTCATACATACATACATACATACATAGATACACATACATACATACATACATACATACATAGATACATACACATACATACATACATAGATACATACACATACATACATACATAGATACATACATAGATACATACACATACATACATACATACAGATACATACACATACATACATACATACATAGATACATACACATACATACATACATACATACATAGACACATACACATACATACATAGATACATACACATACATACACACATACATACATAGATACATACACACACATACATACATACATGCATACATACACATGCATACATGCATACATACACATACATGCATACATACACATACATACTTACCTCCCTCGTTCCACCGATGAGCAGGAGGAGGCCGGAGAGGAGGCGGGGCCACAGACCGGCGGGCCGGGCAGAGAAGGAGGAGCTGCAGCAGCGGCGGCGGCGGCAGGGCGGCCACAGCGGCGGGTGCACCGAAGTGTGCAGCCCGCCGCAGGAGGTGAGGGGGGGCCAGGCACAGGGCCCGGAGGTGGGGGCAGCCTGGGGGGGAGCACTGGAGCAGGGGACCAGGCAGTGTTGCCGGCGGCGCACGTGGGTGCAGCCCGCCGGCAGATACATTATAATAGAGGGGGGCGGGCGGGCTGGGGGGAACGGGGGGCCCCCTGGACAGTCCTGGAGCTGGAGGGGGCTGAGGAGGGGTAGGCACTTGCCGATCCGCCCCTCTAGATCTGATTGGAGAGCTCCAATCAGATCTGGAGGGTGAATCCCTATGATTTCCTCCGATCGGCAGTTTCACTTTTACACTGCCGATCGGAGGGGGTCCTGGGCATGGGGGTTAATCCACCCCCTGTGGGGTCATCTACAGGTTGTCACAGAGCAGCAGCATCTGTGACACCTGAGCGACCCCACTCACAGGAGCTGCAGCAGCTCAAATCTGCCAGGACGTTGTGCAACGTCCTGGGTCGTTAACAGGCAGAAACACAGGACGTTGCACAACGTCCTAGGTCGTTAAGGGGTTAAACTATAAAACAGGATTGAAACAGCACAGTGGCATGGCAGGTGTGGCAAATGGCCTTTTTAGAGTCTTCTGGAGCCAACTTAAAAAACTCCCAGACTCGGGAAGACCAAACATTTGCACAGGCACCTTGAGTCGTGTTGTTGTTCCGGGGAACGGTTGCCTGCCTTCTGCCTGCGGACGCAACCCTGCTTCGTACTGCCTGTTGGGATGCAACGCTTCCCTCCCCCTGTGCACTGCTGTCCTCGCTCTGCATATCCTCCTGCCATGTTGGGTCAGCTACTGGATCATCCACCACTTCGTCTTCCTCTTCCGCACCCTGATCCTCCTCCTGACTTCCTGGCAATTGTGTCTCATCATCGTCCACCCCTTGTTGAGACACTTTGACAACGTTCCGTTCGTCATAACGTGGCTGCTCAAATATTTGGGCATCTGTACATACCATCTCCTCATCACCCACTTCAAGAGGAGGTGGCGACAGGCCAGATTCTGCGAATGGATACGTGAACAGCTCTTCCGAGTGTCCTAGTGTGGATCAGTAATGTCCGTGGATGTGTACTCGGCCAGGTGGTAGGAAGGAGGATCAGGTTGGGAAATGTGCGGTGCAGTATCACGGCTACTGACAGTTGACCGTGTGGAAGACAGGGTGTTTGTGGAGGTGCCCATCTGACTTGAAGCATTATCCGCTATCCAAGTAACAACCTGTTGACACTGGTCTTGGTTCAACAGTGGTGTACTGCTGCGGGCCCCAAGAATTTGGGACAGGACGTGCGAGCGAGGAGATGTGGCCCTTTGTTGTTTGCGAAATTAGTGCTTGCACACGACCTCGGCCTCTGCCTGCACCACCATCACATCCACTTCCTTGTTCCTTGCCAACGCCTTTGTGCATTTTGCCTGTATAGAGCGACAACTGTCTGGTGACTGTTGAGGTCACAGGAGATTAGGATTTTAGTTCCCTAACCTGTATCAAGGTATGACGTACACCAGTCTGGTGACTGTTGAGATCACAAGAGATTAGGGTTTTAGTTCCCTAACCTGTATCAAGGTATGACATACACCAGTGTGGTGACTGTTGAGATCACAAGAGATTAGGATTTTAGTTCCCTAACCTGTATCAAGGTATGACGTACACCAGTCTGGTGACTGTTGAGATCACAAGAGGTTAGGATTTTAGTTCCCTAACCTGTATTAAGGTAGTACGTACACCTGTCTGGTGACTGTAATGGTTTCACGAGAGGATTTTAGTCCCTAACCTGTATTAAGGTAGTACGTACACCTGTCTGGTGACTGTAATGGTTTCAGGAGAGGATTTTAGTCCCTAACCTGTATTAAGGTAGTACGTACACCTGTCTGGTGACTTTAATGATTTCAGGAGAGGATTTTAGTCCCTAACCTGTATCAAGGTATGACGTACACCAGTGTGGTGACTTTTGAGATCACAAGAGATTAGGATTTTAGTTCCCTAACCTGTATCAAGGTATGACGTACACCAGTGTGGTGACTGTAGAGATCACAAGAGATTAGGATTTTAGTTCCCTAACCTGTATCAAGGTATGACGTACACCAGTGTGGTGACTGAGATCACAAGAGATTAGGATTTTAGTTCCCTAACCTGTATCAAGGTATGACGTACACCAGTCTGGTGACTGTTGAGATCACAAGAGATTAGGATTTTAGTTCCCTAACCTGTATCAAGGTATGACGTACACCAGTGTGGTGACTGTTGAGATCACAAGAGGTTAGGATTTTAGTTCCCTAACCTGTATCAAGGTATGACGTACACCAGTGTGGTGACTGTTGAGATCACAAAAGATTAGGATTTTAGTTCCCTAACCTGTATCAAGGTATGACGTACACCAGTCTGGTGACTGTTGAGATCAAAAGAGGTTAGGATTTTAGTTCCCTAACCTGTATCAAGGTAGTACGTACACCTGTCTGGTGACTGTAATGGTTTCAGGAGAGGATTTTAGTCCCTAACCTGTATTAAGGTAGTACGTACACCTGTTTGGTGACTGTAATGGTGTCAGGAGAGGATTTTAGTCCCTAACCTGTATTAAGGTAGTATGTACACCTGTCTGGTGACTGTAATGGTGTCAGGAGAGGATTTTAGTCCCTAACCTGTATTAAGGTAGTACGTACACCTGTCTGGTGACTTTAATGGTTTCAGGAGAGGATTTTAGTCCCTAACCTGTATTAAGGTAGTACGTACACCTGTCTGGTGACTGTAATGGTTTCAGCAGAGGATTTTAGTCCCTAACCTGTATTAAGGTAGTATGTACACCTGTTTGGTGACTGTAATGGTTTCACGAGAGGATTTTAGTCCCTAACCTGTATTAAGGTAGTACGTACACCTGTCTGGTGACTGTAATGGTTTCAGGAGAGGATTTTAGTCCCTAACCTGTATTAAGGTAGTACGTACACCTGTTTGGTGACTTTAATGGTTTCACGAGAGGATTTTAGTCCCTAACCTGTATTAAGGTAGTACGTACACCTGTCTGGTGACTTTAATGGTGTCAGGAGAGGATTTTAGTCCCTAACCTGTATTAAGGTAGTACGTACACCTGTCTGGTGACTTTAATGGTTTCACGAGAGGATTTTAGTCCCTAACCTGTACTAAGGTAGTACGTACACCTGTCTGGTGACTGTAATGGTTTCAGCAGAGGATTTTAGTCCCTAACCTGTATTAAGGTAGTACGTACACCTGTCTGGTGACTGTAATGGTGTCAGGAGAGGATTTTAGTCCCTAACCTGTATTAAGGTAGTACTTACACCTGTCTGGTGACTGTAATGGTGTCAGGAGAGGATTTTAGTCCCTAACCTGTATTAAGGTAGTACGTACACCTGTCTGGTGACTTTAATGGTGTCAGGAGAGGATTTTAGTCCCTATCCTGTATTAAGGTAGTAAGTACAAGAGTGTGGTGACTCTAATGGTCACAGAAAAGCTTGGATTCCAATCTGTATCACCCTGCCTATATCCTCCTAGATTAGTCCTGAGAAGGACTGTTCTGGTCACTGGAAAGCTTGACTCCGATCTGGATCACCCTGCCTATATCCTCCTAGATTAGTCCTGAGAAGGACTGTTGTGGTCAGCAGCAGCAGTTTGCAGCCCTGCTCCGGATCTACCTATGAGGGCCGCAAATCTGTCCCTAAGCAGCAGCAGACACTCTCCCTACACTCACTGTCTGGATGGCTGTGTGCCGAGCACAGCGCGCTGGGAGTTATAAAGGCTCGGTCACGCTGTGCAGGGCGGCCAATCACTGCTATGCCACAACTAACAGGGCTGTGGCATTGCAGTGGTCTGCCAGCCAATCCCTGCACGTGGGCTGGCTCTCAAAAGAGCGCCAACATGCAGAGATGACGACCACGAGCACAGCACGAGTATCGCGAGATTACTCGGTGCTCGGCGAGTCGCCCGAGTACAGTGATACTCGTGCGAGTACAGAGTAGTAGCGATCATGCTCGCTCATCACTATCTTAGACCCCTTTCAGATCAGCGGTATTAGAACAATGCGGCAGTTGCGGTGAAAAAACACATCTGCCACATTTACCGCATAACGGGCGCACTTGCGGTTCACCTGTGGCAAGCCCCGTGCAGTATCTATGGGGCTTGCGGCAGGTGCGTTATAGTTGCGGTTTCAGCACTTGCGGCAGATGCGGCCGCGAAAAAAACGTGGTCAGCCGCGTTTTTTTCGCGGCTGCATCTGCCGCAAGTGCCGAAACCGCACTTGCTGCACACTTACTGCAAGCCCCATAGACAATGCATGGGGCTTGCCACAAGTGTACTGCAAGCACGGCCGTTATGCGGTAAATGCGGCAGATGCGTTTTTTTCACTGCAACTGCCGCATTTTTCTAATACCGCTGATGTGAAAGGGACCTTATTTGTTGGATATTAGTATTTTCAGGCTGTAAGTGCTGATTCGGATCAAGTGTGTCACTTTTGTGCTGGATAGTTGGGAGTGCACAGCTATAGCGCCTGCCTGTTGGTGTCTCATTATCAGACTGCGAATGAAAATAGAAGCATGAAGATAATCAAGCAGAGTGTCCATATTTACAAAATCCATTTTTATTAGGAATTTTTTTTCTTTTGAAAACACTTTTTCTGGTCATCATAATGGGAGACCCAGACAATGGGGTTTAGGGCACTGCCCTCCGGAGGTCACACTAGGTACTACAAGTTTGTAGACACCGCCCCCTCCGCTTATAAACCCCTACCGCAGGGAACATCCTCAGTTTTAACCTTAGTGTGCTCGGAGGATCACGCTTTGCTTGCACTTCACTGCATTCTCACTACTTACGTGATGGCGTCTGAAGACAAGGTAATAAGGTCCCAGTCGGGACCGGTGACAGCCTCCCCGCTCACCCTTAGTGGCACACGCTGGTGGAGGTACCGGAGGGTCTAGTGCCTGGACACCTGGTGTTCTCCCGGTACGCTGTTACACTCCTCTCCATCCCTCTCGGGGGGGCTCTGGTGAGTGGGAGATGGGAGCCTTGCACAGCTCCGCTCCGTCCGAGGCCTCCCTAAATGGTGCTTACAGACCGGACTGGAGCCAGCCCAGTCCGAGGCCTCCCTAAATGGTGCTTACACTCCGGACTGGGCTGAGCGGCCCAGTCTGAGGCCTCCCTAAATGGTGCTTACACTCCAGACTGGTGCTGCACCCCCGTCCGAGGCCTCCCTAAATGGTGCTTACAGACCGGACCGGCACTGAGGCACTCTGTGTCTCCTGTGTGCCTGGGGGTAGTGTCTGGCACTTTATGTGTTTCATGACACTCAGACCGCGCGTTGCCCTCGGGCCCGCGGTTCTGCGGGTGTACCCTGTGCTGGGGTCGCCCTGGCTGACCGCCCTGTGTGTCACAGGGGCTGAGGCCGTAGGCTGCGGATGTGTGACATGTATTTGCAGTCTGTGTACAATGTTTTTTACACTGTTTCCCGCGCTGCGGGCTCCAGCTCCCTCATGAGAAGGATGCTTGGAGGATGGGATGCAGCCCGTGCGGTGACGTCACCGCGGGGCGTGTGTGTGGGTTTCCCGCGTGTCTTCGGCGCCGCCCACAGTTTCACTGTCGGCGGCCATCTTTACCCTCACTTCCCGGCTGGGAACTGTATGCAGCGTGCGTCTGCACTCCAGAGGGGAGACCGGAAGACGGCGCGGAGGTCACACACACACACCGCTCCCTCATACCGCTTTACAGCGGTCGGTAAGCCACCGGGATCCCCGGTTTTATTGTCTGCAATTGAGCTTATCTACCCCTACTGTGGCCATGTCCTCAGCTGGGAAGCGGGCTGCTAAGGCGGCCGAGACCACCGTTACATGTGCTACGTGCAATGGAACACTGGTGGAGGGGTCCTGCAATAACTGTGGACGCCCAGAGGCCCGGGCTGCAACTGCTGGGTCAGCAACCCCGGTGCTATACCCCGAGGTTCAGGTGATCTCAGGGCCATGGGAGACTCAGAACAGGATCAATGAATCTCTGTGGTCTCAGCTGTCCTCCATGTCGCAATACCTGGAGGCACTTAATAGGAGACTGGATAGCCCAGCTACTCCGTCCAGTTACCCCCGGGTGTCTCCCTCTTCTGCTGTGAGACCCCTTAAGCGGGCTCGCCGTGAGGCTTCACCCGAGCTCCAGACTCTCTCTGAGGAGGAGCGTTCCTCTGATGGTGAGGAAGATGATGGGGGTTCAACTTTCGGGTCAACGTCTGTGTCTGAACCTCCAGAGGGGGTGGAGGATCTGGTGTCCTCTATTAACGAGTCCTTGCGTCTCGTGACATCCCCTGAGGAGGTGGCTGTACACCCGAAGGAGGTCTATCAATGGCTGCGGCCTGAGGCTAGACCAAGTGGCTCCTTCTTGGATCACACCAACTTTGGAAGGGTGGTTAGAGCACCCAGGTTACATCCTGGGCGGCGTTATGTCCGAAAACCGAAGGACACTCGCTTTCCCTTCCCCCAGGAGGTGCTTCAGGAATGGTCGCAGTCCCCGAAGGTGGATGCTTCCATGACCAGGATTGCTGCACGCTCCCTATTTTCTGCCTCTGATAGCTCCTCGTTGAAGGATGCGACTGATAGACAGGTCGAGCAACTCGCCAAGTCTTCCTATGAGGCTGTGGGGTTGTCCTTTGCCCCCAATTTTGCCGCGGTTTGGACCTTACAAGCAATTACTGTCTGCTTGGATGGTATCGCGGAACTGGCAAGGTCCAGTCCAGAGGTCAAGGCACTTACCGAGAGGGCAAGAGCTTATGCTGACTACGCCAGGACGGCGTCTCTGGAAGCTGCTAATCGCTCAGCTGTGGCCTCGGCCAATGCTATTGCGATTCGTAGGTTGTTGTGGCTGCGTCTCTGGGACTCAGATGCCACATCTAAGAAGATTTTGCAGAATCTTCCATTTGCTGGTGACAGGCTGTTTGGCACTGAACTGGACAGGCTTATAAAGGATTCTGCTGAGTCTAAGATACCGCAGAATAAGCCTAAGCCACGATATACGGTGAAAAGGAACCCTAAGCAGTGGTCCTTTCACTCCAGCTTACAGTCATCAGCATCGTCCGCTCGTGCGGACCGAGGGGGCAAGCCTGCTTCGCAGTGGCGCACCAAGAGTCGTCCCAAGAAGCCGGCGGGGGCAGCAGCTGCCACCCCCAAACCCGCCTCTACATGACTCGCTCTGCCTTCCTGCCTCCCCACAGGTGGGGGGCCGCTTGTCTCACTTTCAAGACCAGTGGCTTCTTCACGTTCAAGATCAGTGGGTTCGAGACATGGTCTCGAGAGGTTACAGGATAGAGCTGACATCACAACCTTTACACCGGTTCCATCGGTCGGTCCCATCGCCAGACAAGGCTCAGGCTTTTCATCTGGTGTTGGAAGGTCTCCGCAGGGACGGAGTGGTGGTCCCAGTGCCCACGGCAGAGTGGTTCAGGGGTTTTTACTCCAACCTCTTTATCGTCCCAAAGAAGGACGGATCCTTCCGCCCGGTTCTGGACTTGAAGTTGTTCAACCGCCACGTGCTGGTTCGGAAGTTCCGTATGGAATCACTGCGCTCAGTGATCGCGGCTGTGTCACAGGGGGACTTCTTAGCGTCCATAGATATCAGAGACGCTTACCTTCACGTGCCCATTGCACCGACTCACCAGCGATGGTTGAGATTTGCAGTGGGGGAGGAACACTTCCAATTTGTGGCGCTGCCGTTCGGCTTGGCCTCAGCACCGCAGGTGTTCACAAAAGTGATGGCCTCTATGATGGCTCCCCTGCACGTGCAGGGCCATGCCGTCATTCCCTATTTGGACGACCTGCTGGTCAGGGCGCCATCGGAACACCTCTGTCAAGCGAGCCTGGATGTGACCATGCGGTCTCTGGAACAATTCGGTTGGCTCCTCAATGTTCAGAAGTCAACCTTGGTTCCGACCCAGTCCTTGACTTATTTGGGCATGGACTTCAACACGTCCTCAGCCCTGGTGTCTCTGCCACAATCCAAACAGGTGGCGATCCGATCGGGAGTACAGGCAGTGCTCCTGTCACCACAATCATCCCTTCGTGGGTTGATGAAGCTGGTGGGACGCATGGTGGCGGCGATAGAGGCGGTGCCGTTTGCACAATTTCGCCTCCGTCCTCTCCAGCTGGAGATCCTACGCAGGTGGGACAAGAGGACGATCTCGCTGAATCGGCTGGTGACACTGTCACAACCGACCCGAGATTCCCTGCAGTGGTGGCTTCAACCACATCACTTGTCGCGGGGCCGGTCCTTCATAAAACCGTCTTGGTTTCTGGTGACCACCGACGCCAGTCTAAAGGGCTGGGGTGCGGTGTTCTTACACCACAGGGCCCAAGGCCTCTGGACTCTGTCGGAGTCGGCATTGCAGATCAACGTGCTGGAGATCAAGGCGATCTATCTAGCACTCCTGGCTTTTCAGAGATTCCTCTCAGGACATCCCATCCGGGTTCAGTCCGACAATGCGACGGCCGTCGCTTATATAAATCATCAAGGAGGAACCAGGAGTGCAGAGGCTCTGGCCGCAGTCCACCGCATCCTATCCTGGGCGGAGGACAACAACTGCCTGATCTCCGCAGTTCACATCCCAGGGGTCGAAAACTGGGAGGCCGACTATCTGAGCAGGCAGGGGATGGACGCCGGAGAGTGGGCCCTTCATCCAGACGTCTTTCGGGACATCTGCAGCAGATGGGGCACTCCGGACGTGGATCTGATGGCCTCACGGCTGAATCATCAGGTTCCGCAATACATGGCGAGGTCATGGGACCCCCAGTCGTTGGGAGCGGACGCCCTGATCTTGACTTGGTCCAGATTCAATCTACCATATGTGTTCCCTCCTCTGGCTCTGATTCCCAGGGTGCTGTGGAAAATCAGGTCGGAATGCAGGGTAGCCATTCTAGTGGCTCCAGACTGGCCCAGGAGGTCCTGGTATCCGGACCTGTGGCAACTGTCAGGCGGACACAGGTGGGCTCTTCCAGAACGCGCAGATCTTCTCGCGCAAGGCCCATTCTTCCACCTCAATTCCAAGGCCCTCAGATTGACTGCATGGCTCTTGAGGCCTGGCTGCTGACATCCAGGGGGTTCTCCCCTACAGTGGTTGCCACTATGAATCGGGCTAGAAAGCCAGTTTCCAGAAAAATGTACCACAGGACGTGGAAAATCTTTTTTACCTGGTGTGCCTCTGGGGGCCGGTCTCCGTGGCCCTTGTCCATCCCGACATTGTTGGCATTTCTACAGTCTGGTTTGGAGTTGGGATTATCCCTTGGCTCCTTAAAGGGTCAGGTCTCAGCACTTTCTGTGCTGTTTGACAGACGATTGGCGCTTCTCCCGAAGGTCCGTCAATTTCTGCAGGGGGTGTCGCGGATGGTTCCACCCTACAAAAGACCTCTGGATCCGTGGGACCTTAACATGGTCCTGGCGGCATTGCAAAAACCGCCATTTGAGCCTCTGAGGGAGGTTTCCCTTTCTCGTCTGTCCCAGAAAGTGGCTTTTCTGGTGGCGATTACATCTCTGAGGAGGGTCTCAGAATTGGCTGCACTATCGTGCAAGTCTCCCTTTCTGGTGGTTCACCAAGACAAGGTGGTGTTACGTCCACGGCCGGAATTCTTGCCAAAGGTGGTTTCAACGTTTCACCTGAACCAGGAGATTGTTCTCCCATCATTTTGCCCCGCTCCCGTTCATCAGGTTGAGCGCGACCTCCATACTCTGGATCTCGTGAGCTATACGCATTTATGTGTCCAGAACCGCCTCCTTTAGGAGTTCGGATTCTTTGTTTGTTCTTACGACAGGTCGCTGTAAGGGGTCCGCGGCTTCAAAGTCAACCTTAGCCAGGTGGATTAAGGCTTCCATTCAAGAGGCTTACCGGTCTTCTGGTTTGCCTCTCCCGGTGGGATTGAAGGCTCACTCTACCAGAGCCGTAGGTGCCTCATGGGCCTTGCGACATAGAGCGTCGGCTCTACAGGTGTGTCAGGCGGCCACTTGGTCCAGCCTACACACTTTCTCTAAGCACTATATGGTGCATGCCCATGCCTCTGCGGATGCAAATTTGGGCAGGCGGGTTCTACAGGCGGCGGTTGCCCACCTTTAAAAGGGAACCATGTTATCCGTCTTGTTGAGGAACTCTTCCCGCCCTGGGGTATTGCTTTAGGACATCCCCATTGTCTGGGTCTCCCATTATGATGACCAGAAAAAAGAGAATTTTGTTTACGTACCGTAAATTCTTTTTTCTTTAATCATCAATGGGAGACCCAGTACCCACCCAGTTGTTCCTTTGCATGTTTTGCATTGGCTCTGTTCTCTGTTGAGACAGTGTTTGCCGGGTTGTTGAACCGTTTGTGCACGGTGTTCTTCCCGATGTTTCGGGTGTGGTTTATTTTCCTCCTCGCAGCTTGTAGACCAAACTGAGGATGTTCCCTGCGGTAGGGGTTTATAAGCGGAGGGGGCGGTGTCTACAAACTTGTAGTACCTAGTGTGACCTCCGGAGGGCAGTGCCCTAAACCCCATTGTCTGGGTCTCCCATTGATGATTAAAGAAAAAAGAATTTACGGTACGTAAACAAAATTCTCTTTATAGTAACGGATTCATCAGTGCGCATATAGTATTACAGTCTGTGCCCAACGAGACTACGCATTTTGGCAAGTAGCTTTCTTCACTTTCTTGTTACAGATTGCGTGTGTGTGCCATTTTATGTACCTGGACATTTAATTTGCATGTTGATCAATTAGTTGGTAAATTACTTAAAAAAGGGAGTATTACTATCAATATAGAGATGAGCTAGTATGGTAGATTTTGGCATCAGCATATCATGTCAGCAAAACCTGTATATATGTCAGAAAAATACAGCTACATTAAAATGTTGCTTTTGCAAAATCAAAGAATATGCTACACAGGAACAGTAAAATATGTGATTAATCAAATAGATATAAATGCAATAACATTTTGCATACATAAATAGAAAAAAAAAATAAATGTACATTTATTATTTTTTTTATTTATTTATTTTTTTGAAGTTTCCATACTTGTGACCAATTTCTCCTGAGTATTCTCCTAGGGACCACCCCCCTCAGTTTTTAATTCCTATAATCACGATAAGGAGAGGTTATGCCTCTTTTGTGTAGAGAGATGCAGCTTTTGAACATGTTCATTTGTTGCTGTCATACATTCCCCAAATTTTTCTCCACAAGCTATAATGGACAGCATTGGACTATTGTCTGTTTTATGCTAGGACAAATTTACCCTTTCTGGAAAAAAAATACATATTTTAAAGTTTTCTCAATGGAATAAATAGGTGAACAAAGTGGCCATCTTGTACTTTTATTTTATTATGAGTCTATATCATTAATGAAGTTGCTAATTCATATATTCAATGTTCTCGCATATCCTTTTTAGTGCACGTTGTGCTGCACAATGTCTGAGATGAGAATACTCCTTATAACTAATCCAGTTATAAGATACTTGCCCATTGGGCTACTTCAATAAAAGTTATGGTGGCGCGCTTCTTAAATGCAATTGCTCATTTTGTTTTGAATGAGTTCTATGGATGCAGAGGCCATTGTAAATAAAGTGTCTGTCCAAGGCCAAAAAAAAGTAAAAACAACAAAACAAAAAAAAACCATTTGCATATTTCCCAGTGGAGTATTTTTGGCTAAAATATAAATTTTAATAAATAAAATTGATCTCCATAAGGAGAATAGCTATTCCCCCAGTCTTACCTTCTCATACAGCCAGATCAGATCCCATATATTGCACTAATGAGGGGCAATCACCTCGAAACACAACGTCTCACACGTTATCACCTGCAAGCGCTATTGTAGGCTGTTCCTGACCCCGGAGACACGCTTCGGCGCTGCTCCCCCTTCCCGCCCCAAATCTCACTCCATTCCCAGAGGCACAGCCAGGTGACGTACATCTGGACTATAAGACCCCCCCCCACTTTCCCTACAAATTTGGGAGAAAAAAGTGCGTCTTACAGTCTGTAAAATATGGTAACATCTAGAAAACAAACTGCTCACACATACACATAGTTTTTGAATATTTTAAATCTGTAGTTCATAATATATGCTTTTTTTGTTTTGTACGAGAATTGAATGAGAAGAAATTCCTACACCTTTGTAACTTGGGTTTCGATGGGACTATTTTAATAAATCAAATGCAGAAATAATCGTTAGAGTGTGCTCTTTAGTTACCAATATTCACTTTTCCACATAATCACCAGACAATTGGATACACTTCTACCAACAATGAACATGTTTTGTGAAGCCATCACAGAAAACGTTGACACTGTTTCTGCAACCAACCTCTCACAGTTCTCTCAACCTTTTCGTCGGATGCTTAGTGATGTCCCAGGAGATCTTCTTTCGTTATGGGAACAAATGGAAGTCAGACGGCGCCAAATCTGGACTATTTAAAGGATGCCGTAAAGTGGGGAGCTTTAGTCTCTGAGGTTCTGCTGTGGTGGCATGTGAAGTGTGTGGTCTGTCATGCTGCAGGAAAAATTTCAGATGTCAGCATTCGGGGTACCCATCGTGCACAAATATCCTAATAACCAAGCAAAGCAACAATGTGACCTACATGTTCTTGTGAAATGCCGATTATGCTTACAATTTCTTTCTGAGTGATCACTCATCCTGAATCAGTTTGTAAACATTTTGCATGTTAAAAAAGGACCTGTCTCTTTCCTGGTGCTATGCTAACTGAATGCAGCACTGAATGCAGCGTGTCTACTGCATTCAGGGAAGGGTTCCCCCATGTTTCTAGCCCCCCTGTAAGCTGTTAAAAAAGACTTTATTAAGTGTACAGATAACGAGTCCGGAGGGACTTACTCAGTAATGAATCATCGCTGTTGCTGGTGTCCTCCCTGCCTCCAGCCTGTTGTGTACCACCTCCAGCCCTCAGCGATGACACCTGCAGGAGTCTGCACAAGAGAGGGCTGGAGGTGGGTAGGAGGGCAGACACATAAAGGAAGCTGAACAAGAGGTGGCACAGAGAGGGCTGGAGGCAGGGAGGACACCAGCAACAGCGATGACTCATTACTGAGTAAGTCCCTCCGGACTCCTTATCTATACACTTTATAAACTCTTTTTAACAGCTTACAGGTGGGCTAGAGACATGGGGGACCCCTTCCCTGAATGCAGCAGGCACCCTGCATTCAGTCCTGCATTCAGTTAGCATAGCACCAGGGGGGGTGACAGGTCCTCTTTAACACAGTGGTTGCTATCGCAGGACGTCCAACTCTTTGTCACACAAGTGTCACATGCTTAGATGGTGCTGACATTGTTGGATGCTGCTGTATATGTAGTGTGTCTTTAAGGGTGCCTTCACACTGCGGCATGATCCGGTCCGGGATGACCCTGACGGCCGCGGACTGGATCAGCACACAGGACTGGAGGGCTAATATGCAGCTGCTGACTTATCGGTCCTGACTTATCAGCAGTGGGAACTGCATGCGGGTGCACACCGGACCGGAGGGCATATTAGCCCTCCAGTCCTGTGTGCTGATCCAGTCCGCGGCTGTCAGGGTCATCCCGGACAGCCCCGGACCGGATCACGCCACAGTGTGAAGGCACCCTAAGAGCTGCATGGTTGATGGTTGTAAAGGTCCTTGACTCCTGTGGTTTGCTCCAGAACTGCAGTCACTATTATGTTTAATTGCTGGTTCAGTAGTTAATGTGTGACTCACCTGGAATCCCCTTCCCCTGGCTTTAAATAGCCTTCCCTCTCCTCTGTCAGGTGATGTTGATAGCTATGTGGTCTAGGTCTTGGTGCTGTGCTGATGCTTAGCTGTTGGGCTAAAGTCTATCCTTTGGGAGAAGCTGTGATTCTTGACCCGTGGGTGGAGGTAGGGTCCCTCAGCCTAGGTCTGATCAGGAGTTTTAGGGTACAGGGTGGCGGCTCGGAACTCCTCACCATCAGAGGTACCTCCAAGATCAGGGCGAGCCAGGGATCCCAGCATCGGGGTTAGATTAGGCTCTCCTGACCTCCTTTTGCCCATTTCACCTACCTGTTACCTGGTTCCCTTACCTCCCAAGTGCGACAACAAGTCAGATATTCCTGCCCTGCCATCTTGAACCTTACTGGCCCATTGACTTCGCAGTGCTCACACCAACAAAAGCACCATAAACGGCTTGCATTCTCTGAGGAAAATTCTTTGGAGTGACACATTCTGCTGTCAGAAAGATGATGGGAGTATAGGTGTATCACGGTCCGCGCTGCTCCAGGGCTTAAAAAACTCACCAAAGAGTCAGTCAGATTTCCATCCTTTATTCTCCTTCTCCTACGCGTTCAGGGATATCCCTGATGCAGGTGCCAGGCTAGGCGCCGAAACGCGTAGGAGAAGGAGAATAAAGGTTGGAAATCTGACTGACTCTTTGGTGAGTTTTTTAAGCCCTGGAGCAGCGCGGACCGTGATACACCTATACTCCCATCATCTTTCTGGATTATAACCACTGTTCAGTGGTCGGTGGAGGTCCTGCAGCAGCTTGGAATAATATTTCCTAAACGCCTTCAAACCAGTTGTGGGGATCACAACTGCATCAGGTGAGTGGCTTCTCAGCACCACCCCATTACGATTAGTGTCACTAGTGATAGGGCACTATTGCGCCTCTTGTCCCCCACCCTTTTTATATTTTACATTCTGCTGTCAAGAATTCAATGACAGCATGTTGCCTTAATCGCATCGACTGACCGTCTGCGCAGGGTTCAGTTATTTACATTTTAACATTATAACTGTTGATTGCAAAGGCTTCATATCAACTGGCACTGTAAAGGAGAGTCTACTGAACAGTCCCTTATCTGCCGCATAACAGTGCTGCCATCTGCTGAGGAGTTCCAAAGGTGGAGGCATTACTTTTCATTCATCCTTCATAGTATTCAAGGAGAAAGGGGGTGGGAGCAACATCATAAAGTTGATATAATTGGTTATATGCTTGTGGTTTTTCTCTTATGATTTATTTGAGAAAGGCCATTACTTCCAAAATGTCAGTGTTTTAATATGATGAGATGAATATGTGTGAAGTTGGATAACTAATCTCCATTGCTCTGGATGTCTTAACACTGAAAATAAAAATAATTAAATATTTTCTAAAAATTTGGTAAGAGCTGAGATTTACGCAACCGTGATCTTAGAAGCTCACATGGTTGCATGATGAGAAATAAGAGTTGATGTGTGCTTATATAACCTGCTTGTTATTGGTTTATTTCCAACACAGTTTTGTTTCATCAAGCCTCAGGAAAACACATCACAGGTTAGCCTTTAAAAACGAAAGATTTACTCGATAAATTGTAATGTTAATGTTAACAAACATTTCATTTTCTTTCTTAGTGCACAATGAAATTTATAGGGAAACTTACATCTGGATATAGGACCATGCTATGAGTGTTTGATCTAATCTAATTGCTGTATTACCGTGGCTGTCCTATATTGATCACTGTCAGAGGTATACATAAACATCATGGACCCAATAGCAGAAGTACCAATTGGGCCTCTGCCCCCCCTTCCCCAAAAATAATTATAGTATTCGGCGGGATCACAGTGGTGAGTATCCCACATCGTTGTAGCCCTTACAAAGTATTTCTGTCCATATTGAAGCCCCTTAGTGTTCCAACACAATAAGATATTCCTTCCTTTGCCCCCATAAAGTAAAATAAAATATGTGCTGCCCAAACACAGTTAAAAACCTCCACAGGGAATTCCTCCACACACACAGTATTATGACCTCACATTTCCCCCTGCAAAACAAAATATACCCACTGTCACGATGGTCTCTCTTAGGGTACCGTTACACGAAGCCATATCGGCGGCGACGCTCGCTGTTACGCACGTTTTTGGCGCCCTGCCAGCGTCGCCGTCACGTGTGTACACGCGGCGATACTTCTGGCGACGCACCGGCAATGTTGCAGGCGCCATTAATGCTGGGGTGTCTACAAACCCCAGCGGCGATGCTGTACGCCTGTAACATCGCTGATCGGCATGTTACATGGGGCGAGGTGTACACATCGCCCCAGATTGCTCGCCTGGTTTCAGAGCAGTGCTGAGAAACCAGGCTACCACTCTAGAGGCGATATTTAGCGCCGACATCGCCCTTTACATTAGGCAACGCAGTGGCGCTGTCGCTGGTGATAGGCCACGCCCCTGCATCGCCTATGTAATCGGTGGCGATATGGCCTCTTGTAACGGTACCCTTACTTTAGAGACTTGTGACAGGTTTGGGACCTGGGTCTCATTCCTATATTGAAACTTCATTTTAAATATGTTTCTTTCCTTTGACAGTGTAGGAGGTAATGTCATTTTCTGTTGCTGCAATGCTACTTGGTTCTCTTCTCAAGTATGGCTACTTTGTGATCATTTTCATCTCCTTTATATGGTCACATGGTCCAGCATTCTTTGCTGGTGATTAAATTCCATTTATGGCCTAGCTACCTCAGGTGAAGGAGGTACTCTGGAGAAGCTGATGGTTGCCAAGTTGTCTGCTGCCTTGGAGAATGGCAGCAGGTGTGAAGTTGTTTTTGTTATTTCCCTCTGTCTCCCCTTTCCTTCTTGTTGTTATTAGTGCAATGGTTAGGACTAGTGATCCTGCTGGTCATCTCCCTATTTAGGGTTAACATCAGGGCCAGCGAGGGACTAGGTATCCATCTCAGCAACGGGGTGAAAGAATCAGTATGGGGATAGTAGGGAGATCAGGGCAAATCCATAGGTGAGTGCAGGAGGTCTCTTTTCCCCGTTCCCTACATGCACGGCCCTCCGTTGTATGTGTTTCCCCAGTCTGTTGCTGTGTGCAGTGCGCTGGACATTATTGGTCTGTGCGCCACTGTCACGCACTATCCGGACGCTTCGTTGTCCGTGGTGTGACACCCACAGTGACCCCCAGCACAGTATAATGGCCCCAATAGGCCCACATAAACAGTATGATGGCCCTGACACATCTGTCTACACAATATGATGGCTCTCCCTACAGTATAGTGACCCCCAAACAACTCTCCACACTGTAGAATGACCTGCACACATTACCATGCCCCCACTAGCTCTCCAAACCAAGGCTGTGGAGTCAGAGTTGGTGTCCATTTTGGTGGAGTCTGCTTCAGGGAAATTGAGGTGACAGAGTCGGAGGTTTGGCTTACCGACTCCACAACCCTGCTCCAAACAGTATAATGGACAACCACATAGCCCTCCGCACAGTATAATGTTCCCCTGCACACAGTATAATGGACTCCACACAGACCCCAAGCAATATTATTGTCCCCCATGTAGTCCTTCAAATATTATGATTTCTCCTACATGGCACACTAAATAATATAATGGCCCTCTATAGCCCATCAAATTGCATGATGGCTCACACAAAGTATCTGGTTAAAAAAAAAAAAAAATACCCTTCTCTCCCAGTTCCCCTGTTCCGGTCTACGCAGTGTGTGGTCTGCACTGCTCGACACAGCTGTTGCGATGTAATGACTGCGCTGAAATATCTGACACACAGGGAGAATGATCGAGGAGGGAGTGTCAGCTGACTGCTACCTTTTCCCAAATTACTTTCAACTGTATCTGTATCCAGGATATTTCAGTTGAAATTGGGAAAAGGGGTGGGGGTAATAATGGTTTCATAGTCTGCCACTATTAGTAGTACTCCATTGATCACTGCAGAAAAATTACTTTTAAATGTGCAGGCACTGTATTATTATTACGCTGAAGTTAATGTGGGTGCAGTTCCCGCTTTTTGCTTAATGGATCCCTCACTTCTGCTGCATGCCCAGAGAAGCTCTAGGTATAACTGCTTTGGCTTCAACTGGAGGCTGGGAGACCTAGTAATACCTGCTTCACTGCACATGCCCTGGAAGCTGGGATCGTCAGACAAAAGAAACACAGCAACTACCGTATTAACACAAACAGCTCTACCCTTATGACTATTCAGGCTAATCATAATATGGTGTGCATATGATTGAAAGATAATTTTCTGCAGTAATCATTATCAGCATAATTGAAACCAAAACTATTACAGAGCCCCACAATATGGTGGTAGTTTATTGTCCAAAATTCATCTGACAGGTTCCTCTTATGCAGATGTCAAAAATGTATCTTTCAAACTATAGGAACAGAATATTGTAAAGGAGGAATATTTAGGATCTGCCATGAATTACTCAGCTTATGTGATTCAACTCCCTAGGTTTCACACTTGAATCTGGTTATTTTCCCTCATTCATCTAAAACTGCATTCAAAAGAGCCTGCAACTTCATGACTCACCACTGTGTTATGATGACCTCTGCTTTGAGACTAGAGAGATGAATCTGTATGTGTTCTCTTTTGGTTGCATGAATGTGTTAAACAGCAACTATTAACCCCTGCACTGCGAAGGACTTACGTATATGTCTTGCCCCATAAAGGGAACTTGTCACCTATTTTATGCCCCTAAACCCATCATACCTGTCCCTGCAGCTTCCTACTTACCGTACATCTCTAACCATCCCTGTCTGACCTAAATGTGTCCTGTAATCGCTGTGTAAAATGATTGTATGACTTACAATCTTCTGTGGTTATAACTAGGGTGTTGACAAGATTGCAGACACTATTGGCATTCTGTTAGGCTGCATGTCCTCTGTTGCTAAATTGTAATTACACCCCTTTGGGCGTGATAATTCGTGCAGATGCGCGGTCACGAGTTTGAAATTTGTGGCTCTTCGTCTGAGTACAACGCGTGTGTCGCGCATCATTTTAGTTCCAGCGTATTTTGGGGGATTATCAGGTGTACGAGCTGGCTTTGGTATGCGCACCGTGCATGCTCCGGAGCCAGCCAGTATAACCAATAATCCCCCCCACACTGCACAGGAGCAGAAATTACCACCTTAAACTCCCATCTGACGTGTGGTCCGGCGGTGTCCATCTTTTCAGGCTTGCAGAAAAGTGTGGTTAACCAGAGTTTTGTGCACCTTTCGAAAAAAAAAGACACTTCAGAACAGAGAGTAAACATAGTCCAGAGTAACTCTTCTGCCTCATTAGTGAATGGATCCATCGGGGGTTTCACCGGAATCACATGTTTGAGAGATGTAGCTGAACACCCGAATGTAAGTGCTCAGCATAGAGCACAGGATAAATGTAAACTGATCTAAAATGCTCTCTACCCAAATTGCCATCACTAGCATTCAACTCAACCACTAAAAACAAAAGTCTCCACTCAGGTCCTTCATCTCTTATGGCCACTTTACACGCGGCAACAGGAAGATAGAAAACGGCAGGTGTCAGAGACAATTGTACCTTTTACCTTCAAAACACCTTGCAGATACCTGAATTACACGCAGCCACTTCAAGGTGTTTTGAAGGTAAAAGGTACATTTGTCTCCGACACCTGCCGTTTTCTATCTTCCTGTTCGCAGCGTGTAAAGTGGCCATTAAAGGGACTCAGGTCATTTTTTAGTATAATACTAATAGTACCCTTGAATAGTGCTCGGGCAGACCTTTCAGAATATGTAAAAATTGTTACTCTTCACTTTGTAGTTCTCATCTTCACACCCAGCAGGCAGCTAGCTTTAGCAGTAAAAGTAATTGACCGGACAAGTGAATAGTCCAGGTGTGTAAATGTTAACCACACCTATCCAAGCTGGTATTCTGTTCCTCTTCTCTGTGCTGAAGTTGCACTGAATCTCAAAGGATTCTGCAGGCTGCTTCTGAGGGGAAGAAATAGGAAGAGGGGAGAGGTTTTGTGCTGCAATGTGTATAAGAGATTTCTATGTATTTATATGAACTTTGGTTTTCCTACATACATAAGCAAATTAACAAATGTTCTTATAAACACATAGAAATATCTCCAGCACACACTACACATATGTCTCAGATACACACAATGAAGATGTCAGACGTGCAGCTGCAAAGAGCACACACCTCTCCTCCCTCCTTTCTACTCTAGACTGTGCATGTGGATAGAGAGCCAGCCTCACAACAGGATACAGACCCAGAGGAGTGATGTCACTAACTACATGAATATTCATCCCTTGTGGAGTGGGTAGCATAGAACTATGTTATCACTCACTGTGATTCACAGATGGAATGAATATCTTTCTTTTTCAGTTTACAGAGGATAGGAGTGAAGAATAAACAAAAGAAATACATGGATAGAGAGAGCTTCCCCGGTTCAATTAGAAAATTATATCAGTTGGACTTTTGACCCGACATTCCCTTTAATGTAAATATAGGGGGCTTCCACATTAGTGGTAGCACAAAATCTCTGGAAAAGAACTATGGCTCCTCACTACCCATAACGAAAACCAGCAAAACCTGCGCTCCCAAATTTAAATGCTCCACCCCCATCTGAGCATCACAATGTGTCTAAACCACAGATTACGTACAAATGTTTGGCATTATTGTCATGAGGAAGTTCGCTTAAATTACAGGGTGTGTGACTTCATGAGCAGGAGCTGGGCACAATCACCGTTAAGAATGTTGTCGGACACCACCGCTCATGGTCGTTGGATCGCTCTCGGAGTTAAAGCTCCAACAGGACTAGCACTGCTGATCAGATGGATGGCTTCCTGCTGTGTTCTCCTTCTCCTGGCTCCCCGGGTGCACACTTCCAGTTTAAAGTCATATGCAATATATGGATTGAAGAGAAGCAGCACTGACCAGACCGGGTAAAACACAGCGTTCTTTGCCAAAGACTTTCAGGCTTTACATCAGGGGTGCTTTAGTGGCGAGGGGTGGGGGTCTTTAACATGATGGCCGTTTCATGCTCCTACACAGTGCTTCCATGGGTTCAGACAGACAAATTGCATGCACCATTAACTTCCTTTTTTTCAGCTGAGCACAATGTACAGGCACAGGCACTACAATGTATTGGCCACTAAAATGGCTTATTTACAACTTTTAAATCTGCAACATTCACTACATTTGACTCCATGAGTGTGATTCCAGAGATAAAATCATCACTACAGCCATAGATGATCTACCAGGGAGAGGTTTAAATTCAAACGTGTAAATGAGGACTTTCTGCTGTTTTGGCACTTAGTAGACTCCACAAACAGTTTTAGGAAATTTTGCTCAAAAAATCAAATTGGTGCTCCCGAGAAGCTGTGACGTGTGGCCAAACAGTACTGTACAGTTACAAATGGTATTGCCAGCCACTTTCAGAAGAAATTCTGTAACGAATTTTGGGCCCTTTAACCCATTGCCCTTGTCAAAATTGGAAATCTGGGGTTAAAACAACATTTAGGTGGTACAAATGTAATTGTTTTGTCTTCGCTGCACAATAGTGTAAAATTCTCTTGACACACCTGTGGTGTCAATATGCTCACTGCACCCCTAGATGAATTAATATAGGGGGTTGTTTGTAAAATGGGGTCTTTTGTGGGTTTTCGGCTATTTTGGCACCTCAGGGGCTCTATCAATGCGACATGGCACCTCCAAACAATTTTAGCTAAATCTGAAATCCAGTATGGGCCCCCCTTCCCTTCTAAGGTTTGCACTGTGTCTCAATCACATATGAAGTATCTGTATACTCAAGAGAAATTGCACAACAATTTGTATAGTGTATTTTCTCTGTTACCCTTGTGAAAATAAAAAATGTGGGATGAGAACATCATTTTTGTTGGTATTTTTATTTTTATGGCTCAACGTTCTTAAATTCTGTGAAGCTCTTGGGGGTTGAAGGTGCTTAACACACATCTAGTAAGTTCCTTGAGGGGTCTAGTTTCCAATATGAGGTCAATTGTCAGGGGGGTTTCCACTGGTTAGGCATATCAGGGCCTATCGTAACGCAACATGGCATTCGCCAACAATTCCAGCCACTTCCATGGGACGGTGTGGACATAGTAGGTGACGCTGGTGGTGTTGCTGGCATATCATGTTCTTATGTGGAGGTAGGTGGCCCTGGGGATCGTGAGCCAGAGGAAAGAGGCTAACACTGTAGAGAGGGAGCAGGAGGAGTCTTGAGTTATTTCTGGAGTTCTCTGAAAACTACTCAACGGCAGCTCGTTCTTGAAAGTCATGAGGCATCATACAGGTGGTGCTTAGGTTCAGAAGATTTTTTTTCTTCAAAACAGTCTCTTACAGCACAGTGTGCAAATCACTCTCGTCATCAGCACATTTCCGGAAGAAATGTCACGCTATGGAGCTCTTTTGTGCTGGCTTTGGTGTGAGCTTTTACTTGACAGAGTGGGCACTAGCAGCTGATGTACTAGCTATGTGCCAGCCTCTGGTCTTTTCTACTTTGCATCATTGGGGGACACAGGACCATGGGTGTATGCTTTCCTGCCACTAGGAGGCAACACTAAGTAGATATAAAAGTTAAGTCCTCCTCCCTGCAGTATACACCCATCAGTAGGAGTAGTTAATCAGTTTTAGCTTAGTGTCGCAAGGAGGCACACGTGGTCTGTCTGGCAGACCACATTTTGCTCTGTGTGAGCACCTGCACTTCATTCGAACTGTGCACGTCAGTAGCATGACCTTCACTTTCGTTTGGGTCAAGCATCCTATTATCCATTACATCATCTTCCACCCACTTTTCATCCCTGCCATTTTTCCCAGTCTGCACACTGATAAAAGCAGTTGGCACCTCTGTTTCAACATTCTCTGTTTTGTGGTGCAGTGGTCTGCTGACCGTGTGCATCAGCCCTTCCACAGACTTCTCCAACACAAGAAGTGGTTTGGCATCAGTGCACTCAGTCCTTTCCACTTTTGGTGAAGGGCCAGGTGGATGGGCAATGGAACACCAGCCAGCACAGTCATCAAACAGCATAAGTGATTGCTGCATGACTTGTGGCTCACACTGCTTGGCTGATTTTGTAGGGGTTGAGGTGGAAGAAAGATGCCCATGGAACTCAGGTGCCAACTCTTTTCATGCAGCAGTGGGCCAGGTGGAAGACAGTGCGAAGGAACTGGAGTCGCTGGTAGCCGTATAATTTAAAAGCGCCTCAACATGTTTTGGCCTCGCTATTTGTGCAGCTGTACATGGACCTATTAAATTACTGTAGCCTGTAGCCAGCTAGCACCAGAGGAAGGTGTGTCATTTTGGAGTGTCACAGGCACAGATCTTTTACTGCCTCGGCTGAAGCAGCTCCACCACTGCCAAATCCCCAATTTGATGTACTCCTTATTCTTGGGCACACAAAAAAGTGAAGGTTATTAAATTGACTGTGTACAGAGAAAGACTGCACATCAGATTATACTGTATGCTAAGGGCCCCCACAGACCCTTTTTGAAGAGTAAATCCACAGAACCTATTTTATGATTTACTCCACTGCACCATATCTGTGTGGGTAGAGAGCTTTTTTGGTAGGTGAAGCCAGCACTAACTGGTGCACAGTCCTTGAATACAGCTGGTTGTTAGAGCTCTGTAACACACTGCCTGCTGCAGCTCAGTATCAGGTTTGTCAGACATTAAACCCAGCAAGCCTATTGCACTGTGCACCAGTTAGTATCGGCTTAATCTACCAAATAGCTGAGTGTGTACAAACTGCTGAAATACAGCTGTTTGGTAGAGCTCTGTGACACAGGTTCTGCTGAAGAGTCCTCACAGTGAATTTTGGAAGGTTATGCCCCAATGGAACCAATTACTGTCCCACACTCCAATAGCATCCTATCCCCATGCTATTTACAGCAAAATTGCTGCACAACCCGTGATTGGGCCTTTACTTGGCATACCTGCGATGGCTCTGGAAGTACCCACAGCCTAAAAACTTGGTGATTGGCTGTGCCTCAAACTTCAACTAGCTTTATTCGGATAACAACCGAACAGGAACTGGACGAACAGTTAAAGGGAACCTGTCAGGTGGTTTATGCCCCTCCAGCTATCACTGTCTGTAGCTGCAGCTTTATAATACCAGTCTAATCATCTCTGTCTGAGCTCAAAGTGTAATGTGAAAGGTGAAAGAAAAGCATTCACATTTCAGTCCCCACCTTGGAGGAGGGGGACCGTCTGGCAGGATAATAGTTAACTCACTTTTTACTTGCATAGCTAAAGGACCTGTGTGATGTAACGATCATGTGACCATAGTGGGTGGAGCTAAGCCAACATGTTCTAGCACAAGGCTGAAATGTTAACTATTAACCTGCCAAACAGTCCCCGTCCTCCAAGCTGGGGACTGACTGCCTCATTACATAAGGAAATGTAAGTGTATAAATGCTTTTTTTTCACCTTTCACATTACGCCATGAGCTCAGACAGGGATGATTAGAATAGTATTATGATGCTGCAGGTACAGACAATGATAGCTGGGGAGGCATAAACTAGCTGACAGGTTCCCTCTAAAAGTCCGTGTTCAGGTTTTGGCATCGGACACTAAGTGTTCAGTAAGAACCCCTAACTTTGCAATTCAGGTTTACGCAACCCTAGTAATCATCTGTTTTGAAACCGTGCTCACTCTACAGCACTGTTTAAAAGAAAAAAAAATAAAAATAAATATCTATATATATATATATATATATATATATATATATATATATAATATAATTTTAATGTGATAAGAAAGCAAAAGGTCCTGATGAGCGTGGCGCTTCACCCATTAAACTCAGTAAGCATAAATTTCCCGTGATATTTTAACCAAGCAATAATATTTATTACCAACCAAAAAAGAAAACAAGTACAAAATAATACAAGTACAACACAGTTCGGCTAATAATTAAAAATATAGCCTTCCTCAGGTACCGTATATACTCGTGTATAAGCTGACCCGTGTATAAGCCGACCCCCCTACTTTTGCCCCCAAAACTTGGGAACACCTATTGACTCGTGTATAAGCCGAGGGTGGACCCCAGCACAGGTATACAGCCCCCAGCAGTGTGGTATACAGGCCTCCCCAGTGGTAGTATACAGCAGCCTCCCCAGTGGTAGTATACAGCAGCCTCCCCAGTGGTAGTATACAGCAGCCTCCCCAGTGGTAGTATACAGCAGCCTCCCCAGTGGTAGTATACAGCACCTCCCCAGTGGTAGTATACAGCATCCCTAAAAGGTATAACAGCAGGACCCCAGAGGCATACAGCAGGCCCCAGAGGCATATACAGCAGGCCCCAGAGGCATATACAGCAGGCCCCAGAGGCATATACAGCAGGCCCCAGAGGCATATACAGCAGGCCCCAGAGGCATATACAGCAGGCCCCAGAGGCATATACAGCAGGCCCAGGGTATATACAGCAGGCCCCAGGGTATATACAGCAGGCCCCAGAGGCATATACAGCAGGCCCCAGAGGCATATACAGCAGGCCCCAGAGGCATATACAGCAGGCCCCAGAGGCATATACAGCAGGCCCCAGAGGATATACAGCAGGCCCCAGAGGTATACAGCAGGCCCCAGAGGATATACAGCAGGCCCCAGAGGTATACAGCAGGCCCCAGGGTATATACAGCAGGCCCCAGGGTATATACAGCAGGCCCCAGGGTATATACAGCAGGCCCCAGAGGATATACAGCAGGCCCCAGAGGTATAACAGCAGGCCCCAGAGGTATACAGCAGGCCCAGAGGTATACAGCAGGCCCCAGGGTATTACAGCAGCCCCAGAGTATACAGCAGGCCCCAGTGGCAGTCGCCCCCCCATCATGGGAAGAAGCCCCCCACACTTTGCAGAGCTTCCCCCCCCCGCTGCTTTATCTTACCATCCAGGGTCTTCACCGCGGGTCCTCCAGTCCTTCCTCGCGCGCTGTGTTCCCGGTCTCATGTGACCCGGCGGTCGCAGTGGAATGACGTCATCGCGCCGGTCACGTGAGACCTGAACACAGCGCGCTGGACCCGCGGCGAAGACCCCGGATGGTAAGATAAAGCAGCGGGGGGGCTCTTACAATGATGGGGGGGCTAGTGCCATTGGGGGGCTGCTGTATACACTGGGGGGCTGTATGCACGGCTCCCCCTGCCGCTGTGATGGGCGGGGGGAGCCGTGCATATCTAATGAGCGGCCCCACGTGACGGGCCGCTCACTCAGCCCCCCCCGCCTCCTCCAGCCTCCCCAGCACCCGGACACAGCCCCCACCACATATATTACCGTATTGGCCCGTGTATAAGCCGAGGGGGTGACTTTTCAGCCCAATTTTTGGGCTGAAAAACTCGGCTTATACACGAGTATATACGGTACATAAACACTGCGCCTGTCTCTTTTTCTATCTCTGTTTTCTTAGGGGTTGCTTTTAATATTTTAATGTGACAAACAATGTAGCACAAATGCTTTTCATAGTAATTTAAAGGGAACCTGTCAGCTCATTTCGGCCCCCAAACCTATCACTATCTGTCCCTGCACCTTGCTAGTACATCTCTTAAGCATTCCTGTCTGACCTAAAACTGTCCTATAATGTTTGTAAAAAAAAGACTTACATTTTCGTATGCTAATGAGTCCTCTTGACTACTCTATGTAGTCACACTGGGCGATCCCCAGGACTCCATCATCTGAAATTGCTACATGATTAAGATATCCGGTGACATTGAGGTTTCCATTGATGAAGAATGGCCCCACTATCTTGTATCAGTGTGTCAAGAGTGGGAGAAGAGGGTTGCATTGACAATCCAACACAATGGGCAGTACTTTGAACACATTTAATAAGAGGTCATAAACTAGTAAATAACTCATGAAAGAATAAAGTTACATTAAAACCAAGCACACCATTGTTTTTCTTATGAAATTCTCAATAAGTTTGATGTCACACAACCCTCTCCCATTGAAAAAAAAAAAAAGTTGGATTCAAAATGGCTGACTTAAATGTCCGCCATGGTCACCACCCATTTGGAGAAGTTTTCCCTCTCCCATATACTAATGTGCCACAAACTGGAAGTTGATATCAACAACCATTCCAATTTTATTTAGGTGCATCCATATAAATGACCCACCCTGTAGAATCCCCTGGCGCCCTCCCGGCTCTTCAAGTCAAATATACCCTTTCTGTATATATGATGCCATGGTGGCGTCAATTCTGCAGCTACGTATTGCGAATACTTCTGAGGTACACTGAGCGGCTTCATAATGCTGAGTGCGCATGCTCAGAAGCCCTCACTGACGGCACCATATAACAGCGAGCCGTCAGTGAGGACTTCCAAGCATGCGCACTGTGCATTACGAAGCCGATCAGTGCACCTCAGAAGTATTTGCAATGTGCAGCTGCAGAATTCACACCGCCACGGCGTCATACACACAGAAGGGGGACATTTGACTTGAAGAGCCAGGAGCGCACCAGAGGATTCTATTATCATGCCCAACGCCCAGCTGGGCGTGATACGAACAGTGATGGGGGAGATGGAGCCCTGGATACCGCCCAATGTGACTACATAGAGCAGTCAAGAGGACTCATTAGCATAAGGACATGTAAGTGACAAAGTCTTTTTTCACAACCATTATAGGACAGTTTTAGCTCTGACAGAGATGGTTAGGGATGTACTAGCAAGTTTCAGGGAGGGACAGGTAGTGATAGGTTTGGGGGCAAGAACAAGCTGACAGGTTCCCTTTAAAATGTGAGACAGCTACTACAAATCATGTTA
Source organism: Allobates femoralis (assembly GCA_033576535.1). NCBI lineage: Eukaryota > Metazoa > Chordata > Amphibia > Anura > Aromobatidae > Allobates > Allobates femoralis. The sequence goes on from JARQOC010000003.1 coordinate 618,437,525, forward strand.
GTTTGGTTGATTACTGTGCAGTTTAACAGAAAAGAACAGCTACAGCTGTCTTCTTGCTATGAGGATCGGAATATGAATGAATGAATGCTGAATATTGGGAGCTGTAGGTTAGATTTCCGAGTGTTGGTATGCTAGAATAATTAATATGGGGAGCTAAAAGGTGTAGTTGTATGATCTGTCTATTCTGTTTTTTTTTTTTTTTACATTTCAATTTCTGAAAAAGAATGTAGGTTTTCTAGCAGAGGTTCATGGTGTGCTGCCTCACAGCCTGGATACAGTTCATCCGTGTAATCATATGAGTGACTCATGCCTTGGGAGCCTTTGTTTCTCTGAAAGGCTTGTCTTCCTGTGGGCAGGGTTTATCATCATACCTTTTTATTTTTAATGCCTTGTCATTTGTGACGCCTATGCATTATTACACAACACAATATGAGCAAAAATGGCTTATTCATTTTCTGATAATGAAATAAACTGATAATACTTTCCATATGATTTTACATTTAATGCTGTTGGGTATTAATCATACATTTACTCTACATATCTTGTCAAGACCGTTCTGAGCCAGGGAATTGTGCACGCTATAAACTGCTTCTCCATTAGCATGATGTTTGACAGCTAAATGAAAAACTGATAGATAAATCATATAGATGGAGGTCACCCACTGTTCTCTGTATGAAGAGACAGTGGTGCAGAAGTCTTAGGGCCGCTTTACACGCTCAGATATCTGAAACGATATCGTTTAAACGTCATGCTTTTGACATTGCTCAAACGTTATCGTTTGAGCATCGTTGCATGTAAACATCGGATATCTGAAGGAAAAATCGTTAGATTGTTCATCACAAATTTGAGGTCCTGATCTCAAATCTATCGTTCGTCGTCCAATTAAGCACTGAACGATGTGTCACATCGTTCAGTGTGAAGCCTTTTGAACGAGATCCTTCAAAAGGCTTCTATAAGGCTGCCTTCAGATTTGCAGATGCCTCCGCAGCGTTTTGCAAAGGCATCTGCAAGCATCTGCATGCAGACGGCAGCCCCTATCTTTATAAAGGAGCGCACGGTGTCTGCAGATGCTTGCAGACCGCCGTGCGCTCCCATTGCCCGCCATGAGTGATCTGTGCGCAGGCGGATGCTGGCACACGTCCCCCACTGCTGGCACACGTCCCCCACTGCTGGCACACGTCCCCCACTGCTGGCACACGTCCCCCACTGCTGGCACACGTCCCCCACTGCTGGCACACGTCAGCCAGTGCTGGCACACGTCCCCCAGTGCTGGCACACGTCCCCCAGTGCTGGCACACGTCCCCCATTGATGGCACACGTCCCCCATTGATGGCACACGTCCCCCATTGATGGCACACGTCCCCCATTGATGGCACACGTCCCCCATTGATGGCACACGTCCCCCACTGCTGGCACACGTCCCCCACTGCTGGCACTTGTCCCCCATTGAAGGCACACGTCCCCCACTGCTGGCACACGTCCCCCAGTGCTGGCACACATCCCCTATTGATGGCACAAGTCTCCCACTGCTAGCACTCGTCCCTCACTGCTGGCACACGTCCCCCACTGCTGGCACACGTCCCCCACTGCTGGCACATGTCCCCCACTGCTGGCACACGTCCCCCCACTGCTGGCACACATCCCCTATTGATGGCACAAGTCTCCCACTGCTGGCACACGTCCCCCACTGCTGGCACACGTCCCCCATTGAAGGCACACGTCCCCCAGTGCTGGCACACGTCCCCCAGTGCTGGCACACGTCCCCCAGTGCTGGCACACGTCCCCCATTGAAGGCACACGTCCCCCAGTGCTGGCACACGTCCCACAGTGCTGGATATGTCCCCCTATGATTACACATGCCTCCCCCCATGCTGCATATGGCCCCCCAAGCTGCTGCCCATAATAAAATAACAAACGTTTTCCTCACTATTTCCAGTGATGAGCTGCCTGTCTTGCTGCTGTCTCCCTCTGTACAAGCTGCGTCCGAACTTCCTGCTTCTCTGCCTGTAATGTGACTCTCTGCTGAGCAGCTCAGTACAGAGGGAGACAGCAGCGAGACAGGCAGCTCATCACTGGAAATAGTGAGGAAAACGTTTGTTATTTTATTATGGGCAGCAGCTTGGGGGGGGGCCATATGCAGCAAGGGGGGAGGCATGTGTAATCACTGGGGGGGCACAGGCAGTGTAATATGCGCTGCGCCCTCAGTCCCATCACCGCGGTGCAATTTCAGCACCGCGGTGATGGACAGCAGCAGTGCATATTAAATGAGCGGGAGCAGGGGATCTCCCGTTCCCTCCTGCAGCCCCCAGCCAGCACACTGGACCCCCGGGCACACTCCAGAGCTGCCCCCACCATCCCCTATATAATGTAATATATGATCCGTATATTCGGATTATAAGACGCACCCCTCACTTTACCCCAAAGTTTGGGGGAACAAAAGTGCGTCTTATAATCCGAAAAATACGGTACTCCAGGTCGAAGCCGTGTGATCCATACAGTCTGTGTAAAACCTGTTACCTTGGGAATCGGCCGCGCCGTTTCACTCTGTGGTGCACCAGATACTTCGTCCTCACAGGCCTGTGTTGTGCCTTCACACAGACCTGTCCCGCACAGAGCTTCCAGCTCTGCAGTTTGCAAACAAACCACTGATTCACCCAAACCTTTGCTGAGGGTTTTTAAATGGAATCTGTGGCCATGAGCCACATACAAGACCCGGGCTGGAGGGAGTGGACCATCCCTCTTTCCTGCACTCTCAGGCTTGCCTGTGATTGCAATGCATTCCAGTGGGTTCAATATGTTTCGGTGCGCATTCTGGGGGATACATATTGTCCCTCGCATATGATTCCCCTCACTGCCTCACATCTGTTATAACCATTTAGCCAAGAAAGCTACATGGAGTTGTATTGTAAAAGACTAAATAACTTTATCAAGCACATTCTGCAGTGTGTTCTGTAAGGGCTCCAGGTGGACAGTTTCCATGAGAATTTCAGGATTCAAATCAATTTTTTTTTAAGTTCACTTTACAAACGTTTCTAAACAATAACTTGTATATATCCCAATATATATTTCTGCTATTATAGAAGCCTACTTCCCTTGTATGTCTTTGTAATAATATATGTGAGGTTAATGAAAACGTAGAGTCTCTCTGGGTGGAGATAAGGGGAGGAAGAAATAATAATAAAATGCTGATTGGTATTTGTTATAAATGTCCAAATATAAGGGAAGCGGCAGAGACTATCCTCATAAAGCAAATATCTTATTTTTCTGACTTTATGTCACACTTTTTTGCCTCCAAATTTTGGTGGAAACCCAGGGGTGCATCTTATAGTCTAGATATACAGTTGTGGGGCTGTGCTAGCTAGGCTGTGGTGTGGGTGGGGGAAGCAGTGGCTTTGGAGCAGGTCACCAGAGGCTGGAGCAGGCTGCAGCTGCAGGCGGTGATCACGTGGGCCCACTGTTTATTATATTCACCTCTCCCCCAGCTATCACCTCTCAGCTATGAAGCTGGTGCTGTGAGGTGGGCAGGATGATGGGCAGGGAGAGCGGGGTGAGAGATGAATATAAAATTAGCTTAAACAGTGAGCTCACGTGATCACCAGCAGCAGCCTTCGCATACGTGGATATTCACTACTTCCCACGCACCATCTTTGGTATGGCAAGCAGTGAATATCTCGGATGAAAAATTCTACTCGCCTCCCATCGCTCCCTTTCAGCACTGCTCATCCTTCTGTCTTTTTGTGCTATCAGCTGATGCAGTGTGTGACTGATGTTGTCACTGCACGATCACACACTGATCATTAGTTGCCAGCAAAATAAGACAGGAGGATGTCGCAATGCTGCAGGGCAGTGATGGGTGGTAAGAGCAATTCTTTATTTTTGTTAAGTAGAGGCCTATATTCCAGGTTGTGGAACAAATACCAGGATTTGGCACATATATCAGGAGGGGGAAATAATGTACCATCATATGGTGCACATACCAAGATTACAGATCATGTACAAAGATGGTGGATGATATACCAGGATGGTGGATGATATACCAGGATGGTGGATGATATACCAGGATGGTGGATGATATACCAGGATGGTGGATGATATACCAGGATGGTGGATCATATACTAGGTTATGGGCCACATACCAAGATGGGGGATCGTATACTAGCATATGGGGTACATAAACCAGGATATGGGGTATATAACAGGATGGGGATAATATACCAGGATGGGGGATAATATACCAGGATGGGGGAATCATATACCAGGATGTAGGATCATATACTAGGATGGGGATAATATAACAGGATGGGGTTCATACACCAGAATATGGGGCACATACCAAGATGGGGGATCAGATGCCAGGATATGAGGCACATATACCAGTATGGGGGGGATCATAAATCAGAATATGGGCACATACACCAGAATATTAGCACATACCAGGATGGGTGATCATATACCTGGATATGGGGCACATACCAGGATGGGGGATCATATACCAGTATGTGAGGCAGATACCTGGATGGGGGATAATATACCAAGATAAGGGACCCATGCCAAGATTTGGGGCATATACCAAGATGGGAATCCTATACCGGGATACGGGGCACATACCAGGATAAGGGATCATATATCAGGATGGGGGATCATGTACCAAGATATGGGGCACATTGCAAGATGGGGAATCCTATACCGGCAATTGGGGCACATACCAGGATATGTGCCACATATACCAGGATATGGGGTATATACCAGGATGGGAGTTCATATACCATAATATGGGGCACGTACAAAGATGAGGGATCATATACCAGGATATGGGGCACATACCACGATATGGGGCACATATACCAGGATGGGGGATCATATAGTAGGATATGGGCCACAAACCAGGATGGGGGATATTTATACCAGGATATAGGGCACATGCCAGGTTATAGGCACATATACCAAGATGGGGGATCATATACCAGAATATGGGGTACATATCAGGATATGGACACATACACCAGGATGGAGAACATATATACTTGGAAGGGGCCCAGGATGGGAACATTGGTACAGAATTTGTGGACATTACTCCAATAACAGTGTCAGCAGCAGATCCCGCACCCTCCATAACAGTTCATCCTGACCATATTATTTAAAATAATTTTCCCCCTATTTTCCTCCTCTAACACCTGGTTGTGTCTTATTATCCGGGGCATCTTCTAATCAGAAAAATACTGTACATGAAGCAGCAAATCACGGTGAAGTCCTAATGATGGTGGACTTCAACTACCCTGAAAAACATTGGGGATCAGAAACTTGAAAGTCCAGCAAAGGAAATAGGTTTTGACAACTGTTTTCACAACTGGTTCAGGATCAAATAAGAAGGGGGGTGTTGCTAGACCTACTGTAGCATTACCTAATAGGCCAGACCGTACAGTCCCTGACAAAAGTTATGTCGCTTATATGTGTTATGTAAATAAAAGCTTATAACCTGAAGTTTAATTTATCCATTGGTTTTATAAATTACTCTTTTGAAAGCTGAAACCCTCCAAAATGTGGTTTAGGTTAATAAAATAAATTGGCATCAATGCTGAAATATTGATAATTTAATGAACACAGAATGATCAGATTTTGGCAACACAAAAGTTTTTTCGCCTGGTCATATAAAGCACCCAATCCTAGTTTACATCATCACCTGTGCTCTGTAAAAGATTGGTTAATTAGTGGGTGTGTATAAAAAGAAACCCAGCACCCCAGACCTTCACTTGAACTGCAACTTGAGCTCTGACAATATGCCAAAAATCCACCCTGCGACCAAAGCCTTCATTATCAAGAGGCTGAAGACCAGATCCACTGTAGAGGTGGCTGGCATCTTTAATGTGTCTCAGCGTCAAGTACAAAGAATTAAAAAAAGATTTGAAGAGACTGGTAATGTGTTTGACAAGCCCAGGTCTGGCAGACCCCGCAAGACAACTGCTCAGAAGGGAACGTTTGTTGGTTAGAAAATCCAAAGCAAGCCCCTCTTCCACTGCAGCAGAGCTCAAACAGGCCTGGTCACCTCAAGTCCATGTGTCAACTAGAACAGTTTGTAGGATTCTGTCTCGAAATGGCGCCCATGGTCGAATCAGTGCTCAGAAGCCAGCACTATGCAAATGCCACACTTTTTTCATTTGCCTTTTGTTAAGTCCCACAGCCTGCTAAACAGATGGACGCTGGAAAAGTGGCAGAAGGTGGATTTCTCTGATGAATCTTCAGTAGAATTACACCACAGACGCCGCAAATACTGCAGGAGACCTATTGGAGCCCATGTGGATCCAAATTTGTTGGTGGAAAGATCACGGTCTGGGGTTACATTCAGTATGGGGGTGTGCAAAACATTTGCATGGTGGAAGGCAATATCAATAGCCTAAAATATCAAGAAGTATTAGCTACCTCTTACATTCCAAATCATAAAAAGGGTTAAATTCTGCAGCAGGATGGTGCTTCATCTCATACATCCATCTCTACAACAAAGTTCCTCCAGGCAAAAAAGATCAAGGTGCTCAAGGACTGGCCAGCCCAGTCACCAGACATGAACATCATTGAGCATGTTTGGGAAGGATGAAAGAGGAAGCTTGGAAGACAAAACCAAAGAATCTAGATGAACTCTGGGAGGCATGTAAGACTGCATTCTTTGCTATTCCTGATGACTTCATTAATAAATTGCATGAATCATTGTTGAACTGCATGGATGCAGTCCTTCAAGCTCATGGAAGTCACACAAAATATTAAATATGACTCTAATAGCACCACAACTTCATTCACCAATGTTATGCAACATATATTTGTATTTTAAGTTAATTATTTCTTTGAATATCACATTACTTTCTGTGGGCGACATATCTTTTGTCTTGCCAAAATTTAACCATTCTGTGTTCATTAAATGATCAATATTTAAGCAATAATGCCAATTTATTTTTTTATCCTAAACCACATTTGGGAGGGTTTCAACTTTCAAAAGCGTAATTTATAAAACCAGTGGATGAATTTAACATCGGGTTATAAGCTTTTATTTACATAACATGGATAAGCGACATAACCTTTGTCAGGGACTGTATATCAAATGTTCAGGTTAGGGTGTCATTGGGATAATAGTGATCACAAAATAATAAGTTTTCATGAATCTTTTAATACGATGTATAGTAGAGGGGGTACAAAGCCACTAAACTTCAGGAAGGTGAATGTCCAGTGGTTAAGAGATGATCATAATGCAATAAACTAGGACGATGTCTGGAGAAATAAAAGGGCATAAAGCAAATGGAACACTTTTGTTAGCATCCTGAATAGGACCTGTGCACGATATATACCTTATGGGAATAAGCTAGAAATAAGAGGGAACCACTGTGGATAAATAGAGCTGAAGTACTGTACAATATGTAACAGAAAAACAATCTCAGAATCACTGGAATTTGTCGAAGCATTCCAGACTTTTTACATCATAAAGTAATACTGGTCAGAATTGGAAAATTTGACCTGATCAGGAAGATAAAAACAGGCTGAGTGGTCAAAGGGTTACACGTGCTGGTATAACCAAATTTCTTACAAAACAATCTCTTGACCAGATAAGGCATGCAGTGGTAGCTTGATTTATGAGTAACTTTACGAGCATTTTGAAAGACGAGCTATCATTTCTGAAAAATTGTAACTTGGAGCAATGATTTGGATTACGAGCACTGGGTAGGCCTGCACTGCGCATACTGTGCATGTGTGATGCTGCTGATTTTAGGTATTCTACTTATATATATACTGGCTGCAAACCCGCCTGCCATCGTTGTACGCCGTCACTCTGACCTCTCTGTCACAGTACATATTCGGAAACCCGTCGGCAGCAGACAGCTCAGAACGCCGCTGTCCACCCACTGCTGCCTTTAATCTCTCTCTCTCTCACCCTCACACACACATACAATCTCACACATTCTCACTAACCGATATGCCGCTGCTCTGTGCCGCTGTATTCCGGATTACCGCAATGGAGCACAGCGGTGGATTGGTAAAAGTGAGAGGTTGTGAGGTTGAGAGTGCGTGTGTATGTGTGTAATGGAGGCTGAAAGGGGATGATGGGGGGCTGCATGGGTATGATGGGGGCTGCAAGGAGATATTGGGGGCTGCAAGGGGATGATAGGGGCTGCAAGGAGTTGATGGGGATATTGGGGACTGCATACAGACATTGGAGGCTGCATGGGGATGAAGGGTGTTGCATACTGTATAGTGTTTTGTATTACTGTAATAATTTTACAGTTCTGTATATGAATACAATAGATATTTTTGGGTTGAGGAATGAATAGTCTGTGTTTCTTTTTTTTTTTTTTTTGTAAAACATTTTTATTAAGTTTTCACATAGTACAGATAATGACTAAAGATAATCTTCACATATCTGACAAAATCACAACACAAGTACCCTCAACATAAGGGTGAACTATAAAATATCTCAAACCATCCCAACCACCCTCCCTACTAACCCTATCCCCACCTTACAGGGCGTAATGCTTGACAAGTTTTCCAACCTTGTCTATCTACATGAGTAGTCAAAGCACAGAATGATAACACCTTCAGTGTCATTTAAAGTCTTAAAACTTAAATCTTAAATTTCCCCAGCGTGCTATTAAGATCCTCCAGATTATACCAAGCAGAGTTCCGAAAAGGCTTGACCAGATTACGTATCTCATCATCAGTCATATGCATAGAAATAAAGTCTCTCCATTTATTGAAGAATCTATTAGTTTTACTATCAAGGTCAGATTCTGCTTCTGTTTTTTCCAATATCCTCACCCTTTTTAGTTCCTGTAGTAGCTGACTAAGACTGGGAATCCTCTCATCCAGCCAATGACGCAAGATGACCCGTTTGTATAGTATGGCTATGGTGTGTAGGAGATACGTGTGTGGCCTGGACAATCTTACAGAAGGCATTTTATGGAATACCCATGCTACACTGTTCATAGGAAGAGTGGTGTGAAATAGTGTGTTAACCCAAGCCTCCACCCTCTTCGAGCCCGTTTGAATTTTATCACACTCCCACAAACCATGAAACATGTCAGTTGTAGCTTTCATACACTTCGGGCATGTCTGTCTCCTGTCTGGGAAATGGGGAGTAGCAGGAATGCACTTGGAAGTGCACTGAGATACAGGCTGATTTTCTGCTAAGGGAAAAAAAACCTCTATATATCTGAGTTGCTAGCGAGTGTGACGAGCTTTGTGTGACAGAGCGCAAGTGCGACAGAAGTAAGTGTGTGACTTGTGATTCAGTGACTTTGGATTCAAGGAGTTTGGAAGGGAGGATTTACTGAATTGCTGGTTGTATTTAATTAATACTTTGCATTTCTTTTTACTTATCATTTCTATCTGGTGCAATCCCCATTAGGAAATGAGCTCCATGATTGGCAATGCCATCCAGTGTACATCTTGCCACATGTATGCATTCCTTGACCAGCCGGCCGAGGGTGCATACTGCTGTGTGAGATGTGAGTACGTTGTGCATTTGGAAGCCCAGATACTGGATCTAAATGAACAACTGACAACGCTGAGATCCATAGACAATATGGAAAGGAGTCTGCTGCTCACTGAACAGCTGCTCAATGGGATAGATGTGGGGGAGGACGGTAGTATGGAGCTGCAGGACCGTGAGGTAGCTAGCTGGGTGACAGTTAGAAGGCGGGGTAGAGGGAAGGGTGCCAGGGAGGCTAGCCCTGATCTGGCACACCCCAATAAATTTGCTATGTTGGCAGATGAGGGGGGTGTGAGTTCAGGGATAGCACTGCTGCAGCAGGGCATGACCTCTGAAAGCCAGAGGAGTGTCAGCTCCAGTAAGGGGGAAAACAGGAGAGTAGGGCAGGCCAGACAGGTGCTGGTAGTGGGGGACTCAATTATTAGGGGAATAGATAGGGCAATCTGTCACAAAGACAGGGATCGTCGAACAGTGTGCTGCCTACCTGGCGCTCGAGTCCGGCACATCGCTGATCGGGTTGACAGATTACTGGGAGGGGCTGGTGAGGACCCAGCGGTCATGGTGCACATTGGCACAAATGACAAAGTTAGAGGTAGGTGGAAGGTCCTTAAAGATGATTTCAGGGAATTAGGCTGCAAGCTTAGGGCAAGGACCTCCAAGGTAGTATTCTCTGAAATACTGCCTGTACCACGTGCCACACCAGAGAGGCAACGGGAGATTAGGGAGATAAATAAGTGGCTCAGGAATTGGTGTAGGAAGGAGGGGTTTGGGTTCCTGGAGAACTGGGCCGACTTCTCTGTTGGCTACAGGTTCTATGCTAGGGACGGGCTGCACCTCAATGGGGAGGGTGCAGCTGTGCTGGGGGAGAAAATGGCTAGAAGGTTGGAGGAGTGTTTAAACTAGGGATTGGGGGGGAGGGTATTCATTGTATAGGAGGGGAAGATAGTGTAAACAGTAACCTGGGCACAAGTAATAAAATTGGGGGTGGCATGGGGGGTGGGGTTAGAACAGTCAAACTAGTAGGAAGGAAGAGAGGTAAAGAGAGATGCATACAGTGCATGTTCACTAATGCCAGAAGCCTCACCAACAAAATGGAGGAATTAGAATTGATTTTATTGGAAAATAATTATGACATGGTGGGGATTTCGGAGACTTGGCTGGACGAGAGCCATGACTGGGCTGTTAATTTACAGGGCTATTGTCTGTTCAGAAATGACCGTACAAATAGGCGAGGAGGAGGTGTATGTTTATACGTAAAATCATCCTTAAAACCCATCCTGCGTGATAATATAGGTGAATCTAAAGGAAATGTAGAGTCCCTGTGGGTGGAGATAAGGGGAGGGGGAAAAAATAATAAATTACTGATAGGGGTTTGTTATAAGTCCCCAACAATAATGGAAGTGGAGGAGAATATCCTCATAAAGCAAATAGATGAAGCAGCGACTCAGGGAGAAGTCATTATTATGGGGGACTTCAACTACCCTGAAATACATTGGGGATCAGAAACCTGCAGTTCCAGCAAAGGTAATAAGTTTTTGAAAACTATGAGAGACAATTATCTTTCACAACTGGTTCAGGAACCAACAAGAAGGGGGGCACTGCTGGACCTAATATTAACCAACAGGCCAGACCGCATATCAAATATACGGGTTGGAGGTCACTTGGGTAATAGTGATCATAACTTAATAAGCTTTCAAGTATCCTTTACTAAGACGTGTAGTAAAGGGGCCACAAGGACACTAAACTTCAGGAAGGCAAATTTCCAACGGTTGAGAGATGATCTTAGTGCAATAAACTGGGACGATGTCCTGAGACATAAAAGTACACAACACAAATGGGAGATGTTTATTCGCATCCTGAATAGGACATGTGCACAATATATACCCTATGGGAATAAGCATGCTAGAAATAGGAGGAAACCACTATGGCTAAATAAAGCGGTAAGAAGTGCAATATGTGACAAAAAGAAAGCATTTAGGGAATTAAAGCAAGTAGGTAGTGATGAGGCATTAAATAAATACAGAAAATTAAATAACATTTGTAAAAAGCAAATCAAGGCAGCAAAGATTGAGACAGAGAGACTCATTGCCAGAGAAAGTAAAAAGAATCCCAAAATATTTTTTAACTACATAAATAGTAAGAAACTAAAAAATGATGGTGTTGGCCCCTTTAAAAATAGTCTGGGTGAAATGGTGGATGAGGATGAGGAAAAAGCCAATATGCTAAATGACTTTTTTTCAACAGTATTTACACAAGAAAATCCCATGACAGACAATATGATCAGTGATAACAAAAAGTCTCAATTAAATGTCACCTGCTTAACCAAGAGGAAGTACGGCATCGTCTAAAAATCACTAAAATTGACAAATCCCCGGGCCCGGATGGGATACACCCCAGAGTGCTGCAGGAATTAAGTACTGTCATAGATAGACCATTATTTTTAATATTTAAAGATTCCATAATAACAGGGTTTGTACCACAGGACTGGCGTATAGCAAATGTGGTGCCAATATTCAAAAAGGGGACAAAAACTGATCTTGGAAATTATAGGCCAGTAAGCTTAACCTCTACTGTGGGTAAAATCCTAGAGGGTTTTCTAAGAGATGCTATACTGGAGTATCTGAACAAAAATAACCTCATGACCCATTATCAACATGGTTTTACGAGGGACCGTTCCTGTCAAACTAATCTAATAAGCTTCTATGAAGAAGTAAGTTCTGGACTGGACCAAGGAAATGCAGTGGATGTGGTGTATATGGATTTTTCAAAAGCTTTTGATACGGTGCCACACAAAAGGTTGATACATAAAATGAGGGCAATGGGGATAGGGGAAAATATGTGTAAGTGGGTTGAGAACTGGCTTAGTGATAGGAAACAAAGGGTGGTTATTAATGGAACACACTCAGAATGGGTCACAGTTAACAGTGGGGTACCACAGGGGTCAGTGTTGGGCCCGCTTCTATTTAATATATTTATTAATGACCTTGTAGGGGGCATACAGAGTGGAATCTCAATATTTGCAGATGACACTAAACTCTGCAGGGTAATCAATACAGAGGAGGACAATTCTATATTACAGGAGGATTTATGTAAACTAGAAGCTTGGGCGGCTAAATGGCAAATGCGCTTTAATGGGGATAAATGTAAAGTCATGCACTTGGGCAGAGGAAACAAAAGGTATAATTATGTGCTTAATTGTAAAACACTGGGCAAAACTGTCACTGAAAAAGACCTGGGTGTATGGATAGATGATAAACTCACATTTAGTGGCCAGTGTCAGGCAGCTGCTGCAAAGGCAAATAAAATAATGGGATGCATTAAAAGAGGCATAGATGCTCATGAGGAGAACATAATTTTACCTCTATACAAGTCACTAGTGCGACCACACTTAGAATACTGTGTACAATTCTGGTCTCCGGTGTATAAGAAAGACATAGCTGAACTAGAGCGGGTCCAGAGAAGAGCGACAAAAGTCATTAGAAGACTAAGGGGTCTGCAATACCAAGACAGGTTATTAAACTTGGGGTTATTTAGCTTGGAAAAACGAAGGCTTAGGGGTGATCTTATAATAATGTGTAAATATATGAGGGGGCAGTACAGAGACCTTTCTAATGATCTCTTTACTCTTAGGCCTGAGACGGGGACAAGGGGGCATCCTCTACGTCTGGAGGAAAGAAGGTTTAATCATAATCACAGACGTGGATTCTTTACTGTAAGAGCAGTAAGACTTTGGAACTCTCTGCCTCATGCTGTTGTAATGAGTGACTCACTACTAACATTTAAGAAGGGCCTGGATGCCTTTCTTGAAAACTATAATATTACCAGTTATATATACTAGATTCTTTGATAGGACGTTGATCCAGGGAGTTAGTCTGATTGCCGTATCTGGAGTCAGGAAGGAATTTTTTCCCCCAATGTGGAGCTTAGTGTTGCCACATGGGTTTTTTTTGCCTTCCTCTGGATCAACATGTTAGGCTATGGGTTGAACTAGATGGACTTAAAGTCTTCCTTCAACCTTAAAAACTATGTTACTATGTTACTATGTAGAATCCCAATATGGCTCTGTGGATGATGCGAAATTGTGCATCACGCCACTTCTCATTTCCAATATATTTTCTGAAATCATTCCAACCCGACAACACCAGGTCTCCCGCTTCCTCAACTTGTAATCTTGTCTTCCATGCTTTAAAGAGCTCCTGTGGGCCCCCAGGTATAAGAGTATGTCTTAGGGATCGATACACTACTGAGATACTGATGTCTGCAGGGTTCATATTCAATAATGTATCGAATTCAGAATTGAGACATTCCTTATGAAGTCGTTGTAGTTTAAGTATGTGATGTCTAAATTGAGCATGTTGTAGAGCGTGAGTGGTGTTTATTCCCCATTTTTGGAAAATTTCCCCTGCCGTCAACAATCGAGACTCAGATGTCTGAATCAGGTCACCCACCGTCCTGATCCCTTTCTCTCTCCAAACCCTAAACAGCTAATTTTCTCTTCCTTGTCTAAAGTCAGGGTGGCCCCACAGTCGCAAATACTTGCAAACCCTCCACGATAAGCCCATTTTGTGTCGGAGTGCCTTCCAAGCCCCCCTTGTGTCCCTTATCAGAACCGAATCTTTAATCTTGGGGTCAAGAACTGTACTGGTAGAATGTAGGATCCCCACCAAGTCCCAGGGTTTACACCACTCAGTTTCTACCTTGAAATATGAATGTTTGTGGGAATGTCTAATCCAATCAATAATATATCTTGTCATGCAGGCCAGATTGTATCCTCTAAGATTGGGCAATGCTATCCCCCCTTCGTCCCGTGGAAACATTAGTGTGCGGTTTTTAATTCTGCATCTCCGTCCCTGCCATAGAAAGTCGGTGAAGGCCTTATTAAGTTTATTTACGTCCACATGTCGTAGTAAAAGTGGCAAGTTCTGTAGGGGATATAATAAGCATGAAAAGCTAATCATTTTGATTAAATAGTTTCTTCCCAAGATGGCAGATCTTTCCATCTACGGAGTTCTTGCATTATCTTGTTCATTAGGGGGCCATAATTAAGTCTATAAATATCCCTTGTGTCACGTCCCAGGTGGATCCCCAAGTATTTAATTGAGTGGCTAGCTATTGAAATCCCATGTATACGATCAGGGGTCTCCTCCCCTCGGGCTATCCATGCCAGTCGCTGTGAAAGAACCAGCGCCTCGCATTTTGATCTGTTTAAGCGGAAGCCCGAAATGTCTCCAAATGTCTCTAGAGCGCCCATAAGACCAGATAGGTCTCCTTCTAGATCAGACATATAAAGAGTAATGTCGTCGGCAAAGAAGCTGGACCTCATTTCCTTACTGCCAATAGCAATGCTTTTCAAGCTATCTCCCTCATTAATAAATCTTACCAGGAGTTCAATTGCTAGGTTAAACAGTAAAGGCGACAGCGGGCAGCCTTGTCTCATGCCCCTTTCCAGATGTATCGTGTCCGAAAGGGAGCCTGGAGCATGGACCCTCGCCTTAGGTTCAGAGTGCACAGCACTGATAAAATTACGAAATTCACCCTTAATGCCAAATCTATCTAACACCTGTTCCAGCCATGGCCACCCTACGCTATCAAAGGCTTTCTCAGCATCAAGCATGACCATGGCCGGAACCCCTCTACCTTTCCCAATCTCACCGCCTCCAAAATCATCATGGATCTTCTGATGTTTCCTGCTGCTGACTTGCCTCTCACAAACCCTGTCTGTTCAGGACCTAACAATCTGGGAAGAAGCGTTGCCAACCTGTTAGCTAAGCTAAGATTTTAGCTATAATATAATCAGGGAAATAGGACGAAAACCAGCTGGATCGTCTGTTAGTCTGTCGCCCTTGGGAATGTGACCAGGGATATTTCCCCCTTTCATAAATTCGTTGTACATATTTTGTAAGTGTGGGATAATCTTATCTTTTAGGATTTTGTATAGGTTAGCATTGAAGCCATCTGGACCAGGAGCTTTGTGCAGGCCCAACGTCCCAATCACCCTAGATATCTCTTCCTCAGTTATCTGACCATTCAGTATCAGTAGGTCCTCATCAGTCAATGACGGCAGGCTAACACTCTCCAACCATTCTTTTCCCTTTGTCATGTCAGTATGTCGAGGGCTATATAGCGATGTGTAGTAGTTCCCCAATATAGTATTAACCTCTTTTGGATCTGTTGTTACAGTACCATCGCTCCTTTTAAGAGTCGCTATGTGAGAAATCGAGTGTCACCCTTTGGCCAAGTTGGCTAGCATACGGGCCTGACTTATCCCCATATCTGTGTAAATCTGCGTCTCTGCGTGTTTTGGTCAATGCTTCTTTCTGTTTAGCCCACGAGTCAAATTCGAATTTAGCTGACACCCACGCCGTCTTGGTGTTATTCCCGGGTTGCTCCTGGAAACTAGTATAAGCCTGTCTCACCATCCCACTAGCCTGTCGATGGTGTAACTGTATCTTTTTTTTTTATCGCAGCAGTATGGGCAGTGATTTTTCCTCTCATGACAGCCTTCGCTGTCTCCCATAGCAAGGCAGGATTATCCGTGGAATTCTGATTATGTTCCAGAAATTCTGTCCACCACTCTCCCATTTTTTTTAGCAAAATCCTTATCCATCCCAAGATAGTGGGGGAAGTGCCAAAGTATATCCGTACCTTTGGGGTGCAGGTCTTTTAATGTCAGTGATATTGGGGCATGATCTGAGATCACCAGGTCTGCTATATCCGTCTCATTGACCTTGGTAATCAGAGTCTCGCCAACCAGGAGCACGTCAATACGAGACCAAGAGCCATGGGGATGTGAATAGTGAGTGTATGATCTGTTAATTGGATGGTGCAATCTCCATACATCTCTCACCCCCAAGTCATCAGCGAAGTCACGTAACGAGGAGGGACCTGACTCACTCGACCCATCATCTCCTCCCCTCCATGGGCAAGAACGATCTTCCAATGTCATAACCTCATTCATATCGCCCCCTATCACTAAATTTAGAGACCCAGTTGACATTATGGAAGTGGTCAGTGCGCGGAAAAATAGCTCTCTGTCCGTATTCTGGGCGTAAACATTGTGTACGTCCAAAATCCCACTTGGAGTTTCCAGCACTGTTTGTACATGTCGACCAAATTCATCCTGTCAGTGAGAAATCATTTTATGCGGAAAGGACTTGCTAATCCGAGTTATTGCCCCAGCCTTACGCCCTACTGCCCCTGACCCATAGACATCTACCACCCAATACCTTTGCATTCTAAATAGATCTTGTTGTGACAGGTGGGATTCCTGCAGCAATACAATATCTCCCCTCAGCCTTTTGAGATGTCTCAGCACTAGCGATCTTTTCTCAGGAGTTTGAAGACCTTTGACATTCCAAGATATTAACTTTACCATTTTGGAATCCTATAAGTGATCTTAATCCAGGTTTGGTATGTGCAAAGAATATCTACTCTAGTTGTCTGAGATTAATCGGAGGATTTTCCCAGTATCCCACAAAAAATAATTGTAAACATACAAGTAAGTAGTAACTCTGTAAAAAATTCTTCCTACCAAAAATAAAGCTAAAGAAAGAGTTTCAACCTTCAACAATCCAATAAACCAACCCCTCCTCCCCCTCCCCAAATGTTACAGTTCAAGACCTCCATTTTTTCCGACATGGATCACCGCACAAATCCCCACCTGCCCGACATAATGGATAACATTACCAAGCCGGCTGAATCAGTCTGTATACTAGCATCATGAACATACGAAAGTCTCAGGAACCTCTCTGCCTTCCGGCCTTTTTAATCCTTCGATGGAACCAGCACCCCACCTAGAGAAAGGGGAAAAAAAAAAGGAGAGGTGGGAGAAACTCAAGTTTTCCTGTAGTCTTGCGGCACCGACACTTCGAAGAATTAGTCCAAGCCAGGCAAGAGTCTGGACAGAGTAAAGTTTCCTTGTATAGTTCTGATTGACAACTATATTGTGGAATCATTCACTGGAACTGGAGTTTCCCGCGATCATCTTCTTCCCTCAGATGATCCCGGAGAAGGTGTCGTGAACGCCCGTAGAGCCTCGTCAGGCATATTCCATATTTTAAAGGAACCATCTTGATTTCTAGTTTTGAGTGTAGCAGGATATATGAGTTGGAATTGGATGCCTCTATTGTACAGCAAACTGCAGACCTCACTGTAGGCTTTTCGTCTCCTAGTAACTTCAGGTGATAAATCCTCAAAGACAACCACCTTATGACACTGTAAGAAAAGTGGCTGTCTTCTGGCCCTGAATAGCCTCAGTAGCTAATCTTTATCTTTGAAGTCGAGGTATTTTGCAATTGCCTGACGTGCTCTCTGGGGTCTTTGTGAGTCGTGTTCATCTGCTCTGCGTCTCATGGGACCCAACGACGCTCCTCCCAGCGGACCTACGCGGTGTGCTTGTTCCACCCTACACTTGTCTGTTAGTCCCAGGGCCTTGGGCAGTTCCAGTTCAAATATATCATTTAATTGTTGGTATGATATTGATTCTGGTAAGCCCACTAGTCTGAGGTTACTTCTACGTGACCTATTCTCTAGATCGTCATGTTTATCTTTCATCCAGAGTTCATTTTTTCGTGCTGACTCTAGTTCATATTCTAATGTGATCACTCTGTCCTCCATATCAGAAAGTCTTTGCTCCAAGTTATCCAATCTGCCAGCATGTTGTGCAGTCACTATATTCACCTCATCTAGGGCGTCTTTTACTGCCTCCTTGACCGCATCTTTAATATCTCCCGCTAGGAATCCCGCCATTTCTTTAGCCAGCAACCTGCGGTCAGCAGCAGGGATTAGATCCATAGCCAGCCCTCTCTCCTCTGTATTTTGCCTCTTATCGTGCTGGTCATGTTGTGGGCTGGAACGAGACCCCCATGTGTCTTTTCCCTCCTGCCTGCCTTCCTTATGCTCCTCCACTGTTCTTTGCTCTTCTGCTTCCCGCTCTGTGTCTGTGCGGCCGGCATTTGCAGTACCTGTGGCGCCTTGCTGAGAGGCTGCACTGCTCCGGTGTTCCCTCTGGCGCTTCTGAGCCACCGATCCACGGTGGCACAGCGGCAGGATGTTTCTACCGGAATTGTTCCGGCGGTTTGAAGTCTCCGGTAGGCAGAAACCGTCGGTCTAAGCCGGGCAGGCGGGCAGAGCTCCCTCACTTTGCTTTCTCCACATCGGCGCTGGAACCGGAAGTCCTTAATAGTCTGTGTTTCAATTATATATTATGGGAAAATTAGCTTTGATATACAAAGCGATTTGAATTACAAGCACACTCCCAGATTATGCTGGTAAATCAAGGTTGCACTGTACTGACTTTTTTTAATCTTCCATTCATCCTTAAATTTCTATATAACTTGGGCTACTATAACACTGTTAAGTGTTATAGTAGACTTAAACAGAATCTACCTGTACAATCAACGCTCCTAAACCCTTTATATGGACATGTAGGTCAAAGAGAATTGATTAAAACAATAACCCTAATACTTGTGATCTGATGTCTTATTCTAGAGAAATCCATATTTTTCTTAATGTCTAAGTGAGCTGCTAGGATCTATGCACCGGACATTGATATCCCTGAGGATCTTCCTCCAGAGCTTATTTTAAATGAAAGGGGGCATTTGCAGTGTAACACATGTAATAGACAGTCTGCTTTCCAGATATATAAGTCTAAAACCGGTATCCCCCCTTTTTATTTAAAATAAACTCTAGAGGCAGATTCTCAGGGAAATCCGTGTCCAGCCCATAGATCTTAGGGTGCTTTCACACTGCGTTTTTCTGTGATCCGTGGCTGTCCGTTGTAAAACGGACAGCCACAGATCAGATTTTGGCCCCATGTTAGTCTATGGGCACGGATCACATCGGATTTGCCCTTAATGGCATCCGATTTTTGTTGGATCCGATTCTGGCTGATTTTTTGCTGTGTCCAAAATCGCAGCCTGCTGCGATTTTTGGCACAGCGGGTCAAATCGGACCGAATTGGATCCGACCTGATCCGCGCCAAATAACATGGGGCCTATGGAGCGTGGATCCGAGGAAACAGCTGATGTCTCCTCGGACCCGATTTTAGTGTACCGAGCATGCTCAGTACACTAAAATAGCTCTGTGCCGTCTAATATCACTTCTGCAATGTATATTCATACATTATATGTATATATGTATATAGTAATGATTTTTTCTTGCTAGCACCTACACTTATAGGTGTGCTCGTCAATCTCAAAATGTTAATATTACTGCTTTTTTTGACTTGAGCACCCTACATAACCTGACAGCTAGTCCATTTTACCATCTAGTTCATTCCTTGTTTTATCAAGTCTTCAGCCACACCCATACACGCAGGTTTTAAAATGCACTTAGAGGCACTCACATCCTCAGACTTTTTTACCGCAGACAGAGGCATAAGGTTAGGACCCGGTATACATGAGAATACCTTGAAGACTGGTTATCCGGCTTATATGTAATGCATTACATTAACTAAAATTCTCATTTTGCTTTTATATATATTCTTAGCAGTTTTGCAATTTTCCTCATCCAAATTTACATTAGCTTTATACACTTAGCCATTACGCTATATCCTATACTTGTATCATTGTAGTGTGTAGTGTGCAGCGGATTATATGTATATAGTAATGATTTTTTCTTGCTAGCACCTACACTTATAGGTGTGCTCGTCAATCTCTTAATGTTTTTAAAGAAAATCTGTCAGTAGGCTCAACCCTTCTACATGGTCATGCAGGTCATAGAAAGTTGAATAAAATAATATCTTGATATCTGTAATCCAGTGTCTTAGTCCACAGAAATCCTCACTGGCGTCACCAGTGTGAGGCATGTAATGACTAACAGTCTGTCCTGCTGATCCACGCCTCACACTAGTAACTCCTCCTTTTATTAAAAATAAGTTCTGGGGACAGAGTTTTGGTGATAGCTGTGTCCGGCCCAAAGATCTTTAAAGAGGACCTGTCACCAACCATACATGGTGATCTAATTACAGCACTCAATGCAGCATGTCTGCTGCATTCAGGCAAGGGGTCCCCCAGCCCTTGGGCCCCCCTGTAGCCCGAGATAATACACTTTGAAAACTTACATAGTGGAGCCAAATAGCAGGTGGCTTGTGGCTGGAGCCAAAGGGCAGTTTCACACCCCCTGTATGTTTAATCCTCCCACCGCCGCCTCCCTGATGCCAATCATTGTCTCCCTCGCCTGCTGCATAGTACACAGAGCTTATTGCAGTGCTGGCCGCTTTGCCCCGCCTCCTGCGGTGACATCACCGCCTTTCCCTGCCCTGCTCCATGGTTAACACGGACCAGGGCGGGTATAAGCGGTGATCAGGGGCGTAACTACAACAGGTGCAGGGGTTGCGATCGCACCCGGGCCCCAGAGCCTAGGTGGCCCCAAAAGTTCCTTTGGCCTATAGAAAAAGACTATTGCTGTTAAAGATTTGTAATAATTGAGGGGCCCGTGGGAGTTTTTGCATCGGGGCCCATGAGCTTCAAGTTACGCCACTGGCGGTGATGTCACAGCAGGAGGCGGGGCGGCCGGCCGCCTGCTGTGACATCACCACCTTTCCCCGCCCTGCTCCATGTTAACCATGGAGCAGGGTGGGGAAAGGCAGTGATGTCATCGCAGGAGGCAAGGCAAAGCTCCAACACTGCAATAAGCTCTGTGTTATGCTGCAGGTGAGGGAGACAATGATTGGCATCATGGAGGCAGCGGTGGGCGGATTAAACATACAGGGGGTGTGAAACTGCCCTTTGGCTCCAGCCACAAGCCACTCCTATTTGGCTCCACTATGTAAGTTTTCAAAGTGTATTATCTCAGGGTACAGGGGGACTCAAGGGCTTGGGGACCCCTTGCCTGAATGCAACAGACATGCTGCATTCATTGCTGTAATTAGATCACCACGTATGGTTAGGACAGGTCCTCTTTAACAGCATATTTACATATTAAGAAAAATTATTATTTCTCTCATATAAGACAACGGATCACATATATCAAGGAATCATTTTATTCAAATTTCTATAACATACATGCCCATATAGACTACTCAAGATGGTTATTCTTACTGACAGATTCCGTTTCAAAAATAAATGAAAAAAAAATCCTGACGCATTTGTACAACACAAGCACCTTTATATTTTAAGTCACCTGGTTCCTCATAGATTGTTCACTTGCAAGCAGGGCATTCATTCCTCTTCTTTGACCTAGTTACTATCTAATGTATTACATGTACTTTTCTGAATATTACTTTTTTTTGCAAATGGGCTAACCTAATAAATACTTTGGCATGCTGGTTGGTAGAAATTTTACAACTTTTACAGACACCTTTAAATGTGACACATTGATAAGTAGTGTTCCCTAGCAACACTCATCAATGCTAGTAAGTCTAACATACATTCGCCAAGCACTGAAAGACCACCAGTTGCCTGGTGACAAACAGGTATATATAATCAAAAATCTCTGCGTAAGATATCTACCCCACAGATACGTAATTATCTTGTTGTGTTCAGACCTTACGTGTGAGATATTCGTTTCCAGATTTATTATATTCAACTAGACGGGAAATGATGTATTTTACAATAAGAATATAAAGAAAAGAGATCTTTCAAAGCAAACTATAACACTTGGGTAAATGTGATCTCATTTTTGGGTTTTAGGGGTTTTCTGCAATCAGCCGTGTCCTCTTTATTAGAAGCCTTACCATACCCAACTTCAATTTTGCAATACACTTACATTACTATAAATTGCTTGTTCAAATCCACTGATCACATGACTGTGAGAGCTTTGCAAGCTTCCAGACATGCCCTGTCAACAGGATATCATCATTGTTCTGGGGTGGGCAGCAGCTCTATTTGTAACGCATCTATATGACAAGGTTGGCTTATGGAGTGGGACAACCAATAACAGAGTTTAAATCTAATGACAGAGAAGCCAGTTAAGGGGAGTATGTCTGCAGTGATCACTCCCGCTGCAGACAGCACTACTTATAGTGGCATGCAAACGTTTTGTCACCCCGGTAAAAAAATGACTGTAATTGTGAATAGTTAAGCAAGTTGAAGTACAATGATCTCTAAAAGACATACATTTAACCCCTTCACGACCTAGGACGTTGTGCAACGTCCTGTGTTTCTGCCCGTTAACGACCCAGGACGTTGCACAACGTCCTGGCAGATTTGAGCTGCTGCAGCTCCTGTGAGTGGGGTCGCTCAGGTGTCACAGATGCTGCTGCTCTGTGACAACCTGTAGATGACCCCACAGAGGGTGGATTAACCCCCCCATGCCCAGGACCCCTCCGATCGGCAGTTTAAAAGTGAAACTGCCGATCGGAGGAAATCATAGGGATTCACCCCTCCAGATCTGATTGGAGCTCTCCAATCAGATCTGGAGGGGCGGATCGGCAAGTGCCCACCCCTCCTCAGCCCCCTCCAGCTCCATGACTCACAGGGGCCCCCCCCCCGTCCTCCTAAACCGCCCGCCCCCCTCTATAATTAGGAATATGCCGGCGGGCTGCACCGCGTGGCCGCCCCCTGTCGGTCCCCTGCAGTTGTGGTCCCCTCCAGGCTGCCCCACCTCCGGGCCCTGTGCCTGGCCCCCCCTCACCTCCTGCGGCGGGCTGCACACTTCGGTGCACCCGCCCTGCGCCGCCCTGCCGCCGCGCTGCTGCTGGCCTCCTCTGCCCGCCGGTCTGTGGCCCCGCCTCCTCTCCCGGCCTCCTCCTGCTCATCGGTGGAACGAGGGAGGTAAGTATGTATGTATGTATCTATGTATGTATGTATCCATGTATGTACTATGTATCTATGTATGTATATCTATGTATGTATGTATCTATGTATGTATGTATCTATGTATGTATTATCCATGTATGTATCTATGTATGTATGAATGAATGAATGAATTGATGGATGTGTGATGGATGGATGGGTGAATGGATAGATGGATGGGGGGTGCATGCGTGGACGTGTGCGTGCGTGGACGTGAGCGTACATGAGTGTGCGTGGACGTGAGTGTGCGTGGACGTGAGTGTGCGTGGACGTGAGTGTGCGTGGACGTGAGTGTGCGTAGACGTGAGTGTGCGTAGACGTGAGTGTGCGTAGACGTGAGTGTGCGTAGACGTGAGTGGACGTGTGCGTGTGTGGACACGTGTGTGGACGTGTGCGTGCATAGATGTGTGTGTGCATAGACGTGTGCGTGCGTGGACGTGTGCATGGATGTGGATGTCAGCGTATGTGTGTGGATGTCAGCGTGCATGCGTGGATGTCAGCGAGCGTGGATGTCAGCGTGCGTGCGTGGATGTGTGCATGTGTGGATGTCAGTGCCGTGCGTGAATGTCAGCGTGCGTGCGTGGATGCCAGCGCGCGTGGATGTCAGCATGCAAGGATGTCAGCGTGCGTGGATGTGCGTGCGTGGATGTGCGCATGCATGGATGTCAGCGTGCGTGGATGTGTGCGTGAGTGGATGTCAGCGTGCTTGAATGTCAGCGTGCTTGAATGTCAGCGTGCGTGGATGTGTGTGTGGATGTGCGTGGATGTGCATGCGTGGATGTGTGCGTGGATGTGGATGTGGGTGCGTGGTTGTGTGCGTGCGTGGATGATGGGTGCATAGGTGGATGGATGGGTGCAACAAGGGATCAAGTGTCCTCTTGTTGTAGTCTCTGGGATCATAGTCATGGTGCACTGTATGACAGGTCATTGTCATACAGTGCACCATAACTCTGACCCCAGAGACTGTAGGAAGAGGACACTTCATCCCTTGCTGCAGTCTCTGGATTGACCAGAGGCGATCGAGCGTCGTGGGACCTTCGTTGTGGACTACGTCGGAGGCGATCGAGCGTCGTGGGACCTTCGTTGTGGACTACGTCGGATCTTTATAATAAAGATGGAGTCCGAATTTTGTTTGTGTTATTTTTTTCAAATAAAAAGATTTTTCTCTGTGTGTATTTTCTGACTATTTACCAGAGATTCCTAATGGCGGGTCTAACATTGGCCCTATATTATGAATCTCGGGCTTAGTGCCAGCTGCCAATAAAAAGCTGGCATTAACCCCTTTATTACCCAGTTTGCCACCGGCACCAGGGCAACTGGAAGAGCATGGGTACAGCGCCAGAAAATGGCGCTTCAATGAATGCGCCATTTTCTGGGGCGGCTGCGGGCTGCAATTCGCAGCATGGGGGGCCCAGAGCGCTTGGGCCTCTCCATGCTGTGGATTCCAGCCCCCAACTGACTAGTTGTACCTGGCTGGACCAAAAATATGGCGGAGCCCCATGTCATTTTTTTTCTTCTAGAATTAGTTCTAGAAGAAAAAAAAAAGGGCTTTGCTGTATTTTTGGTGGCTAGCCAGGTACAACGAGGCAGCTGGGGGTTGGTGGCAGTCTGTAGCTGCCAAGTTGTACCTGGCTGGACCAAAAATATGGCGGAGCCCCACGCCATTTTTTTTCTAGAATTAGTTCTACCGTGTTTCCCCGATAGTAAGACCCCCCGAAAGTAAGACAGGGTGGGGGGGACGGGGGGGTCTGCTAATGTAAGACCCCCCCCCGAATGTAAGGCAGGGTAGGGGGGAGGGGGGGTCTTACTATCAGGGAAACACGGGGGGGGGAGGGGTACACACATGCATACACACACACACACATCCATACATCACACACACACACACACACATACACACACACACACACACACACACACCCATACACACACACCCATACCGCTGCACTGCCGGTACTTACCGGCACAGCTGTTCGGTGTCCCCGTCCCTGGTGTCCCCGGTGCTCCCGGCGTTCCTCAGTGTGGTGCAGCCTCATAACGATGTCATCCGGGCTGCCGAGCATATCCCGTTCATAGCCCGTCCATTCACAGCCCCCCGGCCCTCTCTCTCTAATCACGGAGCTTCCGGAAGCTCCGGTATCCAGGCAACAGCAGCATGACAACGTCTGGCCAATCAGAGGCCAGAGCGTCATCGCAGCGGCTATGCTGATTGGCTCAGACGCCTGAGCCAATCAGCATAGGCGCTCCGAGACGTTTTGGCCCGACGTCATCACGCTCTGCTGTTGCCTGGATACCGGAGCTTCCGGAAGCTCCGTGATTACAGAGAGAGGGCCGGGGGGCTGTGAATGGACGGGCTATGAACGGGATATGCCCGGCAGCCCGGATGACATAGTTATGAGGCTGCACCACACAGAGGAACGCCGGGAGCACCGGGGACACCAGGGACAGGGACACCGGACAGCTGTGCCGGTAAGTACCGGCAGCGCAGCTGTATGGGGGGGGGGGGGGTATGTGTGATGTGTGTGTGTGTGCAGTGTGAATGGATGGATGGATCTGTGTATGTATGGATCTATGGATGTGTGTGTGTGTGTGTGTGTGTGTGTGCGCAGTGTGGATGGATGGGTGATGGCTGGGGCCGCCAATGTAAGGCCCCCCCCGAAAGTAAGACAGGGGGCCACTTTTGGCCCCCAAAAGAATGTAAGACAGGGTCTTACTTTCGGGGAAACACGGTAGAAAAAAAAATAAAAATGGGCTTTGCTGTATTTTTGGTTGCCAGCCAGGTACAATGAGGCAGCTGGGGGTTGCTGGCAGTCCGTAGCTGCCAAGTTGTACCTGGCTGGACCAAAAATATGGCGGAGCCCTACGCCATTTTTTTTTCTAGAATTAGACCTAGAAAAATAAAAATGGGCTTCGCTGTATTTAAATGCATAGTGAACACTTTGAACCCCCAGGTGCTTCACAAATTGATCCGTAAAAATGAAAAAAAGAAAATTTGTGTGAAAACAAATGTACTTTTTCCTTACTACGAATCAATTTGTGAAGCACCTTGGGGTTCAAAGTTCTCACTATGCATCTAGATGCATTCCTTGGGGGGTCTAGTTTCCAAAATGGGGTCACTTGTGCGGGAGCTCCAATGTTTAGGCACACAGGGGCTCTCCATACGCGACATGGTGTCCGCTAATGATTCCAATAGATAGCGGACACCATGTCGCGTATGGAGAGCCCCTGTGTGCCTAAACATTGGAGCTCCCCCACAAGTGACCCCATTTTGGAAACTAGACCCCCCAAGGAACATATCTAGATGCATAGTGAGCACTTTGAACCCCCAGGTGCTTCACAAATTCATCTGTAAAATTGAATAAGTACTTTTTTTTTCCATAAAAATTTTCTTTTTCATTTTCACAGATTAATTTGTGAAGCACTGGGGCATTCAAAATGCTCACCACCCACCTAGATAAGTTCCCTGGGGGGTCTAGTTTCCAAAATGGGGTCACTTGTGGGGGAGCTCCAATGTTTAGGCACACAGGGGCTCTCCAAACGCGACATGGTGTCCGCTAACAATTGAAGCTAATTTTTCAGTCAAATTGTTAGCGGACACCATGTCGCGTTTGGAGAGCCCCTGTGTGCCTACACATTGGGGCTCCCCCACACGTGACCCCATTTTGGAAACTAGACCCCCCAGGGAATTTATCTAGATGGGTGGTGAGCATTTTGAACCCCCAGGTGCTTCTCAAATTAATCCGTAAAAATGAAAAAGTACTTTTTTTTCTACAAAAATTTTCTTTTAGCCTAAATTTTTTCATTTTCACATGGGGAACAGGATAAAATGAATCCTAAAAATTGTTGGACAATTTCTCCTGAGTACATTGATATCTCATATGTGGTCATAAACCACTCTTTGGGCGCACGGCAGGGCTCGGAAGGGAAGGAGCGCAATTTGACTTTTGGAGCTAATTTTCCATTCAAAAAGTGAAATGGCGCTCCTTCCCTTCTGAGGCCTGCCGTGCGCCCAAAGAGTGGTTTATGACCACATATGAGATATCGATGTACTCAGGAGAAATTACCCAACAATTTTTAGGATCCATTTTATTCTGTTCCCCATGTGAAAATGAAAGAATTGAGGCTAAAAGAACATTTTTGTTGGAAAAATTAAAATGACCATTTTTTCATTCCATTTTGCTTTAGTTCCCGTGAAGCACCTGAAGGGTTAATAATCTTCTTGAAGGTAGTTTTGAGTAGCTTGAGGGGTGCAGTTTTTGGAATGGTGTCACTTTTGGGTGTTTTCCGTCATGTACACCCCTCAAAGGGACTTCAAATGTGATGTGGTCACTAAAAAAAATGGCTTTGTAAATTTTGCTGGAAAAATGAAAAATTGACAATGAACTTTGAACCCTTATAACGTCCGAACAAATATATATTTTTTTTTTTCCAAAATTGTGCTGATGTAAAGTAGACATGTGGGAAATGTTATTTATTAACTATTTTGTGTCACATAACTCTCTGGTTTAGCAGAATAAAAATTCATAATTTGAAAATTGCTAAATTTTCAAACATTTTGCCAAATTTTTAATTTTTTCACAAATAATCACAAAAATTATCAACCTAAATTTAATACTAACATGAAGCACAATATGTCACGAAAAAAACAATCTCAGAATCGCTAGGATCCGTTGAAGCGTTCCAGAGATATTACCTCATAAAGGGACACTGGTCAGAATTGACAAAAATGGCCTGGTCATTAAGGTCAAAATAGGCCGGGGGGTGAAGGGGTTAAAGATCAACTAAAAAAAAAGAGAGGAGATACAAGAGGCGCAGATTGTGCCTTATCAAAAGGACACTATATGTTCCGTGTGGATTATAAAGATATCCACTCACCTTTTATGGTTGTGAAACCCACAACCAGTTTGAAAGCATAAGGCTGTGTTCACACTGGCGTTTTTGGGCTGTTTTGCTCAACAGTTTTTGTAGCCAAAACCAGCAGTGGGTGATTAAATCCAGAAGTGGTGACGTGTTTCTATTAGACTTTTCCTCTGATTGCTCTACTCTGGTTTTGGCTACAAAACTGATGAGCAAAAACAGCCCAAAAACGCCCAGTGTGAACACAGCCTAAGGGTATGTGCACATTGGACGGTTCTGCATCATTGCAGACTGTCAGAAAACCGGAGTAGAATTTCAGGAGATGAAATTCCTGACCTCAGCAGTGTCCATCGTTTTTTTAGCGTTTTTTGAGCGGTTTTTGAGCGTTTATACAGCGTTTCTCGGCGGTTTCTGGCGGTTTTTCTTGGCGTTTTTAAGACTGTTTTTTGTGCACTTGTAAGCTAGATACGCTGGAAAAACGCTCAAAAGAAGTCACAAGCTCTATCTTTGAAAACCGGTGGAAAACCGGTGAAGAAAGTGGAAAGGAGAAAAAAAAAAAAACGTCCTAATGTAAACAGCGTTTTCTGAAAACCATTGACTAGCATGTTAAGCCAACCGCTGGTTAGGATTAACATAAATTTACATAAAACTCAGCGGAAAACGCTAAAAAATAGCTCACAAAACTTCCAATGTGCACATACCCTAAGGCAGCTGCTGCAGAACCTCCACCAACGCCAAAACCGCGGGAAATCAGGAGACAAACTGGAATGGTGTCCACGGTCCGCGCTGCTGCTCTTTTACCAAAGGATTGCACAAGAGGTTATTACCATAATAAGGTCCTTTATTTCATCACACCTACGCGTTTCAGTGCTGTCCCTCAGATGTTCTGAGGAAGGGTCTGGGACAGCACTGAAATGCGTAGGTGTGATGAAATAAAGGACCTTATTATGGTAATAACCTCCTGTGCAATTCTTTGGTAAAAGAGCAGCAGCGCGGACCGTGGACACCATTCCAGTTTGTCTCATACAATTAAAGATGACACCTTTCCTTTGTATTTTAGGCAAAAAAAATCTTTTCATCTTTTACATTTTAAAAATTGCAAAAAGGAAAATGTGTGGCCGATTCAACAGTTTGAGCACCCTTGGAGATTTATGTGCTCAGATAACTTTAACTAAGGTTTCAGACCTTAATTAGCCTGGTAGGGTTTTGGCTTGTTCACGATCATCATTAGGAAAGGACAAGTGATGCTAATTTCACAGCTTTATTAAAACCCAGCCTCCACTAACCCTGTACAAAAAAACAGCTTCCTAGGGTTTTTCTAAGCAGCTATCTAGCACTCTGAAAATGAAAATGGTGGAGGCCCACAAAGCAGGAGAAGGCTATAAGAAGATAGAAACATGTTTTCAAGTTGCCCTTTTCTCAGTTTGAAATGTAAGTAAGAAATACTTGAAGAGTGGAGGTCACAATAAGGTCTGGAGTACCAAGAAAAATGTCAGTGAGTGCTGCTCCTAGGATTACTAGAGAGGCAAATCAGAACCCCTGCTTAACTGCCAAAGACCTTCAGGAAGATTTAGCAGATGCTAAGGTGTGAGTGGTGGTACATTGTCCTCACAGATACCTGCAAAAATATAGTAAGTCATGTGGAACAAAAGCACTCTCAGTAAGCAGTTTTGCTAGTGAAAAGTAGTGTTGTTTTTATTGGTGCTGTACACAATAGTTATGCGACCTGGAGTTTTGACGTTTCGGCTATTAACCAATAGCCTTTTTCAAAAGTCGCTGTGGGT
This sequence comes from Allobates femoralis, assembly GCA_033576535.1. Lineage (NCBI taxonomy): Eukaryota > Metazoa > Chordata > Amphibia > Anura > Aromobatidae > Allobates > Allobates femoralis. The sequence continues at coordinate 618,467,368 of JARQOC010000003.1, forward strand.
GAATACAGAAAGTGGAAGTGTAAGACATATGGACATACATATATACAACTATATACAGTGCTATATATATATACTGTGTTATTCTGGCACAGAATATGGATAAATAACAACAGTCTGTCTGTTATGTGTACACTTTCTACTAACCCATTAAACAGAAGGGCAACAGTACACTGAATAGGAAGATAAGGTCTTTATGTATTTCGTTAGTATACAGACTGAGCAAGATAGGGGGTTGTGGTACAGTTACCTGGTGACCTGCATCCAGGGCTTTATGTTGTTTTTTGCTCTGATTTGGAGTCCATGTACGGCTATAGTCACATGTAATGTGCGCTCTCAGTGAGCTGGTTAGCCTGTGGATAGGAGGGTTGGGTTAAAGTCTGGTCACCCCAGTTTGGGTGTAGCAGTGTGTCAAGGGTCCTAATTACCTCCTTAGTTATGATGGGTACCCCCGTGTGATGTTCAAGGTCATGTACCTCGGTTGAGGTGAAATGGAAGATTCTGGGGAGGTGATATATGTTTGTTAGTCTGTCGTAGCATAGGTGGTAGCGGGTACTTATCTTATATGTTGCCTTGCCTTTCCTGTGGTATGCCGGCGCCTCCTGCCTGTGGCTGGTGTGTGTGCCTTTGCTTGTGCTCCTTGTGTATTTCTCCCCTGTTCCGGGTCACCTGACCGGAAGTGACGTCCGTTGTGGCGGAAGTCAACTGTGTGAGTGCACAAGTCTGCCCTGCCAGTGCTCTGACGTCACCGGAAGTGACGTATCGCTGTGTAACAGCTTGTTATTGTCAGTTGCTAAGCGCTGTGCTCAGAGCTAGTTTACTGTGATGTAGAGTCATAGATGAATCCGCAGGGGCCTGGTGACTCATATTTATGTGACAGGTTGTGTGGAACATGGTGTGGAAGCCCAAATGGTCTACTTGATCCTTATGTATGTTCCCCTGTGTAGATGCTGTTGTGTATTTTATTTTATTTTTTTTTTTTTTTTTCAAATAATTTTTATTGGAGTATTAACAGAGTTAACAAACATAGACAAAATCAACAGAAAAAAAAGGAAAATACCGTAGTTTAACAATGGAGGGGGGGAAGGGGGTGGGGTCGGAGAGTCACAGGCTCAAACATACAGTGCAAATGAATACTACATTAGTATTATCCTTAATCCTGTCTAGGAGTCAGCGAAACAGCCTGGGGATACCTGAACTCACTTCAAGTTAACCCTACTTTTGGGCAACCTCTTCAAACAATGCAATGTGCACTCGACATCCAGGGTTCCCAAATCAGCTCCAAATTTTTCCTGGCAGTGCTTGACTGAGCCAAAGCTCGCTCATACTGACATGCTAAATTTACCCTCTCAATCACCTCTTTCACTGTTGGGAGGGAGGCACCCCGCCATTTAAGTGAAATCACCACTCTGGTGGCTATAAGAATGTGGGAGATCACTCCTCTCACGATTCGGGGGACTGAATCAAGTCCGATGTGAAGTGTTGCCATGAGAGGGGCACCCAAATTCCAGTGACATCAGATATCAAGTGTTCAATCCCCCTCCAGAGAGCAGATAAGTCTGAACATAAGAACCACGCGTGCGACTGAGTACCAATCCCACTGCATCCCCTCCAACACAGAGAGGAATACTGTGGGTCATATCTAGCCACCACAACCGGGCAGCGGTACCATCGCAACTGCGTTTTCCTCAACTGCTCCAAATGGGTTATGCACGAGGAAACTCTCTTAAGCTCCCTAATGCTCGAGTGCCAATCCTCGAGCTCCAATGTCACCCCAAGCTCCTTTTCCCAAGTTAACATATATGGCAGTTTTACCTCTGAGTCTAGGGCCTGTATGGCTTTATACATAATCGATATTCCTTAGAACCAGTTCCCTGTGTCAAGAAATATCCATTAACCCTCCTATCCATGCAGGTTTCCGAGAATGCAGTATTGAAATGAGCGCTGTGTAGAAAGTGTCTTATTTGGAGATATTGATAGAATGTTCTCCTAAGTTCTGGGTGGGTTTTGGAGATCTGGTCAAAAGGAACCAGACCCCCGGGTCCCTCAATCTCAGCCAACGAGTGAATACCTGTCTCCCACCACGCCTGAAGGTTCAAATAAGGGACATGGGTTTCAATGGCAAACACAGACAGCGACCCACGAGAGATTTTTAAGAGTTTAGGGGCAAAGGATCTCCAAAGATAGAGAGCCGCCCGCATCGTAGGCAGTAGAGCCACAACTGAACCGGCCCGCAATACTTCCGATTCCAAGGCGAGACGAGTGGAGCCCCGCCTGGAGTAAAATTTCTCTATTTGTAACCACCTGTGATCGCTGTCCATGAGCCACCACTCCCTGAGGCCTGTCAACAACGAGGCTCTGTGGTAGGCCAACAAGTCTGGCATTCCCATTCCTCCCGACTCCAAGGGGAGGTAAAGAATAGATTTTGCTACACGAGCCGACCTGTGAGCCCAGATGTACTTATTAGCTAAGCTTTGGAGGCGAGCAATGTGTTTTTTGGGGATGCGAAGGGGCAGAGCTCTAAAATAATAAAGGATCCTAGGAAGGGCCATCATTTTGAAGGCATTTATGGGGCCATCCACGAGGTCAAGAACCGGTGCATATTATCTAGGAGAGCTTTAATTTTATCATATAGGTTGGAGAAGTTTTTCTTAATTGTGAGCGCCGAGGGGGTCAAGGTTATACCCAAAAAGGGAATACCATCTGGGGACCCTTGAAAGGGGTATGCCTCTGTCAGAGAATTCAGAGAGGGGGCTGGGATCGCTATCGGAAGTGCTAGAGATTTAGAAGGGTTCAATTTGTAATATGATATTTTACTAAATTCCCCCAGTTCAGACATGACAGCAGCGAAGGACGGCCCAACATCCACACAAGATATGATTACATCATCAGCATAAAGGCTGATTTTATGGACCTCCTTCCCCACCACCACGCCCGAGATACCGGGGGAAGACCTGATCCGTTCAGCCAATGGTTCCATACAAAGGGTAAAAATAATAGGGGGCACCCTTGCCGAGTACCATTAGTTATTAAGAATGGCTCTAACAAGAAACCCGCCGTGAGGACCCGCGCCGAAGGTTCCGAGTACATGGCTGAAATGGCCAAGCTAATAGGGCCCACCAACCCAAACTTTTGAAGAACTGCTCTGAGATATCCCCAGTGCACCCTGTCAAATGCTTTCTCAGCATCAAGCGACAGGAATGCACTGGGGAGTCCAGACAGCTCCGCCACCCGCACCAGGTCCAACATTCTGTGTATCCCGTCTTTCGCCTCCCTACCCGCCACAAACCCCACCTGGTCTGGGGAGACCAGAGATGGGACAATCAAGGCCAGCCGAGAAGCTAGCAGTTTGGTGAACAACTTAATGTCACAGTTTAGAAGAGCAATGGGTCTGAAATTACCTGGTAAATTAGGGGGCTTTCCCGACTTTGGCAGGGTTACGATGGTGGCCTCCAAGTTAGACGGTGACACTCTACCCCCATTCCCCCAAGCCGAGAAAAGTCTCAATAGGTAAGGGGCAAGTAACGATTGGAATGTACGGTAATAAGAGTTAGTGAAACCATCTGGGCCCGGGGCACTCAACCTCTTAGTCTGTTTAATGTTTTTTTGTATTTCTTCTAGGGTGAAAGGAGAGTTTAGAAAGGACAGCTGGTCCCCCGAAACCGAGGGGAGATTAACAGAAGCCAGATAATCCGAAATATCCTGGGACGTGGGCTGGGGAGTCGAGGGATCCCTATGTAAATTATAAAGGGCAGCATAGTAATTAGCAAATTCGGCTGCTATTTTTGAAGGGTTTCTAACTGGGTTCCCGCTGGAGTTAAGAATATGGTCGATCCTAGATTTGGCCTCCCTTACTTTAATTCTACGGGCAAGCATGGCCCCCGCCCCGTCACCTGCCGAATACCACTTCGTTTTCAGCTTAAGCAGGTTATGAGCATACGAGACCAGCATGGCGTCCCGAAGTTTAAATCTATTGGCATACATTTCAGAGGTGACAGAGGGGGTTACATCCGCCTTGTTAAGGGCCTCCAGAGATTGTAATCTGGACAACAAAGTGAGCCGATCCCCCTCTCTCCTACGGTTTATGATCGCAGCTTGCTGTATGAAGGATCCCCTCAGAACGGATTTATGCGCGGACCACAGGGTCTCGTCACTGGTCTCACCGTTATCTACTTATTTTCAATTGAATGATATGTCCGAGGAGACCCTTGCCACTACCTCCGCGTTCAACAGAAGTCCCTCATTCAAACGCCACCAGAAAGCAGGGGGCGAGTGGTGTGACAAAGCCATCAGCAGGAAAACCGGGGCATGATCTGACCACGTGATCAGCCCGATCTCTGAAGCAGAACAGCGGGCCAGGATAGCATCATCGATCAAGTAATAGTCTAGTCTGCTGTATGTCTGATGTCGGGGGGAAAAATAGGTATAATCCCGCTCTGCAGCATGGGAGTACCTCCAGTGATCATGATAGTGAAATTCGAGGGCGGGCAACCTGAGCTCCCCCCCTCCATTCCCCTCCCCGGTGTGAGCAATCAAGGTCTCGTTGCATTGGGAGGTTGAAATCCCCACACAGTATCTTGCCCCCCTGTTCCATGGAATGGATGGTTTTAAAGGCACGTCTGATAAATTTACTTTGCCCCGAGTTGGGTGCATATATGGAAGCAATCGTGTGAGACACACCATTTAGAGTACAGACCAATATCAACAATCTACCCCCAGGATCAGAGTATTGGTCAAGCAATTTAAAAGCAACCGTGGTTCTGAACATAATGCATATCCCCGCCCTCTTGACCTTATCATTAGCAAAGAATATGTGTGGGAATTGGGGGTTATGAAAGCGAAAGTTGTCCGCTTCCAGCAAATGGGTCTCTTGCAGGCAAATTATATCAGCCTTAGATTTCCTGATTTCTCTCCAGATCATAGAGCGCTTGCCCGGGGAGTTCATCCCCCTAACGTTAAGCGACATTAACTTTATACTCATAATGTAGTACCCTCAAAAGAACTTCTAATGAACCCTGGGAGTCCAGGGGGCCAGCCCGTCATCATTTCCAAAAATATCACATGTAATAGACAGTCAATGTATCCCTAGTATAACGCCGTGTAATGAAGATCTACAGGCTGAGACGCTAACTCCAGCAAACAAAGAGCACACAAGTCCTCATATAACAGTTCCGAGCCTGAGCAAAGGGAAATCAGAAAAAAAAAGGAAAAGGGGAAAAATGAAACTGAAAAAACAACAGAAAGCATGCCAGGGCCAGTCACATGGGCCGCAGGCAAATTGCCCAGTGCTTCGGGCATTGAGCAGGAAAAAATGCCTGCTAGAGGGGGCTCAGTTCGCCAGGAACACAGTCTCCAAAGATAAAAGAGAGACTAACCAAAAGACCATCAACAGGGCAGTCCCAAGCTCCACTTCAGGTCTTCATCCAGTCTGGAGTTACCCTCCTCTGCGCAGTCGGCTTAGGCATGGTAAATGGGACTTTCCAGGAAGACAGCTTATCCTCTGCTTGTTTCGGTGTGGTGCAGGCCACTGACCGATCATCGTGAGAAATTATCAGGCGCATTGGATTATATCCCCATTTATAGCGCAGGGATGCCTCTCTGAGGGCAGTACAAACATGAGCAAATGCCTGGCTTTTCGCCAGGGTAGCCGCCGACAAGTCTGGGAATACTTGGAGCCCCCGGAACTCCTCAGGGAGCGTGGGGGGACTCCTCATTCGTTGAACAAATGCATCCTTCGTAGGGAACCTTAACATCTTGGCCAAAATGTCCCTAGGTACAGAAGGACCCAAATGTTTGGGCTTGGGGGTCCTGTGAATCCGTTCAATAGCAAGATCGCCTGCAGGTAGGTCAGGGAGCACTGTGGCCAGAAATCGAAGCATAAAAGGAGCCAGTTCTTTGTCAGTGACCTCCTCTGGAACTCCCCGAAGTCTAATATTGCGCCTTCTTGACCTATCCTCCAGGTCATATAATTTGTCATAGGCTGCAGTGATCTCAGCACGCAGGGCTATGTTATCATCAACTAGGGCATAGCATAGCAGAAGCATAGTCCCCCATTTTATTCTCTACATGAGCTGTTCTGTCTCCAAGAGCATTCAAGTCCCTTCTGAATTCCCCCAGCAGCTCGTTCATGTCCTCCCTCAGTGAGGCTCTAACTGTGGCAAGGAATGCAGACATATCTCCTTTTGTCATCGGAGCTGAGCTGCTGCTGTTATGTGGGGAGCCAGTCTGTCTCTCACCTCTATCAGAGCTGGGGAGGAGTGGGAGGATCCTGGAGGAGAAGCAGGTGCCATCTTCCCCGCTGCATGAACAGTCTGTCCTCCAGGGAAGAAATCCGGCAGGCGCTGTGGGGAAGCCCTCTTGTTGGACCGGCCACGGGTCATCATGGGCACTGCACAGATAGGAAGGCAGCAGAGAGGTCTGTGGAGCTTCAGGGAGCCGCGGTGAGCCGATTTGAGCTGTTAATAGCCCTGTGGACTGGGAGCTCTCAGCTTATGTGACCTCCACGTTCAGCACGCAGGCCACGCCCGCGATGCGGTTGTGTATATGTGAGTGTTATAGCCGTCCAGGAGCATATTCTCCATTTATATTAGGTATATGCTATGAATAGGTGTAAGGTCACTCATACGTGTAATAGTGGGATCCTCTGGTGTCATCACACTATGGATGTGTTCCAAAATGGGGAATCCTTTTATACAAAGATCATATCAAAGCGATGTTACGTAAGATTACTATGGTGACCTGTTGATAAAAGGTATATTATAGCATAGTAAAAACGATCACAGTATATACTTATAGGAGTCCATAGCCTTGTCACTCACACATTCTCATACATATATCTTTGGTATGCTTACCATCCCGGAGTGGGGGGTGGGGTTTAGCGATTTTTTCTTTTTAAGTAGGCTAGTGGGCCTGTAGGGGTAAAAGAAGGTTGACAGTTGTAAACTAGTACCAGTCAATTTCCCTATTTTAGCCCTTTTGGTGTCAACGTGTCCAACGTATATATCCAATACGTTTCTCTGTCCTTTAGTAGTTGGATATGGTTGCCCCCTCGTCTAGGTCTGTTCACTTTCTCTATTACCTGGAATCTCAGTTGTGCTACTGTGTGTCTGGGTTCCTGGAAGTGGAAAGGCAGTGGCAGCCATGTTTTCTTGCAACGTATGTCTGATTTGTGGTGTGAGATCCTATCTTTTATTGCTTGTGTGGTTTCCCCCACATATAGGAGTCCACAAGGGCACTTGATGACATAAATCACAAAATTGGTGTTGCATGTGTAGAAGTCCCTGATGTTGTATGTTTTGCCTGTTCTTGGGTGAATGACCGTGTTGCCCTTGATTACGTTGGAACAGCTGGGCAGCTAAGGCAGGGGTATGTGCCCATTCTCCTAGGCTGTAGGTATGTTTGGATCGGTTGTTTAGAAAGACTGCCCACGTCTGCTCTAACTACCTGGTCTTTGGTGTTTCTAGGTCTTTTGGTACACATGAGGGGTGGCTCCTGAAACGCCTGTATGTGTGGGTATTCCTTGTTGAGTATAGGCCAGTGCTTTCTTACCAGGTTGTGAACCTTATAGACTGAGGGGTGGAAGTGATGTACAAATGGGACCCAGTCGCCCTTGTTTCTCTAGGGGCTCGGTGGGTTCTGTATTGATACGTTCTAGTTCTTTAGTTAGTAGTGGCTCAGGGTAATGTCTGTCCTTGAGTTTAAGGGACATCTGTTGGAGTTGTTGGGCTCTTCTTGCTGGGTCTGAGACTATTCTAGATACTCTTTTGAACTGGGAATGAGGAAGACTATCCCGGGTTGCTTTTGGATGGCAACTGTCATACCTCAGTAGACTGTTGCAATCTGTTGGTTTGGAGTACAAGTCTGTGGAGAGGGAACTGTCAGGATTCTTGATGACTTTAGTGTCTAGGAAAGAGACTGTTTTTGTTGTCTGTAGTGATTGTGAATTTTAATTCACTTCTCACTGCGTTGATGGTCTCAAAGAAAGTCTGCAGGGTGTTTATAGGGCCAGTCCAGATGCTGAATATATCATCAATGTACCTGTACCAGCATAGGGCGTATTGCTGGAACAGGACATTGGGATATATGTGTGTTTCTTCGAATTCGTCCATGTATAGGTTGGCGTACGCGGGCTCGACATTCGCACCCATCGCTGTCCCGCAGCGCTGGATGTAGAAGTCATCGCCATACAGGAAAAAAATTTTCCTGTAGGACAATGGTGAGTAGATCCAGGCATAAGTTTCGTTGTGGCACGGTTAGGTCTGATGTGTCCAGTGTTCTCCTGACTACCCCAGGCCTTTGTGGTGTTCTATAGAAGTGTAAAGGCTATTTACATCCAATGTGAGTAGGGTGCTATGTGTCGGTGCTGTGGCTATGTCTTTAAGTTTTTTGAGGAGGTCACCCGTGTCCAGAATGAAGGATTTTGTCCTTTTGGTGAATGGAGTAAGTATCTTTTCAAGATAGATAGACAAGGGTTTAGGATCGAGTCCGTGGAAGCCACTATAGGTCTACCCGGTGGGTTTTCCAGGTTTTTGTGTACCTTGGGAAGGATGTAAAAAACTGGTGTAATCGGGTGTTGGTTTGTTAGGAAAGTCCGGGTGTCAGTGTCAATCGTGCCATTGTCCACGTAGGTCTTGAGGGTATCTGTGATACGTCTTCTAATCCTGTAGGTCGGGTCTGTATTGATTTTTTAGTATGTGTTTGTGTCAGCTAGCTGGCGTTGAATTTCTGAGAGATATTGGTGTTTGTTAAGGACAACAATTGCTCCACCCTTGTCCGCTGGTTTTATTGTTATATGTGGATTTTTCTTGAGGTTGTTTAATGCAACCTTTTCTTCTCTATTATAGTTGTTGCGGGTAGGGAGGAGGCCCAATTGTTGTTCTTTGATCAGATCTTTGATGTCCCTGTCTAGACAGTCAATATATGTTTCCACCGGGTGGTAGGTGTGTGGAGGGTTGAATGAGCTACGGTTGTACAGTCCTAGGCTCTTGAGAGAAAGGGCTGTAGTAGGGTTCTGGGCGGACCTGGTCAGAGTTGGTAAGGTAGAGTTAGATTCCCTGTTAAAGTGTGTCCTAAGTCTGATTGTGCGGTAGAACCGTTGTAAGTCTTTCTGTAGTTGGAATGAGTTCCATTGTGGAGTGGGACAAAAAGACAACCCTTTGTTTAGGACTTGTAACTCCACTGGGGAGAGAGAATAGTCTGAGATATTTAAGACAAGGTTTGGACCCTTACCTGTGATCGTAGAAACATCCCACTCGGTCCTGATCCGCCTGGACCTCCTCCTCGACCTCCTGGTGGGTTTGGTGGTTGGCCTAAAAAACGACAGGTGCATGTGGAGATGCTGGTGTTGAGTATCCAGAACCACCAGTGTCGCTGTCTGAGTTGGGTGTGGTGTCGTCTTGCGGTCTCCCATCTTTCGGACATGGTTTTCGTGGATTCCTCGGGTTCCTGGGGTTCCTGGGTTGGAGACTGACCTGCAAAAATATGGCCTTCATGGAACAGTCATCAGAAGAAAACCTCTCCTAAGTCCTCACCTTAAAATTTGGCATCAGAAATATGCAAAAGAACATTTTAACAAGCCTAATGTACTTTAGAAACCAGTCCTGTGGACTGATGAGGTGGCCAGAATGTTTAAAGGTATGTGTTGGGAAAAAATGTCACATGATTTCAGGAAACGAACATCTCACTAATCATTAAGCATATGGTTGGATCAATCATGCTTTGTGGTTTGTATTGCAGCCAGTGGCGTGGGGGAACATGGATTCAAGAATGGATTCAATGAACTTTAAACAAATTCTTGGTGCAAACATAACACCATCTGTAAAAAAGTGAAAAGAGAATGGCTTCTTCAAATGCATAATGATCCTAAACACACATCAAAATCCACAGTAGCCTTCCTCAAAAGGCACAAGCTGAAGGTTTTCATTAAAATCTGTTTCTAGACCTCAAAAAAGCAGTGCAGGCAAGACGACCTAGGAATCTCACAGAACTGGACTTTTTCAAGAAAAAATGAATGAAAGTCCCTTAAACAAGAGTCAAAAAACTCTTGGCTGGCTACAAAAAGCGCTTTTACTAGCTGTTCTGCTAGTCACTAACCATGCAGGGTGGCGAAATTTTTGCATCAACCCATTTTCATTTTTGTAATTTTAAAATGTAAAAGATGAAAATTATTCCCCCCATAATACAAAGGAAGTGAGTTAACTCAAAATCTATGCCTTTTTAGAAATAAGTTCATGTTAATGTTAAACTTGCTTAACTTTTCACAATAACATAATTTTGACCAGGGGATCCCAAGCTTTTGGATGCTACAGTACTTGAGGGTTAAAGCAGTCTCAACATACCTAGGCTGACGGTCACAGTACATATAACCGAGGAAAACAAGTTTTATTCGCCTTTGTCCTGCAAACGCAATTATCCCATTGGTGATCTCTTTATGTGAAGTGTCCTGGGTTATCTGCATTGAACACTCCATATTTCCTAGCATCTGTTCAGATTGACAACGTAAGCAGTCCAATGGTTGAGGAAGGGATAGGGGTAAAAATTACTGATGTGGTATCGCCACTCATCCGCTGTTTACATCTGACTTCTGTTGCAATTGCAAGGTTTATACTTGAATGGAAAACCTAAGTTCCACAACACTGTTTAGTGACTGCTGTCTGGTTCTGTAGGTAAGTTCTTATATTATATGGAAAGGGGGCTGAGCTGCAGTACCTGGCAGTAGTCCATACACAGTGTACTCAGCTGTGCTGTCCTACCATGTAGATCTTTGCAATCAATTGATTGGTGGTGGTGATGGGTGTCTGACACTTACCTATCTTATAGTGATGACCTAACCTCCAGAGCCCAGAATCCCTGTATTCAGATGGAAGTGAAATGTACCTATACTACACAAGTACAAAAAGAGTCTTTGCACATGAGTCGAGTATTTTACAAGTGTCACCAATTAGTTGACAGATATATTTTGGTCTGTATTAGCACAAAGTGCGGTTCAGGTCAACAGCCTCAGTCGCAGAGTGGTATTAATGGCTTGTAAGAAAACTGTCAACTCACAAGAAGGCTTACTTTATTAGAGTTTGTGCAAGTCATAGTATAAGCACGGGTATAGGTTCACTAATGTATTCCTCCTTTAACCTCTATATATTAATATCTGGAAACAGCATAGCTAGTTGACTATATAACAATGCTGCAGCCCTTTTTTTTTTTTTTAAACAATTCCATCACTTTAGGATCTAAGAAGGTCTATGTAAGCCATTCTGAAAATGAATAAAAAGAAAAAATAGTGTTGCGCCACCTGTGGACCTCTCCTGTCTTTAAAGCGGTCGTATTATAAGCAAACTAACCTTTAAAGGTTGTGCCCGATCCGCACAACCAGATTGTGAGCGTAGTTTTGTGGCTCAGGCTGCCAGCCTTGGATCTGTAGTGCTCCTGTGTCCTCAATCACCTCTGCTCCTGGCCTCGTAGTGTCCACACACTCTCTCCAGGGTTAGGTCAGGAAACACCAGGTTGATCCATTAACCCTATCCCTCCTGCAGCTCTGTCACCGCTTTCCACAATGGAATTAGATTAATAGAATTCAAATAGAATATGCGGTTCTAAGGTAGAGCACAGGTATGAGACGGGATACTTTAATCTTTATCTCCGTAACTTTATTCATAAAAAGCTCCAGACCACAGCTTTTTATGAATAAAGTTACGGAGATAAAGATTAAAGTATCCCGTCTCATACCTGCGCTCTACCTTAGAACCGCATATTCTATTTGAATTCTATTCTGAAAATGAATGGGCTGCAGAGCTAATTTAGTGCAGTGTTCCCTTGCTCCCGTGTCCCCATTAATGCAGGGAACGCCAGCCAACAGTATTTCCTCACTTTTTTTTCAGAGCTGTTGAATGAACTCTGCTGTGCTAGTTTAGAAAAGCAGCCCAATTCTTTCGTGGGATTGGTGGGCTGTGAAAGTCAGACACCTACCTTTTCATAAAATAATTCTTTATCTCGGCAATATAATTGTATAATTGAATGTCTTCAATGTGCTGAGTAAAATTGGAAAAGGCATACTTTAAGTGACGTAACTGGAGTCCGATGTGAACTGCGTTGAAAATGGCCCCAATCTACATGTTTGAAGGTTAGAAAAAAATGCAGTCTGTGGAGTGCCAGGTAATTAGAGGAAGAGATTTACGAAGACATGAATTATCTTCTTTACACACCTTCATTGAAATTAACAACCACAAGGCGTTTCGGCAGCAAATGGCTATCTTCTTTAGGTGATTACCTGAAGAAGGCAGCAATTCACTGTCTAAATGCATTGTAGTTGCTAATTTTAATAAAGGTTTGTAAAGAAGATAATTCATGTCCTCGTAAATCTTACCCTCTTATCACCCAGTGCTCCACAGACCGCATTCTTTCTAACCTTCCTGCTTCTATCCCTCTCTGAGGGTGTCTGCGGCAGGAGCAGCCACGGAGATCTGTGTATTAACTCTGCTGACTTTGAGGACCTGCAGTGACATCAATTCCGGTAACGTGACCGCCCAGCTCCAGCGTTCATCCAAACCAGCGTTCTCGGCAGATGTCAGCAGTACAAAGACACCCAGGCTTTTCCTGGTGTTGTGCAAGGGTGCACAACCCAGTTAGGTGAGTGGGCACCCTAAATCTTACTCCAGCCCCCACTTGGCCCACCAGTTTTCACCCATAAGCGCCCCTCTGTCTCCAATTTATGTTTATCTGCATGTTGGTCAGATGTATAAGCCTTTGCAGCATTCTAGATCCTATAAAGACATATGCTTTCCCTCCATGTAATAATATCCTTAGTCCTGCCCCCCTCCTGTAATCATGACCCCCATCTTGGACGTCTTCCTGACCAATCATCGACTTTGTAATAATGTCCATATCCTGTACGAACTGCCCCCCATCCTAGGCCCCTTTCATATATAATGTATTGTCACCTTCCTGGGCCATAATCTTTAAGAAATGTCCCGAATCCTGGGACCCTTCCTTTTATCATGTCCCCATCCTGGCCTGCATCCTGAAATAATATTCCCCATCTAGGGCTGGGCGATTTTGGAAAAAATCAAAATCTCGATTTTATTTAAACCTATGGACGATTTTCGATTTAAATCTCGATTTTTTTTTATATATGTATACAGAATACACAGTATATATCATACACACAGTATATGTATACAGCACCCCCATCCTCCTCTCCTCTGTCCTCCACCACCCCCGTCCTCCTCTCCTCTGTCCTCCACCACCCCCGTCCTCCTCTCCTCTGTCCTCCTGCACCACCGTCCTGCTCTCCTCTGTCCTCCTGCACCACCGTCCTGCTCTCCTCTGTCCTCCTGCACCACCGTCCTGCTCTCCTCTGTCCTCCTGCACCACCGTCCTGCTCTCCTCTGTCCTCCTGCACCACCGTCCTGCTCTCCTCTGTCCTCCTGCACCACCGTCCTCCTCTTCCCTGTCCCTCCTGCTGCACGGCTGTCCTCCTTCACCTCGTCCTCCTCTCCTGTCCCTCCTGCTGCTCCTCTTGCACCCCCGTCTTCGTCTCCTTTGTCCCTCCTGCTGCTCCTGTCCTCCTCTCCGCTCTCCCTCCTGCTGCTCCTCTGTCCTCCTGCACCCCCGTCCTCCTCTCCTCTGTGCTCCTGCACCCCCGTCCTCCTCTCCTCTGTCCCTCCTGCTGCTCCTCTTGCACCCCCGTCCTCCTTTCCTTTGTCCCTCCTGCTGCTCCTCTGTCCTCCTGCACCCCTGTCCTCCTCTCCTTTGTCCCTCCTGCTGCTCCTCTGTCCTACTGCATCCCTGTCCTCCTCTTCGCTGTCCCTCCTGCTGCTCCTCGGTCCTCCTGCACCTTTGTCCTCCTCTCCTTTGTCCCTCCTGCTGCTCCTCTGTCCTGTCCCTCCTGTTGCTCCTCTGTCCTCCTGCACCCCCGTCCTGCTCTCCTCTGTCCTCCTGCACCCCCGTCCTGCTCTCCTCTGTCCTCCTGCACCCCCGTCCTGCTCTCCTCTGTCCTCCTGCACCCCCGTCCTGCTCTCCTCTGTCCCTTCTGCTGCTCCTCTTGCACCCATGTCCTCCTCTTCCCTGTCCCTCCTGCTACTCGGCTGTCCTCCTGCACCCCGTCCTCCTCTCCTGTCCCTCCTGCTGCTCCTCTTGCACCCCGTCCTCCTCTCATTTGTCCCTCCTGCTGCTCCTCTCTCCTCCTGCACCCCTGTCCTCCTCTCCTGTCCCTCCTGCTGCTCCTCTTGCACCCCGTCCTCCTCTCATTTGTCTCTCTTGCTGCTCCTCTGTCCTTCTGCACCCCGCTACTCACACACAGAGACATTACACACAGATACAACTAGCACACAGAGACACATGACACACAGAGACACATGACACACAGAGACACATGACACACAGAGACACATGACACACAGCTCACACAGAAGACAGAGACAGGACACACAGAGACAGGACACACAGAGACAGGACACACAGAGACAGGACACACAGAGACAGGACACACAGAGACAGGACACACAGAGACAGGACACACAGAGACAGGACACACAGAGACAGGACACACAGAGACAGGACACACAGAGACAGGACACACAGAGACAGGACACAGAGACAGGACACACAGAGACATGACACACAGACATGACACACAGAGACATGACACACAGACATGACACAGAACTCACACAGAAGACACAGAGACAGGACACACAGAGACAGGACACACAGAGACAGGACACACAGAGACATGACACACAGAGACATGACGCACAGCTCACACAGAAGACACAGAGACATGACACACAACTCACACAGAAGACACAGAGACATGACACACAACTCACACAGAAGACACAGAGACATGACACACAACTCACACAGAAGACACAGAGACATGACACACAGCTCACACAGAAGACACAGAGACATGACACACAGCTCACACAGAAGACACAGAGACATGACACACAGCTCACACAGAAGACACAGAGACATGACACACAACTCACACAGAAGACACAGAGACATGACACACAACTCACACAGAAGACACAGAGACATGACACACAACTCACACAGAAGACACAGAGACATGACACACAGACATGACACACAGAGACATGACACACAGAGACATGACACACAACTCACACAGAAGACACAGAGACATGACACACAACTCACACAGAAGACACAGAGACATGACACACAACTCACACAGAAGACACAGAGACATGACACACAGCTCACACAGAAGACACAGAGACATGACACACAACTCACACAGAAGACACAGACACATGACACACAGCTCACACAGAAGACACAGAGACATGACACACAACTCACACAGAAGACACAGACACATGACACACAACTCACACAGAAGACACAGACACATGACACACAACTCACACAGAAGACACAGACACATGACACACAACTCACACAGAAGACACAGACACATGACACACAACTCACACAGAAGACACTCAAACACATATTTTACAGATACCTCACACATACACTTCTTTCTGCTGCAGGAAGGGGATACATATCGAGCTTCTCCTGCTCCCAGCAGCTGTCCCCGGGCAGCCCCTCCCCCACTCACTCCTTCTCTCTGCCTGCACAGCACAGTCACAGCAGGAGGTCTTTCACCTTTTTACCCGGAGGTTGGAGCTGCTTCTCAGCTGATTCTCCTTCCTTCAGACCAGCACAATCCTCTTCAAGTTCATCGGCTCTCATTTCTTCTCTTCCCGCGCAGTGCAGGAGGGCAAGAGCACGGGCCAATGAGCGGGCCTGATGATGACGAGGGGGGGGCGGGACTTACGACCCAGCCAACACAGGCAACGTCTGCTGGGAGTTGAAGTTCTTTCCCTGTACATATTGACGGCTGCTCCTCCTAAGAAACTACAACACCCACAATGCAAAGCGGCGCCATTTTAAATCGAATTACACGATTGTTAATAAAACCACAATCGTGGCCACAGCAGGGGGCGAATTAATCGAATTAATTCGATTAATCGCCCAGCCCTATCCCCATCCAGAGCATCTTCCTGTAATAGTGTTCTCCGTCCTGATCCCTTCCATTAATCATGTCTCCCATCAAGGGCCCCATCCTAATATAATGTTCTTTTTACTGACCCGTTCCTGTGATGATAAAATCCTTCATTCTGTGTCCCTTATACAGTAGTAATGTCCCAATCCTGGGCCATAACTTGTATGAAATATCTCCCACCCTGGGCCTCTTTTTATATTTATGTCCCCATCCTGAGCCACATCCTGCAATAAATGTCAACCATTCTACTGCTCTTTTAAAACACATATTAAAAAAAGTGAACGATTATTGTTGTAATTTCTTACTCTCATGACGTTTGGTGTCCTCCATAGCCAGTGGAGAGGCCAGCAGCTGACTTCAGCATCCCAGCCACCAGCAGCACATGATGTCACTGCCATGCGCCGCCTGTGATGGACTGGCCATTATCTATGATAGGCGGACTGATGTTAGCTGCTAGCCTTTGATTGACTGACAAAGTGTATTGCACTGCAGGAGACCGGTGGGTCTCTGCCAGGACGCACATCTAGCTGAAATAGGCGCTGGTGTTGGTGAGCCCCTTCTCGCACACGTCCAGTCACGGTCACATAGGGATCATTATGTCTCTGCATACTTGCCTCCCAGATTGGCTCCATACCTTTAACCCCTTAGTGATGGAGCAGATTTTCACCTAATGAGCAGATCAAATTTTTCCATTCTGACCAGTGTCTCTTTATAAGGTTATAACTCAGGAACATTGTAATGGAACTCGGTGATTGTGAGATTGTTTTGTAGTGACATATTGGACTTCATGATAGTTGTAAATTTAGAACAATATTTTTTGCGTCAATTTGTGAAAAACAACAACTGAATTTTGGCATCAATTTAGCAATTATCAACTTTTGATTTTTTTTATACTGTTTAACCAGATAGTGATATGACACAAAATAGTTCATAAATAACATTTCCCACATGTCTACTTTATATCAGCACAATTTTGGAACCAAAATTTATTTTTGTTAGCAAGTTAGAAGTCTTCCAAATGTACAAAACAATTTTTTAGGAAACACATAGTTGAAGTGACTTTGGGGGCCTATGTGGCAGAATACCCAAAAGTGGCACCATTTTAAAAACTGCTCTCCTCAGACTGCTCAAAACCATAGTCAATAAGTTTATTAACCCTTCAGGTGCTTCACAGGAATGAATGCATAGTGTAATGGAAAAATAAATTTATATTTTACCTAAAAATGAACCTGTAGTCTTAAAGGGAACCAACCACCTCAGATGACGACTATAAGCTGTTAATACATGTCCCTGCACCCTACCTACACTATTCCACCTATGTTTTTCTTAAGAATATTGATAAATGTAAACCGAAATATACACTTTATAAAATTACATGCCTGCGTACTTCTGGGCGTCTCCTTCTGGGTCAGTTACTAGAGGACTGTGTCTCCAGCAGCATGACTGGCTTCTCTAGCCCTCCCTCTTACTTTGCAGGACGTCACATGAAGGGCGTGATGTTATCTATCAGTGGGCGGGCACGCAAGGCAGCTCCCATCCCTTCATGTGACGTCCTGCAAAGTAAGAGGGAGGGCTAGAGAAGCCAGTCATGCTGCTGGAGACACAGCCCTCTAGTAACTGACCCAGAAGGAGACGCCCAGAAGTACACAGGCATTTAATTTTATAAAGTGTATATTTCGGTTTACATTTATCAATATTCTTAAGAAAAACATAGGTGGAATGGTGTAGGTAGGGTGCAGGCACATGTATTAACAGCTTATAGTCGTCATCTGAGGTGGTTGGTTCCCTTTAATTTTGTCACTTTTACAGGGCATAGCATGTCAAATTGGTTGCTAAAATTTGTTATCCAGTTTCTTCGGAGCGCACTGACCCCAGATGTGGTCAAAATCGTCTGTTTGAACAAACGGGAGGGCTTGGTAGGGAAAGAGCACTATTTGAAATTTGGAACACAAATTTGACTGAAATAGATTGCAGGCACCACGTTGCATTTGCCTGGCCCTTAAAGTACCTAAACAGAAGAAACTCCCCACAAGTGACCTCATTTTGGAAACTAGACCCCTCAAGGATTTTATGTAGGGGTATAGTGAGCATTTTGATCCCATAGATACTTCACAGAATTTGATAAATGAAAATTTTCAGTATGACAACATATTTTTTCACAAAAGTATTGCTTTAGCACCAAATTTTTAACTTTTACAAAAGGTAACACCAAAAAGTGGTCCCCACAGTTTGTTACCCACTTTCTTATGCGCGCAATGATATCCCACATGTAGACAAAAAGTTATTTTTGGACAAATTGGAAGGCTCAAAAGGGAAGGAGAAATATTTAAATTTTGGAAAAGCTGAAATAGATTGCAAGCACCATGTCACATTTTTAAGGTTGCTAGGGGCCTAAACAGCAGAAACACCCCACAAGTGACCCCATTTTGGAAACTAGACCCATCAGGGATTTTATCCAGGGGTATGGTGTACATTTTGAACCCACAGCTACTTCACAGAATTTGATAACAGTATGTCATTGTATTGAAACATTTTTTTCCACAAAAATGTTGCTTTAGCACCAAATTCTCACTTTTACAAGCGGTAACAACGAAAAGTGGACCCCACCCTTTGTTACCCACATTCTTATGAGTGCGGCAATACTCACATGTGGTCAGAAGCCTATCTTTGGACAAATGGAAGGACTCAAAGTGGAAGGAAGAATATTTGAATATTGGAAAAGCTGAAATAAATTGCAGTCATAACACATCACATTTAAATAAATAATCTGAAGAAAAAAAAACGGCATATGGTCTCCCCTATTTTGGAAAACCAGCAAAAGTAAAGCCGACAGCTGGGGTTTGGTATTCTCAGGGTAGGAAGGGCCCTGCTTATTAGCCCACCCAACCTAAAAATAGGCTACAGCTGCCCCAGAACTGATGCCTCCATAAGATGCGCCAATTCTGACACTTACCCTGGCTCTTCCCGCTTCCCTGGTGCTGGTGGCAGTCGGAGTAATGATATTTGGGGTTGATTCGAGCTGAGTAATGTCCGCTGGCATCAAACCCAGATGTTAGTAATGTCGAGGCATCAATCAGATAACCAACATTACTAACCAAATCAGTAAGGACTCAAATACAGCAAAAATAAATATTTATTTGAAAAACACTCCCCAACACCAACCCTCTTTCTCCAATTTATTGAAGAAAATACGTAGTCCAGTGGGAGATTCAATGATGAATCTCAGTCTTACAGCATGTGGGAGCATCCCCCATATGCTGTAAGAGCAGGCACCCTGTCAGGGGAATGATCTGTCATGACCTCAGTGAGGTAATGACTCGTCAGGATCCTATGGTCGCACAGGGATTAACTGTGATCTCATGATGATCTCCAGGCACTAGAGATGACCATAGAATCATAATTGATCCCTGT
Organism: Allobates femoralis; assembly: GCA_033576535.1. NCBI lineage: Eukaryota > Metazoa > Chordata > Amphibia > Anura > Aromobatidae > Allobates > Allobates femoralis. The sequence continues at coordinate 618,486,812 of JARQOC010000003.1, forward strand.
GTGACCGGAGGATCCTGACCTGTCCTAACCTCACTGAAGTCATGACACACCATTCCCCTGTCATGGCAGAACAGTCTCTGCTCTGCACAGGCGCTCTCCATCATCCCAGAAGCTGGGCACAGGATGAGAGCTGCCGGGAGACAAAGTCGATGATTGGACGGACAGAGGAACCAACAGGGAGGATACCAGAGGGTGGGGGGCAGACCGGAGGGGGATGGTGGCAGGCGGATTCTTTTTTTATTCCTCTGCATCGCGATCAGCGCCATATTGGAAACGGGGATGGAGGGGTGACTTCAGCAGTACCAGTGGACCTTGGGACATCGGGGGAGGACATTTCTCTGTCATCTGACATGTTTGAACATATCAGATGACAGACAAATCATTTTTTTTTACAGCCGATGTCAGCTTGCCTCAGGTGATCATACCGGTGATCATGTGACTGGGGTCGAAATAAATTGCCCCCATTCTTAATCTCCAAGGTATGAGCTACCCTGGTAGCTGTAACCCCAGAGATCTTTTGACACTGGCGAGCACTACAATTGTTTTTCCTTTCTGACGTCAAATGACGTCAGAATGGAAGAAGTACCCTCATTTCTCGACGTCTAAAGTCAGTCGGCCGTCGCTATCACATTCATATACAGTGTGTCCCTAGTTATCTTGAAACATTATCATCTGCAGCCTTCACAGCTTTGTCAAATGGAACAATTCCACCAAATTAAACTGTGAAGCTGCAGCTCAACAGTGGATGCTGAGCTCACGTGATAAACAGTGTCACAAGATTAGTAACCCTCATTGAGGATGCGTGCTTGTACTCCATATATATTCAAGGAGGAGCATCCACCCATGGATTGGACTTAGTCGCACCTAAGCCACATTTAGATTACATACACACTGTACGACTATATGTCTATGCAAAGTGAAAAACATGTTTATTAGTTAAAACCAGAGGATAAAGAGTGACAATGCAACAACAGGGCGAAGCACCCAAATGGTAGACAAGCACGCAAAGAGTAAGTTATTGTTACAATTACATGTACAATTACAAGGCAGTGCCCTTGACACAAAACACTGTTAGGGCTGTGACGAAGGACAGCCGAAACGGCCATATGGGTTGACTGCACCCAAACTTGCGTGCCTTAACTGGTAATAATACTATCCAAAACATGCTAGGCAGTAAACCTTTGCACATGGTGACCACTTGGTCTTTTTTGTCTATCCATGGGTGATATGATGACTATCATTTCTTGTGTTGACTGATAATGTTAGAAATTGTGGGTGATACTTATACCTGTAACACTGTCTACATATACCTGGTTATTGTATTTGGAATATGCTGTGTATATATACATAGGTCTGTGATTGTGATTTGTATGATGCAATTTTGTATCACAGCCATATCCGTGTTTTATGTCAAGTGCACTGCCTTGTAATTGTACATGTTATTGTAATAATAACTTACTCTAACTACCTCATGATCAGTGTTGCATGACCTAGAGTTAGTTCTCCAGGCCCTTCCCCTGTTTTATTACCTCTGTGTAACCCCCATCATCTGCTCACTTCTTCCACACCAGCCACTAATCAACACCTGAAACCTATTCGGCTACAGATTTATTCAGAACCACAAGTCTGATCCAGACTTAGTCTGATCCATGCATCTTCCAAACTACATCTTTCAAAGTACATTTTCTAAGTACAATACTTAGAAATAGACTAGAAATGGACTGGAAAAGACTGGCAGGTAAAGAAATATAAATCCCCACAATGTTTCCCTTCTAATCTCTACCACCCTTACTACTTCATCTCATATTAACTCCTGCAATCCCTTCCACAAGTAAGGAACTAGTCATCAGTCCACCCTTCCTCCCCAGCCATCTGACCTCCTCTTGACTACTATTTCTCCCCATACTGGCTGTATCACCTTGTCCTCGGCTCCACCACCCTGTCCAGGACTGCTAGATCTCATCCCCATCCACATCTCCCCTGGACTGTAGCTCATACCTTGGTGGCATCCCACCCCGGACTGACCCCTGGATGCCTCACCTGTCCCACGGCTGCTCCATCAGCCAACCCAGCAATCGCCTCTGTCAACCCCGACCGCCTCGACTGATCCCCCAACTTCCCCATCTGACCCATCCATCCGACCCCCCACCTTACATCTCATCCCCTGGTCATCACCTCATCCCATGACCGCTCCCCACTGATGACCATTCACCCACTACCACAACCTTCCCCACTCTGCTTCTGACCCCTGCTGCCACACTCACTCCCTGTTCTCCGTATGCAATGTTCCCGCTACTCCTCACTCTCACTCCCATCCTTCTCCACTTCCTACTACCCCCACTTATCCCCCCTCCCAGCAACAAAATACTGCTCTCACCCTCTATCCTGCCGAACCACCTCACCTACTTCACCAACCTTTTCATTCACTTTCAATCCTCAATTACCAAACAAGCACGCCCGCCTCGCAAGCTCTCATGCTCCCACCTGCTAACCCTCGGCCTACTCCTCCTCCTTGCCGGTGACATCTCCCCCAATCCTGGCCCCCCTCGCAACATCCCAACAACAACCTTCATCCCGCGACCCACCGCCAACCCTCGCAACCTCACCACCACTTGCTCTCGCAACCCCACCAACATCAGACCCATTCCCCCAACCCATGCCCCACCTACCGCTCTACCCGGCGCACTCTGGAATGCCCGCTCAGTGTGCAACAAACTCCCCGACATCCATGATCTCTTTATCTCCAGGAAACTGTCATTCCTCGGCCTCACCGAGACCTGGCTCACCCCCTCCGACACGGCCTCCCCTGCTGCACTATCCTACGGCGGTCTCAGCCTGTCCCACACCCCCCGTCCCTCTGGCAAACAAGGCGGTGGAGTCGGCATACTGCTGTCCAACTCCTGCACCTTCAGCCCCATCCCCCAGCCCCCATCCGTCACTGTCCCCTCCTTCGAAGCCCACTCAGTCCGAATCTTCTCCCCCTGCAACCTCCAAATAGCCATCATCTACCGCCCCCCCGGACCCACCGCCTCCTTCCTTGACCACTTCACCACCTGGCTACTTCACTTCCTCTCCACTGACATCCCCTCCATCATCATGGGCGACTTCAATATCCCCATTGACACTCCCCGCCCAGCCGCCTCCAACCTTCTTTCCTTGACCACCTCCCTAGGGCTCTCCCAATGGTCCTCCTCTCCCACCCACGAACAAGGCCACACACTTGACCTCATCTTTACCCGCCTTTGCTCCCTCTCTAACCTCACAACCTCGGTACTCACACTGTCCGACCACCATCTCTTGACCTTCTCCGCCCTCTCCTCCCTGCCACACTACCCCCTCTCGCAAACTTGATCACCCTCGCCGAAACCTAAAAGATCTTGATCTTCCTTTATTCTCTGAATCACTCCTCCCTCTCACCGACCTACCCTGCGCTGACGACATTGACATTGCCACCACCCTATACAACACCACCATAACGAACGCTCTCGACCTAGCCGCCCCCCTCACTCTCCATGCTCCACGCATTAACAGGCAACCCTGGCACACCACCCTCACTAAAAACCTGAGACGGGCGTCCAGAGTCGCCGAGAGGAGATGGAAAAAGTCTCACACCCCCGAGCACTTTGCTCTATTCAAGCAATCCATCACTGACTTCAAGACGGCACTCGCTACCGCCAAGCAAGTGTTCTTCTCATCCCTTATAACCTCTCTGTCCCGCAACCCCAAGCAGCTCTTCAAAACTTTCAACTCCTTACTTCGCCCACCTGCTCCTCCCCCTTCTCCCCTCATCTCTGCTGAAGACTTTGCGACCTTCTTCAAGGAGAAGATCGACAAGATCAGAAGCAGCTTCGGTCCACTATCCCCACACCTCCCCTTCCCACCTACACTGCCCTCCTCCTCCATCAGCCACTTCCCCCCCATAACTGAAGACCAACTCTCCTCCCTCCTGTCAAAATCACACCTCACCACCAGCGCCCACGACCCGCTCCCATCACACCTCATTCCCAACCACACCTCCATTTTCATCCCAGCCCTCACCCACCTCTTTAACCTTTCACTTAGCACTGGTACCTTCCCCTCGGCCTTCAAACACGCCCTAATCACGCCCATCCTAAAAAAAACCTCACTTGACCCTACCTCTGTCTCTAACTATCGCCCCATATCTCTTCTCCCATTCGCCTCTAAGCTACTTGAACAACACGTCCACTCCGAACTGTCCTCTCACCTCTCCTCGTGCTCCCACTTCGACCGCCTACAGTCCGGCTTCCGACCCCTCCATTCCACCGAAACAGCCCTGACCAAAGTCACCAACGACCTACTGACCGCCAAGAACAAACACTACTACTCCATCCTGCTACTCCTTGACCTGTCTGCCGCCTTCGACACGGTTGACCACTCCCTTCTTCTCAGGATCCTGGAATCCCTTGGCATCACCCACCTTGCCCTCTCCTGGATCTCCTCATACCTAGCGGACCGGACCTTCAGCGTCTCCCACTCCCACACCTCCTCCTCACCCTACCCCCTTTCTGTCGGAGTCCCCCAAGGTTCGGTCCTGGGACCCCTACTTTTCTCCATTTACACTCTCGGCCTAGGGCAACTCATCGAGTCCCATGGCCTCCAGTACCACCTCTACGCCGACGACACCCAAATCTACCTGTCCGGCCCCGACATCACCTCCCTACTCTCGAAAATCCCTCAATGCCTTTCCGCCATCTCATCCTTCTTCTCTGCTCGCTTCCTTAAACTCAACATGGACAAAACTGAATTCATAGTCTTTTCCCCCCAAGAAATTCCACCCCACCTCCCAACCTATCCATCTGCGTCAACGACTGCCCCCTCTCCCCAGTCCCCCAAGCCAAATGCCTCGGGGTAATCCTTGACTCCTCCCTATCCTTCAAACCCCACATCGAGGCCCTCACCACATCCCTCCGGCTCCAGCTCAAGAACATCTCACGGATCCGCTCCTTCCTCACCCACGACACCGCTAAAACACTCATCCATGCTCTTATCATCTCCCGCCTTGACTACTGCAACCTCCTTCTCAATGGCCTCCCGGCTAACTCCCTCACACCTCTCCAGTCTATCCTCAACTCCGCTGCCCGACTCATCTATATGTCCTCCGCTACTCCCCTGTCTCCCCCCTCTGCCAAGCCCTTCACTGGCTCCCCGTCTCCAAGAGATCCCAATTCAAAACACTAACCATGGCGTACAAAGCCATACACAACCTGGCTCCACCATACATCTCCGACCTGGTCTCCCGATACCTACCCTCACGCAACCTCCGCTCCTCCCAAGAACTCCTCCTCTGCTCCCCCCTCATCACCTCTTCGCACAACCGAGTCCAGGACTTCTCCCGGGCATCTGCCTTACTCTGGAACTCCCTACCCGAACACGTCAGACACTCTCCTACCCTGAGTAGCTTCAAGTGTCACCTGAAGACTCACTTGTTCCGTCAAGCCTACAACCTGCCATGAGACCCAGGCGAACACCCCATACCTGACATTCCCCCATCCTACTGTATCCTAACCCACCCCTCATAGACTGTGAGCCCTCGTGGACAGGGTCCCTGCCCCTCCTGTACCTGTACGTCCTGATCGCCTAGATTTAGTGTACTTGTTCTTGTCTGCCTCAACCTCATGTAAAGCGCCATGGAACCTAATGGCGCTATATAAATAAATAATAATAAATAAATAAATAAATACTCTTTGGGTGCTTGTCTACTATTTGGGTGCTCTACCATAATGTTGTTTTGTCCCTCTTTATCCTCTGGTTTTAAATAACAAACATGTTTTTCACTTTGCATAGAAATATGGTCGTAAGGTGTGTATGTAATCTTAAAGTGTCACAAGATTGCAGGTGAACACAGGAATTGGAGAACATGATCGGCATTGTCCAGTAATGGACCATCCCTGGCCTATTCCCTTGGTGAGATCTGACTGTTTGCAATTTGATACATAAGGGTGGTCTCCCACCTGAATTTTTTTGACTTGCGTCGGTATCCGTTGAAATCCTGATGCATCTTGATCAGGCATGCGTCCCTATACTTAAAATTGGATGGCAGGGACATCAGGTGGCATCAGGTTTTTAACGGATGCAGACAAGTGCGTCGTTTTGAGCTACCCCCCGGTCACATGATGTTGCCGCCGGACGCGGCGGCATGCGTCAAAGCGACGCATTGAAATTAATGAGGCTGCATCCGGCTCAAAATGAATGTGGCCAAACTGGATTAGTATTTGGCCCTGAGCATGCCCAGAGTAGTGTCAGCATGCCTGAAGATCGATATCTCTTCCTCTCTCGCTCCCCCTCTCTCGCTTTCCCCTTCTCTCTCTCTCTCGCTCACCCCTCTCTCTCGCTCACCCCTTTCTGTCTTACACCCCCCACTCTCTCGCTCCCTCTTCCTGGACCCACGTTAATAGAAATTCATGGTCAAAATATATTTTCTCTTACAAAATGCAAGGACTGATCAGGGCACAAATGCATGCAAAACTTATACAACCACAGCGTTTTTTTGCCTGATCCTGTGGCTGCGGTTGCATGCGTTTGTGCATGCTTCAGCGGATGCATATGCACCCGTTTACATCCTGATCAGGGCCAAATGCAGGTGTGAAACTAGCCTGAATCCCCCGTCACACTAAGCGAGATCTCTAGCGAGATCGCTGCTGAGTCACAAGTTTTGTGACGCAACAGCGATCTCGCTACATTTGACAGCAGCGATCAGGCCCCTGCTCTGAGATGGCTGATCGTTACAAACTGTTCTGGACCATTTTTTGGTCATTGCGCTCCCGCTGGGCAGCGTGCATCGCTGTGTTTGACAGGGACAACGACCCACAATCTCAATACTACACCCAAGAGTTTCAGGGTCCCAACGACTGCTGTATCGTTGCTGCGTCGCTGGTGAGATCTGACTGTTTGACATCTCACCAGCTACCACGTAGCGACTCACCAGCAATCCCTACCAGGTCGGATCGTTGTTGGGATCGCTGGTGCGTCGCCAAGTGTGACGGTACCCTAAGTGTTGAAACTGATAAAAAGCATCTTTTAAAGCCTTGGTTAATGCACATGTTATAGTTTAGAAATGTTTCTAGTAAGGCTGGTTTCACATTGCGTTATAGTTAAATCCGATGCTGTCCGATGAAAATCGGACAGCATCGGATCCGAATCAGCCGCCATGTTATCCAATAAGGATTGGATCGGATCAGATTTGGCATAATTGCCATCTGATTTGCCTCCAATCTGATTCTGTCCGATTTTTTGCTGGAGCAAAAATCGTAGACTGCTGCGATTCTCGCTCCGGAAAAAAATCGGAGAGAATCGGATCGGAGGCAAATCGGATGGCAATTATGCCAAATCCGATCTGTTGACTTTAACATGCGGCCCTATGGAGCAGGGTCCGAGGAAACATCTGATGTCTCATCGGACCCGATTTTAGTGTACTGAGCATACTCAGTACATGCTCAGTACACTAAAACTATTGTGTGCCGCCTAATTTCACTTCCGCAATGTATATACATACATTGCGGAAGTGAAATATAGCTAAAATCAAGTGTTTAAAATAAAAAATCTTTATTCTCACCTGCCAGCGCTCCCAGGGCGTCTCCATCAGCTTTCCGCTCGGTAACAGGACCTGTGATGATGTCACAACCCGATCAGCTGATCGGGTCACATGAGCGGTTACTGCGGTAACCACTCATGTAACCCGATGACGCTTCTGACATCATCGCATGTCCTGTAAAACCGATCGGGAGCTCTATGGAGATGCCGGGGGAGCGCTGGCAGGTGAGAATAAAGATTTTTTTATGTTGGAATGACAGGAGGAGTGGAGAGAACAGGGGACAGCAGGGGACAACAGGGGGACAGCGAGATGACAGGAGGCAGAAAGGAGGGGGAGCGAGGTGACAGACCAAACTGATCCTGCAAAATGTCGGAATCTGATGCCTATTTGGCATCCGATTGCAGGGATCAGTTTGGATCCGATGCTGTCCGATTTTTATCGGACAGCATCGGATTTAACTATAACGCAATGTGAAACCAGCCTAAGCAGAGTTTGGTATTTATGCTTCAAGCAATTACTGTAAGGCTACATCACATTAGCGTTTGTTTCTGCATGCTGATGGCATGCAGACACAAACGCAGTCAAAAGCTGTGTCATTTTGATGTGTCCGCAGCAGAGAATGTCCGCCTGCGGACACATCACTGTGAAGGCTGGCCAGCCAATCGGCGTTGTCAGGGGGTGGAGATCAGCGCCGGAGATCTCCTCCTCCCCGTCGCCGGTACGCTCCGGGACATGTCGACGGGGTTAGGCTATGTGCACATCAGTCGGTTCTGCATTTCTGCAGACCGACCGGGAACCGGTGGACACTGGCAGAAACTGAGTTTTTTGTGCTCAGCAGTGTCCCTCGTTTTTTGCTTGTTTTTTGCTCGTTTTTTGCTCGGTTTTGTCGGCGGTTTTTCTGAGCGGTTTTAAAACTGAGTTTTTTGTGCACTTTATCAGCTGGAACCGCTGGAAAAACTGAGGAAAGAAGTCACTTGCTCTATATTTGGAAACCGGTGGAAAAACCCAGATTTCACTGAAAACGACCAGAAGAAAAACGTTGTAATGTACACAGCGTTTTCTAAACTCCATTGACTAGCATGTTAATCCAACCGTAGGGTAGGATTAACATAAATTAACATAAAACTGAGTGGAAAACGCCGACGGAAAACGTCCAAAAGCAGCCCACAAAACGACTGATGTGCACATACCCTTAAACAGCCGATTTGACAGCTGTTTGAATCTCCCACGCCGACACCGAGAGGAGATGTCGGCGCGGGAAGATTCAAATAGCTGTCAAATCAGCTGTTTCTCCCCGCCGACATCGCTAGGGTATTACCGGCGGCGGGGAGGAGGAGACCATCAGAGGCTGAGCTGATCTCCCGGTGGCCGTCGGTGATCTCCTGTGACATCACCGGCGGCCACCGGGAGATTTTTCAATGGGTCCGCAGCGTTCTCCTGCGCTGTCAAGCGTAGAACACTGCGGACCCATTGACGACAATGCATGTTTTGTGCGCTTGGGACGCTTGCTGATTTTCCAAGGTCCCCGAGCACACAAAAAATGCAACATGCTGCGTCCCGGGTGCGGACGCTGTACCCTGGAGGGAGCAGATATCGTCCGCATCCGCACCCGAACGCAGCAAACGCTGCCAAATGCAGGCACTATGCGTTCTTATGTTAAACATCGAAACGCAGTGCGCATGCGTTTGACTGCGTATGGGAACGCAGCATAAGCTGCGTTCACATACGCAATTGTGAAAGCAGCATAACATGTTTGTTATTACAGTACAGACAGGATGAAAAACAGTAGTGATTCTCCAACTGACAGGGTCTTCGGGGTTCGATGTGTAATAATTGTTTAATCTATTTATGCCATTTCTAGAATTACTACTTTATGTAAGAAACCTATTCACAAGTTTTCCTTGTGGAGGTATTAACCTGAAAATAAGCTATTCTATGTAATGCTAGGTGCTGAAACATTTTTTAATGAAAGTTGGAGTGTATTAATCACAATTAGTCAATTTGTGTCAATCTGTCAGTTTTGTTTTCACAATTAAAGGGAAATGAATGCAAATTTGTTGAGATTTATTTTTCTAAGACACCATAAAGCTTTACGTACACTGTTTTTTGACAGTTTTTTTTGGGTACATGTGTTTTCATTAGCTTATGTTTCTTCTCCGTTTCTTTTTTTCTGTTCCTTATTCAGCTATATAAAAACCTGAAAGAAATTCCATACCTAGAGCATATTGTGTTTAAAAAAAATTAATAGCGGGACACATGCTGGTGAGAAAAATGGCAGCTTGCTGGTGGTCGTTTAACTATGCACATCACACAGTTTAAACAAACCGATAAACTGGACAGTTTAAGGCTATGTGCCCACCCTGCTTATTTGGTGCTGAAATTTTCTGCACCAAATTCTAATCTTGCAAAGGCAAATAATCCATGACTAAGACTCGCCAGAGTCGAAATGCGTGTGATTCTCTCCTGCGTGCCGGGATATCCGCTGCATGTAACATGAAATTTTAATCAGAAAAAATAAAGAATTATTTTTAATATTTATCTGCCTTCCTGCGTTCGCTGGAGGATTATTTGCCTTTGCTGGATTTTTGACTGCCTGCACCAGGGCGGCTCAGCGCAATGGTGTGGATCGTGCTTTCTTGGGAGGAGGATATCTCTAAAGGTTTTATTAAGTGTTTTTTACAGCTTACAGGGCGGGTAGAGACATGGGAGACCCCTTCCCTGAATGCAGCAGACACGCTGCATTCAGTGGTGCTTTCAGTTTGGAAAGGACCAGGGGTGACAGCTCCTCTTTTTAAGGAGCCTTAATTTGCAGCGCCGCTTTTTCATGGCACTGAGTATTAAGTTTATAACTCCCCCTGTGATTAAAAATACCATTGAGAACAGTTGTATGGGACTTCGTACACCCTGCGTCATCGATTTTGGAAGTGATCAGAGCCTATTAGTGTCTTAAAGGTATTCTTTCACCAGGTTTTTGCTACCTAATCTGAGCGCAGCATAATGTAGGGCCAGCGATCCTGATTCCAGCGATGTTTCACTTAGTGGGATGCTCAGTGTAGTTTTAACACAATCACAGTTTAATCAGTTGATTATCATTAGAGGACTTGTAAACCTGCTGCCCGGTAATCCAGAATATTCATGAACTGTGTAATCTATTTGTATGAACACAACGGAGCTAACCTTAAATCCAATTATGGTTTATAATGATTTGCTGCTTGTATGCCTTGGGGGTAGTATCATGTATTACTTCCCCTTTAGTTATATCAATTATTTATAGATTTATTGTTGAGGCTCAGCGCTAAATCGTTAGCTAGGAAGGGATACTTACAACGTACTGGTGCAACCCTTTTACAGGATGTTTATTAATAATTTCATGAGATAAACAAATAAACATAAAAACTATTCTGTTGTTAAAATCTTTGTTTCTGTGGGTAACAGATGAATGGAGGAACTAGTTCATCTGTGACCCACAGAAACAAAGATTTTAATAACAAAATAGTTTTTATGTTTATATGTTTATCTCATGAAATTAATAAATATCCCTTAAAATGTTAAACCAGTATGTTGTAAGTATCACCTTGGCAAACAATTTAACGCTGAGCCTCAACAATAAATCTATAAATATTCATGAACTGCTAAAGCTGCAGTAAGTGACACATCACTGGAATCAGGGTCTCGATCTATACATTATGCTGTTGTCAGATGGGATGGAAAAAACCTGTAACAGATTCCCTTTTAATTGTTGCTATCAATTGTGACATGAGCATCTAAGTAGTTAACAGTGCTAAAAGACAGTCTTTTTAACCCCTTCCAGACCTATGACGTTGTACAACGTCATGGCGGATACCGCTGCTCATTGCCACAGATTGTTCCTATCACAGAGCATCGGGGCTTGAGGTCAGGGGATGTGGATTCCCCACCCCGCCCCCAGGATCACAGTGATTGGCTATTTGAACAGTCAATCACCGTGATCCTCTGCCAGCTATCCAAGGGGGCTGTGGAGCGGCTTGATGGGGGTGATCATCTGATCAGATTGCTTCCATCGGATAGAAGTGATCTGATGGGATGATCACCCTGATCAGAGCCGCTCCACAGCCGCCCTGCACCGCCGCCGCCGGTAATCTTGTGCCTGGCCGTCTCGTCCTCCTCGCCTCCCCTCATCCGCTCCTCCCCCTCGTTCTCCTGTCCTCCCTCTGAGCCCCTCCGTGACCCGCGCTCCCCCTCCGTGACCCGCGCTCCCCCCTCCGTGACCCTGCGCTCCCCTCTCCGTGACCCAAGCTCCCCCTGCTCACCTCTGCTCCTCGCCAGCAGTCATCTCTCCTGCGCTCCTCTGCTGCTGATAGCTGAGGAGCTGCAGGACAACGGGCATCGTGCTGCCAGGAGGATCTCTGCTATTAGGTAAGTATGGATGGATATGGATGGGTGATGAGATGGATGGGTGCATGCATGGATGGATGGGTGCATGCATGGGTGGATAGATGGATTGATGGTGCATGGATGGGTGCATGCAATGATGGATGGATGGGGCATGCAAGGATGGATGGTGCATGCATGGATGGATGGGTGCATGCATGGATGGGTGCATGCATGATGGGTGATGCATGCATGGATGGGTGCATGCATGGATGAGTGGATGGGTGCATGCATGGATGGATGGGTGCATGCATGGATGGATGGGTGCATGCATGCATGGATGGGTGCATGCATGCATGGATGAGGTGGATGGCATGGATGGATGGGTGCATGCATGGGTGGATGTGAGCGTGCGTGGATGTGAGCGTGCATGGATGTGAGCGTGCGTGGATGTATGCGTGCGTGGATGTGTGCGTGCGTGATGTGTGCGTGCGTGAATGTGTGCGTGCGTGCACGTGGATAGATGTGTGCATGCATGGATGTGTGCGTGCACGGATGGATTGATGTCTGCACGGATGATGGGTGGATGAATGGATGGGTGCAACAAGGGATCAAGTGTCCTCTTGTAGTCTTTGGGATCATAGTCATGGTGCACTGTATGACAGATCATTGCCTACAGTGCACAAAAACTCTGACCCAGAGACTGTAGGAAGAGGACACTTGATCCCTTGCTGCTGTTTCTGGATTGAGCACAGGCGATCGAGCATCGTGGGACCTTCATTGTGGACTACGTTGGATCTTTATAATAAAGATGGAGTCCAAATTTTGTGTGTATTTTTTCAAATAAAAAGATTTTTGTCTGTGGATTTTTTTTTTTTTACTATTTACTAGAGATTCCTAATGGCCGGGTCTAACATTGGCCTGACATTATGAATCTCGTGCTTAGTGCCAGCTGCCAATAAAAAGATGTCATTTAACCCCTTTATTACCCAATTTGCCACCGGCACCAGCGCAACTGGAAGAGCCTGGGTACAGCGCCAGAAAATGGCACTTCAATGAATGCGCCATTCTCTGGGGCGGCTGCGGGCTGCAATTCACAGCATGGGGGGCCCAGAACGCTTGGCCCTCTCCATGCTGCGGATTCCAGCCCCCAGCTGCCTAGTTGTACCTGACTGGGCCAAAAATATGGTGGAGCCCCACGTCATTTTTTTTTTCTAGAATTAGTTCTAGAAATAAAATAAAATGGGCTTCACTGTATTTTTGGTTGCCAGCCAGGTACAACGAGGCAGCTGGGAGTTGCTGGCAGTCCGTAGCTGCCAAGTTGTACCTGGCTGGACCAAAAACATGGCGGAGCCCCACGTCATTTTTTTTTTTCTAGAATTAGTTCTAGAAATAAAATAAAATGGGCTTCGCTGTATTTTTGGCTGCCAGCCAGGTACAACTTGGCAGCTGGGGGGCTGGAATCCTCAGCGTGGAGAGACCCAAACGTGGGCCCCCACACTGCAAATTGCAACCCACAGCCATCCCAGAAAATAGTGCATTCATTAGAGGCGCCATTTTCTGGTGCTATACCCCAACTCTACCAGTTGCCCTTGTGCTGGTGGCACACAGGTTCTCCATACACGACATGGTGTCCGCTAACAATTTGAATGGAAAATTTCCTCAAATTGTTGGCGGACACCATGTCGCATTTGGAGAGCCCCTGTGTGCCTGAACATTGGAGCTCCCCCACAAGTGACCCCTATTTTGGAAACTAGAACCCCCCAAGGAACATATCTAGATGCATAGTGAGCACTTTGAACCCCCAGGTGCTTCAGAAATTGATCCGTAATAAGGAAAAAGTACTTTTTTTTCACACAAATTTTCTTTTTTCATTTTTACAGATTAATTTGTAAAGCACCTGGGGGTCCAAAACGCTCACCACCCATCTAGATAAGTTCCCTGGGTGTCTAGTTTCCAAAATGGGGTCACTTGTGGGGGAGCTCCAATGTTTAGGCACGCAGGGGCTCTCCAAACGCGACATGGTGTCCGCTATTAATTTGAGCTAATTTTCCATTCAAATTGTTAGCGGACACCATGTCGCGTTTGGAGAACCCCTGTGTGCCTAAACATTGGAGCTCTCCCACAAGTGACCCCATTTTGGAAACTAGACCCTCAAGGGAACGTATGTAGATGGGTGGTGAGCATTTTGAACCCCCAGATGTTTCACAAATTGATCCGTAATAATGAAAAAGTATTTTTTTATTTTTTTTTCACAAACATTTTTTTAGCCTAACTTTTTTCATTTTCACATGGGCAAAAGGATAAAATGCATCCTAAAATTTGTTGGTCAATTTCTCTTGAGTACACCGATACCACATATGTGGTCATAAACCACTGTTTGGGCGCACGGCAGGGCTCAGAAGTGAAGGAGCGCCATTTCACTTTTTGAATGGAAAATTAGCTCAAAAAGTTCAAATTGCGCTCCTTCCCTTCTGAGTCCTGCCGTGCGCCCAATCAGTGGTTTATGACCACATATGAGGTATCAGTGTACTCAGAAGAAATTGCCCAACAAATTTTAGGATCCATTTTATCCAGTTGCCCATGTGAAAATGAAAGAATTGAGGCTAAAAGAACATTTTTGTTAGAAAAATTAAAATGTCAATTTTTTCCTTCCATGTTGCTTTAGTTCCTGAGAAGCACCTAAAGGGTTAATAATCTTCTTGAATGTAGTTTTGAGTAAATTGAGGGGTGCAGTTTTTGGAATGGTGTCACTTTTGGGTGTTTTCTGTCACGTACACCTCTCAAAGGGACTTCAAATGTGATGTGGTCACTAAAAAAATGGTTTTGTAAATTTTGCTGGAAAATTGCTGATGAACTTTGAACCCTTATAACTTCCCACCCCCCAAAATTTTGTTTTTTCAAACTTGTGCTGATGTAAAGTAGACATGTGGGAAATGTTATTTATTAACTATTTTGTGTCACATAACTCTCTGGTTTAGCAGAATAAAAATTCAAAATTTTAAAATTGCAAAATTTCCAACATTTTTGCCAAATTTTTGATTTTTCACAAATAATCGCAAAAATTATCGACCTAAATTTATTACTAACATGAAGCCCAATATGTCACGAAAAAAACAATCTCAGAATCGCTAGGATCCGTTGAAGCGTTCCAGAGTTATTACCTCATAAAGGGACACTTGTCAGAATTGACAAAAATGCCAAGGTTTTTAGGGTCAAAATAGGCTGGGTCATGAAGGGGTTAAGGGTATGTGCCCACAGGACGTATTTTCTGCATTTTTAGGCTACGTTCACACGTTGCACATTTTTGAGCACTTTTCAAAAATGGGCAATGTGCCTTTTGTCTGCAGGCAAAGTGACAGGGAAATTCACTTTGCCGTACAAACACTGCGTAATTGTATGCAGCGTTTTTATGGGAAAAAGCGCCGGCGTGAAAAGAATTCACATGTCAAAACTTTACGCAGCAACGCCGGCGCTTTTTCCCATAGGGGTCAGCCCTACTGGATCTGATGTCACAGAGGGAAGGAAGAATCCTTGTTCCTCCTCCCCTCTGTGACATGTGTGAACGCCCCCATTTGATTTCGCAGTGTATTAAAATACACTGCAAAATCAAAATGAACTAAAGCCAAATATATTAAAAATAATAAAGAATGAATACTTGCCCTTTCCAATGCCTTTTCGGGCCATTTGGTGTAGAACCAAGGCCAGGTACCGATCAACAGGACCCTGCATGACGTCATTGATGATGTCTTAGGTGCTGATTGGCCGCTTGAGATAGATGACTTTGTGGGAGTCTGACTCCTTTACTAGACTAATAGAAGAATGGCAGAGGATCCCCAAATCCTGGTGTGAAAAACTTGTTGCATCATTCCCAAGAAAGGTTCATGGCTGTACTAGCTCAAAAGGTGCTACTGAGCAAAGGGTCTGAATACTTACGACCATGGGATATTTCAGTTTTCTTCTTAATAAATTAGCAAAAATGTCTACATTTCTGTTTTTTTTTAAGTCAAGATGGGGTGCAGAGTGTACATTAATGAGAAAAAAATTAACTCTTTTGAATTTACCAAATGGCTGCAATGAAACAGAGTTAAAAATGTAAAGGGGTCTGAATATTTTCTGTACCCACTGTATGTCTTGAGTAGATTTTCCTTTTTGTAGCTCAGCCTACTGTGTGTCCTCCGAATTCTTGCATGGCTGCACACTGATTTACGTCTAAGAGAATGCACTAGATCACTTTTTTCTAATTAACGGTAGAGAGAAAAAATGTTAATATTTACATGTGTATTATTTATCTTATAATTCTCTGAGAATCCCTTAAAGTAGCTAGTTCAGATTACCTATTAGCTGTCTACCTTTTTGTGATTCTTCAAATCTTCAATTTTACAGTTTTGTACCATAAAAGTTGTGCTACATGCTGTAATTTATTCAAATGTCAGTTTGTATTAGACACATTAAACCATGTTGATTGTATAAACGATATTTGACAGTAGTTTAATTTTACTGCCAGCTCAATTTCATTCTGTTTTATAGCTGCTTAGCTAAAGCAAGTGAAGTGGATTTAAATGGATTTACGGTAATTAAATGCATATATTGCATATCGACCAACCCACTGAGATCCACCAACCAACTGAGATCCCCATAAATTCCAAGAACTGAGATCTCTATGCCCACGCTCTAAATGCAACAGTAGTGCTATTAATTGTTATGGAAATTAAAAAATAGCTACTACCTTTTGTACCTTGTATTGGTCTCCTCTGCAATCTCATTCTCTTATGTTTTATATCAGGTGTAATTGTTTTTAATAGTGTTTAATCCCAGTCTTGCAGTGTGTTCTCTACGCATTGAATAAGTACTTTGAGGTTAGAAACGTGTTGCCATGTCTGATAATTGTGTCCACCATATGCCCCTATTGCTTGTGCTGTACTCTGCCCTTTTTGCTTTGTATTTTTTTTTTATATGGAACAATAAAATAATTTTTTTACTGCTTTGGATTTCCGGTGCTGGTCTGTACACTGTTTTCTTTTCCATAACTTTTTTTTATGTTCAATACACCTTCTTATCACTTATTTTGAAAATTTTTCGCTTGTAGTCGTACAATTAGCCCCATATAATAATTTTGGCCAACATCTTGTAGTAATGCCCCATTTTGCTCCGTTTCTTGTAGCAATGTCCCCATCTTACCCCCTTTCTTGTAGTAATGTTCCATCTTGCATTAATGTCCCTATCATTATGCCCTTCTTGCAGTAATACCACATCTTGCAGTAATTCCCCATCTTGCAGTAATGCTCCATCTTGCAGTAATGCCACTTCTTGATTCCCTATTGTGCTGTTTTTCATAACACGCACACAGGATTGTTCTCGCCTTTCCTCTGTTCCCTTGGCGTCCTGCACATGTATGTCCACACGATGCATGCGACACCTGTGGCTGCTTTATGCGGCCTGCAGGCATAGCAGACTTGTTGGTCCAGGGTGGCGCCGATGTCTGCGCCTTACTTTGGATGAGTGCACGTTCGCCGGTGCCACCAGGATCAAGCTCTTTACAGCTATACCAATGGTAGCCACTTACCAGAGGCCAGCAGCTGACCTCAGCTGATGGCTGCTGATTGGCCAGTGGTTGCCATAGGTGTAGCTTAGCCAAGCTTAATCCTACTGGCACTGGCGAAAGTACACTCATCTAAAGTAAAGCGCAGACCTCGCGCGCCACCCTAGACCACTGGTCACCAATAAGTCATCTGTGCCTTCGAGCCACATAAAGCAGCTCTAGGTGCTGCATGTGACCCGGCCACATGTTTGAGACCCCTGGCTTAAATGTTCCCTTTTTATTAAAGGGAATCTGTCACCACATCTAAACTATCTAAACTATTAATATAGGCATACAGGTTGGTTTCACACTTGCGTCCCATCCTGATCAGATCGAAAACGCAGGCGTTTGCACCTGCCAACGCCTTAAAAAATGCAAGCTTTTTTTCGCCTGATTAGGCACAGGATTTTCCTATAGAAATGTGAATTTGACTATGAACTATCATGGGTCCAAAGAGAAAGAGAGAGTTAGTTTTTCCAGGCAGGAGGGAACTGTTCTGACCAGTCTCAAATTACTCTGTGCATGCTCAGTGTGAAATCCTGATCTGGCTTGGCCGCATTCACCAATGGCCAGATGCGGCCTGATAGAGATCAATGCGTCAGTGCAAAGCACCAGGATATTTGAAGTGCTGAGAAATCACAACATCATGCTACCAGGGGTGCGGTCAAAACGCTGAACTCTTCTGCATCCAGCAAAATCCTGATGCCACCCTATGTCATTGCGTCCCCATATTAAGTATAGAGACACATGCCTGATCAGGATGCATCAAGATTTAGGTGGACACAGACGCAAGGAAGAAAAATGCCAGTGTGAAACCACCCTTGTAGGATGCTGAACAAAGTCATTCCTGTAACCTCATATCCGATCCCCCATAATGAACGGAACCGAAAATTATGCGCTTCTGTGCGACATACTAAAAAGGAACAGATTTAAAATACAGGACCGCGTTTCTGAATTATCATGTCCACCGGGACCAGAGTGAAAGCCCACACGTTGCCCACAGGTGGCCCACACGTCTACATAATGGGGCAAATTCTTAGGTATAAAAAGCTTATTTAAACTACTATAGTTCACATTTAGGTCATGAAAGTTTGATTAGGGATGTAGTGTGAAGCTGCAAGGACAGTTGGGGTTAGGTTTGGGGGTATAAATTATCTGACAGGTTCCCTTTAATGACAGCTGAATATTGACAGCTGTCATTAAGCCGTTGATTGGTGGTAATGTTCAGGCATCTGATACCTACACATTACCATTCCAGTAAGTAAATAGTTTAAAAAAAAACACCGAGAAAAATCCTTTATTATAAATAAAAACACACAGACATCCCTGATTCACTACTTGATTAACCCCAAACATACCCTTCGACGATAATGTACAACACGATGTCCTGCAAAGCATCTGATCTGTACATAACTCTAAACAGAGGGACATGTTACAGCTCACCGGAAGTAGCACGCTCACACTGACAGCACAGTGGGTGGGGACACAACGGCCAATTACAGAAGCTGTCACAGAGAGTAGACTTCTATGATTGGCTTTTGGAGGCAAAACCCAGTGAATAAATCGGGGGTTAATGAGCGGCACCCAAAAGTGGTGTTACAAGAACATGGTCCTTGATAAGTATAATGTTGCTGCTTTAATTACAGTTTTGCTTTATTTTACAGCCGAACTTGAACAGTAACCCGGACTTCTCAGTGAAGTCCGTGTTCAGGGTCCATGCCCAAACACTAGGTGTTGAGTATGGACCCAGAACTTTACAGTTATCTTTCAGGTAGCATCTCCCCCATACTACACCTACAAAAGGGGCTGCCCCATTGCCTGGAACAGCTTATTTACATTAAGTGATTAAAGATTATTTAACCACAACAAGGCATCTGATATGAGGTTTATAGAGAGGACTTTATTTTCGGCATTTTATAACCTGTGTAAGTCAAATGTGGTGACACATTCCCTTTAAATGTGCTTACTAGGTTTAGGTAATGCAGTCAAAATGCAAAGTACGCAGTTTCTGACCAAATCACGACCTTGTTGCAGTCGTGAAGTCTGGCCTTCTCTTTGGTCTGTAAAGTATAATTGTAGCTGTTTATATACAGATGAACTTCCTCTTCAACTCTGATTTTCCTTTTGATGTTACAGAAACCCCTTGAAATTAATGTCATGGAGATCAATGAATATGGTGATTACTTGTACTTGTAGTCATATAGCTACATAGATGAAAAAAAAAAAAAGATGAGTGCTGGAATAACACAGGCTTCATTTTTGAGGTCTGATATTGATTAAATAAAAAAAAGAAATAGGAAAACGTGTTTGTCAGAATTATAATTTCTGTGGTTTTATTTCACCGGCTTTCACATCATTTAAGCAGTATTAATATGTATGGGTACCTCAGTGCCTCAAAAGAAATAAGAACAAAATGCTGTACATCTACATATTTAGGTTTCAATGAAGGATCAGAAAATCGTAGGTGCAAATATCACACTTTCTCTGAGGAAGCTGAAGATTGTGCTTGTGCTGCAAGGGGGCGGTAAAGGCGATATGATGCGATTTTCGTTATATCACCTTTACCGTCCCCTTGCAGCACAAGCACAGTCTCTGCTCTATAGCATGCCCATATGGGAGTGCATAATTAACATGCCGGCGGGAGAAGGGAGAAGCAAAAAAGACCGCCTTTTGCGGCTTCACATATAATGAGAAGCTGCAGATCCACAGGTGAAAAAAGAACTTTTATAAACTTTACAATAGCGCTAAATGTACACAAAGGGATGGATAGAAATGGATTACAATGGTGCAGGGACAGGTTAAAAGAGCCTGGGGGATAATTTTTAGAAGTTAGGCTCCCTTTAAGTTTTCACTTGGACTGGGGTCTTTTTCAGGTTCTGATTGTTCTTTTGGCGATGTTGGGGGATTCTGGTTTTCCCATTCAGTTGGACACTTCTTGATGTGGTTTCTGGACACAGTGTGAGTGGTTTTTCCACCATTCTTGCTGATGAGACACACTTTTCAATTGTCAAATCCAGAATCTGATAGGACATAGGGTTCTTGTTCCCACTGGTCATCCAATTTGTGTTGTGTTCTCTTCCTCTTTAAAACAATACTTCCTGGTACAATAGGTTCTGCTGGAGCATGTTTGTTATAGTCCCTTTCTTGTTTTTCACGGGCTTTCTCCAGATTGTCTTCAACACAGGCTTTAACCATTTTGTATTGTTCGAGGCGGTTTTCGTTCCAATTGGGTATTGAGTCATCTGCTTTGGGATCAACTACTCCGAGTTCCAAGTCTATGGGTAACTTTCCTGTACGGGCTCCCATCAGGTAAGCTGGTGTACAGTTTGTAGAACTTACTGGAATGTGGTTGTACATGTCAACCAAGTCTGGTAGTTTCTCCGGCCATTGGTTCCTTTCTTCCAAGGGTAGGATCTTCAACATGTCAATGATGATACTGTTCCTTTTCTCACATAATCTGTTGGTTAGGGGATGATATGGGGTCGTCCTTATCTTCTTGCACCCATACATGCGGCAGAACTCTTGGAAGATCTCCGCTTCAAAAGCTGAACCTTGGTCTGTTAGGATCTGCTCTGGTAACCTAATGGTCTGCAGAATACATTTTGGAATGTTCTGGCAGCGGTGGCAGCTGTCAAGTCTTTCACGGGGGCAACCATCAGGAACCTCGAGTAATGATCTACCATTGTCAACGCTTATGTGTAACCAGATCTACTTGGAGTCAGTTTTACTTGGTCCAGGGCTTTTATTTCCAGAGGCTGTTTCGTCACTATGGGCTGGAGCGGTGCTTTCTGGGTCTGTAAGTCCTTTCTTCTAAGGCTGCAGGGTCCACAATTCTTACACCACCTCTCAATGGATCCACGCATGCCTACCCAAAAGAACCTATCTTTCAATAGCATCTCTAACTTTTTCCACCCAAAATGACCAGTCTGGTTGTGGTAGGCGTTCAACACCATCTGCACTTCTGATTTTGGTACGATTATTTGCCAGACCATCTCATGGGTCCTCTGGTTGATGTGTCTTTTGCAGAGCTTCTCCTGGTAAATAAACAGCTTGCTCCTCTCGTTCCACAAATGTTTGGCTTCTGGTTGAGGGTGTTCTGGCAGCTTCGCTGACTCCTGGGTTATCAGCCTCTTTATCAAGCCAACAGCCGGGTCATTGTCTTGCACTTCCTTCCAACCAAAGTGTGGCATCGGGTTCACCATTCTCACAGGAGGGTCTTTACAGGTCTGCTGACGCTGAGTTACTCTTAATTGATGGAATGCAGGTAACTCCACTTCTAGCTCATCTTCATCCACGCCCACATCTGAAAGGTGAGGCATTTTGGACAAGGCATCCGCGTTTCCATTTGTGCCCCCCCGGTACTTGATGGTAAACTGGTAGTTAGACAATCTAGCCATCCATCTCTGCTCCATGGCCCCCAACTTTGCAGTCTCCAGGTGGGTCAGCGGATTGTTATCCATGTAGGCTGTAAACTTGCTAGATGCCAGGTAGTGCTTGAACCTTTCCGTGACGGCCCGGACCAAGGCAAGGAATTCCAGCTTGAAGGAACTGTAGTTCTCTGCGTTCCTCTCTGTTGGACGCAGCTTCCTACTGGCATAGGCAATCACTCTTTCTTTGCCCTCTTGCCTTTGAGAAAGGACGGCTCCTAGTCCTACATTGCTGGCATCCGTGTACAACAGGAATGGCAGGTTGTAGTCCGGGTAAGCAAGGATTTCTTCTCCTGTCAGGGCCTCCTTCATCATCTGGAACGATTCCTCTTGTTTGTTGCCCCACTCCCACAGAGAGTCCTTAGACTTGCCCTTCTTGGGCTGGCCGACTAAGAGGTTTTGCAGGGGAGCAGCCTTCTTGGTGTACTCCTTTATGAACCTCCTATAGTAGCCCAACCAGTCCCAGGAATTGACGTACTTCCTTCAGGGTCTTGGGTTCTGGCCACTCTTTGATAGCTGTTACCTTGTCTGGATCAGGGGCCACGCCTTCGGCACTGACTATGTTTGCCAGGTACTGTACTCTTGGCTTTAACAGGTGGCATTTGGATGGTTTCAGCTTCATCCCGTATTTGGCCAGAGCTTCAAACACCTCCTCTAGATGGGTTACGTGTTCCTCATAGGTCTTAGAGTACACGATCACGTCATCCAGGTAGAGCAGTACCATCTCGAAGTTCTTGTGCCCCAGGCAACTCTCCATCAATCTATGGAAGGTTCCGGGTGCATTACATAGTCCAAATGGCATGCTGTTAAATTCACACAGGCCCATAGGTGCCGTCTTCTCGCGGTCCTCCTCGGCTACGGACACCTGCCAATATTCACTAGTGAGATCTAAGGTAGAAAAGTAATTGGCAGACTTCAACGCAGCTAAGGATTCCTCTATACGAGGTAACGGGTAAGCATCCTTGTGTGTTATGCGGTTTATTTGCCTATAGTCTACACACATTCTCATACTGCCATCCTTCTTCCTGACTAGGACTAATGGGGCTGCCCAGGGACTACAGCTATCTCGTATAACCCCTGCGTCCTTCATGTCCTGTAACATTTCCTTGGCTTTCTGATAATGTGCAGGTGGAATAGGCCTTACCACTCTTTGATTGGTGGATGTGTACCTGTGGGGATATGATGTTGCACCCCTTTTATCCTACCAGAGTCAAGTGAATGCTTACTAAAGACTTGTTCAAACTCTTTGACTACCCGGTAAACACCTTGCTTTTCATACACAGGAGTGATGTCCGTTCCGACATGGAGTTCCTGGCAGCAGTCCTCCAGTGGCCCTGTTATATCATCAGGTTTTGCCCCTTTGGTATGGGGTAAGGGTCCCACTGCTTGGATCTCGTTATTGGTTACTGTGTACATTTTAGCAACGGTTGCATCACATGGGTAACTTAACCTCCCCACTGCCACAGTTTAAGATGCGAACTGGTACTCTCCCATTATGTGCATCAACCACCCCCCTGGCTGTCAAGAGTGTAGGTCTGTGCTGATGGGCTCCACTAATGCCTGTTAGTCCTGCCCTCTGACCTATAGCTGCTCGACACCAAATCATCATCTCGCTCATTGGGGGAATCCAATAGGAAACGGGTCTGTCACCCGTGCAGTACCAATTTCGCCACTTGTAATTGTTACCTGTTGATGGTGCAGGAGGGCTCTTATTTCACGCTGAAGGACCTTCCTCTGACCAGGTTTGGCAGTATCTGCAATCTGTTGAAGCAAAGACAAAACTTCTCCCATGCAATTGGTAACAACATTTGTACCAAGTATTATATACGGGTCATTTGCATTACTTGCTTCTGCTACTACCAGAACCCCTTGGTTTTGCAATTCCATCCTCCCCACCTTTATTGGTGCCTCTCTAACCCCCATTACAGTAATCGGTTCACCATTAGATGCATTGAGGGTGAAGTCTATGGCAGGCCGTTCAGTTTTGTATCAGCACAGTACTTCTTATAAAGGATATAGGGAATGTGGTCACCTGTGACCCGATGTCCAGCAGAGCAGGTGTCAGGATGCCATCTAGTACAATTGAAAGGAACGTCCTCTGTTCGATGAAGGTCTTGCACCAGGTGGCTGGACCCTGTTGAGTTACTCCTCAGGTTTGGCCCCGGCACCCAGGGTCTGCCCGTTTAAAGGACAGCTCCTGCCGATGTGGCCGGTTCGGTTACAGCGGTGGCAGATGGGCTCCCCAGTGGAGCTGTAGCAGTCGGTGGTTCTCCCTCGATGAGCTGTGCTTCGCTCTCATCCAGGGTACATCCTCCGGACTGTCAGCAAGTTGAATCAGCGGTTGAGGTCGGGGCTGGGGTCTTGGCATAGGCTGGTGGCTCTGCTGCAGCTGTAGAGCTTCCATCACCTTGGTTATGTTTTTGTTCATTTGGCGCATCTCAGCACGCATCTCAGCACGCAGAGAGTCATGCTCGTCAGGCTGAGCAGATTGTACATTGTGCGTGGCTGCAGACACGGGTACTGGTTTCGGGGTAGCCTGCGCCTCACCACTGCACCACCGTTTGATGGCAGCTTCATGGCCCTCTACTGGCCGCAACCTTTTTATGGCCATGTCCTTTAGGGTGTTAAAGTCAGCTTCCGGGTTGCTTAATGACCACCAACGCACAGACTTATTGTACTCGGGGGATAGCAGTCCCCGGGTGAATTGTTCAATCAAGAGCTTATTTTCATTGGGTACACTGGCAGGGCTGACATGCTTAAGGGCTCTCAATGCTTCCTCTAGGCACCAGGCGTAAGCTCTGATATCATCTCCTAGCCTTTGGTAGCAGTGATGAAAGCACATGCATATATCAATGGATAAGAAAAAAATGCGGCACTCACCGAGCAGAGCTTTTTCCTTTTTTATTTCAGAGTCCTCTTTACATGGTTTCTCTGCGATGGGGGAGGGAGTGAGGAGACACACAGGTGACGGATTCCGTTTCGGAGCACCTGCCCCTTCTACGCAGAGAAACCATGTAAAGAGGACTCTGAAATAAAAAAGGAAAAAGCTCTGCTCGGTGAGTGCCGCATTTTTTTCTTATCCATTGATATTGCTGTGTAATAAGCGTGCACCCGGGCACATGAACCTGCTTTACTCGCACCCTTACATGTGTAAGTAGCACCGGTCCCTGTAGCACAGCAGTGCCCAGTATATATCTGCAAAACCTTTTACATGCATATATCAGCCTCATTACACTCCTCAAAAGTAGCTCTCAATTTGTCAAATATTGTGGCCGCTGATCTTTGTTCAGCAGCAAACCAGGACTCACTCTCTTTCTCTGCTGCGCCAGTTAACTGTCCGAGTACCACAGCAGCTCGCTGCTGACCGGTCGTCACATACTTGTCCAGGACACTAGTGATTTTTCTCCTAAAAACATCCAACATATCAGGGCGACCACCATACTGAGGCAATCACTTAGCCCCTAGAATGTATGGGAGTGGGATCGGCATGATCGGGGCGACTGAGCCTGGTGCGCTGGTGGCGCTGGCAGTACTATTAGAGGCAGCCATGGTTGCTTTGGGGTAATTCCAAGGGTCAGCGAACGTACTGTCATCGTCGCTGGAGGAGGCTGACATGCTGGAGGCCCCCCTAGTGTATTACAGCCAATGTTCAAATAGTTAATTAGTTCGGGAATTTCCGGACTAGGCCGCGGCACTCGGGAACGCTTGGCTGAGTGAGGGGCGGGCTTCAGTTTCGCGCTGTACAGGCCGACAAGCCCCCTTTCTTCCCGCTCTTCGGCGCAGTAATGGCGGCATAGTTTTAACAGTCACTCAATACAGTTGAAATAACGACACACAGTACCCGGTAATACCGGACAGGAGATCCTGTTCGTGACGCCAGAAATATATGTCGAGCCCCAGGCCCTGGGGTACTCGGGTATCAGGCTCAGGGGGGGTTTCGCGGGGATGTCACGGGTGGCGGTGCTTGAGCCCATGGCCTGGGTGACAATTCAATAGAGGGGTTATGTACAGGGGATAAGAGTTATTGTCACGTGACGCCACCTGTAGTACCTGGTGATGGGCCACCAGCACCGCCACAGTCCACCGGAGGGCGATGGTATTGTGGCAAGGATGGTAAAGCTCCCTACAGGTGGAGCTGGGCCTCCGGGGCAGCGTAGAGAAAAGGAGCAGCTTGGTGTGGGATTTGAGGACAGGTTAATAAGCAGTAAGGTAGTCTATAGGGAGGCTGGGGGCAGAGAGGAATGACGCACACACTCTGAAGAAAGTCTCTTTTACCTTTTACTGATGGAATTCACAGGTAAAGATGTCCAGAGCACTGTCAGGTGACCAGGTGCACAGTGAGTCTCCACAGCAAGTGGGTATAAGGCCGCCTCAGGTTCCCTGCTGTCGCTGAAGCCCTGTCTGTATGCAACACAACTGGCCTCCTCACTTTCTCTGGTCCTCTCTCTCTCTATCTCTCTCTCCTCCTGCGCGGTCCACGGGTTACCCTCTCTGATCACTGCTGTGAGTTTCCACACTACGGTGTCTGGCTCCCTCTTTCTGGGTACACAGGTGGACCGGGTGACTGAAGTCTCCACGGTGTGACGGGGTTTTCTGCAGTCCTAAAGTGTTCCTGCAGGTGCAGATCCCCGAAGTCCGGTACGTCTTGGGTAAACTTCGAGTAGTTCCTCTTCTCCCTTGGCTAAGCTCCGTGCCTTCTGTCCCCAATCCTAGGCTTGGCTGATGGCAGAAGGGCCACTCTGGGTCACTGGTTCTGGCCTAACTGCGGCACCGATCACCAGGACGTCTTCGCAGCTCTCCTAGCGTCTGCACACTAACTAACTCCTCCCCAAGCAGCTGTATTTATAGGGGACCTCACCTAAAGTCAGTGAGGCTAGCTCCCCCTACTATGCCGGGGTGGATTGTGTTGCATGTAGTAGGTACCTGCTGTGGAAACCCAGCTGTGCATTAGGGAAGGCTGTGGCTACCTGCGTGAGCAGGGCTCCACAATGCCACCTATGGTATCCTAATGATACCAGCGCTGCTGCAGACCTCCGGGGATGATGATGAGGCAGCTAGTTGGTAACTCTCCCCATAAGTGGAGCAGGGTCCCCGGCAGTAATAGAAGAATGAAGAACTGCACGGGCGTCTCGTGAGATGCAGGCTGCCGCTTGTGACAGGAGTATGACTCCTCTGGCGCAGGCTAATGAAACACACCACACAGTGTTTGTCTCTGAACTGGATTTTACTGGTGACTCAGGCAGCAAACAGTTTTTTACACACAGTCCACGGGTATTGCTGGCCGGGGTAGTTATCACGGGTTTAGGACGTTTCACCGGGGACCCTCTGTAATGTGCCTGATTTTCCTCTCATCTGTCCTTACTGCGCTTTCCCTTTCTTTCCTTCCTTGCGCTCACCGCGCACAGAGCCCACCGCCAGTCCCCACGGATCCTTCTGGAGTCTATGCCCTCTGAGCCTCCTCCTGGAGTCTATTGCCCTCTAGGCCTCCTTGACCCTATGCGGGGGCCTTAAAGGAATTATGCCAGGGTTGCTGCGACCTTTAAAGAAGTCCGTGCCGTCCGGTTCTGCGGCTCAGGGATAAACGCCCACCCCGCCTCGGAGCCGGTCCTCCGGTTTGGACTGGATCCTTACGTCCGGGAGATGTACCAGCATGGATTCGGGTGCACCTCAACACCCTAGGATCCCCTTCTGTTCCTGGGCCACCTCTCCTGAGGTGCCCTCCACTGCGCTTCTCACAGGTTTCCTCTCCAACTGACTTCTCTCACTGACTAACTTTCCTGCTCTCCACAGCTCACCTAAGCGCCTCCCACTTGGATCGGTTCCCTAGCAATGGATTAAACTATTGGTCCCCTGACCTAAGGTGTGTGGTGAGGGTCCCCTATTGACATCCCTGCTCCCTGGTCACAGGGATACTACACACTGTGGTCTGGGTGCAGTACCCCTCGTGGCGTCCCAACCAGTGGGGTGCCACACCATGGATGCAAGATATATACCATAACCTAATTTGCAATCCATTGTAAAATTTAAGATATATTTTTGTTCACTAATGAGGAAGACCTGAACTAGTAATAGTTTTTTCACCGTAAATTACAAACACATCTTGTTTGTAATAAAAACGATTACATTTCTAAAATGAAAGTATTTGTTCTATTTCCCTTTATGATATTCATCAAAGCATCACCTGAATGCTATTTTCTGTTTTAAATTTGATTGCGGCTGAGAAGACACCTGTGCTATCGTCCACTTCTAGATAATTTTGTTTATATCATGTAAGGCCTTGAAACAGATATAGAAACAGAAAATTGGTCCATTTAAGGGTGCTTTCACGCTAGCGTTTTTCTTTCAAATCGCGGCAGATGCGGTGAAAAAACCGCATCTGCCGCGATTACCGCATAACCGTGACACTTGCGGCACACTTGCGGCAAGCCCCATGCAATGTCTATGGGGCTTGCGGTAAGGGTGCGGCAGATGCGGCAAGTGCGGTTTCGGCACTTGCGGCAGGTGCGGCCGCGAAAAAAAAACGCTGCAAGTGTCGCGGTATTAATCGCGCAGATGCGTTTTTTCACCGCATCTGCCGCGATTTGACAAAACCGCTGATGTGAAAGGGGCCTAAGTCTTTTCTTCTGTCTTTTTCATACATTTTCAACATACAAGTGTTACAAAAAATTTTTTCTGACAATTACTCTGCACAAATTCAGAAAATTGGCATCTAGCTATGGCAGCCATTTGGCTGAATGGTAGAGGGCTGGCAAAAAGGAAATAATAAACTGAGTAATACTCTCCTCACTGTACACCTGTTATGCTTCCTCCACATCCCCCTGTCCTTTTTCCTTTATCACGTGCATCCTCTGCAGCCCATTTAACTCTACGCTGGATCTTCTGACGCCAAGAAGACCTCCGAAATCACTGCATACGTGCTGTGCTATCATAGCATATGGACGGATACGATTGCTGTTACGATGGATGGGGCCTACTCAGTTGCCATGATTTTTCAAAATCAAGGGAAGAACGTAGTAGTTTAACAGCAATTTTGAAAAAATTGCGCAAGAAATGCAGTGCAATAATAATAATTTTATTTATGTAGTACCAACATATTCCACAGCGCTTTACAATTCACAGGTTGATATACAAATAGTCATAAGAAACTATTATAAAATACCGTATTTTCCGCTTTTTAAGACGCACTTTCATTCCCCCCAAATTGGGGGGGAAATGGGGGTGCGTCTTAAAAAGCGGATAGTGCAAAAAAAGGGGTGAAAAGTAAAGAAACACCTTTCTTACACGGAGGTCGGCGGCAGTGGTGGCGGCAACAGGCTGGCGGCGGAGGAGACTAGTAGCAGGCAAGGTCACCGGTGGGGCAATGCAGCAGTCCTGGAGCGGTGTGGTGATCAGCAGCATTGTGGGAGACAGCGGCGCCATTGCACAGGCCGGCGCCATTGCAAATCTGGGCGCCGGTGACGTGCTTCCTGTTTGGCAATACGAGTTTCCGGTTGGCAGAAGGAAACTCGTATTGCGCGCCTTTGTCTACAAATCTGTAGTCTGTGACTACAAGAAAATGGCCGCTGAAGCAGCGCATGCGCAGATAGAGCTTACAGTCACTCCGCTCTCGATCTGCGCATGCGCTGCAGATACTTTATTGAAATAGCCGGTGGCAGGCAGGATTATGGGCTCCGCTGCACAGGGAGACCCAAAGTAGAGAAGGGAGAGAAGAATCAATTCTCCTTCTCTTATGCAGGGATGGATTGATTGGTGGAGGGAACTGTTGCTGGGCTGACTCCACCAATCAGATATCTATCCCTGCACAATGTACAGTGAAACACTTATTTACACACTAGTCCGAGAGACCCTAGGGAGAGGTGAGACCACAATAAAGGGAAACACAACCCACATTATCCTTCAGAATATACTGGGTGTATTCTGATGGATGATGGGGGTTGTAGCCATATTTGGTGTAATTAGAGAGGGATTTTAATGTGGCCAAAGTGTCTATTGCAACTGTGACTGCCACCTCCCTCATCTTTCAGAATACACCGATGTATACAGTACATGGGTGTATTCCTAATGATGAGGAGGTTGGTAGTCACAATATGTGGCATTGTACTGTAATTCACAGATCTCCCATAGTAGTGTTATCTGCAGATCCCCTCATAAATTTGTATCTTGCAGATCCCCCATAACAGAACATCACCACAGATCCCCCATAACAGGGCATCACCACAGATCCCCCCCATAACAGAGCGTCACCACACATCCCCCATAACAGAGCATCACTGCAGATCCTCCATAACAGACCGTCATCTGCAGATCCTCCATAACAGACCATCATCTGCAGATCCCCCATAAGTTTGTACCCTGCAGATCTCCCATAACAGTGCACCATTACAGATCCCCCATAACATTGCGTCGTCTACAGATCCCCCATAACAATGTTTTTCATTCATCATAGGTGTAGAAAAAGACATGGGCACACTATTTGGCTCAAAATATTTTTTTCTCTCATTTTCCTCCTCTAATACCTAGGTGCATCTTATAATCAGGTGCGTCTTATAAAGCGAAAAATACGGTACTAGATGGTGGCCCGATTCTAACGCATCGGGTATTCTAGAATATAGAAATAGGGATTGCATGGGGGTCCCAGTGCTGGCCCTCATGTCCCTGCTGCTGAGCGCGGTGTCCTGCGGTGTCGGCAGAGCGTAGGTGTGGAGGAGGCGGGCACAAAGGCGGCTGGGGGAAGGATGATCCCGGGTGACAGCCGCCTCCTGTCATTGCAGCTGGGCCCCGGCTGGCATGTGCTGCTACCACCTCCTCGCTGGCAGGCACGGAATGTGTGTGCAGAGGCTCCAAGGGGCGGAGACAGACTGTGCGGCCATAGGAAGGAGGAGAGTGTGCAGGAGCTGCACGATGCGTGCTCCCTGTTCCCTGGGAGCCCCGACAACGGCAGCCCCCGGTCCCCAGTGTCAGTGGGCGGCACGCTCCCCCGGGGGGGTCAGGGTGTGTTAGCCTCGCTGTGTGGCACGCAGTCGCCTGCTGCCGCCGCTCCCTGCACCGTTAGACCCGCGTCGGAGCGTGCATATAATGTGGAGCGTGTGTATCATGTGGAGCGTGCATGCATATAGCATGTGTGTATGTATGTATGATAAGTGTGCGTCTATGAAGCATGCATGTACGTGGTGCGTGCAAGTGCAGGATGCGTGTAAGTGGAGCATGCATGTGCAGAATGGGTGTACATGTAGCGTAGATGTGGAGAATGCATGCGTATGAGGAGCATTCATGCTTCACACATGCTTGCATCACATATGCACTCACACTACAGGCATGCTCCACAGACATACATACGCATGCTCTACATGCATACACACGCTCCGGTACACACTTTCTACATGCTCCACACACGCTCTACATATATATGTACACTCCACATACACTCGGTCTACATACACATGCACATACACTCCACACATGCACTGACGCTTCACACATGCATGCATGGTTCACACATGCATGTGTGGAGTGTGCGTGTGTGGAGCATGGGGCTATATGTAGAGCGTGCATGTGGAAAGTGCGTACAGAAGCGTATATATGAATGTGGAGCGTGCATGCATATGTATATGGAGCGTGTGTGCGTAGAGCGTGCATGTGTTTGTAATTTGAGTGTGCGTGTGTGGAACACATGATGCGTGAGTTTAAGGTAAGAATATGTGTACATGGAGCATGCAAGTGCAGAATGCGTGTAAATGGAGAATGCATGTGGAGTATGTGGATAATGTGAGCGTGCAGATGTGGAGCAAGCGTGCGTATGTGGATCAAGCATGCGTGTGTATGTTGATAAAGGGAGCGTGCAGGGTGTGTGTGTATGTGGAGTGAGCATTAGGGGACTCACTGCGTGACACAGGTCCTTGTGGTGTGTTAGGAGATGGAAGTGGTAAGATAGGAGAGGGGTACTGGGAGAAGGTGGTCCCGGGAAGCTGGGGTTGCTGAGAGTCGGTGGATTGCTGAGTGCGGGGGTGAGGTGCTGGGATTGGGGGGTGGGGGTGCTGGGAGCAGGCGGGGTGCTGGTAGAAGCTGTGAACTTGGGGGTGCTGAAAGACAGTGGATGGTGGGAGGGGTGCAGTGCTGGGAGCAATATGGGGGTACAGGGAATGGGGGAGTGCAGGAAAGGTGGGAGTGCTGAGAGCCATCAGATACTGGGAGCGGAGGAGGTGCTGGGATCTAGGGTAGCCAGATAGGTGACCCTGGCTGCTGCATTAAGGATAGACTGGAGAGGGGAAAACCTACTGAGGGGGAGGCCAATTAATAAAGAATTACAATAATCAAGACTGAATGGATCAGGGCCACAATGAGGGTTTTAGTTGTTTCCATGGTGAGGAAGGGGTGAATTCTGGAGATGTTTTTCGGGTGCAGGCAACAAGAGCAAGTGAGAGATTATATATAGGAGGTGTAGGAAAGATCGGCATCAAACATAACACCCAGACAGCAAGCCTGCTGCTTAGGCGTTATCGTGGTGCCGCACACTGAGAGGGAGATGTCAAAGGAGGTTAGTGGAGGGCGGGATTATAAGAAGTTCAGTTTTGGAAAGGTTGAGTTTCAGGTAGAAAGTGGACATGATATTGGAAACTGCAGTTACACTGTCATTGGCGTTCTGTAAAGACGTAGGAGTCTGAGTCTTCGTTCACATGCTGCGTATTTGTCATGTTTTTTTACGCGCATCTTTTTAAAGGGAAAAACTTGCGTAAGAAAAGCGCGAGAGAACAACTTCAATTCCGCTTTTTTACGCGCGTTTTGTCCAGTGCTTATAATGGGGCCTATGGAAAAAACCCACGTAAAAAACTGTAAAGAATTGATATGTTCATTCTTTTCACGCGCGCTTTTTTTGCTCCAAAAACGCTGCGTAAAATTACGCGACGTCTGAATGGCACAAAGTGAATGTCCATTCACTTTGCTGGGAAACGCAGACGCACATGCGTTTTTGGGGCAAATACGCGCGGCGTAAAAAACGCAACAAATACGCAGCGTGTGAACGAGGCCTGAGGCCAGGGGACGAAATATATAGTTGTGTGTCATCAGTATAAAGATGGTACTGGAAGCCAAATCTACTGGTGGCTTGTCTAATCGGGGCCGTATAGAGAGAAGAGAAGAGGGCCAAGGACTGAACCCTGAGGGACCCCAATAGTGAGAGGAAGAGGGAAGGAAGTGGAGCCAGCAAATGATACATTGAAAGACCAGCCAGAAACCTAAGAAGAGATCCCGGAGAGTGCACACAATCACATCATGACACCATACCCTAAAGCAGAGGTTCCCAACTCCAGTCCTCAAACACACCAACAGTGCAGGTTTTCAAGATTTCCTTAGAAATTGGAATCATCCCCAGTGCAGGTGATTCAATTATCACCTGTGCAATACTAAGGAAAACCTGCACTGTTGGTGTGCCTTGAGGACTGGAGTTGGGAACCTCTGCCCTAAAGACACCTTTACACTAGCTGATAATAGAGAATAAGCATTCCTGGGAATTCACGTTTATAAGCTTGTCTAATCAAACCAGCAATCGAAGAACTCCTTCTTTCTCAGGCAGCACATTGTCTTGGTGTAAACAGGACATGTGCTGCCTAGAGCAATGATATTCTAATGCACAGAATGATTTCATGTAAGTGCGGTCAGTATGTCTAAACAGACTATTAAACTACCGCGAATCAACTTGCATTTAGTTGACCAGTGGTTATTTAATGCCAGGGCTGTCAAAATGCAACTTAAGTTTAGACAATGCACAACAATGAGTCTTTTTTTTTTTTTTTTTTTTTTTAACAAGGATTGTTCAGGATGAAACAGGTGAAACAGGATTATTCAGGTGACGTCAGCGACGACGGGCGGGAGCGCGCACGTTTTTGGCGCCCTGCCAGTGTCGCCGTCGCATGTTTACATGCGGTGACACCTCTGGCGACGCGCCGGCGATCTGACAGGCGGTGTCGCCACTGGGGTGTCTAAAAACCCCAGCGGCGATGCCTTAACATACGAGCCTATGGCTCCCATCGCCTGGCAGATCGCCGGCCCCCATTTACATGGGGTGATGTGTACATCGTTGCTCTGAAACCAGGTGACCACTCAAGTGCGTCGCCCTCACCCATTCACATTAGGCAACGCATTGGCGATGTCGGCGGCGATAGGCCACGCCCCAGCGTCGCCTAAAAAAATCGCCGACGACATCGGCAGGTGTGAACAGTACCTTTGGAAGAACTACATTTTTTGGCTAATTTTGGGTTGAGAGTTTTTTTTTTTTTTTTTTTTTTTTGCTGCAATTGATCCAGAAGTTAAGTTGGAACATTTTTTGCAGTAGAAGTGCTTTAAGAATTTACATGTTACTTCATTTTCCATATGGAAATACAGTGTTGGTCAAAAGTATTGAGACCCCTGCAATTCTGTCAGATAATACTCAGTTTCTTCCTGAAAATAATTGCAATCACAAATTCTTTGGTATTATTATCTTCATTTAATTTGTCTTCAATGAAAAAACAGAAAAGAGAATGAAGCAAAAAGCAAAACATTGATGACTTCACACAAAACTCCAAAAATGGGCTGGACAAAATTATTGACACCCTCAGCCTAATACTTGCTTGCACAACCTTTAGCCAAAATAACTGCGATCAACCGCTTCCGGTAACCATCAATGAGTTTCTTACAATGCTCTGCTGGAATTTTAGACCATTCTTCTTTAGCAAACTGCTCCAGGTCCCTAATATTTGAAGGGTGCCTTCTTCAATCTGCCATTTTTAGATCTCTCCACAGGTGTTCTATGGGATTCAGGTCTGGACTCATTGCTGGCCATCTTAGAAGTCTCCAGTGCTTTCTCTCAAACCATTTTCCAGTGCTTTTTGAAGCGTGTTTTGGGTCATTGTCCTGCTGGAAGACGCATGACCTCTGAGGGAGACCCAGCTTTCTTACACTGGGCCTTACATTATGCAGCAAAATTTGTTGGTAGTCTTCAGACTTCATAATGCCATGCACACGGTCAAGCAGTCTAGTGCCAGAGGCAGCAAAGCAACCCCAAAACATCAGGGAACCTCCGCCATGTTTGACTGTAGGGACCGTGTTCTTTTCTTTGAATGCCTCTTTTTTTCTCCTGTAAACTCTATGTTAATGCCTTTGCCCAAAAAGAGAGAACATTCTTCCAAAACGTTTTAGGCTTTCTCAGGTAAGTTTTGTCAAACTCCAGCCTGGCTTTTTTATGTCTCGGGGTAAGAAGTGGGGTCTTCTTGGGTCTCCTACCATACAGCCCCTTTTCATTCAGAACGCCGACGGATAGTACGGGTTGACACTGTTGTACCCTCGGACTGCAGGGCAGCTTGAACTTGTTTGGATGCTAGTCGAGGTTCTTTATCCACCATCCGCACAATCATGCGTTGAAATCTCTTGTCAATTTTTCTTTTCCGTCCACATCTAGGGAGGTTAGCCACAGTGCCATGGGCTTTAAACTTCTTGATGACACTGCGCACGGTAGACACAGGAACATTCAGGTCTTTGGAGATGGACTTGTAGCCTTGAGATTGCTCATGCGTCCTCACAATTTGGTTTCTCAAGTCCTCAGACAGTTCTTTGGTCTTCTTTCTTTTCTCCATGCTCAATGTGGTACACACAAGGACACAGGACAGAGGTTGAGTCAACTTTAATCCATGTCGACTGGCTGCAAGTGTTATTTAGTTATTGCCAACACCTGTTAGGTGCCACAGGTAAGTTAGAGGTGCTGTTAATTACACAAATTAGAGAAGCATCACATGATTTTTCTAACAGTGCCAATACTTTTGTCCACCTCCTTTTTTTTTCTGTGGTGTGGAATTATATCCAATTTGGCTTTAGGACAATTCTCTTTGTGTTTTTTTCATTGAAGACAAATTAAATGAAGATAATAATACCAAAGAATTTGTGATTGCAA
Organism: Allobates femoralis; assembly: GCA_033576535.1. Classification (NCBI taxonomy): domain Eukaryota; kingdom Metazoa; phylum Chordata; class Amphibia; order Anura; family Aromobatidae; genus Allobates; species Allobates femoralis. The sequence goes on from JARQOC010000003.1 coordinate 618,522,643, forward strand.
TCATTTTCTGGAAGAAACTGAGTATTATCTGATAGAATTGCAGGGGTGTCAATACTTTTGGCCAACACTGTATGCATGATAGGCTTCACATAACTTTTAAACAAATAGGAAGTTTATTCAAAGAATATCTTAGGGTACCTTTACACGCCGCAACCGCGGCGAGAAATCTGACCGACAATCTGTAGACCCCGTCACCATCGCCGTGAAATTGCCTCGAAATTGCGGCGTGTAAATTGGGGAATTTGGTGCTGATAAAAAAAGGTTCCGCCTGGTTCCGATTTCACAGCACTGCTCCAAAATCAGAGGCAATCATGAAGGCGACAATCTCTGCTTTTGGCATGTGAAGGAGCGATAGGGATGGAATCTGCGTCGCCTATTGATTTCCCGAAGGCGTGCCACAGCGTGCTAGACACCGCGTCCCGTCAGCGATGATTGGTGGTGGCTACTGTGTTTCCATTGGCTGTCCCTTCACAGGGCGCCATATTTGTAGAGCTGTCACTTCAGCAACACACGCATCTTCACCTACACAACCATCCACTACATCAGTCCAATTACGCGCACATTCAATAGCGCAAGCTATTGTTGGCGCATATATTGGAAGCTGCACTGTGTAGACTATACTGCCACACATGACAGTTCAGATGTTGGCCTACACATCGCACATGGGTGTCATGGGCAACACACTGCAATCGTTTGCGAATTTGGTGACGCTGATGGCTATATTACGCTACTCCCGCTCCGCGGGCAGCTGCCTTATTTGCGTCCTCAATGTAGTTTGGCGGTGCCAGTGTGCGTGGCGACGTCATGTTTGTTTTCGTTACTCGCTGCCTGCCAGGTGCCTGCCCCTCCCCTGCACATAGGAGCACAGTCATGGCCACGCACAGCGCACTGCCACATGGGGTCTTGCGGAGCTAATGCTCCTCATAGACTTGTGTGACCGCCAGGATTACTGGTTTCACCAGCGTCACCGGCACCCACGGCTGCGCAAATGCAGCATGCTGAGGCGGATACAGCGGGCCCTGCGGCACAAACTGGGGGTGGAGAGGACCTGCAAGCAGATCCAGAAGAAGATCGCAGACCTAAAGCACAAGTGCCCAGGGCGCATTGTTGATCTTCATGCCAGGATTGCCAGGCTGCGTAGTGAGTTTGTGGCAATACTAAACACACACATGCCAAGCTAAATACTTCAAACACTACACAAACATCATGTAGTATTGTGCCAGGCCACATAATGTTGCCTAAGCCACCATGTGGAGCTGTCACCAATGTGCATCTTCATGTTGGTCACACTGCAACATGAAAGTGTATGAATCACCTTCCAAATGGTGACGGCTATAGTGGTCCTTGACCTGTGTGGTTGCAAAAATAGTTATGTCCTGACTGCAAAGGTGACAACAACATATAAATGCGATGTTCAACACCCACATGACACCTTGCAGCACATATGTGTGACCTGTGACACATACAATTTTGCAACACAATGATCACAATACAGAACACTGAATACAATCTCAACGCTATGTGTTGGCCCCCATAGTGCGAACACCTGTTGCTTACTGGCTGCTCTTGTGTTCAAAACTCAAACACCTACCATGCTAGCCAAGGGTTAGGTAACATTCAAAATATGTGGCCACTGTTGTCGGACTCCTGTCCCAAACCAGAGTGGGCCTCCCCAGAGTCTATGTGCCGACCATAACCTTTGACCGTATCATTCACGCCGTCATGACATTCTAACACACACAAGGTGTATATCCTATGTTGTGTGCCTTTTCTCAAATTGCTCTGTCATCATGTTTGATATTACAGATGACGAAGACTCTGTGTCTGGGGATGCTCAACAGTCCCCAATGGCTCCCGGGTCACCACCACCACCTGCCACGGAGGGCCAAGCCAGTCCTTCCCCACCCGGGACTCCAGCATCCCCAGCCCTGAGGCCCGCGAGTCCTCCACTGACCAGCCTCCCGAGTGACAGCATCCTCACCACCTGGGACTCCACCAGGCCCGGCCCCGGAGGGCACAGCCACTCCATCAACACCAGGGCCACAAGCCTTGGCTGCAGGCAGCCCTGGACCCCCGGGAGCACAAAGCCCCATCCTGTGGCCACACACCCCCAGCCCAGCATCTCCAGCTCCTGGCCAAGCCCTGGTGTGATGTGGTCCCCATACCCTCACCTTGAGCCTGCAGGTGCTGCGTATGGTGGTAAGTGTCTGCTAAGGCCTACAAACTTTACAATGTACTTACTGTTGTGTGCTCCAGACACCAGCATGTGAGTCGTGATGTTTTTTTTTTTTTTTGGATACTTTTGCCTGAAGGTGAACGAGCACGTGCTGCCGGCTGGGCTGTCAGCCCATTCCCATCTCCTCCAGATGACACCCGGGATGGTGATGTGCTGCGTATGTATGATCAATTACAATTCCCTCAAATAACCACCTACACATACCCAGGTAATGCACTAATGTCCTTCTTTCCCCTACAGGTGTACCAACTATTGAGGAGATGCTGCTGGCTCATCAGGAGGCACAGCAGCACATGGAGAGGGCACACCAAGAAGGGCAGCAACACCTTGCCCGCTTGGGTCCATGATCCACGCCCTCCAGACAGCCCAGTCACGCATGGGCCGTAATCCATCACCCCACACCAAATAATGGGACCACACTCCCCTAACCATTGTCCATGTTGGACCATTGTTTTGTCCCCTGCTGCCATGTTGGCACTTTTTTTTTTTTTTTTTTTTAGGCCATGTTGGCCTCTTTTCTTATAGTGTCCCACATTGGGAAAGTGGGTAGTGTGTCTTGGCTACTCCTAAGCTCACCAAGGCTTTTGGATTGTGATGGCAATGTTTTCTCAACATGTTGTTGGGTAATAAAAATCTGCCCAGCTACATCCCTTGTTGCAACACACACAGGTTAAAGTTTGTGAGGTTAATTTTCACCAATCACACGGCCACGTTTTAGCTACAGCTATATGGTGTGACATAGTAAACATGTCACCATACAGGACCATTACAACCGCCATGTCCCCCAATAATTTTTTTTTAATTTGTAAGGAACTTAAAAGGGCCACACCTGGCCAATATGAAAAAATGGCTGCTGTTGCCAAGGTTGTGCATTGGCTAGTAGTTCTCTTGTTCTTCCTCCTACTCTGCTGGATCAGACGATGGGGCCTTTCCCTCCTCATACACCCAGTGGCCTTGTGATCTTCCTGCTCTGCTGGGCTGTCTCCTTGAGGGAGGTGGAGTATCATGATTTTGCCCCCTCCTCACCATGTGTCTTGCGGGCGCAGTGGGCCCTGGAGTTGTCTTCCGGGGAAGTGTTCACGACTCCCCCCATCGCAGGGACCGATTCATGGCCCGCTCCGCGATGTTCCGCTGCTCTGGCTCCGTGCGGGCCAGCATCTCGCTGGGGGTCCTCTGCCGATCCAGGAGGACCCGTTTCGCCCAGGTACCCACCTCCGTGTTGGGTGGGCTTCTAAGTCTGATTTCAGAGCTGGGACCTGGGCCCGGCCCCCCACCACTGGTCTCGGGCACTGGCTCTCCTGCTGATGTTGATGGGAGAGCCTCACCAGCTGCTGGCTCCTCTTCACTGGAGCCAGGCGCCCGAGGGGCCTGAAAAACAAACAAACAAAAAAAAAACATTAGCCACATGTTGCAATGTAATTGATGGTAATACCACAACCAAACACACCAGACAACATAGAGCCAAGCTCACCAGGGCTAACATAAAAAGCCACAGGAGCAGAGTTTAGAGAAGAAAAAGCCTAACAAGTAGACAAGTGCAGTATAGTCAAATGAGGGTCCACATTGATATGTACATATGTAAAGTGCCCACAAATAACACAACACAATCTGTAATAACAGAGATCACAAAACAGATAGAAAAGAACAGTGAACAGGATTGGTGGTTGAAAAGCACAATGGTGACTACCACATGTGCAGCAAACCCCACATCAGCGCAAACAACATGCTGGGTAGATCCAACACACAAACACAATAACCCACCTCCTGCAACGGGGCAGGGTCTTGGGCTGCGACCACAACTAGTTGCGGGCGGCACCTGCTGCGCCGTGTTCCACGAGGCCTCTCTTGGCCCAGAGTGAAGCTGAGGAGGTCATAGTACCAGAGAGTTGGCCTAGGGACCTCCTCAGCTCCATCCCCGGATCGGGCCTCCATCCACCTTTTGTGTGTTTTGTTGAACACAGTGCGCAGGCTTTTGATCTTATCCACAAGCAGCGCCGCTGTCCAGTTCTTTTGTGGTTGGAGCCGGTTGCACAGCTCCACCAGCGGCATGTAGGCCGCAGCCCGCGCTGCCTGGTCAGAATACGCAGGCAGCGACACCCGCCACAGGCATTCGTGTGCCTAGTACATGGTGAGGAGCTGTGTCACAAAATCGTGATACTCAGCTATCTGAGAAAAATAAAAACAAAAACAAAAAGGTCATGCAAACAAACACATGGCCAACAGAGGTCACACCCTACTCTGTGTGTCCAGCCCATGTCCTGGAAGAATAATAACATGTTTCTGGTAGTCAGGTTGGCTGGGGCAAATCATTATTGGTGTTAACATGGGTCCATACATGGGCCATGTCGGACAGGCGACGTGATATATGTATTTGGGCCCACTGCAGTGAAATATGTCAAGGTCTATCATTACAAATGCCACACATTGTGTAACGAAGAACATTTCAATACACACACACACATCAGATACACACATATTTAGGGCTAAACATAGTGCTGGAGTACACATATTGTCCTACCAAGAATCTCACAGATCATTATGTGTGCTACAGGACACGGAGTGTATTTACCAGGGCTGTGGAGTCGGAGTCGGAGTTGCTGCCCGTTTTGGTGTAGTTGGAGTCGGTAGAAAATGTTCCGACTCCTAAAATATATAATAAATTGGGTCCAGTAGTTCAATGCAGAATGTGCTGAATATTATTATTAATTATTATTATGTTCTATCTAAATATCTTTATTATTATATCATTATAATGATTAAAGCCTTATGTTACCATTGACCTACAATAATTTTATCACTTAAAAACGAGCCATGAATGAAGGAGTTGAAGTCAAAAGAGTCTGAGTCGTGAGGTTTGATTTACCGACTCCACAGCCCTGGTATTTACGATGCGTAAACATCGCTAAATACACTTCTACATGACGCTACCTGAAGCAGGACATAATGCGCACAAACATCAGCCAACACATGGGTCTACAGCACACAGAAAAGAATGTCTAGGTGTGCCCAATAGCATGTGCCCCCACTTACTGTCTGTCCAACAGAGAACTTGTGATGAGACACTACTAGCTCAATGCACATTCCAGTCGGGGCAGGTGTTGCGCCCCAGCACGTGCTTCTTTAAACACAACCTGACCAATCACAAAAGCACAATTGCGCCTAAAGATTGGTCGCACCTGCGTACGCCCAGGTGGCTTCGTCGATTACAAGACGCCGCTTCACGTATAAAATGCGCTCAAGGCCGAAGTCGGACACGCTTGCTGCCAAGAGTCATTAAGTAAGTACTGATGTGCAAGTATGATCTGTGCTGTGGGAGTGTTTCATTTACAGACCCTTACCATTAGGGGTTGCTATTGTGTAGTGTAGGTGACGCCCAAGTGGTGGGGTATGTAGTTACTCATGTTGTTTGTTGCCATATATACAATTGTGTCCTGCCAAATGGATGCATGAGTGTTTTCCTAAACCAAACCTATCCCCTTTGAAAAGCCATTTTGCCTTTGCCATACAGGATCATGTTTGAATGATGCGTGTGTCTTTTAGTTGCGGGGAGCATCTGAATTGAGGACACCTAGTACTGTCGTGGACCACACACAATGGGATATTTAAGGTCAAAATCAGATGTGTAGCGGGGCGTGTGGCATCTGAGAATGTCTTGCTCTGGACATCCTGCATTCACAACACATCAGGAAAATCTCTTGGACATGATGAGTATTCAATAGTCTGCTTCATGGCGTGATATTTTGAGCATGAGACACAAAGGCTGGGGTACGTGTATAATGTAATTGTATAGATGCGTTTGAAAACATTATTTAATTAATGTGACCTATATGTTTGGCCATGCCTTGTGGTGACACGTAAACATTATGGCCACGGATATGGCCTTAGCCTCATGATGTGTTGCATTTGACAAGGGAGATGTATTGTACAGGAGGGCCAGGGGTGTAGAGTGACCAGGTTTGGTTATCAGCCAGTGCAATGCTGGGTTTGGCCCTGGAATGGGGATATATATGTATGTGTGTGGGCTGGTGTGCACAGTTGGGTATGCTGTGGTAAAGTGGGCAGGAGATGTATAGGGAAGGAGGAGGTGTGTGTAGATGATGTGTGATCAAGCGTTCTTGTACTTTTGTTTCTTTTTCTCACTTTTGCAGGGTTTGGTACGTGAGATGATTTTCGACCCTGATGGAGATACTATCGTGGCTCTTGCCTTGGTGGAAGAGCAATTATGGCTGGAGGATAGATATGAGAGGCAGCGGGCTCGCAGACCACGGCGTGTGTGGGCTCGGGATTGGCTTCGCCGCCAGGACACCACACCCGGAGCCACATGCAGCTGGTGCGTGAGCTGGAGGATCTCAGTCCACATGATTTCAGGAACTACCTCCGTATGTCTGAGGACTCTTTCACATTTCTGTTGGAATGCATAAGGCCATTGATAGCCCGTCAGGACACTGTGATGCATCGAGCTGTGCCACCTGAGGAGCGTTTGGCAGTAACTTTGCGGTTCCCGGCTACAGGTCAGTCAAGGACCGACCTGCAATATACTTCACGTGTATCACTGTCCCTACTGAGTCGCCTGTTCCCCGAGACGTGTGAGGCCATCTGGAGTAGTCTGCTGCCATTTTATATGCAGTTTCCAACAACACCCACTGAATGGATGTAGCTAGAGGATTTGAGGACGGCTGGCAATTTCCAAACTGCGGCGGGGCATTGGATGGTAAGCACGTGAGGTTCACTAAACCGCCCAAACTCGGGGTCTTTGTATTACAATTACAAAGGATATTTTAGTGTTGTCCTCATGGCCCTGGTGGATGCGAACTATGAGTTCCTCTATGTGGACGTTGGAATGAACGGGCGTATCTCAGATGGGGGTGTGTTCGCACACAGCTCCTTGGCCCAAGACCTAAGGACAGGTGGGCTGAACTTGCCCTCAAATAAAGAGACAACCCATCATTTCAATCATCTCAACTTTGGGTTTGTGGGGGATGAAGCCTTCCCACTTCAGACACGCCTACTACGGCCATATCCCCAGAGGACCCTTCTGAGCAGCGCCTTTTCAATTACCGGCTATCCTGGGCCCACCGTGTGGTTGAAAATGCGTTGGGAATCTTGGCCAATACATACCGGTTTTTCATACATGTCTGCATATGAAACTGGAATCTATTGTTGTGGTAGTGCTGGCCTGCTGTATGCTGCATAACTTCCTGCATCGGAGGGATCGGTCATCATACACGCCGGCAAGTTATGTGGATTCAGTGGACCCCACAACAAGGGAGGTCCGTCCAGGGGATTGGCATGCTACCGACCAAGGTGTGGCGCCACTCCTGCCGCTGAGCCAGGGTCGGACTCAGCAGGATGCCAGGAACAGTAGAGACGCATACTGCTCCTATTTTAATGGCCCTGAGGCAGTGGCTTGGCAGCACCAGCAGGTGTGGGGTGGCTGGTGCTGTGAGGCATCAACATGATGAGGAGGGTGGAGTCAACAGGGTGGTTGCACCATGAGGTTTTGGGTTGGCTTATTGTGTGTGCACATTCTTTAGTTAGTTAGTGTTTTTATTTTTTTCTAACTTTGACATGTTTATTGTTTTCCATTATTTCTCATCATGTTGCATTTCTTTGTGTGACGTTAACACTTCCGTTATTTTGTGTGTGTGTGCAATGAGGTATGTGACCCGTCAAGCTATTGATGGGTCCTTGAAACATTGTGTGGTAATATGCAGTACACAGGTTCAGCCCTTTGGGCCACAGTGTGTGGCGCAACTGTGTGTACATATCCATTGTGATGTGTTGTGGCCACAGGGGCACGTGTCCACACACATTCATCAAGGAATGGTATTTGTGTGGTACAGTCCATTACACACAAACATGTGTACACACACATAGTTCAGTGGTGCCATGGCAGCTGTGCCATGGCATGGACCAATGTAGCCACATATGGGCAAAGTATTGTGTGTATGTTCCCACCTTTAGCTACAGACGCACACATGGCAAACCATTGTGTAATGTAAGCCACTGTCCTGCTCAAAACCACTTCTGTTTGACGCTTGAGTGGCTCGAAAGTGTCTCGCAACAGCCACTTGCCACGATACGAGCGTGTATTCCTTCCAAACTCTGCGACAATGGCGTTGCATATTAGCCAGCCTTCCAGCACAGGCTGGCCAGTCAGGACGCTATTGGTTGTCCAATGAGCGTGTTTGGAGCGCGGTGTAAAACAATTTGGCACACCTATGTTTTCGCCGCACTGAACAGGTACGCCCACATTCCTTTGGTGATTGCGGCGTGTGAAGCGGCGACTGGAGTCTACCGGATGTTTCCCGCTGTTGGTGTGGCAACGTCCGGAAAGTACACGTCGCCTTAGGTTGAGGGCGAAATTGCGGCATGTAAAAGCGCCTTCGGCGTTCTGAGGCAACCATGTAAAATGTGCACGAGCATGTTAGATTTCCTCCTATCACCGCCAAAGTTGCGGCATGTAAAGGTACCCTTAAGGTATTTTTCATGTGTACATTTTGGAGCAGAATCTGATGACTGCGGACAATGAAGTAGGAAAACTTTAAATTGTTATGTTCAGTTTACTCAGGTGAGGTTACCTTGTTTGGGGCTAGCATCTTTGTGTTATAAATGGGGGAATACACACTACGATTTTTTGAAATCCGATGCTGTCTGATAGAAATGGACAGCATCGGATCCGAATTTGGCCCCATGTGATCCTATGGGGATCGGACCGATTCGGATATGCATCCGAATCGTGTCCTCTCCGATTTTGTCCGATTTCTTTCCGGTGCAAAAATCAGAGACTGCTCCGATTTTTGCATCTGAATCAAATATCTGAAAAAATCGGATCTGACAGATCGGATGGTAATTATGCCAAATCCGATCCGATTCCTGTAACATGGTGCCCTATGGAGCAGGGTCCGAGGAAACATCTGATGTCTCCTCAGACCCGATTTTAGTGCACTGAGCATGCTCAGTACACTAAAACTGCTCCTGACCATCTAATTTTACTTCCGCAATGTACTGTATATACATACATTGCGGAAGTAAAATTAAGTAAGGCAGGGGTTAAAAATAATAAACCATCTATTCTCACCTGTACACGAGTACCCCGGCGTCTCTAGCACATCCTGCCTCTAGGACCTGCCGTGATGTCAGTGACCTGACCGGTTACCGCGGTAACCAGTCATGTGACTGTGACATCACGCGAGGTCCTAGGATCAAGAAGAAGGGAACAGGGACTTGTGGACAGGTGAGAATAAAGATGTTGCTTTTTTTTATTCCGGAGGAGAGGGGAGAGGAGGGGGGAGTACCGGAGGCAGAGGGGAGTGGAGGGGGGAGTACCAGGGAGAAGAGGGGTTAACCCAGGGGGGAAGAGGGGTTAACACAGGGGAGAACATCTGACAGGTGACAGGAGGCAGAGTGGAGCGAGATGACAGCAGGAGCCGGCCAAACTGATCCTGCAAAATGTCGGGATCGGATGCCTATTTGGCATCTGATTGCAGGGATCAGTTTGGATCCGATGCTGTCCGATTTATATCGGACAGCATCGGATTTAAAAAAATTGTTGTGTGAAACCAGCCTTACATTCAGTGAAATCATAATCCATAGGATAAGGGACAAATTACTGATTGTTGGGATCCAGGTGCTGGGACCCCAGCCATCCTGAAATCCTCTCTTGAATGAAGCAACCATTCACATGATCAATCTCCACTCCAATTTTATATGGTACTGATTTTAAAAGCAGAGCACTGTACTTAACAGTCCCATAGAAAAGGCACAGCTCTGCTCATTTCAAAACAGGGTTCCAGAGCATCAGTGTCTGGATTGCTGGTGGTCCCAGTGGTGGGGAACTCTAGTCCTCAATTGCCGGAAAAAGTGCAGGTTTTCGGGATTTCCTTAGCATTGCACAATGTGTTGGACTTATCACCAGTGCCACTTCTGTCATTTCTGGGTCTGCTGTTGGGCTCAGTGAAGTGAATATTAGAGCACTCTAATGAGCGGCCCCGGAAGTGAGAGGAACAGGCAACGCTGGAGGGGTGTGAGTATATATTTCTTTATTTTTAAGCTTTAAACTCCTGGCTCTTGTCCATATATGCATATGTTACATGGAGGACAGCCGTGTACAGGACGTTTTGGGCCACTAGTGGTCTGGACTGCCGGCAAAAAATAGACATGGCATCATGTGGAGCACACAAACGCGCGTCTGCTACACATAGAGACATGGTCTGTGCGGTAAGGGGGAGCCATAGAGTAACATTGCTGTCCATATATCCGTGCCTCAGGCATGTGTCGGCACGGACTGGATACGTGCCAGAGGCATGGATGTGTGAAACGGGCCTTAGTGTGAATACTTGTCTCTGTGTGTTTGTGCAGCAGGAGTTGCCCTGGAAGACATATGGCCAGGAGGCCAGATCTCATACCTAGAAGCAGGTGGCTTCTTGGAAAGCATGGGGTTCAGGGACCATGGGACCTCTCTTGCCTCGGACCAGCTGGTGCCCTGGAAGGCATGAAGTCCAGAGATCACACGCAGAGACTGTGAAGGCTCTGGAAGGAACCTGTGAGGGCTCGTTCTCCGTATTTGGAGCCACCATTGTCCTGGAACACACCTGGTATGGAAGCGTGGTAACGGCTGGTGTCCTAGAAGGTATGTGACAAGGAGACCACAGGGGTATTCAGGAATCAACAGTCCTGCTGAGGATGTGGAACTAACAGCTTGCTGGTGATCACATAGAGGCAGATTCCTGGATGGTAGACTACGAGGTCTGTGTGTGGGTTGTGATGCCTGCACTGACACACTGTAACGAACTATGTAAAGCAACCATGCGTTTAAAAGGGTCTATGTAAATACCACCAGGCGAGCGTAACCACCATTGCGACAGACTTGTACATGTCACTAATGTTCCATTCATGTGATGATGTTGAATGAACTGTGCACTATTTGCGGTTTATGATGTGTTAATAAACTGCTGTACTTTATTTTACAAAAATATATGCCTGTTTGCCTCAATCCTGCTACCATTTGAGTGTCCCCCAACACGCTACCAGTGAGCAAATCCCTACAATATATGATCACCTGTTCAATGCTAAGGAGATCCTAAAAACCTGCACTTTGAGGACTGGAGTTCTCCATCCCTGCCCTAATCATATGCATAGTGGATAACTTTTTAAAGGGAGAATAACTATTTAATTGCTAGATATAAGTTAAATATAATAACACAGAGATAATGAAGAAACATTAAGTTAGATCCCTGTGGTATATACATTGTGTCATTCCATAGCCTTGTATTTGAAAAATTCCTTGATAATAAACTAAAGAAATTACAGTACTTCAGTTAGCTTTTTCACCAGTGTGAGCACATGTGCTGAGTATTCAGTAATCATGTGGGTGAAAAAATGTGTTGATTTCATGCTACATATTTGTCAGGAAATATTGTCATGATAAGGCTATGTGCTCATTGGGCATTTGTGATCCATGTTTGGTGCAGAAAGTGCATCCAGAAAATAATGAGCATGTCCATTATTGCTCCGTTTTTCTGCAGAGCTTTCTCCATTCACTTCATTCTACAAAAAAAAAAAGAAAAGTAAGCATCACAAACCGATTGGTATTCACACAGCCCTTAAGTTATGCTTTTTTTAGTGCGCTTTCCACACCACAAACACTTCAATTACTTACTCTCCCACGGTGAGCTGCGCGATGTGTTCCTTCCAGGCACCGTACAGGACCTCCGAGTACTGACAAGACCTGGCCATGTGACTCTGCCTGAGAATCACATGAACAGGTCCTTTTGAGTTCCTGCAGGTACGGCCAGTGCCTGGAGGGAACACATCAATGGACAGCGAGGATCTTTGAGAATGTAAAAAAGTGTATGTATCTCTGTTTGTCTGTGTCTCCTTATGGAATAGTACTGCATTTATGCTTAGAAAAAGCAAAAGTGCAGCACTTAAAAAAAAAAGCAGCAAAAAACCAACACAAACGGATGATGCGTTTGTGATGCTTTTTAAAAAAAAAAAGGATCTGTTTTGGCTGCAGAAAATGCATCCAAAACAGATCTCCTAAGCGGAGCACAAATGCCTGTGGGCACATAGCTTAAGGGTTCTCTCACATCTGCATATAAATACGATGTATGCAATATGATTTAAAAAAAAAAAAAAAAAATATCGCATTGCACTTGGACCCATGTTATTCAATGAGGCAAGGCTGATTGGATGTCACACAGACCATTCATATGCCATCTGATTTCTATGGTCACATTACTATTGTGTAGCATAGAAAACTGTAAATGGTCCTGTAAATGTGTGTTGATAGCTGCTGAGAAAAAAACGCACTCGCATGACATGAAATGCCAAATGGATATCATGCATGCTACTTTTCTGGTTAAAAATGGGACAGATTTTTTTATGTACAGATGTGAGTGAAATGTAAAATATACACTGTCACATGTAGCCATTGCAGAATATGTCCAACAGTACCAGAAAAGTGGTTTTGTTTTCGGTCTATTTTCAAACTTTTTTTTTCCCCTCTCTTTTGTAGGTTAAACAAATTATGGAAGAAGCAGTTACAAGGAAATTTGTGCATGAAGACAGCAGTCACATCATCTCTTTTTGTGGTAAGGTGTCAAGTTCTGTGCTGTGTAAAATATCTGTAGGTGATTCTATAAATTTGTAATTCAGCTATTGACCTATGTAAACACTGCACTCACATTTCGCATCTGCGGGGCATTATTTTTCACACAATTCTGGTAAAAACACATTTTTTTTAATAGGTGAATGATTTATTCTTAAACAAACTGGATAGAACATGTACCGTACTTTAATAAATTGACGTCTGAATGAGGTTTGAATGTGTTTGTCTCTTGGTCTACTAATGTGTAGTAAAACTGCATACAGTTTTTATCTGTTTCTTTATCTGGTCTGACTGATTTGCTTTTACATGTTTTTATAATGGCTGAACCACACTGCAAACTACTGCCACATGTTATAGCAGCCTAAAATTGAAGAGAAGGCTAAAGTATACTTCAGTCAACTAAATTCTATTTTGGTATACATATGATTGGAGGGGTTATACCAAAATTAAAACATTTTAAACAATACAATGGTTATTTTTCTTCAAGTCCAGTTGTTTTGTCAAAAGATATGGACATCTTCAGTTATTATTTTTTCTAATACCGTATATACTCGTGTATAAGCCGACCCGTGTATAAGCCGACCCCCCTACTTTTGCCCCCAAAACCTGGGAAAATCTATTGACTCGTGTATAAGCCGAGGGTGGACCCTAGCACAAGTATACAGCCCCCAGCAGTGTGGTATACACCAGTCCCAGAGGTAGATACAGCAGCCCCAGTGGTAGTATACACGCAGCCCCAGTAGTATATACAGCCCCAGTGGTATATACAGCTCCAGTGGTAGTATAGACGCAGCCCTAGTAGTATATACAGCCCCAGTGGTAGTATATACAGCCCCAGTGGTAGTATACAGGGCCCCAGCAGTATATACAGCCCCAGTGGTTTATACAGCCCCAGTGGTTTATACAGCCCCAGTGGTAGTATATAGCCCCAGTGGTATATAGCAGCCCCAGTGGTAGTATATAGGGCCCCAGAGGTATATAGCAGCCCCAGTGGTAGTATACAGGGCCCCAGAGGTATATAGCAGCCCCAGTGGTAGTATACAGGGCCCCAGAGGTATATAGCAGCCCCAGTGGTAGTATACAGGGCCCCAGAGGTATATAGCAGCCCCAGCGGTAGTATACAGGCATCCCCAGTAATGCAGGGCCCCCCCAGCGTCTCTCTGGTCACCTGTAAAGGAAGCTATACTTATCACAGTGCTCTGTCCGCGCCCGCTCGCACCCGCTGTCAGCAGCCGACCGGATCCTCCATCTTGCGTCTTCTTTCTTCCTGTTTCCTGTGCTCGTCGCAGGGAATGACGTCATTGCCCGCGACGAGCACAGAAACAGGAAGAAAGAAGACGCAAGATGGAGGATCCGGTCGGCTGCTGACAGCGGGTGCGAGCGGGCGCGGACAGAGCACTGTGATAAGTATAGCTTCCTTTACAGGTGACCGGAGAGACGCTGGGGGGGCCCTGCATTACTGGGGATGCGGGGGCTGCTGTATACCGATGTATACATCGGTATGTACCGATGTATACATCGGTATACAGCACTGACTCGCGTATAAGCCGAGGGGGGTACTTTTCAGCCCAATTTTTGGACTGAAAAACTCGGCTTATACGCGAGTATATACGGTATGTTTGTTTTGGACTAAAAATCATGTTTACTATTGGATTTCATACATTTTTGAACCTTTTATCTTCTACAGCTTCTGTTTCACTATACATAGGTGGCTGCAGAATGAGTTAATGAATCAGTCAGCAAACTAATGTAGAGAGTTTAACTGGAACGCCTGGAAACGGTGCCACAATGAATGCGTCATTTCCATGACCGGCTGCGGTTTTTAGCATTGGGGGCCCAGAACACTTGGGTCTTACCAAGCTGAGAATCCCAGCCCCAAACTGCCTGGGTTTTACCTGGCTGGCGATCAAAAATGCAACGAAGCCCGCACAATTAGTTTTATTACTTATTTAAAATATTTAAATATTTTAAAAAAATTATGGGCTACCCTGTATTTTGATTGTCAGACAAAGCAAAACCAGGCAGCTGGGGGTGGCGGTCTGTAGCCATCCGCTTTAACTGTGGTAAGAATCAAAAATACTGCGAAGTACCACGTCACTTTTTTTTAATTATTTATTTATTTTTACAGTACTGTGATGTCAGTCAATCACAGACACCAGCACAGAGAATGGGCGTCTGTAATTGACTGTTGGAGAAGGCTGGAATCTGCTCATTCGAATGTATTGGCTGGTTTCAGCTTAAGGTACCTTCGCATGGGGCAACGTTCCGTGCAACATAGCCGAAAAGTTCCGGGTTCAGCGAAGTTGCAGCGACATTGCAAGTGCTTTGTGCCGTATAACAGCACAATGCAACTGCGATAAATCGCTGGATCGCAGTTAACAGGTTTACCAACATTTTGGTAAACCTGACGTTGTTGATCTAGTGATCTGTTAACATCACCCCGCGTGACACGGCGATAACAATGTTGTAAGCGATGTCGCCTATTCACATCAATGATGCGTATCGCTCGCTGGGTTATGCATAACCCAGCGAGCGATAGCTGCTGTAACATTGTGGCTGCGTCGCTTCCAACATCTCTCCTTGTGACACCTAAGGAAGCGATGTCGGATGCAAGCGCGCATCCGCAGATTCGCTGCCGACATCAATTCAAAGTTGTACCGTGTGACAGTACCTTTACTCCAGCAGCCAATCACAGATGCCCATTCTCTGTGACAACATCGTCTGTGATTGGCTGTTGATTCCTTTGCAGTGGATATCCTGGAAGTTAATGAGTGGACCCGAAACTACAAGCAGCGACAGGGTGACGGCGGGACCCGGTATTACCTTTTAAGTACCAATGCTCCTATTTAATACCTATATGCTTTATTTTATAGTCCCCTGCCCCGTTCCATAACTTTAAAGCCCGAGTTCGTAATTCGCACTCAAGTTTGTGTGACGGTCGAACTCGAACTTTACAAAAAAAACAGTGCGAACTCGAACATCGGACAGTTCTAGGATCTATAAATCACTTATAAAATCAGTAAAATCATATTTGCTACTCAGCTCTCACCCCTCCCTTTGGGGACAGAGAAATTCAGGCTCATGCTGAAGCAGAGATCAGTAGGTGTGTCTGGGGCATGAACCCTGGGGGCTCCAGGATTATTTTACATTCCCGCTCCCTCATACTTCTGTATGAACAGGGGGTGTGGCCACTGGCCCCATGATCACACTGCAGTCCTACCCCTGATATACATACTATGTAATTTTTGAACAAGGGTGATATAAATACACGCTGTGATCTTTTGCTGTACAATGATATGATGGTACATAATGTGTACTGTCATGTATCAGGGTAGGAGCAGAGGCAAAGAACTACATTGATTCAGCACTGCCACGGTCTTTCCTCCCCCATAGCAACTTGGTAGCTTCCTGTCCCCTGAAATTTAGCACTATGGATGACTAAATTTCTCTGTTAATAGAGATTAGACTAGTGAATCTTCACTCCTGGTCGCCTTCTTCAGCACTGCTACAGGTGATTGACAAGTATTTCAATTGGTTTGACAGGTCTCTCCCCATGTACATCAGCAGCTGCTGCCCTAACAAAAACTGGCTAAGGGCAGTGCAAGAATAGGATCGTCAAATTATATTTTCTCTGAAAGTATTTCCGAAATAATATACCTGGCTGCAATTGTGCATGAAGACTGCGATTTATGTGGCTTGCAGTGTGGTCAGCAAGAATTGCCTCACAGATTCCTTTTTAAGTAAAAAAAAAAAAAATAATAATTATTGCTAACCTGATCTTACTACATATGAATATAATAGATATATGTTGTGACAGCATCAGATACTGTACCAGTAAAATTATATAATGTGAAATACTTACTCATTGAGCTCATGTAATCATAGTGATCTTTTCCCATTCAATAAATCCGGCTTTGTCAATGCTCATTATAATGCTTTTACTTCCAGTTCACAAAGATAAGCATCTACTGTATGCAATCAAACATAATTCACTGGACAGATCTTTTTTTAATTGCGGCATCATCCCTTTTAACTTTTTTTTTTTTTAATTTTTATTTCTATTTTTATTTTTAGTGTTTTCAGCAGTTTAAAAAAACAAAAACAAAACATTATTATAATCTGTAACCTACTACTGCTAAAGGTATACAGTTTTACAACTCTGGCATAGTGCAAGAGGGACCCAAGGGTGGTCCTCTACTACAGTACATCTAGTACAGCGGACGTGTATGTTTTCTGATAGTGACTGACATTCTATTTTTTTTTTAATTAAATTGACTTAATATTAAGTGATGGGAAACTATTGCTTCACTCTTGTTAATGACACGTTCACAAAATTATAGTTGCTCTCGAGTCTGAAAATCTGAAAACCATTATGGTAGTGCTTACAGTTATTTTTGCAAACATAGCTATTGTCTTAGAAATTGACACTATTCTATAAGTAAACAAGCATAACAGCCAGATCTTGGCAAATATATAGTATATTTTTAATAATTAGTAACAATGCATAGTTAGGCCGGCTTCACATAGCAGGTCTGATCTGATCCGTGGCTGTCAGGGTGTACCTGACAGCCCCGGACCGGATCAGCACACAGAACCGGAGGGATAATATGTCCTCTGGTCCAGTGTGCTGCCGCACACAGCTGCCGCTGCTGATGAATCAGGACCGCGGCTCGCAAGGAGGTAGCCACGTACCTGAAACAACAGTGGCGTGCAGCCGCAGGTGTCCGGTTCCTGGATCCTCCCTGACCAGGGCAATCCGGCCCCATAGGCTCCCATTTAGGGAGCGCCGGATTGCCCCGGATCCAGGAGAATCCGGGAGTAGGCAACTAGGGGAGATTTTTCTCCTCTCGGACACAAAAACGTTGCAAGCAATGTTTTTGTGTCCGTGAGAGAAATCTGAATTCTCCTGGATTGTCCCGGAGAGATGGAAACTGGATGGCAGATAGCTGCTGTCCGGCCCCATAGGACACTATGGGGACAAAATCCGGTCCGGGGCTGTCAGGTTCACCCTGACAGCCACAGATCGGATCAGACCTGCTATGTGAAGCTGGCCTGACAGTTATCAATTGCCTAATTCATTTCAGATCAAAGTGGAAATCTTGAACACTATAGATCAAAGTTCCATTGATGATGTTGTTATGATAACACCAATATACAGACTAGTAAACTATTATGAACCCTTTGAGAGCCAGTATACCATTCTAACTTTTCTAGAAGAGCAAAAAAACAAAGACAAAACCGCAAAATAGAAAAAAGTTCCAGCCATTTTCAGTACTGCCATAGTAGTAAATGCAGAGATTTACCCAAGTATCCATCACATACATTGAATAGTATATGTGTATATATAGACCTCTCCAGTTACAGTGGGCATGGCATGAATCAGAATTGCGCAACATGAGTCCCATGTAATGGAAATAAGAGCGAGTCTCAGAAGTGGGACCTGCATCTATCAAACATAACAAATATTTATTGTATTTCCTTTCAATATGCCATAAATATCTGTGGTGACAAAACCTTTAAATAGGAACTGCAATGATTTTAGAGGCCGACCCCCCGGCTGTGCCTCGCTTCCTTGACGCCTGGCAGAGAGAACTCCAGATAGATCTCTCAGATTCTGACCGGACTAAAATCTTCACGTTAACTCACAAGATGTCAATCTCCTGCAGCTTTCAGGAAACGAACTATAAGATCTTGACCAGGTGGTATAGGTGCACGGCGCTCCTTCACAGGATGTTTCCCTCAATCTCTAACCTGTGCTGGAGATGCGGCGAAGAAGTCGGCACCATGCTACACATATGGTGGGACTGTAGGCCATTACAGGCCTTTTGGGTCGAGGTATTTTCTGCCTATGAATCCATTTCTGGCACCCGCCTGGCTCCCTCGCCCAAGATCGCGCTACTGTCATTGGTGCCGGGTCCCCTCTCCCTGGTCAAGCGGGGTCTCCTCCACTTCTGCCTCATGGCAGCTAGAGTCTTAATTCCGAGGCATTGGAGATCAGCGACCGCACCCTCCCTGGGGGAGTGGGTGGGAGAGATGGACAGAATATGCAGGATCGAATCCCTGATGGCCCAAGATAACGAGACATGGGATAAACATCAAAAACTGTGGACCCCCTGGTGGTACTTTCGTGATGGGCCCGTGTTGACCCGTCACCTACAAAACTCCCACAGCTAGACTGGACATTGGGAAGGGTCTCTGTCCTTTCCCCTTCATCCCCGCTTCCCCTCTACTCTGACTGGAATCTATCTCCCTCTTTTCTACTTCTCTTCTGTAAATCTTCTTCTTCTATCTTCTTTTTTTTTTTTTTTTTCTCTTACACCTTCACGCTATTCTGGACCTTTCTCTGGAATGGAATACTACATCGTGATTCTCTCTCCTATAGATTAATAGGGGACGACATTGAATATCTTCCGCTGAGAGATTTATACACCTATCGACTTAACATTACTTGTTCCACTTTTTCTTATTTATGTACTTGTAACTTTCCCCCGACAAGGGGACTTGTCACTCTAGTTTTCTGTTAATTTTGGATGTTATTGGTATAGAGTGATATCTAGGTTTTCTTTGTTTTGAAAACATTCAAATAAACATTTTCTGAAAAAAAAAAAAATAGGAACTGCAATGAACATAAGTGTGTATGGCAGTACACAAAATCTGAACAGCTCGCTCATACACAGCTGAATATGATCTAATGATCTATAATAATAATAATTAATACATATATAGCGCCAACATATTCTGCAGCGCTTTCAATACAGTGCTATACAAACGGTCATAGGTAACAATGAAAAGTATACAATACAGTAAGTAATTAAAGTAGAGAATCAATATAAAAAATACAATACACTAATCAGAGAATCAATGTAAAAAGTACAATATATAAAGCAGAGAAGCAATGTAAAAATACAGTACAGTAATTAGGTACTATATAATAAGCATAGAATCAATGTAAAAAGTACTATACAATAATTAAAGCAAAAATAAAGGTGACCCTGCTCAAAAGAGCTTACAATCTACAACGTTATGGGGGTCAGACAAAGTACAGGGGCTTATTACAGTGATAGTCCAGGCATCTTGAGGAAGTGGGGGATAGAACTGAATGGTCAACAGACAATCTGTGTAGAGCTTTTGGGTTTGGTGGAGTTTGAAGAAGAGTTATGAGCAGAGAGATAGTGAATGTGCTATATACAGTACAAAGGACTTCTATTAGGGAGCATGATAGGTCGCCTTAAAAGATGTGTTTTTAGGGAGCGTCTTAAGCTATGCAAGTTGTGGAAAGTCCTGATTTCTTGGGGTACAGCATTCAAGAGAATTGGTGCAGCTCGGCAGAAATCTTGGAGCTGGGAGTGGGAGGATCGGATTAGTGCAGATGTTAGTCGAAGGTAATTTGTAGAACGTAGAGAACGGGTGGGGTGATAGACAGATGAGGGAGGAGATCTAGGGAGGTGCTGCAATGTGAAGAGCTTTAGAGAAAACTGCACCTAAGCCAGGGCACAATGTGAATGGGTGTGTAAGACTACGTTCACTCACACCAAATATCCAGACCACAGAAAAAAATCGTATATCAAACGTGTGGAAGTACTCTGCTATAATAAATAGTAATAAGAAGCAAGTGTTAGTAAAAAAAACAGTATAGAAACAGGGTACTTAGTTAATACGTTTTTGCAAAAAAGTACGTAAGCCGTTCTACGTCTTCAACGTGACCCATATCAGAATGTGAAGAGCTTTGTGAGTGACAACAAGCAGTTTTAAATGGATCCTGTAGTGTATGGGCAGCCAGTGCAATGACTGGCACAGAGCGGAGGCATCTGAGTAACGATTGGCCAGGTAGGTGTTCCTAGCTGCTGCATTACGGATGGACTGGAGATGGAAAAGTTTAGGGAGGGGGAAGCCGATTGATAGAGAATTGCAGTAGTCAAGGCAGGAATGTATTAGGGCCACGGTGAGCGTTTTTGTTGTTTCCATGGTGAGAAAGGGGCAGACTCTAGAAATGTTCTTCAGGTACAAGTGACAAGAGCAGACGAGAGATTGTATATAGGAGGTGAGGGAGAGATCGGTGTCAAACATAATACCCATACAGCTAGCCTGCTGCCTAGGTCTTATCATAGTGCCCAGGCCCTGCGTCAGCACCCGGCGCACCCGGGCAAGTGCCGGGGCCCGAATGCTTGGAGGGGGCCCACCGGGCCCCTGAGGCTGGGGTCACACTTGTGTTGTGACCCTAGCCTGACGCAAGTATTGTCTGCTGCAGCGCAGAGCGTTTAATGCTATGCGCTGCCAGCAACCAGCCCATAGAAACCCGATGTTTATATTGTCAACCAGTGGTTGCCAAGGTAAACATCGGGTTTCTATGGGCTCCAGCGCATAGCATTAAACACTATGCGCTGCAGCCGAAAATGCTTGTCAGGCTAGGGTCACAACACAAGTGTGACCCCTAGCCTCAGGGGCCCCTGAGCACTGCCCCAACAGCCAGGGTCCATATCCAGGGGGCAGCTGGGGGGGTCATTTGTAGAGAGGTCATTTGCAGCCTCCTGCAGCTCCGGAGGTCTCCCTCTGTGGGGGCCGACAGAGCTGCACACTCTGCTGACAGGACCTGTGATGATGTCACATGAGGGGAGGAGTCAGGGCTCACATGATCAGCTCCTCAGTGTATGCAGGATTCTGCTGTGCTGGACATCATGTCCATGATGCTCAATTAGGTGAAGTTTATGTGTGGGGTCAGGAGGGATTTACAGTGTGAATGTAGCAGAGGCAAGTGTGTACTAGGTGTATGGAGCGGAGCCGTGTGGGTACTAGGTGTACGGAGCATACCATGTGTGTACAAGGGGTATGGAGCAGAGTCGAGTGTGTACTAGGTGTACGGAGCGGAGTCGTGTGTGTACGAGGTGTACGGAGCAGAACCGTGTGTGTACGAGGTGTACGGAGCGGAGCCGAGTGTGTACGAGGTGCACAGAGCAGAACCGTGTGTGTACGAGGTGTACGGAGCGGAGCCGAGTGTGTACGAGGTGTACGGAGTGGAACTGCATGTGTACGAGGTGTACGGAGCGGAGCTGTATCTGTATGAGGTGTGCGGAGCGTAGCTGCGTGCATACGAGGTGTATGGAACGGAGCCGTGTGCATACGAGGTATGTGTACAGTGGTAGCCCCCCGCGGATTCCGCTTCCGCTCCTGTATCCTAGCCGCCTTTGCCAGTAGCATTCTTCTCCAGAGTCTCTTCTGCCACTGTCTGCATTCTGCAGCTCAGCATTGAGGGGCACGATGTTGTCATGACTGTGCATATATGTGCAGAGCGACCGGAGGAGACCGGAGCAGCGAGAAGAGAGGTGAGGAGAAAGAGAGATCCGGATGGCCAGACACTCCGCTTGGCTGCGGTGCCACCCATATGGCAGTGCGGCTCCATTGAGCTGCTTGCATTATTTGTGTGCTTCAGGATGCTTGCGTATATACCAAGCATCCTCAGACGCACAAAAATGCAACATGTTGCGTTTGCAGGGGACTTTTAAAAAGCGCAAGGGAACGCAAACGCACCTTAGTCCGCTCCTAACAATGTGTAATATACTCACTGTCAGAAACAGCTCTTGCTGGTTTCAGCAGTCACTGTTCCTGTAAGGCTGATTTCACATAGGCGTTTTTTGAAAAATGCGACAGTTGCGGTAAAAAAACCCGCATCTGCTGCATTTTCCCGCCTAGCGGCTGCACTTGCTAAGCTTTTGCGTAAGCCCCATGCATTATGTGGCTTGCGGTAAGTGTGCGTCAATATATATATATTATAGTCTGCGATATGTACTAAAGGGGGCCCACTGAGACTTTTTCGCCCGGGGCCCACAGAAACCTGGAGCCGGCCCTGATGGTGCCGCACACTGAGAGAGACATATCAGATTCACGGAGGCTAGTGGAGGGCGGGAGCAGACAAAGTTCAGTTTTGGAAATGTTGAGATTCGGGGCGTGGCCTAGCTGCACATGGAGTAGGTCGCACATTGCTGGAGCTCCGTGACCAGGACCCGAAAACCGCACACAGCATTGTCCCTGACCTTCCTCCAAACCTCAGGCACCGCTTGCGGAGACCCCAGTGAGTGCATGGGGAAGACCAAACCCGGCTACCGCGATCCGGCTAAGCGCATTGCGGACTTCTTTGTAGCCCCCCTGCAATCCTCTCAGGGAGAGAAAATGGCGCCCGACTCACCCAGAGCAGCGCGCGCTGCCCGCAGAAACTCTAAGCCTGCTGTCTCTGCTGCGGCTGCCGCTGTTAATCCTGAGGCCCCAGTCACAGCAGCGCTTCTCAAAACCATGCTGGGAGATCTCAGAGCATCCCTCCAGGCTGACATGCGGTCTATGATGGCGGATTTGAAGGGAGAAGTGGAGGAGCTGGGAGGCCGTACTGATAGGCTCGAACGCAAGATGGAGGAACTAGTTGCCTCTCACAATGAGCTGTGGGATTCCCACGACGCTTTGCACTCCTTGTCTTTACAAACCCAATCTAAAACCCTGGACCTGGAGGACAGGTCCAGGCGTAACAATGTGAAGCTTAGGGGAATAGACGAATCAGTGCCTAACTCTGATCTGAAATCATTCCTTCAGGACTTTATTATGGCAGCTCTTCCACACACAGACAAGCAGTTTGTGATTATTGATTGCATCCACCGCATCCCCAAACCGGCGAGACTGGCCCCCTCGCTCCCCAGAGACATACTGGCGCGGGTGCATTTCTTTGAACTCAAGGAGGAGTTCCTCTCTGCCTTGAGAGGTAACCCTACTCTGGAAGATCGGTTTGCTCACATAAAGGTCTTTCCTGACCTATCTCCCGGAACTCTGGCTCTCCGTAAGGCGTTTGCTCCATACACGGCAGTGTTGAGAGACAAGGAAATTCCCTATCGCTGGGGATTCCCCACAAAGCTTCTGATCCAAAGGGATGGCTCGGTGACCACCTGCCTGACACTGCCTCATGCGGCAAAAATTCTCTCTCAGTGGGGGCTCAAACCCATCGGATCCCCCACGAACACGGACTCCCCAAGATCTGACTCAAGCAAGCGGAACAGACGCCGCGTTAATCCAGATTGGTAGGTCGCATGATGGGACAAATATCTACAGGATCCTGGTCTCTTTTTCCCATACCACTCTGGTCCGTAACTCCACCTCTGGACCAGTTTTGGACTTTCCTTGGAAGGTCCTCGCCTACCACTGAACTTGTTCAGTTGAGGCCCTGTTGGTGAATTTATTTTGTTTCACCTGTGCATTCGGGTTATGAATGGACTCTCACTTTACTGTTCTTTGTGTGTTCGGTTTGTTCGTCCTCCCCCCCCCCCCCCCCCCCCTTTCCTGTTTTTTGATTTTAGGCTGCTGCTGCATCCGTCAAGTTACTTCTTCTCCAGTGCAAGACTTCCCAAACTCTCTGTATTCATAAGCATGTTGTTGATGTATTACAATGAGTATATCTTTATCTTCGCTTAATGTAAACGGCCTCAACTCACCATGTAAGAGATCCCTGGTCTGGCGCCAGTTAGCGAAGTCCAGACATCACATCATATGTTTGCAGGAAACACATCTTCTTGAACACGATAATGTGAGAATGCAATATGGTCTGTACCCCTACCAGTTTTTTGCTAATAATGATTCAAAAAAAGCCGGGGTAGCTATTTTCCTTCACAAGTCTTTCATTTCAGTTAGTACAATCTATCCCTGACCCTTTGGGCAGGTATCTCATAATCCAGTGTGTTATTAATAATGTTCCCTACACTATTGCCTCTGTGTACGCTCCCAATGTTGGCCAAATTAAATTTTTAAGAAAATTTTTCAGTCCATGAGTGAAGTTCAACATGGGTAAATATACACTGCATTTTTATGGGAGAAAGCGCGGGCGTAAAAAGAATTAACATGTCAATTCTTTACGCACCTGCGACTTCTCCCATAGGAGCCATTATTTCCACTGGAATTAGGCATCGCCGTTCAGACAATGCGCAATTCCAGCAGCAATACGCCGGCACTGCAGGATGTGATGTCACACAGGGGAGGAACAATCCTGTTCCTCCTCCCCTGTGTGGCATCTGTCACAGCCCCAATTGGGTTTTGCAGTGTATTAATATTCACTGCGAAACCCAAATTAAACTAATCCAACGTGTGAAAAATAATAAAATTGAATACTTACCCTCTGCCGGCTGTTTGGGAGCCGAGGCACCCACATCTACTGTCCTTCCAGGGCCTGTGATCGCTGATTGTCCGCTCACGGCCATGTGATATGTGACATGCATATGAAGCGCATATCACATGACGCAAGTGGCCAATCAGCGATCTTGATAGGTCCTGGAAGGTCGGTACCTCTGGTTGTGTCGGCTCCCTATCACCCGGCGGAGGGTAAGTATTCAATTTTTATTATTTTTAACACATTTGGATTAGTTTAATTTAGGTTTCACAGTGTATATTAATACACTACGAAACCCAAAAGGGGCTGTCACAGAGTCACATAGGGGAGGAGGAATAGGATTCTTCCTCCCCTGTGTGACATCACTTTCCCCCTGCGCTTTAGGAGAAGAAGTGAGCCCGTAAAAAAACGCGATATATGAATGCACCGCACTTGTTTATGGGGCTTTCTTTCACTTTTTGCGTGGGTGCAAAAAACAAGCGTCTGTGCAAAAAAAAGCGCACAGTGTGAACAGACTTTAAACCTGGGGCTTCCAGACACATATTGTTCGCAGAGCAACATCTGTGAGCCACCCCCACTCAGTCACCTGTCTCCCCCCCCCCCCTGTCACTCACCTGTCTCCCCCCCCCCCCCGTCCTCACCTGTCTCCCCCCCCCCACCACCTGTCTCCCCCCGTCACTCACATGTGAGCTGCCCCCTCTCACACTCACTTGTTTCCCCCCGTCACCCACCTGTCCCTGCTCACCAGCAGCTCAGTTCATCTGTGCTCCACTCCAGTCACCCACCGCGCACTGCTTCTTCTCCATCCTGCTGCCATCGCCTCCACATGCCGCAGACCGTGTCCCGGCTGCACCAGTGCACAGGGCTGCAGGGGTGCCGCAGGCAGGCGCCGGGTCTAGACAGTTGCAGCTGCTGCGTGTCGCTGTGCTGACCCGCGCGGCACATCTTCTCCTTCTGCCAAGCAGCGCACACAAAGCCCGCCCCGAGCCCGCTGGACCAGCTTCACAGAGCCTCGTAGCGTGGCGGCGGCTCCCGCCTCAGAACAGTCACTGTGGTCCGCTAGTGCTGGCGGGGGGGCGGCCCTGCTCAAAAGGCCACACCTTCAGTGATGGCGGGCCCCTTACGAGGAAGGCTGAAGGCCTACGCCAGAGCGATCGGTCGGAAGGGAGAAAGCCCAGGTCTGGGGATCCACCTTAAGAAGGGAGATTATGATCCTCACTTGCTGATCCTCCCAGATAAACAGGGCCGAAGCCTGAAATAAACCTTACAGGCCAATAATTATTTATCCTCCCCCCCCCCCCCCAAAAACTGACCTGGAAGCGATATCTTGAGTTCCGGTATGACCTGGCTGTGACCCGAGGCCAGATACCCCACAACTTGCTGCAGCTGCTGCACCACCTGAGTTCACAGACAAGTGACCTCCGCAGAGATGGTGTGCATCAGTTGTGAAAAGGCATCAGCAAAGGGAGCCTGAACATAATGGCTTGGAGAAAAGGCAGTCAATGGCCGTTAATAATGTCATGCTTATGGGTGGAATAGCGATGATGGAATCGGGAAACAGGATGGTGAGATGGGTGAAGGAATTCAGGGGAGCTAGTCTCATCCTTTGACTGGGGGTCCCTGGCTCACCCTTCTTTCAGAGGTACCTCTGAAGGTAAGGAGGTCTGAGTCGCCACCTTTCCCCTACCTCCACCCACAGATCTGGAAACCACAGCAACTCCCAAGGCAAGGAATCTCCTGGAATGAATGTGGATGATTACAGCACAACAGCACTTGCGTCTTCATAGCATAGAGACCAAGAAGAAATTAACTATCACCGGCGTCAGCTTGAGTAAGGAAAGTATACTTAAAGGCGAGGGGCCTGGTCATCACATGACCGCGAGTGCCCGGGAACGCCCCTCTGACATCACCACAGGTCCTGTCAGTACATCTCTCACTTAGAACCGGAGACCAGACAGCGGGAGAAGGCGTCGGACAGGTGAAGTATTCATTTTTTTTTATTTTACATACATTTGCCTCTGTTTAATTTAGATTTCACAGTGTATATTAATACACTGTGAAATCTAATGGGCGGCCACAGCTCACAGAGGGGAGGAGGAAGCAGGATTCTTCCTCCCCTCTGGGAGAATACGCAGGAGCAGCTGCGTAAACAATTGACATATCAATTGTTTACGGAGCTGCGCTTTCTCCCGGAAAACGCAGTGCGTATTTTTGCGCAATGTCTGCACTGCAAAGTGAATTTCACATTCACTTTGCTGGCAGACAAAAGGCACATTGCGTATTTTGAAAAGCGCGCATAAAAAAGCGCAGCAAAATACGCAATGTGTGAACGTAGCCTTAGACTAGTTTTCCAAGTTTTGAAATCTCCTTAATTAATGTAAAAAGACAAATCCATGCGAGACATTCATTCCATCTCTGAATGTGTTAAATGTCAATATTAGTTTATATTCCCAGACTTTTCTGATTCTTTGAGATTTAAAGTTACGGTGCTGTGCAAATTTATTAGGACAAAGTATTTTTTTAAGTAAAATCGTAAGTTGGTTACCAATCAGTGATTCAAATCAGTTTTAACTGCTTTGAAAAGGTGTGAGTGTACAACCTTGAGTAACAAAATGTGGATGACTAGTTCTAGTCAGAAATTAACAGCTAGCTGCCCCCTCAGCTTCAGTTGTGAGCTTGTTTCTATGATGAGTGGTTCAGTGTACTTTTTCTCTCAGTGTGATTTGTGCCTGTAAAAAGGGATGTTACTCTACGGAAGAGGTCTAGAATTATGTGTCACGATTGGGAGGTAAGGGAATCAGGTAACAGGTAGGTGAAATGGGCAAAAGGGAGTCAGGAGAGCCTAATCTGACCCTGATGCTAGGGTCTCTGGCTCGCCCTGATCTCGGAGGTACCTCTGATGGTGAGGAGTTCCGAGCTGCAACCCTATACCCTAAAACTCCTGATTAGTCCTAGGCTGAGGGCCCCTACCTCCACCCACAGGTCATGAATCACAGCTTCTCCCAAGGGAAGACTTTAGCCCAGCAGCTAAGCATCGGCACATCACAGCACCTTGACCTAGAGCACATAGCTATCAGCAGCACCTGACAGAGGAGATAGAAGGCTATTTAAAGCCAGGGAGAGTGGATTCCAGGTGAGTCACACATTAACCCCTGAACCAGCAATTGAACATAATAGTGACTGCAGTTATGGGCACACCACAGGAGGCAAGGACCTTTACAACTATCAACCATGCAGCTCTTAAAGACAAACGGCATACACAGCAGCATCCAACAATGTCAGCGCCATCTAAGCGCGTGACATTATGAATCTTAATAAACATACAAGTCTGACTGTAAGAGAAATCGCTTCCACCGTTGGTATTGGAAAATCTACCGTTTCAAGAATAATTCGCACACAGAATGAAACTGGATCGTTTTCCTCCAAAACGAAAAGGGAAATGTGGAAGAAAAAGGAAAATGACACCAAGAACTGATAAAACATTTATCAGAAATGGTAAAATGAATTCAAGAAAAACTTGCTTTGTCCCAATTAATTTGCACAGCACTGTACCTTTCAAAACTAGTATTTTTATGTCCATTATGGTGTGATCAGAGCTGCAGAAGTGTTTAGGTACAGGCAAATCTGTCCATTCTTTTATTGTGTGGCAATGAGAGTTCATCCTATTTCTGAATTGTTGTCAAGTCTCACCTACATATAGATTCCCATGGACACATTTAGTACATATAATTAAATACACCACATTGCTGCTTAGTTACCCGGTGTTTATCATGGATACCAGCGTCCTCCCTGCTTAGCGCAGCCTGTAAGCAGGGAGGACGCTGGTAACCATGATAAGCTGTGGATATCTAGGCAGTGCTACCTAGATACCCGCAGTTTATCATAGTTACCAGCGTCCTCCCTGCTGACAGGCTGCGCTAAGCAGGGAGGACGCTGGTATCCATGATGAACAGCGGGTAACTAAGCAGCGCACACTGCTTAGTTACCGCTGTTTATCATGGATACCAGCCTATGAGGTCGCTGGTTCGC
Organism: Allobates femoralis; assembly: GCA_033576535.1. Classification (NCBI taxonomy): domain Eukaryota; kingdom Metazoa; phylum Chordata; class Amphibia; order Anura; family Aromobatidae; genus Allobates; species Allobates femoralis. The sequence continues at coordinate 618,551,653 of JARQOC010000003.1, forward strand.
TCGTCTCCTGCGGTCACACACAGCGATGTGTGCTGACCAGCAGGAGACTTGGTACTAAAAAATGGTCCTGAGCAACGTGCAGCAACCAGCGATCTCACAGCAGGGGCCAGGTCGCTGGTGGCTGTCACACACTACAACATTGCTGGAGAGGTCGCTGTTACGTCACAAAACCTGTGACGTTGCAGTGACATCGTTAGCGATGTTGTAGTGTGTGAAGTGGCCTTAAGAGAGGGACACAGTTGTTTTCTTCTCTAGTTTTGTCATGTAGGAGATGATTCTTTGATATTCTGGTGGCCCTTGTAATTTGGTTTTCAATTGTTCTTGGATGGTAAGCCCTGATTCAGAAAGGTGATTGTCTCTATCTTTAGGGTTGGAACATATCCGATTGTATCTGATGGCCTGACTGTACACAATAGTTTTTTTTTTTTTTTTTTTAAGTGTTTTGGATGAAAGCTGTCCCATTGAAGATGTTGGACGGTCAATTGGCTTCCGGTACAGGGATGTCTCTATTTCATTGTTCCGTAGCCTGATGATGGTGTCGAGAAAGCTGATTTCAGTGCAGTGCAATGTAGTTGAGTGTTAAATTGGTGGTGGGATGAAACAGATTAAAGTTTACATGGAACATCTTCAGCTATTGCTCAGACTCCGTCCAAATGATTAAAATATCATCATTGATATAACGGTAATAGGCCAGAGGCCTGATAGGACAAGAGGATAATCTTATAACAATTGAAGGACATAGCAACACTATCGCTGTGAGGCCAGAATCCTAATCCATTTCCAGGGTGCCTTCCCCCCCCTAAATCTGCGGCTTTCACAGCGTGGCACAGGTTTAGTGTTACATCTTTATTTTTATCCCTTTTATTTTAATAACTAGCTGTGAGCCCGATGCAAATGCATCGGGATTCTAGAATGTGCATTAATTTGATTATAGTAGTTATAGCTGGTGTGAGGACTTTTCGGGGGGGTGTGAATAGTTTTTGGGGAGTCCCATACTTTTTTTGGGGAGTCCCATACTTTTTTTGGGAGTCCCATACTTTTTTTGGGGGGTCCCATACTTTTTTGGGGGGGGTCACATACTTTTTTGGGGGGTCACATACTTTTTTTGGGGGGTCACATACTTTTTTGGGGGGGTCAGATACTTTTTTGGGGGGGGTCAGATACTTTTTTGGGGGGGGGTCAGATACTTTTTTGGGGGGGTCACATACTTTTTTTGGGGGGTCACATACTTTTTTTGGGGGGGTCACATACTTTTTTTGGGGGGTCACATACTTTTTTTGGGGGGTCACATACTTTTTTGGGGGGGGTCACATACTTTTTTTGGGGTCACATACTTTTTTTGGGGGGTCACATACTTTTTTTGGGGGGTCACATACTTTTTTGGGGGGGTCACATACTTTTTTGGGGGGGTCACATACTTTTTTGGGGGGGTCACATACTTTTTTGTTTTGTCACATACTTTTTTGGGGGGGTCACATACTTTTTTGGGGGGTCACATACTTTTTTTGGGGGGTCCAATACTTTTTTTGGGGGGTCCAATACTTTTTTTTGGAGGTCACATAGTTTTTTGGGGTCACATACTTTTGGGGGTCACACTACTTTTTTTGGGGGGTCACATACTTTTTTTGGGGGGGTCACATACTTTTTTTGGGGGGTCACATACTTTTTTTGGGGGGTCACATACTTTTTTTGGGTGGGTCACATACTTTTTTGGGGGGGTCACATACTTTTTTGGGGGGGTCACATACTTTTTTTGGGGGGTCACATACTTTTTTTGGGGGGTCACATACTTTTTGGGGTCATACTTTTTTGGGGGTGCAATACTTTTTTTGGGGGTCTAATACTTTTGGGTGGGGGGTCCAATACTTTTGGGGGGGTCCAATACTTTTTGGGCGCGTTCAATACTTATTGGGGCTGAGTGCTCGCAATGGCCGCTTATTATTAGCATTAATCTTATTATTATTAGCATTAATAGCATAATTATTAGCATTAATAGCATAATTATTAGCATTATTATTAGCATTAATAGCATAATTATTAGCATTAATATCATTATTATTAGCAGTAATATAATTATTATTAGATTTTTTTTTTAATTATTATTTTTTGTAATATTTTATAATTTTTAATTTTTTTTTTATTATTTTTTTTATAATTTTTTAATTATTTTTAAATAATTTTATTATAAAATTTATTATTTATTTTAAGTGAGACACAGTTCTCATTGTGGTCCGCCAAAAGGGCTGAGCTGATTAGCATATATTTATTTTTTTATTATTATTTTTATTTAATTTTTTATTATTTTTTTATTATTATTTTTTATTATTTTTTAATTCTTTTTAAATTGTTTTATTTATTATTTAATTTATTATTTATTTTAAGTGAGACACAGTTCTCATTGTGGTCCGCCAAAAGGGCTGAGCTGATTAGCATATATTTATTTTTTTATTATTATTTTTATTTAATTTTTTATTATTTTTTTATTATTATTTTTTATTATTTTTTAATTCTTTTTAAATTGTTTTATTTATTATTTAATTTATTATTTATTTTAAGTGAGACAGAGTTCTCATTGTGGTCCGCCAAAAGGGCTGAGCTGATTAGCATATATTTATTTTTTTTATTATTATTTTAATTTAATTTTTTATTATTTTTTTATTATTATTTTTTATTATTTTTTAATTCTTTTTAAATTATTTTATTTATTATTTAATTTATTATTTATTTTAAGTGAGACACAGTTCTCATTGTGGTCCGGCAAAAGGGCTGAGCTGATTAGCATATATTTATATTTTTTATTATTATTTTTATTTAATTTTTTATTATTTTTTTATTATTATTTTTTATTTATTTTTTAATTCTTTTTAAATTATTTTATTTATTATTTAATTTATTATTTATTTTAAGTGAGACAGAGTTCTCATTGTGGTCCGCCAAAATGGCTGAGCTGATTAGCATATATTTTATTTTTTTATTATTATTTTTATTTAATTTTTTATTATTTTTTTATTATTATTTTTTATTATTTTTTAATTCTTTTTAAATTATTTTATTTATTATTTAATTTATTATTTATTTTAAGTGAGACAGTTCTCATTCAGGTCCGCTATTTTTCCCATTGACATACATTAGCGGTGTGTCGGCGATTTTATGGCCGGCCACCTGGTTCTATTTGTCGGCCGTAAAATCGCGGACACACCGCTAATACATGTCTATGGGCAGTGAGCCCGATTTCGGATTGGCCGCCGACCAATCAGAATTCGAGCTCAATGAGGGGCTCTTCTGATTGGCTGAGGGCAGTACACAGCGACCAATCAGAAGAGCCGCTCATATCTCATTGAGATACAATGGCGGATTTGTCGTCCATTGTACCTGAATGAGAAGAGAAGAGGACGTCGGAGCTGGAAGAAGACAGAAGATCCCCGGGGCCGGACGAAGAGGACGCCTGGCCGGACGAAGAGGACGCCTGGCCGGACGGACGATCAGATGACTAAGAAGACATGTAAGTATGTGCGGACATGGGGGGGGCTGTGTGGACATTAGTGGGGGTCGGCTGTGCGGACATGGGGGTTTTTTCGGACATTGATGGGGGCGGGCTGTGCGGGCATGGGGGTGGGCTGTGCGGGCATGGGGGTCGGCTGTGCGGGCATGGGGGTCGGCTGTGCGGGCATGGGGGTCGGCTGTGCGGACATGGGGGTGGGCTGTGCGGACATGGGGGTGGGCTGTGCGGACATGGGGGTGGGCTGTGCGGGCATGGGGGTCGGCTGTGCGGGCATGGGGGTCGGCTGTGCGGGCATGGGGGTCGGCTGTGCGGGCATGGGGGTCGGCTGTGCGGACAGGGGGGTGGGCTGTGCGGACATTGATGTGGGCGGGCTGTGCAGACATGGGGGTGGGCTGTGCGGACATGGGGGTGGGCTGTGCGGGCATGGGGGTCGGCTGTGCGGACATGGGGGTGGGCTGTGTGGACATTGATGGGGGCGGGCTGTGCAGACATGGGGGTGGGCTGTGCGGGCATGGGGGTCGGCTGTGCGGGCATGGGGGTCGGCTGTGCGGGCATGGGGGTCGGCTGTGCGGGCATGGGGGTCGGCTGTGCGGGCATGGGGGTCGGCTGTGCGGGCATGGGGGTCGGCTGTGCGGGCATGGGGGTCGGCTGTGCGGACAGGGGGGTGGGCTGTGCGGACATTGATGTGGGCGGGCTGTGCGGACATGGGGGTGGGCTGTGCGGACATGGGGGTGGGCTGTGCGGGCATGGGGGTGGGCTGTGCGGACATGGGGGTGGGCTGTGTGGACATTGATGGGGGCGGGCTGTGCAGACATGGGGGTGGGCTGTGCGGGCATGGGGGTCGGATGTGCGGGCATGGGGGTCGGCTGTGCGGGCATGGGGGTCGGCTGTGCGGGCATGGGGGTCGGCTGTGCGGGCATGGGGGTCGGCTGTGCGGGCATGGGGGTCGGCTGTGCGGACAGGGGGGTGGGCTGTGCGGACATTGATGTGGGCGGGCTGTGCGGACATGGGGGTGAGCTGTGCGGACATTGCTGGGGGTGGGCTGTGCGGACATGGGGGTCGGCTGTGCGGACATGGGGGTCGGCTGTGGGGACATTGATGGGGGCGGGCTGTGCGGACATGGGGGGGGGGGGTGGCGAATTGTGTGTAGCGGGGAGCGGAGGCGGCAATGCCGCCTCGGCTCCATGGTCCCCCGGGGAGCGAATTGCGGCTCAGGCAGCGACTCGCAATGGCCTCGCGGCCATTGCTCGCGCTACCTGAGCGGTAAATCGCTAAGGTTGTAGCCGGGGCTGTGGATGGATTTTGGGCCAGCGGCTCGCAATGGCCGCTTCGCGGCCATTGCTCGCCCTGGGCCAGCGACTCGCAATGGCCTCGCGGCCATTGCTCGCGCAGCATTGGGCGCTTCGCGCCCAATGTTAAATTCGTATCCACATGACGACATCGGAAAGTGCGCGTGAAGGGGCGCTTTTCCGATTCGCGATTATATAATAGATAACTGTTTATGCATATATGTCAATTGTCTCTTTTATAATATCTTTTTGTAAACACTGCCAACTTTGAGTAAAAACTTAAAATTTGCTTAGTTTCGTTCTTCATGTTCTATAACCGAGCTGACCACATCCTCCTGCAAATTAACGTTACCAAACAGGTTTCCGATCCTCCTTTTAAGAGATCAGTGGTGGCAGCATACTTTTGCATTTATGCAATATTGTGGCCTGAGAGTGGCTGGATTGAGGTATATCTACATTCCTGGCAGGAACTGGTGGTATATATACATACTGTCACATCACGTGCCACAATAGTCGAAATAAATTAGAGCAGCTATGCCCTTTGCTTATCCTCTGTCAATACCGGGTTTGGCCAGCAGGATAAAAGGGCGCCATAGATCTGCAGATCCTGACTAAGTTTTATCCTCTTGTCCTATCAGGCCTCTGGCCTATTACCATTATATCGATGATTATTTAATCATTTGGACGGAGTCTGAGCAACAGCTGAAGACGTTCCATGAACATTTTAATCAGTTTCATCACACCACCAATTTAATACTCAACTGTTTTTGCACTGAAATCAGCTTTCTGGACACCATCATTAAGCTACGGAACAGTGAAATAGAGACATCCCTGTACCGGACGCCAATTGACCGTCCAACATCTTCAATGGGACAGCTTTCATCCACTACACACAAAAAAAATCTATTGTGTACAGTCAGGCCATCATGTACAATTGGATATGTTCCAACCCTACAGATAGAGACATTCACCTTGAGGGTCTTAGAAAGACCTTTCTGAATCAGAGCTACCATCCAAGAACAATTAAAAACCAAATTACAAGAGCCACCAGAACATCAAGGAATCATCTCCTACATTACAAAACCAGAGAAGGAAACAACAGTGTCCCTCTTGTAGTCACCTACGGTCCAAATCTTCAGGTGTTAAGAGGAGCTGCATGGAAACTACTACAACCACTACTATAAAAAGATGCCCGACTAAAGGCTATATTTCCAGACCCCCTACTTCTGTGTTATAGGCAGCCCCCGAATCTAAAAAGCATCATTGTCAGAAGCTCCCTGTCCTCTCCAACAGCAACAGGAACATTTCCCTGCAACCAGAACAGGTGAAAAGATAAAGATTCTTGGCTCACATCAGGACTACAGGATCCCAGGTAACTTATGTTGCACCACAAGGAATGTTGTGTATTTAATTATATGTACTAAATGTGTCAGTGGGAATCTAAATGTAGGTGAGTCAGGGCAACAATTCAGAACTAGGATGAACTCTCATTGCTACACAATAAAAGAAAGAAGGATAGATTTCCCTGTACCTAAACACTTCTGCAGCTCTGAGCACACCATAATGGACATGAAAGTAGTTGTTTTGTTTTTTTTACTTTTAAATCAGTTGGTTTTTTATTAAAGTCATAAGCAAGCATTACAAACATAAACAGGGGAGACGCCCCAAACAAATATTACAGAAGAAATCAAAACAAAAAGGGAGGGGTGAAGTGAGTGGGGAAAGGGGGTAAGGTCCATCATGAATAGACACTTAACAACAAGGGTCATTAGGATACTTTAAAGAGGTCATAGCAGTAATAATAAAACAATCGGTAGATTGATAATAACGGCAACGAGCAAAATATAAAAATGCGTTGAGTTCCACAAACCCCTGCACAAGCGCACAGATCAATCGGAGTCAGGACCATATAGGGAAGACAACCAGGGGTCCCACCATTCTAATCTCCTGGTTTTGACGGCAAGATCATGAACCAAGATGGTTTCGTGTTGCAGATGTAGCCTAATCTGCGACACCAGTTCCTCTTTGGAGGGTGTGGTGGGAAGCTTCCAGTGTCTAGACAAGTACAATCTAGCTGCTATTAAGATATTGGTCACAATAGGGCGGACCAACCTGGGGACATCCTCCAGGCCAAGGCCCAGCAGTGCCATAGGTTCGCTGAGCTCGAAGGGGAAACCGACGATCTCAGTGATTAACGACTCAACCACGTTCCAGAACCCCTGAACCAGAGGACAGAGCCACCACACATGCTCCATGGACCCGGTCTCCAGCTTGCACTTCCAGCAAGCGGAGGCGGAGGGACGTTGGATTTTTGCCAGTCGGTGGGGTGTCAAGTACCAGTTCAACTGGATTTTTTTAGCTTGTTCTAAATGTAAGATACATGATGAAAACCTGGAGGTGTGGTTCGTGCCCCTGAACCAAGAGTCCAGAGGGGCAGAGAAGGAGAGCTTTCGCTCCCATATTGCCATATAAGGGAGCTTGTGCTGGGCATTGGCCATGAGTAAAGCCTTATATAAATTCGACACCCCATGGGTAGCAGAGCACTGGGGCTTAAAATACCTTTGTAGGTGATCATTAACAGGAAACTCGTCCCATGGAGGCAGATGGCATGTGGAAAGAAAGTGACGAACCTGGAGATATTTGTAAAACACCACATTGGGAAGGGAAAAGATACTGTGTAGTGCAGAGAAGGGACGGAGCTCAGATCCATCAAATAGATCATACAACGTCAGGATATTAAGGGGAGGTGGGAGCGGCCCAAGAGAAACCATAGATTCAGTAATGCTAACATTGTTCTTAAAATGCCACCGGGGGGGAGGGGCGGAGCAGACCTATCTCCAGCAGGATCCTGAGGGAACCAGAGGGGGCATGGTGTGCCTCAATTTGTAACCATGGTATGGATGTAACATCCTCCGACCACCAGATCTTAGCATATTCAAGAAGGGCAGCTCTATAATATGTGAGAAAGTCCGGGACCCCCAGACCTCCCGCGGCACATGGAAGAATCATCACTTTGTGGGCAATGCGAGGAGGTTTTTTATTCCAAATGAAGGAGTTGATGAGGTGTTGAAGACTGGAAATACATGTACAGGGAAAGAGTAGAGGGAGACAGCGTAACAGGTAAATTAGTTTAGGGAGAACAATCATTTTAGTAATGTGTATGCGGGCGATCCAGGAGAGAACCAAGGGGGAGAGCCTATCTAGTTCCCGTGAGATCTCCTGATGCATCCTATCAAAGTTTTTCTTAACAATAGTGTGTAAACGGGATACATAGACCCCAAGATATAGGAAACCTTCAGGGGACCAAGAAAAAGAAAACCGTCGCTGGAGATATTCTTGGACAGGTTTAGGTATACACTGTGTTCCAAATTATTATGCAAATGTTTTTTTCTCTGATTTTCCTAAATGATCGCTGCAAATGACAGTCAGTGTAATAAAAGTCATCACCCGTTAGAGTATACATCGAATTTTATTGAAGAAACCTCCCAATGATAACTGTATAATCTTAAAAATTAAAAAAACTCTAAATGCCCTGTTCCAAATTATTAGGCACAGTAGAGTTTCTAAACATTTGATATGCTTTAAAGAACTGCTGCTCATTTGTTGAATTTGCAGCATTAGGAGGTCACATTCACTGAAATAAAAAGCTATTTAACTCGAAATCCTCCTAACAGGCCAAGTTACATGGTAACATAGGAACCTCACTTTGATCTCACCTTCACAATTCTTGCATCCATTGAACTTGTGAGTTTCTGCTTGCATTTCTTTGCATGATGTCAGAATCGCCTCCCAGAGCTGCTGTTTTGATGTGAACTGCCTCCCACCCTCATAGATCTTTTGCTTGATTATACTCCTAAGGTTCTCTATAGGGTTGAGGTCAGGGGAAGATGGTGGCCAAACCATGAATTAATCTCCTTTTATGCCCACAGCAGCCAATGACACAGAGGTATTTGCAGGACGAGATGGTGCATTGACATGCATGAGGATGATTTTGCTCCTGAACACACGTTTCTGCTTTTTGTACCATGGAAGAAAGTTCTCAGTTGGAAACTCTATATACTTTGCAGAGGTCATTTTCACACCTTCAGGAACCTTAAAGGGGCCTACCAGCTGTTTCCCAATGATTCCATCCCAAAACACGACTCCTCTGCCTCCTTGCTGACGTCGCAGCCTTGTTGGGACATGGTGGCCATCCACCCACCATCCACTACTCCATCCATCTGGACCTTCCAGGGTTGCTTGGCACTCATCAGTAAACAAGACTGATTGAAAATTAGTCTTCATGTATGTCTGGGCCCACTGCAACCGTTTCTGCTTGTGAGCACTGTTTAGGGGTGGCCGAATAGTAGGTTTATGCACCACAGCAAGCCTTTGAAGGATCCTACACCATGAGGTTCAAGGGACTCCAGAGGCACCAGCAGCTTCACATATCTGTTTGCTGGTTTGTAAGGCCTTTTTAGCAGCTGCTCTCTTAATCCGATGAACTTGCCTGGCAGAAACCATCGGATCCGGGGCTCCGCCACCACCAGAGCAGACCCAACCTACTGTCTCTATCTCTATTGCCCTGTAGAATGTAAGCCTGCAAGGGCAGAGTCCTCTCTGCCCTCTGTATCTGTCTTTCAATGTTAGTTTGTTCATTGTATTTTTAACTTGTTTGTATGTATCCCTTTCTCATGTACAGCACCATGGAATCAATGGTGCTCTATAAATAAATAATAATAACATTGATAGTAATGCAATATTCCAGAAAAAGCCCCAGAATGTTGTTCAGGCTATGTTTGATGTTGCAGCTCATTTTTATTCGAGTGAGTGAGATTGCAAGTAATGGTAAATGATAGTACATGTAAATAACATAGGGTATTTAGTTGACACTATTTAAGGCTGCAATCACACCAGTGTATGGCATCGGCTGCGATATGCTAAAGACCTTTCCTCAAACTTTGCTGCGAGCGTGATCTGAGAGTCATGCAACTGTGATACGATCCTGCGATTAAGCTCCCTATCTCCTTCATTGCCAGTCTCTGTGTATATCGCACTGCACTCAGATCTCATCCCATACAGTACAATGCTTCACTCGCACCCATGGATTTGTATAGGTGCAAGTGATCCAAGACTCACAGACAGTCGCAGCATGCTGTTATTTTTTTTTATTATTACTATTAGGGCTGAGGAAAAAATGTAGATCTGAGCTGCACTATTGTCTATCATGCGTCCGAGTGCAGTGCATGATTTTCTCACATTAGACTCGTGCGAGTCACATGCCTGTGTGACTCCGGCCTTCAAAAAGCATAAAGGCCATCTCTTTGCGACAAGCAGGCCTCAAAATAAATGAAGCAGAGGATGACCTAGATCTGACTGTTTGACAACTGCCTCTGAAACACCAAATAGACAAGATGCAGAGTCCTAAAAAGGAGAGCCATGAAAAAATAAGCTGGTGTACCTGTTGTTGTTTTTGCAATGTGAGATGCACATTCACTCTGTCGCTGTTACCAAACAAAAGGTAGAATAAAAGCAATGAACAAATACCCTGCAGTAATGCATAATTAATAAATCGTAATAATACATTTAAATAACCTAGGGTGTTAAGCTGACATTATTTTGATCAAAAGTGCATAAAAACCATCCCACCTTGACAAGACGAGGCAGAGCAGGACCCAAACCTGACTGTTTCACACCTGCCTGTGAAAGGCAAATGGACAAGGTGCACACCCCAAAAAAGGGAAACCATGCCTCCATATGTACAAAAACAAGTATTGCCAAAAATATGGGCACTGATAGACTGCATTATACTATATGACACTTCAGAGTGAGTAAACTGCACAAGCACACGCAAACCTTTAATTAAGTAACCCCACCCCTGCAATCTCCCCAAAAGTAAACACAACTACTACCATAAATTATGTCAGTAGAAGCTCCCGGGTTATCAGTATGCATTAGATACTCAGGATATACCACTTATGTCACTTGTGTTGATCTTCTGCATTGCTGGTCTGGTACATCAGTGCCATCGCACAAGAGGAGAGACAAGGCAGAAGGGAAGATGAGATAGCACGTTGTGGGAGGGGGGAAGAAGGGCCGACGCTAAGACAGCGCACTGCGGTGAGAGGAATGAGGGGGGCTGGAGACCCTTGTGAACACAATATTGAAAGACCTGCACCTGAATCCAGCGTCACAGTGAAGGTTTTTTTAAGGAAGAGCCGAGGAAGTGCCTGCGGCCTCTCTCTCTGCTGGATGACGTGTGAGTATCCCACTCAAACGATACGTCATCAGGCAGGAAACAGAAAAAAACAAAACAATAGCTGTTTGTGTAGAGAGGAAACCGTAAGAAATTATTAAAGGAACTATATTAAAAAATAGTATAGATTATAGGGATAAATTAGGTAGGAAGTTACAAAAAAGTTGCTGGTCTTGGACTAACCCTTTGAACAGGTATTCCTGAGTACTAAATGTATGGCATATGCAAAGGATAAAGTATAGTAGGGCCTCGTACAATACTACTGTCAGTCAAATGCCAGAACATGTTCTCGAGATAGATAATAGATAGATAGATAGATAGATATAGATGATGTGTTGTTGTGTAGATCCCATTGGTGGGATACCGTTCTCTAAATATGCAATAAATGCCCAAAATGGTGATACCGCCTTTAATTAAATTAATTGTAATTGTAAACTAGTCCGGAATAGAATAGGCAGATGTCTACTACAGTCTCTGAAAGAAAAAAAACTAAATACCAGAGTCTTGTTTATTTTTCTTATCATTTTTTTTATTTTATTGTATATTTAAAGACCAGTAGACTATGGCACCCATTGCCAAACAAAGTTGCGATGATTGCTTTATCATGATTTTATTTTTATACAGCATCAAACTTTTCCACAGCACTTTATTACAAGAGTCTGAGTGTTGTCTTAGGCTACGTTCACAAATTGTGTCTGCGTCTGCTGGCAAAGTGAATGTTAAATTCACTTTGCTGTTCAGACACTGCGTAAATATACGCAGCGCTTTTATGGGAGAAACGCGGGCGTACAAAGAATGATCGTGTCAATTCTTTACGCACTTCGCTGGACTTACGCATCACCATTCAGACAATGCGCAATTCCAGTAGGAATATGCAGGCACTGATGTCACACAGGGGAGGAAAAATTTTCACTACGAAACCCAAATTAAACTAAGCCAAATGTGTGAAAAATAATAAACATTGAATACTTACCTCTCCGCCAGGTGTTCGAGAGCCAAGAGTTCAACCTTCCAGGGCCTGTAATCGCTGATTGGCCGCTCGCGGTCATGTGATATGTGTTGTGCTATGACGTACATATCACATGACCATGAGCGGCCAATCAGCGATCTTAGCTGGTCCTGGCAGGTCAATACCTGCGGCTGCTCCCAGCTCCCCGAACACATGGTGGACAGGTAACTATTCATTCTTTATTATTTTTAATACATTTGGCTTTCCTTTATTTAAATTTCGCAGTGTGTATTAATACACTGCAAAATCAAATGTGGCCTGGCAGACATATCACACACGGGAAGAGGAACCAGGATTCTTCCTCCTCTCTGTGACATCACTGGAAAGTAGCCTCGTAAAAAAACACCGTATGTGAATGCACCGCACTTTTTGACGGGGCTTTTTTGCGCCGGTGCAAAACGTTAAAGAGTGCCGGATCGCCCCGATCGCCTCCGATTTGGGCAGATTTTACGCCTCGGACACAAAAACGTTGCAAGCAATGTTTTTGTGTCTGGGAGGAAAATCCGAATTGTCCTGGATTCTTCCGGACAGATGGAAACCGGATGGCACATAGCTGCCATCCGGCCCTATAGGGCTGTATAGCAGCAAAATCGAGTCCGGGGCTGTCAGGTTTACACCGGACAGCCCCGGACCTGATGCTGGCACAATGTGAAGCCGGCCTTAGACTTTTCCTCTGATTGTTCCACTCCTGGTTTTGGCTACAAAAGCTGCCACAGCACTTGTGTAAAAATACGCAGCAAATACGCAGTGTGTGAACACACCCTTAAATTGATTGAAAATAAGGGTGTGTGCCCACATGCCGGGTTTGTGCCGGTGGGCGGACCCGCCAGGAAGCTCTGCAGGCGTCCACCGGCTTCCTGGCGGGTATGTGCGGCGGGTGACGGGCGGGTGCTGCGGGCGGGTGCACAGCGGGTTAGCGGCGGCGGTTCTGCAGCGGCTGGAAGCAGCACAT